>JAOWBW010000605.1:0-600000 GCA_026119855.1 Campanula takesimana | reverse complement strand
GTGACTGAGGATAGTTTCTATGAGCATGCTTTTAGTTTCTTCAATATTAGGCGTTTTTGGGTGTTTAGGGCATTTATAGTTAGTGTGATTGCAATTGTTAAGCTCTGTCAAAAGACATCAGATACTTGCATGAAGAGAGAAAACTGCTTTCTTCTATGTTTCTTATGGAGTTTGGTTTATTGCTAAACAATAAATGGAGAGTGTCCAGAGGCGTTCCCTGCAGAGGTAATACACATCCCATTAAGGTTTTCATATGGCAGACAGGGGCGTGCCTTGTGTTGTAGCTGGGGGTGCAAGTGCACCCGGTCAACTGCAATTTGTAGTTAACATTTTAATATTTTTTGTTAAGTGCACCCGGAATATGATAAATATAAAAACCCTCGAATAACAAACAATGATACATGTGTGTTCAAGTCGTAATAAAGCCTTTGAAAGTCTAGTTTAGGGAGACTACCCATGTTCGAGTCTTGTTGCCAGCAAGTTAACTTTTTATTCTCTCATTTCTATAACTTTGTACTCTCTCTCATTTTCTACAAAGTTTACTTAACTAGACAACTTTGACTTTCCTTCAATTATTCCAAATTTAATTAGTTAAATTTGGCATTCTTCATTAATTAATACTAGCTATACATATTTTTTTAATTAGTTAAATTTAAGCATTCTTCATCATTAATTAATTAATACTAGTCAAATATATTTTTAATAATTATTTTCAATTAACTAAAAGGTAATTGTAATTTTCTATCATTTCTTTGAAATGATTTCATGTCAATCTAATTATCGAGTCCAACAATTCAAGTCCATATTTTATTTTATTTTTAATAATTTTCCACAAATCTCTTTGTTAGTTTACATTTTAATTCAGTGTCCAACATATAATTTGAATATTTAGTGGTGTAATGTACTTTTAATCTAATCACGTTTCAAAAAAAAAATTGGTGTGAAGTTTTGTAGTGTAAATTGTGCACCCGCTATCAAGACATCCTAGGTCCGCCACTGTCTATAATATTTTTATCATGCATCAGTTGCCTTTTGTTTTGAGTTTATATCTTTAGCAAGTCTGCCGACGACCGACCACAAATCATTTTGGGACTAAGGCTTTGTTATATATCTTTAGCAAATCAGATACTCAAGTTGGATTCACTCTTGGATAAATTGCATTCATTTTCGCAAAGTATGAAGGGGTGGAGGTCTCAGCAGAGTTGGGTAAACGAGAATAATCGAAGAAGATGTATCTTCGAACGAGGGGCACAAATGCTATTACTCTTTTTTTTTTGGCTAACGAGTGACACAAATGCTATTGCTCTTGGCATTTTATACTGCTTTGAGCAGCTATTTAATAGTTCTAGGGCATAGTTGCCAGTACGCCCTCCCCCCTCATCCCATGTCTTGAAACGCAAGTTCCCGATAGTAGGTCATTTTTTCATCCCGGGTTGGAAAATCAAGTCACTCAAACCTATGTGCTAGAAACTAAAAAGGTAGGTATCTTAAAACTGACCCCGCCTTGCTTTTCATGATGGCAAGACGGGACATTGATGAAGACTGAGTTGTCTCTTGATTGAAGGAGAAGACTCGCCGTTGGATTGAAATAGAAGAATTAGATTGTTGAGGAAGACCGAGTCTTTGACGTTGGATTGAAGGAAAAGAGACCGACGAGGTGTCTGGCATTCACGTGATATCAAATGTCATCACAATTTTTAGGGTTTTGTTACTATTGGAAAAGAGAAAGCAGGCGTGTGTTAGAGACAAGGAGACTGACATTGATAACCAATACTAGTATAACTTTTACTTTTCATCATAATTTATTTGTTATTAGTCATAATCCAGCAGCATTCACTATATGTATATATTCACTATATGTATATATGTATGTACGTGAATACATATATATATATATATATATATATATATATATATATATATATATATATATATATATATATATATATATTCAAATTTTTAGTGGCAACCCAAATTAATTTTAAAAGAGCATTGCATTCCAACTTGCATACCAACTCGTCCTACCCATTGTACCTAAAATTACTTTTTTATGTTCTTCGTTCCGGTATCTGTCCTGCGTCCGGAAACGTCCCACGTAACTATGTTCTAGGGGTTGCTCGCACCTAAAACCTGTTCTGCTTTATCACAATGAAACTTCAAGTAGAATGGAATCCCTCTAGCCCACCTCCTATCATAGGCTTTGCAGTCCGACTCTTACGTATTAGTGACCTTGATTTAGCATAGATTCCATTGAATACACGCCGTCATCTTCTAGTAGAAATCTATCACTATGTGCTTGTAAATGAATAAAAGAAAAGAAAGGGGTGTATGGCGAACTTAACCGGTAACACATGGACGATAAAACTATTAGCGCTCCATTTAATTATCAAAACTATTTCAGTACCTCAAGTGAAGCATATTAGATTCTTTGAGACGATGTGTCGCGACATGAGGGAGGAAGGTGGGTTGGCCATCGGGAGCTTGATCCTTAGGAGCATTAATAGGTCAGTTAATGACGTTGCATGAGGCACATTCATTGTGGTATATAGTGATCAAGAGCAAGCTTTATAAGTGCAGTTCAGAAGCTCAGTTATTCATAAGTCCTTAGCAGTTCATTAGTGCTATCCCTTGTTTGGTGTTCCTATGCTTATCTCGTTCAGAGCAAGGAATCTTGCATCCACTTCTAGGAGGAGCAATGGGTGGCGACGCTCCTTCACGTTGATTCCCCGCTTGTTATCTTTGTCTCTTTTCTGTTCATCCGCTCCCTATTGCTACTTTCAGTTTTTTCTAAAGGACATATCTTGGCATTTTTACTTATTTTTAATCTTAGTAAATGAGGGACTGACGACCTTTTAGCTCCTCAAGGTCCTTTCTCAACTTCATCTGACTGATATTGTTTAAGGTATGAGCGAATCTTTGTTTGGAGTTTGGACTCAGTTTCCCATAATCTCAACACCAATGATTTCTTGCAAGAGCTCCGACCCTGGAAGGTCACTTTTGCTTGGTGTTGAATATGAAAGCGAAGCTTCAAATCTCATGATCGCCAGTCTCACTTTGCTTTGGGGTTTGCTTTTTGTTGAGCGGGTTATACTCTTTCACCCTCTATGGTAATTAAAGTGATATGAGTATTGGTTTGGCAGTGTGTAATTATGGTTGCCTTCGGTGGGTTCGTATGGGAAAGAACTTTGAAAACTTTATTGACCAGACACTACCTTTATCACTCTTGAGGGATGGGTAGTCTATCGTATAATTCTTTTTCTTGGTGGGTATAATTCTCTTTCCTGGCGGGCGTTCCATTTATCCTCGCATAATTCTCTTTCTCTTTCTTTTTCTTCAAGTCAATTATCTTTTTTTTTTTTTTTTTTTCAAAATCAAAACAACAACGAATTTGTTCAAGTGAGTTATCTGTTCCAATAAAAAATTTAAAAGAACAAAAATAAGTTTACTTATATACAACCTTGATGAGATATAACAAGTGAACCGTTTTGTGAAACGTATACATATACTGTTCCAATAAGAAATGTCCAGCACAGATAAGAATGTACTAACTAAAGGAGAAGAAGTCCATGTATCACAAGAGAATAGAAGATTACAAAAATAAAGAAACAGGTGACCAGTTTAAGACAAAATAACTCCCTGATCCCTCTTCGAAACAGAAAGAGGAACCTGGAACCCCAGAAAGCTCCTTTTGAATGCGTCCAAAGAGAAGCTTAACGAACAACTCCTTACCAAAGCAAAAAAATTGGAAGAGTTTGGTCCTTAAATAGAAAGGCATAACCATTCTCGCTTGACCTGTTTCCCATAGGTGGGTGAACCATCTAAAGAGGAGCAATTGCAACTAGTTGGTCATTGTGGTAACTTCTCTCACGCACACAAGCACACAATTCACATATACAGGAGAAAACTAAAAAAACCCGGAGGCTCCCTTCTTAGGAAAATAAAAATATAAGTAAAGAAAACCAGAGACTCCATAAGTGTTTTAAATCTGTTTCCAGCAAACTTTTTGAGGATACAGTGCTTAGGATCTCCAGGTAGGACTGGACTGCTTGTCTTATAGCGCATTTAGTTTTCTATTGTATAACTGTATTGTTTGTCTGATATTGACTTAACTTAACATTGGCGTATTTTTCCTTTTTGCAGCCTATATTGGTCTATATGTGCAAGGTGGATGGGGGTTTCAAATTTAGTCCAATTAGTGTTAACTTTCTGACAGAGGTTACCAAAGTTATCTTTGCAATTATTATGCTTTTGATTCAGGTAAATCTCTTTTATGCAGGCTTAATGAGTTTTTGAGCTTTTCATCTATTAAATTGTTTGCTTCTGATATGATTATAAAGTGACAGTTTATATATATATATATATATATATATATATATATATTTCAAACTAATACAATGAAAAAATTGTTAGTCCCTAAAGGATTGATGTTTTTTTATTCACGATTGTAGTTTGTTCAAGCAGTCTTTAGTCTTTTAGTATCTGGCCTTTTTTTATTCACGATTGTAGTTTGTTCGAGCAGTCTTTAGTCTTTTAGTATCTGGCGTCCACAGGCTGCTCGAGTTGAGTCTTGGACTCTTGGGGCATTTCACCATCTGGTTTTGGGTTGGGGTTGTACTTCTTGCTTCTTCGTGGGATTTTACTATTAGTTTTGGGAGCTTAAGTTCTAGAAGTTGGAGAGAAATGGTCTGTGAAGTTTCTTTTTTGGCCGTTATGCCTTTTGGTTCCTCTTCCACTTTGATGTAAGGTGGATACCTTGTTATCCATTTTATAGAAATTCTTCAATATCTCATTTTTCACTTTCTGTTTTGATTGAAAAGATATTACGGGACTTGAGTTCTAATATGCAAATTGGGAAAACTCTTTTGACATGAAGACCAAAGTGCTAGTTCACGGAAAAGAAACAATTAAAATAAGAAAGTTAGTCTTGATGATGGAGGACTAAATCATTACTAATGTAACTCATGATCCATAGGGGCAGAGGAAAGTGTTGCACCCGAGTCTATTTTATCATTAGTTTGAGGAAGTACGAGATATCTTTGTCGTAAAGTTTGGGTGCTTTTTACACTAGGTACCTCTACTCTTAGAAGGTTTAAGGATGTCTGTTTTTATTATTATCCATAATTCTTACTTTAATCTGTTTCATTAATTGTTTTCTTGACATTTCCGTGTGTTTGTCAGCATGTTTGCCCCCTTGGCCTTTCTTCCTCATACACAGTATTAAGATCCTAAAAATTGTCTCCTATAACAAAAGTCGGATTTATTTGTGGAAGACAATACACAGTTAATAGTAGGATCGTTTTTCTTTTACCTTACATTTATATCTAAGTTTGGCTCCTTGGACCATAAGCAACTCATTATAAAGGGGGTTGATTTACTTGTGAGACACTCTGCAGAGTTGATTGTAGGATTGTCACATGATATTATGGATGACTTTCATTAGATTAAGGAACTTTTAAGCTATTGAATATTACACTTTTCTGCACCTAATATATTAACCTGGCTGTAGTCTAAATTGGAAAAGTGGTGCACTCCAAAATATTTTTGAGATTCAAATTCTTGCAGGATAAAGAGTCTCTCAGAAGGTTTACTTTATCGTTTATTTTGCAGGCTAGAAACCAAAAAGTGGGAGAGAAGCCTCTTTTGTCTATTTCAACATTTATACAGGTAGGTTTTTCATTTGCACTCAATTTATTCCGTTGTTCGATTTATTGATTGTTGCTGTGATCATGCATTTTCCATTGACATCTCCATATAAACACATGTAGTCCTGTTTGGACATGAGTTAACTAGGAGACCTTTTTCTCAAATACCTTTCTAACTCGGCTTGTTTCAAGATGCAGTGTGCTAGGACTTTCTGAGGCTTAAGATTCTGTTAATTTGTTCTGGATTAAATTCATTTTCAACCATCGTACTTTCACCCGACTTTCACTTTAACCATTCTACTTTATTTTTTGCACGAAAACCATTCTACTTTGGAATTCCTCTCATCCAAACCAAAAAAACCGCAGATTAGGACACGGATTAGTGACGAATTTGTGGTTGCGATGGGAGATTTTCAAAAGTAGAGTGGTTTTCGTGAAAAAAATAAAAGTATAATGGTTAAAGTGAAAGTCGGGTGAAAGTACAATGGTTGAAAATGAATTAAAACCATTTGTTTTTCCCTCTGATATGAATTTGCCATATTTCCACAACAATTGAGTAATTTTATATGAGGTCTTGGTCTGGGTGACCTTTGGCAGTTCACAGATTAGTCGCTGCCAAGGCAGTATCCATCTTAGTGTTGATGCATGGTGTTTTTGCCCTTGTATATGTTGTAATGACTAAGATTTATTTAATTAGCATACCAGTTAAACACTGTTGCAGGTGTGGTTGTATGTTCTCCTGTTCATTGTTTTCCATGAATAAACTTAACTAGATGTTATGTCCAACTTTTTTCATCTCTGTATAGACCAAGGGTTTTCACGTGAGAAGGAGATGTTAATCTGAAGGTAATTTCAAGGGTTTGATATGATAATTCTGGAAAAAAGCATGCACGCCAGTGTACTCCCTAATCTGATTAAGATGCACCTTAAGGGTGCTAAAGAGTGTCCACAGAACTGTCCTCAGACTGCTGTATTTTGTAGCTAATTACTGGCAAAGGGTGATCAAATGTAGTATTTCACATACCCTAGAAATGTCAAAATATCTATAGTCTCATGTTGTTGAGGATGCATGACTGTCAGCTACTTCTAACCTTCATAAGCTACGAATATTCAGCGTACAAGCACATCAAAGATCTTTATCATGTAAATCTTTCTCAGTTATTAACCAATTCCCTTATCAGGAAATTTGTGACCAGTATGTGCAACAGGCCTTCTATATTCTATCATATAGTTGAACAGGCGGAAAACAATCACTCTCTGAGTTCACAATCTCCAGAACTTGATGAGCTCATGATTTAGGACGCTTCTCACAATATTATAATTTCTGAGGGTCCTTGAGTCTTTCTTAGTGTGTGCACGAATAAATGCTATTCATATTCAGTTTTTAGCTGTTGTTGTTGGTGTGTATGCCCTAGGCACGTTATTGAAACGTTATTATGTTATCATTTTATTCATTATATAAAGAGATATTACTTGATTATTATTTGTTGTTACATGTTTTGTTAATAATAATTAATAATCTCCGTCCCTAGTACTTATGACGAACTAGTATAAGTTTAATAGATAGTCATGTGATGATTATGTGTATGTGATACAATTAAACTTATGGGTACATGTTGGTGAACATGGTAATGGACTTGACCCGTTCATGAGATTTATGTCATGATAAAATGTCATAATTAAATCTCATGATAGTTATATCATTAGAATCCTTAGACGTGAGATTATTACGATCTTCTACATAACGAACATTATGTTTGACATATTCAAACTTCACTCTTAACCAAGTGATCATAAAGGATATGATTGGCATGATCAGAGTTATGTAGGGAAGTGTAATAAGTCAAGAAGGAATTTGTCCCTCGATGAATAGTATTGATGAAATGCATGACCGTGCTCAAATGAATTGATGAGATCAATGTCATTTGTATTATCAATATATTTGGAAATCAAGAAAAGTATTGAACATTGTAAGTTGACTATGGACCATGACTTACGCTCGATGACATCGTGGACAAAAGGATTGCGATATGTTCTATAAGGATAAACGAACTTTAACAAATTATATTATTTGGGTAATCATGATGACTTGCTAGAGTCCGCTCATGATTTATGGGAACGACTTTGGTCGGACTCATTGCCAACTTAATATAATCCTATGGGGTCACAGACAAAAGAACGAATCAATTAAAGGCTAAAAGGCTGTCAAAATTGTCTGGCACGACGTGCCAAAATATGAGCGCGGCCGTGCCGATTCGGCACGACCTTGCCACTTTAAGAGCACGACTGTGCCATTTTGAAGGCACGACCATGCCAAGTGGTCTGGGACGGTTTGACTGCTTGTTTAATTGTGTGACGGGAATTAGGCCTCTAAGTCCTTAAGGGTTAAGGATGTTAGAGTATAAATAATCATTTTTCACCAACTGTTACACATATTAATCCCAATTGTTTTAGAAACAATATTCTTGCTCCAAGATTGAGAATCAAAGATCAAGAAGCCAAAAACTCATATAGCCTATTACAATAGAAATTGGATTCTATTTGGATCTAGCAATCCGGATCAAGAAGTTGTTCTTGATATTCGTTCACGTGTGGATATCCATAGAGAGTGATTCTCTTATCATCTTCTAGTTCGTGTTCATGCGATCATTATTTGAAGAACGCGTGGAGTAGATTCAAATCTCAAAGACAAAGATTCAAGATCTGAAAATTTTAAAGCATCATCACGGTTAGTATTCTAAATTCATCCTCATATTAATTTAATCATCTTGAATGGATCTAGGCTTTTGGGTTTAATTCCGCTGCGCATGATTGCTCAAAACCCAACAGTTGTGACTTGTGATCACATTCTTTTCTTTTTGTGGTCTGTTATGTGGATGTGATCAGTATGTAGTAGAGGATTTTGTTGAGCGTGCTTTGATTTTGAATTGCAATGCTTCGCGGTGGATATTTGGCAATCATTATCTTGGATGTGTGTTATATTCTATGTTGTTGTTGACCTCAGATTCTAATTTCATTCCTCATTTTTTAATGCAGGCTGCCCGCAGCAATGTACTTCTTGCTGTTCCAGGCCTTCTCTATGCCGTCAATAATTATCTGAAGTTTATTATGCAGGTAAATTTGTATAGGGTTTCTTCTGGTATATGTGTTTCTTAAGAGCATTTCATTAAATGTTTGCTGACTTAACAGCATAGACACAATTGGATACCTCAATGTAGGAAAATATTGGGTTGTATGCAACTTACATTTGATAGTCAAATGGAGAGCTACAAGTGTTCCTATAAAATAGTTAGAACAAATAGGTGCAAGTCCAACTTCCAATCGTGTGTTTTCTGCGACAAAGATTGTTGGATATCCTCAACGTAGTTTGAAGATTGTGTGCCAGTCCAGGCACAACATGCTTTGTCATATTATCATCTGTTTATGAGTTTGATGTTCGACATTAAATATTCTTAAGAAAAGGAAGCTGTAATAAAATATTTTGAGTCGGCTTTATATGCAGTTTGTAGTGCTACATACTTTATATGCATACTGTATGAAATATATATGTAAGTTAACGAATTTGTTGGCTATTGCTAATGAAGTCATTGGCGAAGCGGTTGCTCTTTTGGTATCGCTAATTATTTAATGTTCGCATTTTGGTGATGGAAGTCCATGTGATCCTCGCCGCCTAGATTTATTTCTGGTTAGTGTCTAACTTGAAGCTACTTTTCTGCAGCTCTATTTTAATCCAGCAACTGTGAAGATGCTGAGCAATCTAAAGGTGAATTTGGTCTATACTTTTCATGCTTAATTATGCATGGTCTGCTCGGCATTTGTAAGTTTAAAGGTAGTGGACTGAAAAATAATATTCATGGGCCATCCATGATACGGAGGAACACAACAAACTATGTCTACGCTTGCACTTTGGACACATGTAAATAAGAAAATTTAGAAAGGTCTTAAGATATTGCCATATGGGCAGCCAAACTTTACCAAATCCCCCGTAGGCTTGTTTCTTTATCTTAAACCAGGGCATGTTTAGAAATGATAGTAAGAGGTTAACTATTGAAGTATGTAGAAGTATCGATATTCATCTGTATTTTATACATCCAAGTATTATGGATGTCCAAAAAATTTCAAATTTGGTCTTGATCAAGAGAAACTTTAAATTTTATTGGACATTCATTTTGGGACGGAGGGAGTAGATATATTGTACATGTACATATGATTCCTGTCTCAAGTTCCTGGCTGATGCTGTTTGTAATGCTGTCATTTACTCTGTAAACTGCAGGTTTTGGTAATAGCTGTTTTGTTAAAATTCATAATGAAGCGACGATTTTCCATTATTCAGGTTTGTTCCAGATTTAAGGTCTTTCATGTACTAGTAAGAAATTCCATGCACCATTTTTTTAATGAATTACCACATGGGATTCTTTCCAAATAATTTATAATACCCTTTCCAAAACTATTGAAAAAAAAAGTTGGTGTTAACAACTTGCACTTTATACAGTGGGAGGCTCTTGCGCTGTTGCTTATCGGGATCAGCATAAATCAACTCCGTTCCTTACCTGAGGGCACTACTGCGATGGGTCTTCCAGTGGCAACTGGTGCATATATCTATACAGTGATCTTCGTAAGTTTTATAAGGCATTCTTGGTTAACAGATATTAATATACTTTTGCAAATTTAATTAGATCTCCGTTGTTGCTTCATTAATTTGTATCATATGGTAAGGTTTAAATTTGGAGCTCAATATACAGGTTACTGTTCCATCTATGGCTTCAGTCTTCAATGAATATGCCATGAAGAGCCAATACGACACAAGCATTTATCTTCAGGTGATCTTAGCATCATTTGGATTGACTAGTGTAGCTACTTTTTTCTATAATGGGTTTTCTGTTCTTGCTCGGAACTGTAATTTGTTTTGTCCATTTTCCTTTAGCAATTACCTCAGGGGTGGGCAGTGAAATTAACCCTAATATTGAGTATAATATTGTCCGCCACAATGCTATTTATTCCTAGGTCTTCTTTTACTTTGTTTTCTGTCAAAAGGCATACAGGATTCAGATTCCCAACTCTAAAGTATAACTTAATACACAAACCTACAAGGAGCTGCCAATTATTAATTAAAAAACCTACACTCCGCCCATCCCCAAAAAATGTCATACTTTATGGTCAATTGAACTTTGATCAATAAATCATGATATTACAATTATGAATTATCTTCATGAAATTTTAAAATTTGTTATTGATGCACCATCAAGAGTTTCTTTACTAGTCTTGTGAACTTTGGATGCATGTAAAGAGCACAAAATTTTGGGGGAAACTAGTTTCTCCCTAAATTATAAAAAGTCTTGTTTTTCAAATTGTTCTTAAAAGTTCGCCAAATGCTTGCAAGTAAAATAAAATAAAATAAAGAGAAAATTTTGGGGGAAACTAGTTTCTCCATAAGTTATAAAAAGTCCTGTTTTTATAGGGGTTAAAGTTTAGGGTTTAGGCCTTTTAGGGTTTAAGATGGGTTGAAAAACAGGACTTTTTATAACTATGGAGGAACTAGTTTCCCCCAAAACCAACTCTAAAATAAAATAGACTTTCTGTAATTTAGGGAGAAACTAGTTTCCCCCAAAACCTACTCTGTAAAGAATTTATAGCAAACCAGCTGCTATGTTTCTGAAGCTAATACCTTCAATCTTTGTCATACAGAACTTGTTTCTATATGGATATGGTGCAATATTCAACTTCCTAGGACTTATTGTTACTGCAATGATCAAAGGTAAATCCTTCTAGTTCAACAATATTGAGAATGTCAAAAGTTTTGCCTGTAACTTCATTTTGAAAAGCCTTCCTAATATATTGTTTAGTCGCAAGGTGATGTGGAAGTTCTTCATAACGCCATCTCTTTTTTTTGTCTGGCTACTTTCTTTTCATTTAGATATTTATGCATTCCCTCTCAGCAAATGATGTAATCTCTCTCTCTCTCTCTCTCTCTCTCTCTACAAACGCACGCACAAACAAATTATTTATCCTTTCATTATGATCAACATGCTCGAGTAATGTGCGTCTTATTCGATCAATTAAAATATGCCATCTACTAGTAGCAAATTCCATTCAGTCGCATTTTGTTTGTCAAGAATTTCATGTGTTATAGTATATTTCAGCAGCTTTAGTAACGTCTATTACTATCACTACTTAAATATACTAATTAAATCTCTTATTTCGTAAGATTTCAAGATTGACTGTGTTTTTGTTTTAATTTTTTTTGTCTTCTAAATATAACAGGACCCAATAGCTTTGATATTCTGCAAGGACATTCAAGAGCTACCATGCTTCTGATAGCAAACAATGCAGCCCAAGGAATTTTATCCTCATTTTTCTTCAAATATGCTGGTGAGATGCATTGCATACTGTAAAAAATTATAGTTTTTTTTCTTCGAAGCCCTAGTTTGGTATGAAAGAGTTTTCCATGTTATTTACTATGAAATGAAATATTTAGTAAAACATCGTGGAATGGAACAGAATATATTATTGCATATCAAACACAATATTTTATCGTATAATACGTTCTCTACCATCATTAGAAAGAGTTAATATCATGGTAATATATTACCCTCTTAATTCTTTGATGATCATTTTCTGTATGCAGATACCATTCTTAAGAAGTACTCGTCAACTGTTGCCACGATCTTCACAGGCTTTGCCTCCGCCGCCTTGTTTGGCCACACTTTGACCATTAACTTTATGCTAGGGATTACTATTGTTTTTATCTCAATGCACCAGGTACAAAATAATGGGAGGTTACTTTTTCATAAGTACCACTACCTCCGTCCCAAAATGAATGTTCAAAATATTTTTCAAGTATCTCTTGATCAAGAGCAAATTTGAAAAAAATAAAATAAAAACTGGACATTCATTTTGGGCCGGAGGGAGTATCAGTGTTGATGCTTACCTTTTGCTTGATTATTTCTTCAGTTCTTTTCACCTCTTTCAAAAGTCAAGGATGAGCCGAATGGAGTGTTGGAAGTTCAGAACAATCACAGGTACTTATGATTCCAGTAGTTGATTTGATTGAAAATGTTTGTCTGTATATGTTCACTTTCAGTTTACTTGAGTTTTGATTTCACAGACATGTTGATTGAGTTCCTTAGCTTCCCACGTCATTCATAGCCGTCTTTCTTGCATTTTTTAAAATTTAAGCTTACTTACGCACTTTTGTTGTAAATATTTACTAGGTCAAGAGACTCCTCTTTCATAAATATGGCAGCAGGGGCGAATGAGGAGGTGCGCCTTTTTAAATTGTTTATAATGAAAATTCTGTGCTCTGCCGTAACTTCAAACAAATCACTATTTTCCAGGCTAGTCATCGTGTAGGACCTGATGAAAGACAGCCACTTCTTCCTACTTAAAGCAACAAAGGTATGTGCCTAAACTTGCACTATTCTTGGGATAAAATTTCTTATGCATGCACTACTTTCCAAGTCACTAATAGTCATCATAATCATGTACTAATACAAATAGCATTGTACTTTTACTGCTACACACAAGAATAATCGCTTTACTATTTCTCCATTCACTTCTCTGACTATGAATCTCTATGGTTGGATGTGACTTGCCAAAGCTTTAAAGAAGTTTGTCTGCTGAGAGGTTTCCATATGTATTTTTGTATTTTGGAGAGTTGGAGGTATCTTTGGAGTTGTAACGACTTAGATGTTAGGTTTTGCTGAATACTCCCTCCGTCCCATAACAATGTGCACAAATTTTCTTTTGGGTGTCCCATTGATAAGTCACACTTTTCTAAAATGGAAATTTTCTTTATAAGTGAATTTTGACCAAACATTAATGTCAATCTAATCATCCCAATTAAATTCTAAGAATCGTTATTGATAATTCACTTAATGATTTATCAATTGCAATTTTTAGGATTTCACTAGGATGATTAGATGGACATTAATATTTGGTCAAAGTTCACTCGTGTTGAGCATAAAATGTTAAATGAGACTATCTTTCTAGGACACAGGGAGTATGTTATTAACTATGGTAAAAATGACAATCGTCAATTGGTTCCAGTTTTCCTTCCCAACCCCATTCCCGTGGAACAAAACCTTAAAAAATAGCTGATTTCTTAAGTTCCTGAACTTCTTCAGTAGACTTTAAGAGCCTCCAATAATATGGTTTAAAAGACATGGTTTTCAAATTGAAATGAATTTTACCCCAAACGACTACTTCCTCACTAAAGGCTCTAACCTTGCATCGATATTTATGTCTAAGCCTAGGAATTGACAGCTAGGTAAGCTTTACTCGTCTTTACTTCTCTGCAAAAACGCATGTAAGACCACTTGAGTATATTATGGAAGGTCATATGTTAAACTTGCGTTTAACCAATCAGACATTTTAAACATGATCATTGCTGTTGCGGGTAGACAATCATAACCCGCTTTAGATAATAGTTCGGTTCTTCTTTTAGGAGTTGGCTTGACATATACTCCCTCCGTCCTATAATAAATGTACACTTTCCTTTTTGGTCTGTCCCAAAAGAAAATGTCACAGTTCTTACAAAGAAACAATCTTAGTGCAATTTTACCATCATACAAGCAATATACTGAAAGTAAAGCATATTCGCTGGAAACATTTGCAAGTCAAATACGACGTTTATTTTGAGACGGAGGAAGTATATTAGTTTAAAATCGTATGTAGCTACGCTATTTCTTAAGACAATCCCATCCGTGAAGAGCATCTTCACGTTGTACACTATGAGAACGCTTAGAAACCAACAAACATGATGTCTAATGTTTTTTTTTTTTTTTTTTTTTTTTTTTAAATGGTAATTGCAGGTTTGGAGTAGTTCTTCTTCATGTACTTGTTGAGGGGTTTATAGAAGATAGTTCAGAAACCACAAAAACCGAAGAAAATAAAAAACACGAAAGAATTATTATTTTTTTAACCGCTTTGGAATCCAACATGTTAATGCTGCTCAAGAGCTCTGATGAGTCCAAGCCTCGGGGTTTTCTGCTGGTGAAGAAAAAGGAAGGTTTAGATAGAGGGAATAGTGGTACGCTGTGTTTTTGACTTTGGTAACGTCATACATGTTGTGAAAATTATACGAACGGACAAGATACTTGTATTCTTTACCTTAGTAAAATGCTTACAGACAAGTTTTTTGATTTTTTTTTTAATTTTAAATATGTTATTTGGCTCCCACTTTTTTTTTTTTTTTTATGTAAAAATCTACAATGAAATACTAGAATTTTGGCAGTAATGAATAGTTTTGTTGTATGGGTTTTGACTTGTAAGTATTCATTTTGATTTGTAACAATGAGTAGTTTCAAAAAATAGTTATTACTTTTAGAAAAGGTGTTTTTCTAAATGCAACACTTGAAAAGTATTGCTTAAAATAACTAATTTTCTTCTGAATTTGCTGCTGGTTACGACGAATATAGGCTTTTTCAACTTAAATTCGCTACTGCCAGCAACGTGTTTGAGTTTAGAGTTAAGTTAAATTCGCTATTGATAATAGGGTATTTCGTTTAGACAAAAACTTGTATGAGAACACCATGACCCGTCTCATAGTAGAGACATGTCATTTTTGACCCATGACCCGAACCCACGACCCGTTTTTTTGTTGACCCATGACTAAATTCACATATCCCAAATAGTGGGTGACCTTGCTTGAATGCAATTTTTCTATTTTAGCTAGCTATATTACCATTGACTAATATAAGCGGATGCATAAAACATCTTCATTGTTTTTTGTGGCCGTATGATTTTATTTTTTATTTTTCGATGGAATGAGTACAAGGAAATTCCTTTTTTGCTTTTTCCTCATGTTATGTGGGTCCGTAATTGGAAATTGGTATGCAAGTATTCTTTTCCACAAGTATCCATCAGACTCATAAATGCTATTAAATGTTGAACCAAATAATCTTACAAGTGCAAAGACTTGGTGTAGTCAAGAGACAAACTCATATGAAAGTCTCCTTGGTGGACGTCTAGCTAGCTTTCTGCATCACAACTTTTTCCACCACCCATTATGCAAGTTGTATTGGAAAGTGAACATATATTGATTTGTATGCTTAAATAACTAGTATTCCTTTTTCGGTCCAAAATATCAGTCACTTTTGGTATTTTTGTTCGAAAATAATTGTCGTTTTTCAGCAAAAAGTTTTCAGACTACTCTTTTACCTTTACATTGGAAATTGTTACAATTTATTGATTGTTTTATTGAGAGAAATAATGTAAGTGAGGAAATTAATAAGGGTATATTTGATACTTTTTTCATTAAACAATGGTAATAATTAGGCGATGATATTAAATAGTGGTCCTTGAAGAGTTGAGAATCACATATTAATCCCATAGATTGAGGTTGATGCACAAGAGTATGACATCTCCGTCAATCAAGTTAGTCTTCTGCCCCGTCAAGGGGTTTAGTTGATGCATATTCTCCATCAAGGTATAAAACTTTGTAATTGTTTTTTCCTGTGCCTGTTCCTGGATGGTTGTTCTCAATCTTTTCTTTGGACCAATTTTTGGGTTTCTTTTAGAATTTTTCATTTGGTCATTATACACACACACACACATAATGTAATTGTTTTCTAGATTTTTGCATCTCAACTCTTTCCTCAGCCATCACTCAAATTGTTTAGATTCGATTGCTCCAATAGTTCCAAAAAAGCTTGTGGACATAATTAAAATGGAAGCGTGCCCAAAATAAATTTGTTAATACTACTCTTCATTTCTTAAAAAATATTGGACATGTTTTTGTAAAACCCAAAAAGAATGCCAGAGTACTTTTTCATAATGTAATGTGTATGTGAAGCATATAAATTCTAGGAGTAATAAGCAGATAATAATATGATAAGACTGTTGAAGGTTCCAAAGATGAAACTTGTTATTAAGGGTTCATAAAGATTTATTAAATACTTGTTTAGCAGTAACTGACAGAAGTTGATGCACAAGTGTATGACCAAAGAAAGATACTCTCCCATCCCATAATAAAATAAATGTCACACTTTTTTTTTTGAATGCATAATTATATTCAGTTGCGGATGCAGATAAAAAAAATAAAGTGGGTGCACGTGCACTAATTAATACAAATAAACAAAAAAGAAACATGAACCCTGAACGCCAAAAAAGAAAAATAAAGAAAAACGCGCTAATTAAAGAAAAACTACTTAAAATATTGTGTGCGCGATATGTATACGGACGTCCGTCTATTCTAGAATTGGTGGTTTCATGATGTGGTTAAATCAAATATGTTTTTTTTTTTTTTTTTTTTTGCATTTCCATGATTTGGTTATTACAGTTAATATTGATGCTTGGGTAGTAGAAAATCACATATTCATCCTCATTAAAGAGATTGAAGTTGACGCACATGAGTATGACTTCTCCGTCAACCAAGTTAGTGTTCTTCCCCGTCAAGGGGTTTAGTTGATGCACCTTCTCGGTAAGGCAAGGGGGATACAAACAAACTTAAGGTGCCTGGATTCCAAGGGACGGAAGAAATAAAACTTTTTAATTGTTTTTTCCTATGCATGTTCGTGGATATTTCGGTTGTTTTTAATCTTTTCTTGGACCAATTTTCTTATAATTTTTGTATGGTCATTACACACACACACACACACACACACGTATATATATGTTTGTATAGATATATATTAATGAAATTGTTATCTGGATTTTGCGTCTCAACGCTTCCCGCAGCGAGCCCAAATTAAATTTGTTGATATTACTTCATTTATTTATTTTTATTTTTTTAAAATGGACAATTTTTTTGTAAAATCCCAAAAAGAATACCAGACTTTTTTTTTTTCAGAACAGAGAAACATTTTATTTATTATTTTATTGTTATTGTAAAAAGACCAAAAAAAATAAAAGAAACAAAAAAGTAAATGGGATTTTCAGTAAAGTAAGGAAATTGATCTCCTTGACTGAGAAAGAACACAACCCCTTAATTGGGAAGGAAGCTCAACCCCTTAGACAAGGCAGAAGACTGACTTTTTCTTTGTGGACTTGGCAAGAAATTAAAAGAATGTCTAGCATATTTGAACCACATCAATTTTATCAATGCAAAGATGTTGATAGTCTACTCTTTGAGTCAAGCTCATACATAAGTCTATTTGGTGGGCTCTATCATTAATTTGGTGGTACAAATTGTGCTATAAAAATGGCTTAATTGTTATCTAAATATTTGCATCACAACCCTTTCTCCCCCTGCCATCACTCACTCAAATTTTTTCCAATTATACTTCATAATGTGTGCTTATTCAAGAACTTTTCAAATGTTCCATGCGTTCATTGCCCTCTTGTTTGCAGTTTTAATGATAACAAAAGCTGTTGGAGTACCCATCAGGTGCTTGGAGAGGGAGAGAACAGCTCTTTTGCAGTTGAAACAAGGCCTTATTGATGAAGGTGGCCACCTCTCTTCATGGAGTGGAGAAGAGTGTTGCATATGGCAAGGAATAAGGTGCAGCAACCTCACTGCTCATGTTCTCACTCTTGATCTTCATTCCCCTCCCTATTCATACGACAATCCTAGTTATCCACTCAGGTTGAGAGGTAATCTTACGTTTTCGTCACTGGTTGAATTGCATCATTTGACTTATTTGGACCTCAGTCATAATGATTTCTCTGATAGCCAAATCCAGAGTCCATTGGTTCACTCAGGGAATTACGATATCTCAACTTATCACTTTCTGGCTTAGCTGGGAAAATTCCTCATCATCAGATTGGAAACCTTACCCACTTGCAAACTCTCGATCTTGGCTTTAATTATTTTGAGAATGTTGATAATCTTGAATGGCTTTCGAACCTTCGAGCCATCAGATACCTTGACCTTAGTTTTACTAACCTCAGCAACACCAACTGGCTTCAGCCAATTCAAAACCTGTCCTTTTTGACAGAGTTGAAGCTGAGTTCTTGTGGACTCAGTTCTCCCTTGACTCCCTTAACCAATTCTTCTTATATGCAAACTCTCGATCTTTCCTATAATGAAAAGCTGAATGGTGACATCTTTGAATGGCTCTCAAACCATCGAACCATCAGATACCTTGACCTTAGTGGTATTGACCTCAGCAACACCAACTGGCTTCAGCCTATACAAAAGTTATCCCTTTTAACAGAGCTCCACTTGAGTGTTGTTCCATCAGGTCTCCCTTGCCTCCCTTAACCAATTCTTCTTATATGCCCCTTCTTTCCGTCATTGATCTTTCTTCCAATGATTTCAACTCCTCATCACAGCCCCTATTTCATTGGTTCTATAACCTAACCTCTAGCCTTGTTCATCTGGATATCTCATCCAACAATTTACAAGCTGGCCCTATACCTGATGTTTTTTCAAACATGATATACCTTCAATATTTAAATCTCAGATTTTGTAATTTTGAAGGTATGATTCCAGATTATCTTGGGAACATAACTCGTTTGCAATTCTTGGATCTAGGGAGCAACGGATTGACTGGAAATCTCTCAGAGGTTCTTAATAAGTGGTCACCGGGTGCAAAGGATTCAATTGAGGTTTACGCCTATCATCGAATGAACTTAGCGGTCCGGTACCTGATTGTTCACGATTTTCCTCTTTGAAGGAATTAACCGTTGACGGTAACAAATTGAATGACCCATTCCATGAATCTTTCGGACTACACCCCAGTCTTGTTTCCTTAGGCTTGTCTAATAACCAGATTTCACGTTGGTTTCCCAACCCATTATCATTCCCTAATCTGAAACATTTGTATATTAGGAATAACACTCTGAAGGGAAGACTAAACGAAAGTATAGGACATTTTTTTGAGCTCACAAGTTTGGATATCTCTTTGAATTCATTTGAAGATACAATCACTGAAATCCACTTCATGAAACTTTCAAAGTTGAGGGAGTTAGACATGTCTTTTAACTCTCTAGTTTTAGATGTCAGCTCTAATTGGATTCCTCCGTTCCAGTTGGATGTGATTGCATTGGAAAATTGCAAGCTGGGGCCTCATTTTCCCAACTGGCTTCGAACTCAAACTCGATTTTCGGAGCTCTTCATTCCTCATGCAAATATTTCAGATGCAGTACCTAACTGGTTCTGGAAACTATCACCCAGATTGAAGTTCTTAAATCTTGCTAGCAATCAATGAGTGGTGTGATTCCTGACTTGTCTTCATTGTTCACTCAACTTGTGCTCATTGATTTAAGTTCTAATCAGTTCAACGGCCCCTTACCATTAATTCCTCCAACAGTTATTGACTTGTATCTCTCCAAAAATATGTTTGTGGGATCAATTTCTTCCGTGTGTGATATAGCTGGTATCAGAGACCTTGACCTTTCAGACAACCTTTTATCAGGAGAGCTTCCTGATTGTTGGAAGAAGATTGATCAATTAGAGACTCTAAATCTGGCTAACAATAATTTCACCGGCGAAATTCCCAGCTCATTAGGCTTTCTAAATAATCTTCAATATTTGCACCTTAGAAATAACAGTTTTATCGGGAAATTGCCGCCTTCTTTAAAGCACTGCAGATGGTTGAAAATCGTTGATTTGGGTGGGAATAAATTGTCAGGAAGAATTCCAGAATGGATAGGGATATATATGAATCATTTGGCCATTCTTAGTCTTTCCCATAATAAGTTTTATGGAAGCATACCCCAAAATATATGTAATTTGAACCGTATACAAGTCTTGGACCTCTCCCAAAACAGTATATCAGGATACATCCCTCGGTGCTTTAACAATTTCACTGCATTAATTGACACGAGTGAAGTGGCTGATATTTACGGCTACGAGGGGGATTACTACGAAGGTTCAGCCGACATGTATTTTGAGAATGTCGAGGTGCAGTGGAAAGGACAAAGAGCTGGTTATGGGAAAACCCTCCATCTGCTAAAGGCCATAGATCTTTCAAGCAATAATTTAACAGGAGAAATCCCAGTTGAATTGGTCAGTCTTATATGTTTGCGGTCGCTGAACCTATCAAGGAATTATTTCAGAGGACATATCCCTGAAAAGATTGGTCAAATGAAAATCTGGAATCTCTAGACTTGTCAAGAAACCTCCTTTCTGGTGAAATTCCTTTGGGTTGGGTACTGTGGCTTCTCTAAGTGTCCTGGATTTGTCCAACAACCATTTGTCGGGGAGAATTCCATCGGGCACTCAGTTGCAGGGGTTCAATTCTTCGGTGTATGCTGGCAATCAACAACTTTGTGGGTTGCCTCTTTCAAACAAGTGCCCCGGAGATAGAGAAGCTCCAACTAGCAAAGACAAGAATGGTGAAGATGACGATGACGATGGGGATGATGAGCTTATAACACTTGGGTTTTATGTAAGTCTGATACTTGGTTTTGCATTCGGATTTTGGGGGGTCTTCGGAACGCTACAGCTCAAACATTCATGGAGACGTGCCTTTTTTCAGTTCTTGAGTGACATGAAAGATAAAGTCTATGTGGTGGCAGCAGTGAATATAGCTAAAATCAAGAGAATGCGCACGGGCTAATGGTATGTACCTTTCTGTTTTATCTCTTTCTATTATACTCCATCTGTCCCGAGAAATAGTCTCATTGTACATTGCTTGTACATTGATGTAATGCACATATATTATTGGGACGGAAGGAGTACGCTTTAAGAATATTTTTTGTTGATTTCTACTGCTCATCATCTAAGAATTTACGTTGATTTTCTTGCTACCATCCTAACACAAAAATATAAATACATAATAACTAAACAAACAATGAAGAGTTTTAATTTTGTTTCATTGAATATGATTGTTTTAAATTTCCTTTTGATAATAGATGCAGATTCATCACTCATGTTAGCATGAAAGATCTCATAATGTGGCTGCTCATACGGTCTCGTTCTACTACGCTGTTCATTTCCCATTTGCTCGCCTTTTTGTCAACCTATTTTGGATGCCTATTTACATCACTTGTATTTCTATTATGTATGTTGAAACATCAATAAGTGTGTTCCTGTTAAAGAACAATTTGTCATTTAGATGCAGATATTGCTTTGTAACATTTTATTTATAGTGATTGTACTTTTTCATCATCTAACAAGGGAATTTATGTTCTATGTGTGGCTATCCATGATTAGTATCCAGAGATGAGAAAGTGCCTTTTTCCATCATCTTCCAGAATTGGAAGTTCGATAAGCGTGTTTACACAAGAGTCCCAACAAAAACAACAGCATCAACGCCTTAGTCCAAAGCTGTAGTCCGTAATGATTTGGGGTCGATCAACATGAATAGTCAAATGAACTCATCAATGCTAAATTTATTTATGTTGACCATAAAAAAAAGTCAAAATCAGACAAACTTTCGGAGACAAAGGAGTGAAAATTAGCTAAACTTTAAAGAAATTTAGTAGAAGCTAACAAAATTTTCCCCTTCTAAACAGTCAACCCCCAAATACCAACTCCTTGCAATATCTCATATTTACTCATTTGAGCCAATCTTCAACTACAGTAGTATAACATGACTTGTTCAACTAGTCAAAAAGCAACTACAACAACCAAATTCTTACAACAAGACCGAAAAGTCTCTCTCGAGATCAATTAACTGTAGAAAAGAAATTCTGGCATGCTAAACTCCAACTACATTTTCATTGATATATTGAGTTTTTTTACAACCACTAGACTTGAGAAAAAGGTCCCAGAAAGAAAATTGAGGTCAATGATTTGATAACTGAAAAAAAAAAAAAAAAAAAACAACAACAACAAAAAAAATCAATGGTTTAACATTCATCGAGCTGAATGTGCACGCAACTTGTTAGCCACATAGAGCAAGTGACTGATATTTGTCGACGGGTAATTTTGCAGTAACTTCAGATTAGCAGTAAAATCATCAGCAAGCAAACGCATGCGGACAAGAATCAGCATTGCGCAGCAAACTCGAAGCAGGGTCTCCTACAATTTCAAGAGTAGATCTGTGATTATAATAGGCACACTAATAATAGTACAGTATTAATCAATACGGAGTAATAATTTTTGGAAAACCAACTTTTCAATTGGGATAGCAAACAACTTCAACGAGTTATAGACTTATACTATTAAATCATAGGGTGAAAAATATAAACTACTCCATCCGTCCCTGTTGCCAAAATTGAATGCACCGGATACTGAGGTAGGAGAGAGAAAATGGGGTAGGGAAAATTAAGTCGATTGTTGTTGTGAGTGTGGTAAGTTGGTCCCATTGATTAAAGAAATGTTATCAAGTTTCCATTTTGAGATAGCAACATTTGTTATGGGAAACCCAAAAATGAAATAAGTAACATTTGTTATGGGACGGAGGAGTACGTAGGTTTCCAGAAATTAACTGTGTACTCAAATTTACTACATTCCACAGCAATTTTCTCCAATGCATATAATGAGGGGTCTCCACAACCAACCAATGAATCTAGATGCATAATAAAACCACA
This sequence comes from Campanula takesimana, assembly GCA_026119855.1. NCBI lineage: Eukaryota > Viridiplantae > Streptophyta > Magnoliopsida > Asterales > Campanulaceae > Campanula > Campanula takesimana. Next base: position 576,997 of record JAOWBW010000605.1, on the reverse strand, counting down.
TTTGCTTTGAAGGCCACATTTAATGATTAGTAACTATCACAAGACTCTTGCTTCATATCGAAAGGAAATAGCCTCATAAGTTAAGACTTAGGAGTTCCATGATCACTTACGAAAAATACTCGGGAAAAAAAAGAAATGAGAAACTTAATAGATGAACTTCTCAACCGTCTAAATGAAGCTATATACTTCTCTTCTAATCTAATTGGCCAAATTACGTTTACATCCCTAAAGTATCCACCAAATCCCACTTTGCACCCCAGTTTGAAAAGTGGGCCTGTTTGGTGTACTTTATTTTTGAAATAGTCCCATTTGCTGCATCCCAACTGCATTTACGTTCATATTGAGTTTCTAAGCAACCACTAGACTTGAGAAAAAGAGAAAAGGAACCTTACTTGAGGACCTTCTGGGTCACTTAAGAGTGTATCCCATATTTGAAGACTATCAGTAAAGTTGAACTCCCGAGTCAAGAGGAGTGTTATCCACCTAAATGCATAGAACTGGGGATTAACCTGTCATGTTAGATAGGAAAAATCAGGAACAATGTATAAGTCAAACTGTTGGATTCTAACTGTCCAAGGAAGGTAGATTAAAAGGTCAATGATGAGTCAGTAGCAATCATAAATTCAAATGAAGCAATGTATCTAACCTTTGTCGTGATTTCGAGATGGCGCCACAGCTCTTCGTCATGTTCTTTCAAGAGATGTGACAGCCTTGTAATTGTTGAACGAATGCCGACTACACTATCGTCAAGTTGCTGGCAAAAGTGGTCTCGAAACCCACTCAGTAACTCAACAAAACAAAAGAAAGTGTCTGCTTCAGCGTGGACCTACATAAGTTAATGAAGTGATAATAAATAACTTCTCTGCTGAAAGCCACAGTAAATAAGATAGGTAGAAGAACTGAACGGGCATTAAAATAATTGAGTCTGAAGGAAAGAAAAATGTTTATACAATCTTCCAATGAAACCACGAATGAACTTTGAGCAATGATTTTAGGTTGATTTAATTATCAATGAAAATCTAAAACTTGTTATTGATAGTATTGTTGATGGTGTGTCAATAACAAGTTTTAGATTTTCATTAGTACAATTGAGTCAACCTAAAATTATTTCTCAAAGATCCTTCGTAGTAACGGTGAAAAAAGTGTGAAGATCATTTTGGGCCGGAGGGAGTATTTGGATATTCTTTCTTGTCACTAGAACTCTGTAAAAAAGGAGTTTTCTTGTCGCTTGACTGCAAGATCCATAGCTAGAGTGGTTCAAAATTGTGAATTATGCATCTTTATCTAAAAAGTTCTATGCAACATCTCATACTAGAACCAAATACTAGATAAAAGTAAATATATAACATATTGACTTACCACATTATCCTCGTTGGGGTCATTTTTGAATACATAGTATAAGGGCGCCAAGAGTTCATTCATCCCTTGCACATATCGTATACCCGGATTTAACTTTGCAAATACGATTAATATATTTTTCAAAGCCGCCTGAATGTAAGAGAAAATTTAATCAGCCAGATACTCAAGTATGCATCAAACTGCATTCCTAATAACTATAACTACCTGATTAAATTTTGCAGATGGAGAGTCTCCTGAGAAAAAATGCATGTCTGGATGAGTGCGTTTCACGTCTCTGCCTATCTGTTCAATGATCTCTGTGTCCTACAATTTTCAAGACACATACATCAGGATTCAAGGCTTTATACGCAAAAATATTCGCCACATGTGACTAATGTCATGTTTTTCGATGACCACAGGCCAAACCAAAGCTCACACAAATTTGGCCAAAGGAAAATGAACCTAAGAAAGCAGAGGAAGGTAGAATATAGGCATCTATAACCCAAGCATGATGTCTGGATGACTTGAAGGAAGCCCGGAAGGGATCACCGATATAAAGTTCTACACTCATTGACTCCCTACCGTAAAATCTAACAGAAACACTCAAGTACCTGAATCTACCAGTTTTTACCAAATAGAAACATTTATCACCATATAGTATATATAGGAATCTCTAGTTTCCTTGTACTTAAAGATGAGTTAGTAACTATGACAATGCAACACAAAATTCCAAGTATTTACCTTGATAATACATGTTGCTAATTTTTATGTATGACCTCAATTGTAGAAATTTCCTTGACCATACAAGCAGATCCTCCCTAGATGGTATTATATTCTTGTATGCGCTAATGGCACTAGCGAACACAAGGCAATGCAAGTGCACCCACTTAATCTTCCCAATTACAAGAATTATATAAATATATGCTCCCTCTGTCCCTCTTTAATCTACAAAAATTACCCATTTGGTTGTCCCACTTTAACTTACAAAATCCTAAAATGGAAATGTTTTAATACTTTTAAAATGGTGGGACCCACTTGTCATACTCACAACAACTATCCACTAACTATTTTCTACCCCACTTTCTCTCTCCCACCCAACCTTCTACACTCAGAACACATCACCTTTTTTACTTTTTCCTTAATTAATGTACCCAACTCATTTTTTGTAAGTTAAAGAGGGACGGAGGGAGTATATATATATATATATATAGGTATAGGTAGGTAGGTGCTCAAATGAGAACCACAATTGCGTGAAAACCGTGAGAACCAAGCATAACCATTAGATTATAATCAAAATCAAGGGTCCAGATTATAGATACATTGGATACACTTGGATACAATACATAAATTTTGATATTGCACTTGGATACAGTAGCTAAACAAGTACTGTATCCAAGTATTGCACTTGGATACACTAGGTTAAAAACTAATGTATCCAATTGTATTTTTGAAAATTAGCTACTGTATCCAAGTGTATCCAATGTATCTATAATCTGGACCCTTGATTTTGTATTTAATCAAACGGTTATGATTGGTTCTCACGGTTCTCATTTAAAATGGTTCTCACAGGAGCGCGACCCTATATATATGTGTGTGTGTGTGTGTGTGTGTGTGTGTGTGTGTGTGTGTGTGTGTGTGAAGTATTTATACACATTTATAAATATATTTACTTAGGTGCACCTATAAATCATGTAGCTTGCCTAGCTCAGTGGGTAAAATGCAAAGTTTATGACCTAGTGATTGTGGGTTTGAGTCCCACTGTTGAAATTAACTTTTTATAGTGTACTTTGAGCATCCACATTGAATAACTCCTGAATCTACCACTAGCTGATGGCAATGAGGTCAACAGCTATTCACTGGTTTACCAATGACTAGAACATCTTACTTTCTCCACCTTTACTCAATAAGAGAAGGAAAAGAGAAACATAAAGTCCCTATTAAATAAAGGAACGTTAGATAGGAATAAAATCTCATTTTATTAGTTTGAGCTAGCCATTAATGAGGCACAAATGATTGACCTATTGACAAGTCAAAAACTTGATGTTTTACTTGTTTGTACCTTCTTGAAGTTTCATAGTAACTATTGCCTTTTATAAATGGGGACTTTTTTTGGGACTAATAAAAAGGAGAGTGGGACAATCTTTTGGCGAAGAATGGTGTATATTTAGACTTGCCAATGTTACGAGTGTGGGAGTGAACCCCATGACTAAGAAGTAATCAATCAAGAGTCAATTCATAAACGTGATTAGTCAAAAATCGATTAGTGCTGAAAATTTCCAGGAAACAAGTACAGCATTCAAAGGTAATCCTACTAAGAACTTACCTGGAAGAACTGATTCCAGATGCTGGTCTTCCCTAGGCTCAGAGGATGCTCTCCATGCGGAATTTCTGATCTTGAGAGTAAACCCTTGCCCGCACTTGTTGGTTCATCACTTTCAATAGGTATAATGCCATCCAATTTCCTCGTGATTTCTGACTGACTAGCCACAAGAAGATTTAGGATTTGGAATTTGCATAGACCAAATACAACTTTCGAGCTCAAGTACATGTATGCCACAATTAAGTTTTCATTAACTAAATGATCTCAGCCTCAAAACATAACTGTTCCAGTTCAAGAACACACTGCTATGGGCATGGTATCCATGGGAATAGGCATTTACTACAAAAGAGTAAAGACTCAGAAAGGAAGCCAACAAAAAAAGTATACACTAGAAGCAGGCAGGGGGAAGATATGGCTGTAAAACAAAACTTCTTGGATCTCTAAATCAAAATATATTATATATGCCATGAGCTTTTTATGAGAAGAAACAAAACGTTTAAATCAGGAGTTGGTTTACATAAGCCATTGATCCTATTACCGAAAAGGATTCTTGTTTTGAACAAGTTTATGGAAATAAGCTAATTAAATGAAGTGCAAGATACCATTGAGTTCCATATATTGTGAAACACCTGATCTTAGATCTGCGATGTTAAGAAACATAAAATTACATAAGTTAAATAACTATTAGAGATCATTCTTATTCCTAGTATAGTTTATGTTGTTCTTGTTCCACAAATTCCTTTTCATTGTTAAATACAGAAAGATTCTGAGACAACTGTGAATGCACTTTTGATGGTAAAGAGGACCATAATACTCCATTTCAATGTAGAGTAGATAATACTGCCCAATGACTTTTCATATTCCGTAGGCCTTTACTGTAAAAAATCCTAACAGATCCCGTGAAAATGGTCACACATAAGAAACATGGGCCAGCTTTTAAGGGCGAATAGTCATTTCATGAACGTTTTCAGTTTGGTGCCCAACAAAATCCCCTATCAAAAACTGAAAATGTGCATAAAATGATTATTTGCCCTTAAAAGTTAGCATGTGTTTCTGATGTTGGCGCAATTTGACTGAGCAGAAGGGGTCTATTGAAAAAGAGACAGGAATTGTACTTACTGATGCCGGGATGAAACTTTTGAAGAAATTGGGGGATCTAAGAAATATGCGATTCTCCCATAAAATAGGTCAAATACGTGTACCCCCAAACCATCCACCATATCCCACTTTACACCCTCAATTTAAAATCTGTCCAAATTTCCTATTTTTCGTCAAAAATAAATAGTACCTCATTCATGAAACTTGCATTAACAGTTCTCATCCTTTCCCTAAAAGCTTCTGCGGTCTCACTTTTGAGCGATTAGCCCTACTTACCTCCTTATAGTGCTCATTGATGAGATGGATTAAGATGGCTTAAATCGTGATTTTGTAAAAGTTCTCTTTGATTTTCCATTTTGAGGCATCCATGCAACAATCTTAATAGAAAATTTTGGTGCTGAGTCAATTATGAACTTGTAATCTTTCACTTTCTGAGAGTTGCATTTGCTTTGGAGTTTCTTTAGCATAACTAACGAGTCTTCAATTGTTGCCTTTTTAATTGTTTATTCATGTTAACTGTCTTTGTTTTTACAAACAAATTACACGTATATATACATATGTGCTCTATGTTATTTGTTAGATTAGGTACACTTAAATTAATAAGGTATAAAACAATTATATCTGTTTTGAGTGACATTGCTCGACTTCCAACACCAAGATCACCGTGGGTATTCTCTTACAGATAGTCTTCCTGAATCGTCTGGTTTAGTTTCAGAGATTCTGGTAAAAGGGTCAAGACTAACTGCAAGGTAACTATCATGCACATAAACTTTTCCAATGCCAAGTCAAGTAGGATATCTAACCCTTAATTGTTTGGTCTACAGCGTCGCATATAAAATCTTCAGTCACAATTTCTTCATGATAATAAACATTAGGCAAGGAAGTGTGGCATAATACAGATGTAAGAACCAAGAACTAGTAATTTTTTTGTTACACATTAGGAAGGCGGGGACATCAAGAAGTCTTGAACCAGTAACTTACAGGATTCATCAAAAGATCATCTTTAAAATGCTTGTACTGAGACCTCTTCTTAGACAACTCAGATAGCCAAAGCCCTTTCTCCGGGGGTAGGTAAGACAGTAACAGCTGAAAAGCACGAGATTAGTAAACCATGATTCCATATCCATTGATTATTAACGTACACACTAATGCAAACTACAATTTCGACCTTAGATCAATTGTCAAAATTAAATTCAATTTCCACGCCCCAAAGAGAGAGAGAGAGAGAGGAGGTTTCATACCTTCCTTCCATACAGTAGACCGAATACCGGTACCAGAACCATCCGGAATGCCCTGGGAAGCAAGTCTCCGTAGTTCCCCGATATTTATAACTTTCCTTGATTATAACTTTCCTTGATAACTATGTTCCCAAACAAATTATTAGTTTAAGTCAAACAATAGAAGCAAATTAACATGGAAATGGAGAAATAGAGGGAGAGAGAGAGAGAGAGAACCTCTTGTAAGAGCTGAGCCTGGCGAGAAAGGTCTTCAGCAGAAGAGCTAGCAGAGTTGCCATTTTCAAAATCAGAATTAGCACTAGTATTCAGCAATGGATCCCTAATTTCAACCTTAGGTGGAGGCTCCGGTCTAGAAATACTAGGAGGCGGCATCGGAACGGGCGGTTCGACGGCGGAATCTTCAAAATCGGAGACGGAGGAAGTGGAGGAGGGTTTGGAGGTAGGGCGGATGAGAAGGCGATGATCGTCGTCGGAAGGATGGGATTTGGGGGTGGTAGTGGTGGTGGTAGCGGGAGGAGGTGGAGGTGGAGGTGGAGCAGGAGGAGAGGACCACATAGAACTGTTGAGCCAATCGGGAACTCTCTTCTTCACCATTTTTCCAAATTCCGATCAATTTGTTGGGAATCGCCGCCGATGGAGGAGGAGGAGTGAAATTGCTCATTATCATCATCGTCGTCGGTCGTGGAGCCCTGTTAAAGTGATGAGCGTGTAACGAAGAAGATGAAAATGAAGTCCGGTGTCACGTGCCAAGTGATTGATTGTTGAGCTCTCACTTACTCCCTCCGTCTCATAACAATTAGGCCGGATCCGTAGGTATACCAGTTACATTTTATTTATATCATGTACCAACTTAGTACTCGATTGATACTAGCCTATACCAAATGTAGAATGTAAGATAAAAGAAACAAAAACCAAAAAAAAAAAAAAAAAAACAACTTGAGAGTAGTCTTTTTCAACAGACAAATTGACATCCGCTTGATTATTCTTGTACTTTGAACGACATAAACCAACTTGGTTAATTACGACCCATAAATTCTGGGCTCACATACCTTGTGGCCCATTCACGAGAAGCCCATGTTTACAGGCCGATTATCAATAAGGCCGAGCAGGCAGTCCTTGCCTAGGACGAGCCCGAGAAGCCCAATCCCTAGCCGGCCTCTATGACGAGCCGAGTTAGATGACGGGCCGACTTACATCAGAAACCTCCCATTATCATTGGGAAACCTCTTACAGAGTTTGATTACAACTCTAACAGTGAAGATTCTTATCTAAGCAAGGATACCTCTTATGCCAGATAACAGAATATCATCCATCCTTATCCGGAGTCTATCTCCAAGGAATGCGAGTCCTACATCAGCACGGGCATCCTAGCTTCTCTAACAAGCTAGGACTCATTCACCCACGCCTATAAAAACAGGTCCTCACAACAGGAAAAAGGTAACGAAATTCTTTGGCTCCATTCTGGTCAATTGATTTCTCTTATTATCACATAAATCATATCCTTATTCTCACACCGGAGGGCCTTCGCCGGTGAAGTCCCGGTGTAGTTTCCGTTTGTTTCGTGTGTGTAGCTCCGGCCATCAAGAACTGTCGCTGGGATTATCCGAACCGCTGGACGAAGGCTGATCCAACCAGATTTTGGCATCATCAGTTTGGTTCCATTGCCGGGAGATCGATTGGTCAGTTCTTTAGCCAGATAATTCCAGACCATGGCCGGAGAATTGGTTGACGGGCGAGAAGCCAGCCCTTCAAAAGAAACTGCAAGAGATGCACCGCCCCCCGAAAACACGAACGCTACTGCACAAAATCAGAGGCTCCCGCCTACAGCACCTGCACAAGGGGGAGGAATGCATACCCGTTCAAAGGGGCCGGCCCCCAATGTTGTTAACCAATATGGGCGCCGCCGACGGACAGGATCCCGAAACAATGGAGCAGGACCATCACAGCCGCTGCCATTGGACAAGAGAACATTGCTTCAACAGAATGTTCAAACACTCTAACAGCTGGCCGACGCACAGCGGGCTCTGTTAGAACTTGACCCCGAAAACTCCTTGGCTAACCTGCTCCAGCCGTCTGGAACGAGGGGACAAATCTGGATGACAGAGCAAGCAGAAGGGAGCCCCTACAAAATCGTATACGGGATGCGCCTCCCGGGAGCCGTGCAAGTCGCCAAGACGGACGGCTAGGAAGACTCAATATCGATGGGGACCTGAGAGACCACATTAATCGCCGCCGGGGAGAACAAGAAGATGAATCCCCATGAGTGGAAATTATAGAGGAAAGACGTCGTGGGGACGCCCGACGTCATTCACCTCCCATGCAGGATCCACCACGGCGCACACCACCCCGGCAGGATCCACCCCGGCACACTCCACCTCGCCTTACTCCTTCAAGGCATCGTCTCGAACCAAACCAAGGTGAAAGGAGACGCCGAGACCGAAGCATAGTCAGTTCCAGTCACACCTCGGCATTCAGCACAAGGGACATTGTCGACCTTAGAGAAAGGCTCGACAACATTGAGATGATGAATCACGGGCACAGGAGACCCAATAATGACTACGATGCTATGCGCCCTTTCGCGCAGAGGATTAAGGATGCACCACCTAATCCACAGTTAAAGTTTCCACACCTAGACAAATACTCCGGCAACGCCGATGCTTTGGATCACGTCCAAGCCTTTGAGGCCACCATGGCCCTAGTGTCCAATCAGGACGACGTACTGTGCAAGGCCTTTGCAAGTACTTTAACAAAGGCAGCTCGGTCCTGGTTCATGGACCTTGAGAAAAACAGCATCAATTCCTTTGCCAAGTTGAAATCACAATAATTGGAGTATTTTGCTACCGCTGGGGCGAGGAAGAAAAGATTGTCTGACCTAGCCAACATGGTCCAGAGCAAAAACGAGTCGACCCTAAGCTTCTACAACCGGTTTAGGGATCTTGCCGACTCAATAGAAGAACGCCTGACCGACAGGGAGATCATTGTATGCTTCACGAATGGTCACAGGTCAGAACAGTTAACTTATGAACTGTCGGTCAGAGAGCCCCTCACAAAAGCCGACTTGTACCACGTTGCTTACGCCACGGCCATCACCGAGGAGAAGAAAAAGACGTTATATGGTTATAAGGAACGGGACCGAGATCATGACAAGTCGCATAACGGGAACTCGTCCCAGGGGAACAACGGGGGAAACGGCAAAGGCAAGAACAGGACCAGGGGGACCGAGACATTCACCACATTCAATAAGCCGATCTCTGAGATCATGAATCTGGTGGATCTCCCCAACCCCAAGCCTCTAAAAGACAACCCGAAGTACCCGAGGGATACCACAAAGTATTGCTCCTATCACAGAGATAACGGCCACGACACCGAGAACTGCTTTGCTCTGAAGAAGATTCTGCAGAAATGGGCCGATCAAGGCAAACTCAATCAGTTCATGGCCAAGGACAATAAACGCCCAAGGGAAGAAGACAAAAACAATGACCAGGTAGACAGGCCACCTCGGGCCAGGTTGATAGGCGTGATCAGAGAGGAAATTCCATCAAACAAGAAACTCAAGGAGCAGATTTACGAGCTAAGTAAAGTCTTCCACATCCCTCCTTGGATCCATGAGAGGGAGGAAGTGATTAGTTTTTCTCCGAATGAGTTGGCGGAAAACCGTGCGATGAGAGAACAACCATTGGTCATCACAGGCCGCATTGATAATTGCGAGTCAGACAGGCTCCTCATAGACTCCGGAGCGGCCAAGGATGTGCTATACTATCGCACTTTTAAAGAGATGGAACTTCCTGATACAATGCTGACCCCATATAATGGAAGGCTAGAAGAGTTCACTAATCATAAGGCCGATGCCAAAGGAACCGTCGACTTACTCTTGGAAGTCGGCACTCATCCCTACAAAACCTCGGCCACGGTCACCTTCATAGTCATGGATCTGGACAGTGATTACGATGCTATCCTAGGTGCACCCAGTCAAGGAAAGTTGGGTCTGGTTGCCTCCCTCCCCCACCAAAGGGTGAAGTTCCCCACCCCGGCTGGAATTGGGTGCGTCCCAGGATCGCCTAGAGATTTTTTGGAACATGTGATGAAGTCCAGGAAAGCAAAGGCCAAGATGGAGATTGATACTCCAGATAAAAGAATCACGGTTTCAAAATCAACCACGGTTACAACCTCGACGCCACATATCGGTGTTATATTGGCGACTGTTGAAGATGAACCTGAAGAGTGGGTTATTCTTGACAATGACGTCCCAACTAAGGCCGAGGTTACTTATGGCTTAGACGGCTTCGGCTTCATCTCGATGAACACAGCTTCGGACGAGCCGAGTAACTTGGCTCTCGCCATCGTCCCAAGCTCGGGGGCCACACAGCCGACTGACATGGAAAACCTAAGTTTGGAAGGGGAGGACAAGGAGAAGGTCAAACAGATCATTGTCGAGACCCTAGAGTTCAGAGACGGCCCCGAACTTAAACCTGTGGATCAGTTAGACGAGGTCGTCATCAACCCAGACTATCCAGATCAGAAAATCAAGATTGGGAAGCAACTCTCCGACAAGAACGAGAAGAGCTCATCTCCCTACTCCAAAACAACTTGGACGTATTTGCCTGGAAAGTAGATAACATGTTGGGAGTAAAGGAAGCCGTCGCTCTCCACAAACTGGAAGTCGACAAGTTCTTCAAACCGGTCAAGCAGACGAGACTAGTCTTCTCTACTGACAAGGAAAAAGCAATTGGGACTGAGGTCGACAAACTCCTCAAAGCCGGCATCATAAGAGAGGCAACATACCCCGAGTGGCTTGCCAACGTCGTCATGGTAAAGAAGCACAATGGCAAGTGGAGGATGTGCGTGGACTTTACGGACCTGAACAAGGCCTGTCCCAAAGATAGCTATCCCCTCCCCAGGATTGACAAGCTCGTAGACTCTATTGCCGGCCATCAAACCCTCAGTTTCTTGGACGCCTATTCCGGCTACCACCAAATCAAAATGGCCGAGGACGACATAGAGAGGACGGCTTTTCAAGCTGCCGGCGGCATATACTGCTACGTCATGATGCCTTTCGGCCTAAAGAATGCAGGAGCCACGTATCAGAGGATGGTGAACAAGGTCTTCAAATCTCAGATAGGCCGGAATATGGAGGCTTACATTGATGACATGGTGATCAAGACCAAGATCGGCAGCCATATACCAGATCTGAAAGAGACCATTGACAACTTGAAAGCTAACGATATGAAGCTCAACCCTAGCAAGTGCGTCTTCGGGGTTACCGCGGGCAAGTTTCTAGGTTTCATGGTTTCTCAGCGAGGCATCGAGTCTAATCCAGAAAGATCCAAGCCTTGATTGACATGAGGGATCCGATTTGTATCAAAGAGGTTCAAAGGTTGAACGGGAGAGTAGCGGCACTCGGTAGGTTTATTGCCAAATCGGCAGAAAAATCCCTCCCCTTTTTCAAAGCCTTGAAGGGAACGAAGGATTTTGCTTGTACGCCTGAGTGCTCGACCTCGTTCCAGCAACTGAAAGACTACCTCGGCTCTCCACCTCTACTCAGCAGCCCGGTTATGGGAGAGACATTGTACGTCTTCTTAGCAGCGACCGACCGAGCCGTAGCAGCTGTACTCGTTAGAGAAGAAGGCGGCATCCAGAAGCCGGTCTACTACGTCAGTAAGGCACTGTCAGGCACCGAGAGTAGGTACTTCAATGCCGAGAAAATTGCTTATGCCTTGGTAATTGCGGCCAAAAAACTACGAGCCCACTTCTCGGCTCATCCAATCACAGTCTACACCGATGCTCCTCTTAGAAAAATACTTCACAAGATGGACAGCTCAGGACGCCTACTTAACTGGTCGATCGAACTGACCGAATTCGACATAACCTACAAGCCGAGGAAGACTCTTCTGGCCCAACCTCTTGCCGACTTCTTGGTCGAGACCGCCTTCACAAGTGAACATATGCCGACCACCCGAAAGAGGAAGTTCCCTATGGATAGAGAGCCCTTGGAAGAGTTATCTCCCAACTTTTGGGTCCTATACACCGACGGGTCAACTACCCAAGGTAGAAGCGGCGCCGGAGTCTACTTGACTAGCCCTGCCGGCGAGCATGTTGCACGTGATTTTATCTGGTTCAAGTTCCCTGCCTCAAATAATCAAGCTGAATATGAAGCCCTAATCCTGGGACTAGAAAGAGCCAAGTTCTTTGGTGCAACGAGATTGGTAGCATATAGCGACTCCCAACTGGTGGTGAATCAAGTTAAAGGGGAATACAACACCGAAAACCACATGCTGACCAAGTACAAAGATCTCGTCCTAAACCTGACCAAGAACTTTGAGTTCTGGGATATACGGCAAGTTGGTAGAGAATACAACCTGGAAGCCGATCTGCTTTCAAAGATGGCAACAGCTGAAGACTCGGATCCCTTAATCATTTAAGCCGACCAGCCAGCTTATGAAAGACTGGAGATCTTGCTCCTGGATGACGAGGAAAGGACATGGATCGACAACTACAAAGACTACTTGGAGAAGGGAAAGCTTCCTGAAGACGAGTTAGAGGCCAAGTCGATCAAAAATAAGACAGCAAGATACATAGTCTGGAACGGCATCCTGTACAGAAGGTCATTCTCCAGACCTCTCCTTAGATGTGTTGCGCCAAAAAGCACCGAGAAACTCCTCGCCGAAGTACATGGGGGAGTTTGTGGGGGACACCCGGGGGCCAGAACCCTTGCCGACAAGATCATCACACTTGGCTACTATTGGCCAAATATTAGGGAGGATGCCCAAGCCTATGTAAAGAAGTGTGACAAATGTCAACGCTACTTCGACTTACCCAAAGTACCTGCCGTAGAGCAAAACTTGATCATACCGACATGGCCATTCGACATGTGGGGAGTCGACATCATTGGACCGTTCCCATTAGCCAAAGGGAGCAACAAATATGTAATTGTGGCAGTCGATTACTTCACCAAGTGGGTAGAGGCGAAACCACTAGCAAAGATCACTGAAGAGAACGCCATCAACTTTATCCATGATTACATATGGTGTCGGTTTGGCGTGCCCCACACTATAGTGACAGACAACGGCCTACAATTCTCTAATGCTTTCACCGAGGAGATGAATAGGTTGGGAGTCAAGCACAAGAAGTCGTCAGTCAGCTACCCTCAAGGCAATGGAGAAGCCGAGGCCGCCAACAAACTTGTCTTAAAAGCACTCACCAAGAACTTAGAAGGCAGTCAAGGAAAGTGGCTGGACGAACTCCCCCTAGCTTTATGGGCTGTCCGTACAACCACTCGGGGGCCAACTGGGGAGACACCCTTTGCTATGACCTACGGTTCAGAAGCAATGGCACCAGCCGAGATGGCCTTACCGACTTTCAGAGTAACCAACTATGACGAGGTCGTTAATGAATACAACCGACTACTGGACCTAGACCTAGTCGACGAAAAAAGGCTAACTGCCCAACTCAGAATGATCAATTACAAGCAAAGAACTAAGGCCTACCATGACAGCAAAGTGAAAAAGAGAACCTTTGAAGTCGGTGACTGGGTACTCAGAAAAATTGAGTCGACACACTTGAAGGCACAACAGAATAAGCTCTCGCCAAACTGGGAAGGCCCTTACATCATCACCCACATTATACGGGAAGGGACCTACATGCTCAAAACTCCGGAAGGAAAAGAGCTTAAACACCCATGGCATTCCGAGCACTTGTGATGGAGAAAATCTCCTTCTAATTAAATTACCTAGCAAGTGTACTAGTTACCGATGTAGTAGTATGCACAAGCAAGGGTCGAATCCACAGAGACTTGATTGGAAAACAAGAATGTTTAAAAACAGAAAATAAATAAATAGGGTTTTAGTTTGATTGTTTATTAAACTACTAAAGCAAAAAATAATTAAAAATTAAACTAAGAAACAAATAGAAGCAAGATTAACATAGATTCACGAATTGGGTTCACAAATACTTTCACTCTATGCTATACTTCAAAATAATAAGATCAATTTCTTTCTTGGGTTCGTTCACTTTATTAAGAATTGGGACGGTCCGGTCGCCGGATTGCAATCCTTTTATTTCTTTTATATTATACTTTCCGCTAGGTCTACACAATATGCAAGAAATTCATGAAGCACTCAAGAACATATAAACCTAAATCCTGTTGACTTCCGCTAGGTCCTCAATTGAATTTAATCATCAAAACAATGGTCAACGTATTATCACCCACGCTAGTGCAGTAATAATTACCCAATAATTCTAAAGTCAATTTATATCTTAACATATAATTGAAACTAAATAATTTAACATGAAGAATATTTTGATGAACAAGAATTAATATTGAATGGAAGAATTAAATCTATAGCATAAAGATCTAGTATTTGCTACTACCAATCCATGAATCTAGAAATTATCTACTCATAAAATCAAGAACAAATAATAAATTAAAGAACATCAAAACCTGAATTAATTGATGAATCCTTGATTACAATCCTTGAATCTTGAATAAAAGTATGTACAAAAGTATATCTAATAAATTGGATGGAGTGTTATATTTATACTAGGGCTAAGGAGGTGTAAAAATATGAAAAACCCTACGATTCCTTGTTGAAAAAGGATAAATAAAATGCTGGTGGCCGAATTCCCCAGGAGCCCTTGGTATTTTTGGGTTTCCAGAAAAGCCCTCCGAAAATTCCCCAAAGGACCTCCAAAAATTCCAGAAAAGCCCTCAAAAGTTTGGAAATTACTAAAAAGCCCAACATATTTTGCATAATTCCTCAAATGTCCCTGGAAAATTCCCCTATGGTCCTTGTTTGGGCGGCCGCCCAGAATAGGAGTGGGCAGGCGCCCACTTGATCAGCCTCTTGGCACTTCGGAGCTCAAATGTGTGATTTGTACTTTTTACGCGTAAACTTCCGGAGGCCATAACTTCTTCATACGAACTCCGATTTGGACGTGTAAACTATCGTTGGAAAGATATTTTCGAGTACTATCCAATGGACTTGATTGCTCAGTGGTAACATCTCTTTATATTTATTTTCTGGTCCGTTATTTATCCTTCTTTTTCGCACCTTAACGTACAAGAATCCGTGCATTCTTTTGCTCCTTCCCTATACTCATAAAAACTCCAAAAACCATCAAAACACCCAAGGTTGAGCATCTAATAAGTCATAAAAGTATATCATTTGGATGGGTAAAAACACATCCATCAACTTGAGAAAGTACTATCAGTAGCACCTCGGTTAGCTGTTTATTCTTTTTATCGGATTTTCGGTCTTAGATTCTATAGTTGATATATAGTTGTTCCTTAGTTTGATTTCATCGATAAAATTTCCTTTATTTTATTTACATCAAGCTTTGATTATAGTACATAACACGGTCTTAGCGTTATTTACAATGCCGAGATCACCTAACGAAGTCGATGAGCACACTTAAAGCATGACTTCTAAAGCCTAGTTTCAATAACTAGCACCCTAACGAAGTTGACGAGCACACTTATGCATAACTTCTAAAGCCTACTTCTAACAACTAGCACATAAGACGACTTGAGCTGGTCCTAACGGTTAGACACAAATTTGGATAGTAAACTCCCAACGATTTGAAACTAATCTCGAATGCTGGTTCTCTCGCGTATCAAAACCGAGCACTAGATGTTCGTCACGGCCATAACGGTGAACGACCACGGCCTACAAACGTAGCCTAACTCGGCTACAATCAAAACCTATTTCTGTCGGCTAGCGCTCTCAAATTTGGGTTAAGATTAATACATCTAGTTCCCACGACAATTTGAGACTAACCGCGGTTTAGTTCGTACAAACCGAGCTCCTAACGCTCGCCGCGGCCCACAACGGTGATCGACCATGGCTGGCAGCATAACCTAAACCAGCTGGCATGTCTCGTCACTTCAGACTAATGACATCTCAAACCGAGATAAAGTAATATGAACAGAACGAGATAACACTTGCGCAACGAGCTATGGAAATGGGATAAACACCTCAAACCGAGGTATACAAACCCATACAGATAACAAGTGTTTAGACTCCCCCAAGCACTCTGGGCCGAGTCACTTAAATACTTAAGACAAAAAAAAATTGTTTTAGCCTACCCGGCTTACAAGGACATTCCAAAGTTTAACTAATCAATACCAGCATCGGTTTCCTCCTCAACTTGGGCAATCAGATCATCAAGATTCCCTTCCTCAACTGGCGGAGGTACCCACGGGGAGTTACCCTCCTTCCGATCTCGGCTATGAATCACCCTCAGGCCCTTGTCAGAATACAGAATCAAGGAATGGGCAGCCCGAGCTACAACACCGTAAGCATCCTGGTTGTAGAGGCGTGCAAGCTTGTCAAGAGTTATATCAACTTCGGGGTCTATCCAGAGAAGGCGAGACAGATTTGACCAAGCATCATTGTAGGTAGTGCCGACTTCATCTTGAATGGCCGCCTTCATTGCCGCACCCTTATTGAAAGCCTCCACTGCCCGCATCTCCCGACTCGGAATGCTCTCCTCCAGTTGGACCAGCCTCTCCTCCGCATCATTTTTCTCTAACACGAGGCCCTCCGCTCGTTGACGCTCTTTCTCCAAATCAGCCCTCGCCACAGCAGTCTCCTCCTTGGCTGTTCTCATCACCGTCTCGGCCCGACGAACCGTCTCATTAGCCTCCGCCGACATGTCAGCTGCCTTCTTTAACTCCGCTTCAAATGAGGCCTTCTCATTCTCAAGGGCTTCCACTTTGGCCTTCAGCTCAACATTAGAGGCACGAAGAGGCTCGACCTCGTCCTCACACTTCCTAGCGTTGCTTATGGCAAGCTGCATCAACGCATATTCATGCTGGGCTATGGAGGCAAGCTACAAAGAAAAGATAAATACGTCAAAAGCAGGACATTCACGGTCACAACAAATAATGAAATACCAAGTACATCACTGATAAGTAGGCCCTTGCGGTTCCGAAGCTGTGTGGAGGTCGGTCTGGTCTCCACCAACCTTTGAATAGTCCTTTGATTCATGGCCTTTTTTATGACGGTCGCACCGAGTTTGAGGGCAGGACCGGAGCGAATGGAATCATCAATATCCGGTATTATCACTACATTGCCAAGAGCATGAGCCAGATCATTGATCTCGACCTCAGTAGGACCCGAAGCCGAAGCTGAACCACGAGTTGAAGGAGTTCTCTTAGACGGGGGCTCTAAATCATCCTCACCTTCTGTTCTCGGCCTCTTATCCCGACGACCCGCCTGGTCGATTTCCTCCTCAGCATGTTGACTTTGACTACGATCCTGTAACGGATCAACATTCTCCATCCCGGTTTCCCTTTCAAGAATCTCGACCTCCACCTCTTCTCCTCCGGCTCCAACTTGGATAACAGGGGGACCCGTGGGAATGTTGGCGACTCCTAGGGCCTGCAACGCCTCCTGCCTAGATGTCATGTCGGCATGACGCTTTTCAATACCTCGGGTACGCGATAATTGTTTTTTCCTCCTCGCCGCCATGGCGGGGTCGAGCTCCTCTTCGTCGATAATATGGACATCCTCCATGGAAAGGTCTGCACGAGAAGAGAGAGTTAAAAGGACAGCTGGAAACAATCAGGGAAAACAGAAAAATACAAGCGCGGAAAGGAAATTACATCCTATAATATCTTTGGCCTTGAGACACTTGTCGGCCTCGGTCTTGCACACCAGGCAGTCAGAGTAAAATATGAGATCTGGGTGAATAACCCAATCCGGGAGTCGATAACCCCTTTCCACCACAACCCTCAGCCTAACACCACCAATCGGCTCCCTCATCAAACCGGCCTCTACATGGAATTTGAAATCAATCTCGGTCCGGGACCAATCCAGTGTAGCAGTAGCAGCAAACAGCTCCAACCTCTTTATCAAGGCGGCGCTCCAATCTGGACGATGAACCACCTTAGGCTTGACAGGATCTCGGTCCGGGCCTAGGAATTCCCAACCCTGACAGCTCTCCACTTTGATCACATGCCTATTCCAGCCCGTCACCTTATTCACGACACTCGAGATAGGAACCATGAGCTTGGGTTTGTTGGGATCAGACTTGATGGTAATAGTTCTGGTGGAGGAATTATAGGACGATTGGAAGAAATGGAAAAAAGCGGACATGCACGGTTCGAAGCCGAGACCTCGACAAAGAATTATGAAGCCGGTAAGATACCTAACCACGTTTGCACCCAGATGGGCCGGCACAATGTTCCATCCCTCAAGAAATTCATTAATGAAGGGGTCAAGGGGGAGCCGGAGCCCGAGCTGAAACTGTTTGTAGAAAAAAGGGAGGAGGGCATCGTCATAATAAATTGTTTAACCTCGGCATCAGAAGAGAAGGGTCGGGCTTTGCTATAGAACAATTTGAACTCTCGCCTATCTACTCCAAAATTCTCATAAAGGTCCCTAATCATAGCATCCCCACCAATGGGATGCCTAGGCCGATTTGACCCTGAAGGACCAGCCCCATCCCGACCTCTCCTAGAAGTCACAGCTTCATCATCAAACCGATCAACTATCCTCCCAGAAGCACCTTCCTCGACCATACCTGCAGCAACCAAGGGGTTAGAATCATCCCGTGACGAGGACGAGGTGACCTTCCCCCCGATTCGACTACTGGGGCCAAGGAAGGACCCTCAAAACGAGATCGAAAGGCCGATTTATCTTTAACATAGTGAAGAAAAATGTGGTTTATAACGGCATCAAGGGTGTTAAGGAGTACGACGCCATCAGCACAACCTGGGAGGGCCCTAGGGGCAAACAGACCTGGAGGATACCTCAAATCGTACCTAGGGGTCTTATTCAAAAACAACAAGTCACTTATTGCCATTAGAGACAACATTTTCCAAATTCCTTCTGACAGCATATAAATCATATTATTCCGCTCGTAGAAGCCAAACATGGCGTCGGGATCAAGGTGTGGGGACCAAGCATATCAGGAAGGATGTCTAGTTTTTTTTCTAAAACCTAATCACAAGTACGAGAAATCAAGCACGAAAAATAGGAACTTCAAAACCCTAGAACCTCAACAATGGCAGAAAAAGGGAAAAAGGCGAAAAAGTCAGAACAGTACCTTTGTCGGAAATATGATCGGAGGAAAATGATTAGCCGACGTAGAAAATGAAGGTGACCGGAGCGGAACAAAGAATTTTGCAATGGGAATCGATGACTTTGAAGACTCGCCGGAAACGGGGACACTGTTTCTCTGTTGAAAATTTGAAAATGTGAAACTTTGAGGTTTTTGGGTGTGTATATAGGGCGGGTCGAACAGGCATGATTCGGGCCAACCCGGGTGTAACCCGTGATCCATGGGTCGCACGTAAGTCCACGAACCCATCATGACTCGCATTTAATGGGCCACGTTTTCGAGGTAAATGTCACATCACTGACATGTGCGCCGTACGGAGAAGGGGAAAGGTAAACGATTGAAGTAACCGTCGTTTGAAAAACACAAACGGATCGCTAATACTTGATTAACACGTGGCAGGCCGAGACCAACGTCAAAATGCCAGTCGGCCTCGAAAGGCATAAACACTTCGGCTAGATAGGTCGACACGGAAGAGTCCTGCGCATAGATATAACCGACACCACCACGATGGACCGACATCCTTAATGGTATCAAAGAATAAGACGAGACCGAGATAAGAAAAGGTCAGGGGTAGGTCGATGTCGGGCGGTGATTGAAGTTATGGTTGAACGACAGATACAAACGCCCTCCATACCGACATGACAACTAAGATCAGATGATCGGCATTACTATATGGCGACATCATGTAAAAGGTAGTGGTAAAAAAAAATCAAGGTCATGCGAAACGCAAGGAGTTCAAGCTATGAAATCAAATCAAAATCAGAGCAAAGATGGCAAAGGATAAAACCCCAGTATATATATATTTAACAAAAAGACCCCCACAGCAAGGCCGGGGGCCTGACCTATACAATAAAGGAAAAAAGAAACTACTGAGTCATCCTAAGGATTCAAGAAAGATTATAATCTTGATATTGCTCTTCATCATCCTCCCACTCAACGTTTCCATCGTACCCATATTCATCAATGATGATGGGTTCGGGATCATCCTCACTATCATCTTCATCATCATCATCCTCGTCCTCATCCTCTGACTCTTCTGCACTAGAGTCGTCGGAGAAGTCATCAAACGGGGTCCGGCTCCGAGTATTCGCCATTGCTATCGGACGGTGATTCTTCCGCCGGAAAAGATGAACGTATCTTGGTTGGGAACATTGAACCATCACTGCTCGAGGAATCATGGTAAACTTGATTTTCTGATTCTGTACTCACTTTTTCCGGGAATGCATCATCGTATTTTCTCTTTGGAGCCATCTTGGAATTCTTTGCAAAATTTGGGATGTTCTTGGAGAATTCTAGAGGATGAAGGTAAGGTAGAGAGTAACCAATGGACAGACCATTTATTTATACTCCTGGAATTTAAGGGGGTGGGGAGTTTATCAATGCTACTCATAATTGGGGTGCAATTAATAAAGCCTTCGATTTCCAAGAAGGGCAATGATTCCACCTGTATCAAATCCACAGTGATGTCAGCAAATCCAAGCAAAAGAGGATTTTGGCGGCTGCTGGTCAAATCAACATAAATGAAGGGCGAAGCAAGTACAAGGACACAGTTCCTACTCGGCATGCCGAGATAGAAACTCGGGGGCCACTGAATGACATAAACCAACTTGGTTAATTACGACCCATAAATTCTGGGCTCACATACCTTGCGGCCCATTCACGAGAATCCCATGTTTACAGGCCGACATCAATAAGGCCGAGCATGCAGTCCTTGCCTAGGACGAGCCCGAGAAGCCCAATCCCTAGCCAGCCTCTATGACGAGCCGAGTTAGATGACGGGCCGACTTACATCAGAAACCTCACATTATCATTGGGAAACCTCTTACAGAGTTTGATTACAACTCTAACAGTGAAGATCCTTATCTAAGCAAGGATACCTCTTATGCCAGATAACAGGATATCATCCATCCTTATCCGGAGTCTATCTCCAAGGAATGCGAGTCCTACATCAGCACGGGCATCCTAGCTTCTCTAACAAGCTAGGACTCATTCACCCACGCCTATAAAAACAGGTCCTCACAACAGGAAAAAGGTAACGAAATTCTTTGGCTCCATTCTGGTCAATTGATTTCTCTTATTATCACATAAACCATATCCTTATTCTCACACCGGAGGGCCTTCGCCGGTGAAGCCCCGGTGTAGTTTACGTTTGTTTCGTGTGTGTAGCTCCGGCCATCAAGAACTGTCGCTGGGATTATCCGAACCGCTGGACGAAGGCTGATCCAACCAGATTTTGGCATCATCATACTTGTATTGAGTTGTTACATGTTGTTATGTAAAGGCTACAAAGAAATATTAACATTCATACCTTTTTGAGATATGAATCTAGGCATGAAATCCGTCGATGAGACATTATCAGCTGAGAGAGAAAGAAATAAGCACTCCCTCCGTCCCAGCACAAGTGACACTTATTTCCTTTTCAGTCAGTCCCATTATAAGTGACACTACCCAAAATGAAAATATTTTAATATATTTATATTAGGGCCATTTGTACCAAACTAAACCAACTAACCGAGTACCAACCGAACCAAAGGGTTTGGTATACCGAACTTCGGAATACCGAAAGTTTGGTACGGTACTACCGTACCGAGTATACATTTTTTTTTGTACATGGTACACAAATATGAGTTTGGTTGGTATACCGAGTACCGAGTATATTTTTATAAATTTTTTTTTATTATATATTTAATAGAAAATATTACTAAAATCTAAAAATCTAATCTAATCTTAACCCCTAATAGTATATTTGTTGATTTTATGTGATTGGTGGAATTGTAATGAGGGAGGATTTTCAGGAATTCGATGTTGAGGAAGTTATGTTTTGTATATATGTTCACCAGGCAACTTACTTTGGATTAGAAGGAAAACTGTACTGAAATGTATATAGGAAAAACAGTCTATATTTATGTTTTGTACTTTTCTATAACTTAATGAAATGTCTTTTATGTAACTTATTAAGTTAATTTAGTGAAGTTGTTGGATTATCTTGATATAAACTTAGTAGTATAGTAATTTATCTTCCACTTTTCCTTCTTGTGTTTGGAATAACTCTACAAAAAAAATCTTTGGTAGAGGTGTAGTACCAACCGTACCAAGAAATTGGTATACCGAGTTTGACGGTTGGGTACTGGTACTCATTTTCGTGTACCAACTTCATCTTGATTGGTATCGGTACAAGGAAAAAATAGTCGGTATACCTACAATGTCAGCCCTAATTTATATTCAACCAACCCCACCATTTAAACCCACTCATTCTCTCTCTTCATTTTCCACCACTCAATATATTCAACCAACAATACTATTTACCCCACTCATTCCCTCTCTTTATTTTTTACCACACATATCTACATTTTTCTTAATCTTCGTGTCCCAAAATGCAGTATATATAATTAACCTATTATTAGTCTTGATAATTACATACATGGCCTTGGAACCTTCAATCCATGCACTCTAAGAAGGGCATCTCGAAGCACCCTACCGTCAGCCGCTGAACCCTCCCATCCAGGTAATACATAAATAAATTGCATATCTTGTGAACACACCCCTAATACATTTGTCGCAATCTCATTCTTTCTTGTTCTGTACCTAGGCTTGTCTTCCAATGGAACCATACACTTTATGTATGTCTCGTCTAAAGCTCCTAGGCAATTCTAGCACCAAAAAACATAAACGCAAAAAAAGAAGAAAGAATAATCATTATATATGTTCATAAAAAATTATATAAACTATGAACGATTTATTTAAATTATGTAAAATATACCTTAAACCATTTCCATCTACTATCTGTAGAGTCTTCGGGCACAGGTTCAGGTTTCTTAAGCAATATTGGATGCAATCTTAAAACCGCATTGCAAACCCGAGTGAAGTGTCTACTAATGGTTTCTCCCGAACGATAAAAGTTACATATTATGACCCGATTTTTTATGTTTATGAGCAGTAATGTGAAGAAATATAGCAACTTGTTCCTCAATTTTCATGTTCCTAGTAGCTTTTAATCCTCCTAACGTTTCAAGCATGTCGCACAACTTGAAGAAGCACCTTCGATTCATCCTTAGTTGAGATAGGCAAAGAGTGTCACTCTCATAAATAAACCTATGCAATATTAAATCCTGATCGATATTATTCAATGAGTATCTAATACATGGTTTGTTCAACTTGTGTTTGAGTATCAACACACATGCCACCTCAAAAAACCACGCAACAACTGACATGACTTCACAAAGATTAATGCATTTCTCTTCATCCCACGTTTCCGTGTTGTTAAACTATGTCGGGCCATAATTCCTGCCAATTCGACCATATAAAGATCATTACAGATTGATATTGCATAACTGAATGCATAGTAATCACATAATATAGAGATTGATTAATGTTGATACTACATACTGTTGGTCTAAGACAGAGAAACAAGGATTTTTTTGGTAGTTTTGACAAGGATCTCATGAGTGGAGTCCATTTTTATTTTTTCTGTTGAAATTGGTTACAGTTAAAATTGCCTAAAACCCAAATTAAAGAAACTATTACAACTAAAATAAAATTGCAATCACAACCAGAAACCAAGATGAATCCAATAATTATCAAAAAGTTTCAGAATTTACAATAAAATTTAAGGGTTTTAATCTACAGACACCAATTAGGGTTTTCAATCTACAACACAGAAGAGAGACGAGAGAAGCAAGACGAGAGAGGAGGGAGGATAAACTTACCGGCGGCGGTGTTAGGGCGGCGGCCTGAAGAAGGGGCGGCGGCTGAGGAAAAGAAAATATTTTTAAACCAAATCGAGAGAGAGGATAGAGAAGAGACGAGAGAGCAGAGAGGAGAGAGGAGAGAGGAGAACTTACCGGCGGCGACGGGCTGGATGCGCAGAGGTGTGAGAGACCGAGCAAGAACAATCGTGAAATTGAAATGAGTTTATGCGTTTAGGAGATTTGTGAGTATATGATTTTGATTGGGTAGTTTGTTCATTAAAAAAGATGTTGATGATGACATAATAGTAATTTTAATTTTAATCCAATAGAATGAATTTGATGGAATTGGATTTTCCTTCCATTTTATGATGGAAATGGAATGGTGAATTCCTTCATTTGAAGGAATTGATCATTCCAATGGAATGAAAATTTTGAAAAAAATGAGCCAAACATGGCAATGGAATTGGTCAAAGGGAATTGGGCATTCAATTCCCCAACTTTACCCCGAACCAAACGCCCCCTAATAATAAGGAGCACCCCATGAGAAATCTCATTCCCTCCCCTCCCCTTCCTTCACCTCCCCTTCCATCTTCTTCCTTTCCTTTCTCTCCATTAAAATCTCGGCAGCTGACCCGACCCGACCCGTAGTTTATAAAAGTGGGCGGAGTGCACAAAATCAGGCAGCTCCGGCGCACGATTGTCATCACCTCCGGCGGCTCTGACTATAAATCCGTTCAATATTAAATAAATCTAAGCTTGGATCTGCACAATCAAATTTCTTCAAATGAGTTCATCTTTGAATTCTTTCTCCCGCTCTTCTTCTTCTTCTACCCATTCCATCTTTACCTCTCCCAAATCTTCCGACAATCATCTACCAACATTAGTCACCTGCGCTCTCCGCCGCCACCTCCGCCGTCGACCATACCGCCACAACCCAGAAAAACCCATTTCCACCAATCCCAATTCACTACAGTCAGATTCCAACAAATTCCAGTTTGTCATTGACCTCCAACACTACTTACCCAACAATACCCCTCTCTCTTTCAAAAGATTGTTAACAATTTCCGAGTCCAAATTCAATCAATTTCTCCGTTCCGGTGCTGATGCCGTCGATGACCTGCGAACTTTGATCAGTTTTGATAACGACCGGAGAGTGGTAATTTCGTGTGAGAAGTCCACGCTTCATTTTGTTGGAAATTTGGCTCTTTTGGGTTTGATAATTGTAGTCTCGTTTAGGGTTATTTTGAAGTTAGGGTTAGGGTTTCGTGAATTGTTCCGGTCTAGGGAAGGGGCTGGTGGCGTGATTATGAGAAGGGATAGGAGTTTGGGAGGGAAGCTTGTGGCTGTTGGTTCGAGGGAGGATATGAACAGAGAGTTTAGTAGGGGTTTGGTGAATCCATTGTCGTCTGGTGAGGAGATTTTAGAAGGTGTTTCTGACACATTGCTGAAGAATGGGCCTCGGAAATCGGTGCCGCCTAAGCTTCCCAGTTGGTGGCCGGTGTCACTCACTCCTCCATCTGTGGTGGTTGACAAAGAAGAGTATCAACAAAGGGCTAACAGACTAGTTCAAGGTATTGTTCCACTTTTTCCAGTTAAACCTAATTTTCTTCAACGCTAAGCAATTTTTAGAAGAAAATTTAATTGGGTAGTTGCTGCTTTTAGAAGAAAGTAGTACCATTTAAAGACTAAATACCTTAACAATTGTTGAATGTAGTCTTGCCTTGATAGTGCACTGTAGGCCAATTTAGAATGATTGAGTAGAGACATTCAGTAGCATGCGGGAGAGTGATGACATGGGTAATTTCAAGAAACAGTGAGAGAGCACCACCACGGCCGGTCCTGTAAAATTTGTGGCCTTAGGCGAACTTTTTAATTGGGGCCCTTCTTAAAAGATGTAATTTTTAATTAAAAAATAAATGAACGATCAATACCAAACTAGCATATAAGAATACTTCATTTTATATAATATACGGTATATTCTTACAAGATAGAACATAAACACATTCCCCCTAACATATTTAGAAATGAAATCTTGAATCAAAGTTGAATAATCAAGTTTTACAAGTCCACACATATTGATTCAATCCCCACCCAAATTAACCTAGTACTATTATTCAATAAAAATTAAACCTTAAAATATCAATGTATATGTAGAATAAAAAATGAGGCCTTTTTATACATAAAAGTGGTAATTTTGTGGCCCTAAAATTATCTCAATTTTTTGTGGCCCTAGGCCCTTGCCTCACCTTTCTTGTGGCAGAGCCGGCCATGAGCACCACCATTATTACACCCCAATGAATCAGAAGCCCTTATGCTCTGTGTGCAAATAATGCCCTTGTCCATGTGGGGTTTTAATTTATAAATAAATAAACGAGAGACAGGCAGAGATTCATTGGGGTCATGAAAGCTAATGAAGAGATTTGATATCTTCCATGAGACCTGCAAAAGGGTGATTCTCTTTCTTGGTCCTTCTGTGAGTTCTTTGACAGCTTGAGAGTCCATCTCCACAAATTTCTCCTTTTGTCTAATGTTTTTCTCTTTTCCTATCCAAATATGATGTGAGTTGTAAGACTGCAGCGATACCCTCTGCAGCAATTGGGTTCTCACATTTCTCCTCAGAAGTTCAATTTGAATAAAATTGAGTTAGGAGTAAATGACTGAATCCATAACTTATGAATAAAGGTGATACCATAAGATAAATCAAGGGCCTTCTTGTAGCAAAGTAGAGCACCGAAATCAGATATATATATATATTCCCATGGAAGGTGCGAACTTATTGCATTGGATAAAGGTTCGCCACGACAAAATGGAGCATCATAATCTTATGTAATTCTGTCCTATTACTTCCGAGGGTTGTCTTTGTTTTTTCCTTTTTTCATCATAGAATTATTTCATGTGGGGAAAGCAAATATTTTTATTGTTTTGGTCATGCTTTTCTTCGTCAATTTACAGCTTATGAACTTGATTTCCAGCAATCATGGACCACAAACTGAGCGGAAAGGACGTAACAATGGAGGATATAATTTTAGTTAGTATTTCTAAACTCACATTATATATTATGAAGTCTCCCTATATGGTCGAAGCTTTGATTCCCCGGCTATATGATTTACCTTCCCGAGTTATTTCATAAATTCTCATGATGCATTTCGAGCATCGACTTCCTAATCTTGTATGTAGGAACCTATTTATGCCTTGTGTTGTTCTATATATTGTGAGTGCTTGTATGTGTGTGTGTTCTTTTTTTTTAAGTGTTAGACGATACTGGTACTGATGTTCATATCTTCTTGTAAAGGATACTCAAGTAACATCTAAAAGTATTCTGACCAATTTCACACTTATCCACTCTCATTTTAATAAGTTGACATTTACTGTCTAAATTTTCGTGTGAAAGAATGTATTCTCAAATTGTTGAGATCACATCAGTACTTGTCGTTTTCATGGACTTCAATATTTGCTTGTTGTCCGTTCACTGACCCTTTGATGATTCTGGTGAATAGCTTCGACGAATATGCAGGGAATCTGGAGCAAGGGTGTCATTTGATGCCACCAATTCACGGGATTCATTTTATCGTGCATCAATTGACTTTGTTCTAAAAATCTGTAGCAGGTGTTTTAATTTTCATATTGTTCACATTGACATTCTTGGTAGTTTTAATTGCATATTATCTCTTTCATTTCGACGGCAGTGCTTATATTTGACCATGTGGCTTCGGTTTGATTTCATACATTTGAGAAGCATGGCAAGTCAATCTACAATTGTTCGGATTGATGGTGAAGATGCCCGAGAATTCATTACTGGGCTTGCTGATAACATTGGTCTTGAGAAGATTCGTGCTGCTAGAATGGTGGCTGCAGCAGTTGCTGCACGTACACGGTCACGTCTTTTACAGGCTTGGGTATGTGTTCCCATTCTTGTATAGTGGATTGGTTTGCCTTTTTTACCAACATTTACCCTATCAACTGCTCCGTATTTATTAGCTTTTCCGATGTAAAAGTCATGGTCTATAATTACATTGTCACATAATGAAAAAATGAGCCTAACGACACAGTAACCAATATTCCCTCCGTCCCATAACAAATGTTATTATTCCGAAATTGAAACTTGATAATACTTCTTTATTCAATGAGACTCGTTTTCCACACTCACAAAAACTATCCTCTTACTTTTTCTACCCCACTTTTTCTCTCCTATTTTACTTTTCATACTCGCAACACATACTTCATTATCAATATTATACTTACTATTCCTTAATTCCCGCACATTCAATTTGGTAACATTTGTTATGGGATGGAGGAAGTATATTGGTACGGAAGAGGTTTAGGCATATCATTGCTACATATCATTTGGGTCCATACATAATCCTTGCGGTACATATATCTTATGCTTCTTTTGCTTCAATTTATTATATAAAACCAAAAGTGGCAAAAGCTGGTTGCATTCTTTCTTCCTGTTTGTGTTAGCTGCCAAGGAAGGTGCACTGGGGAGAGAAAATGGAGGTTGTATTGCTGGGTCAGTCTCAGGAATTATCTCCCAGGAGTATTTCCATGAAAATACCAAATCATTGTTCTTCCGCTATGCTTCATGTAGACAATTCTTATTCTTTGTTCACTAGACATATACTCCCTCCGTCCCAAAATGATCTTCACATTTGACTAGTCAAACTTTTTAAGGGTAGGAACACTTGCTTCACTAGCCGTGTTGTGTTTATGAACATTTAAGCCTAAATTGCAGAAATGAGAAGAACTTTTTAGGACAATGGAAAGTGGCAAATGAGAAGATCATTTTGGGACGGAAGGAGTAAATAAAAATCTCATTCAAATTGAAGCAATCAAAGCATTTCTTGAGAAGCGCCCTTCTATTGAAATCTGGAATATTTGATGTCATATTGAGAAAAATCTGAGACTTCTCAAGTCATCAAATTGTTTGCTTTGATATCATAATTGCTTTGATATCACGCTAATGCTGCCTATGATTAGGAGAAACTGTTGTCAAGACTCCACCACTTCAGGTTCTTGAGATTTTAGTGAGTGCACATATGAGAATTAAAGATTATTTTTATGTTATCCCATTTACTTTTGTATTTCTTTTTTTCATTTATTGTGTAACGTGCTCTTGTTTAGTTGGTTGCCATATCAAAACATCAAACGAAAATGGTTGACATTAATAGGGTACCGGCAGCCAGTTATGGCATGTGTTGATACTTGATTGGAGGGGTATGGGATAATGAGAAAAAAAGACTAAAGGATGAAATGAAAACTTTTTCATTTTTCGTTTCTCTTTGGTTATAAAATGTGTTTGGCTGTAGACAAACTTCTGAGGTGATGGTCTGATTGGATAAATATGTTTTTGCGTGTATATATAGATGTTCAATGACCAAAAAATCCCTTATAATGTACACATGCATGCCACCTTCTCTGACCTATCCATTATCCATCTTTCAAGTTAATACACGGACAAACCCTAAATTGCAAAAACAGAGACCACAGTAACATTTAAATTTTGGGATGGTAAAGTGAATAAGCATACTTGCTTAGCTTCTAGTTACAACTCCAAATAACAATACGCAGATTGCATTCATGTAATATGGTTTATATGTTTTTCCCATTCCGTTTCAGGCATTGGAAATGCAAGATAACCACTCTGAAGCTGTAGTTGAGTTGTTGGAGTTGTGTTTCATTCACCGTATATTTCCTCCCGAAGAAGGCTCTGTAAGTTATTTGCTTTTGTCACTGTAACATGCAAAGTTATTCGCCTTGTTGGTTCCTCGCTCTCTCTCTCTCTCTCTTTCCAAACAGGAAAATTTTACTCCCTTCGTCCCAGTTTAAGGCTCTTAGGTGCTTTATTCCATAAATGGTAAAGTATGAACAGTGTTTTTGACAATCTTGTCCTCATAAAGTTCCTTTAATTGCAAAAAAATAAAATAAAAAATACCTAACTTACTTTTCATCCACTTGCTTTATGAATAGGATTTTGGACAATTATATCCCTAGCTCCCTACTTTTGTTGACCCATTTTTCATTGGTTCCTTCATAAGCGCGCTAAGTCAAACTAAGAACATTAAATCGGGACGGAGAGAGTAAGAATTTTCCTATATAACCTAGACTCAACTACGAGGATCGGATATGGGTATGGATCAGGCTCTCAGACCCACAAAATCTTAATAATTTCCACCAAAGATAGTGTATAACACCCACACCCAAGCCTTGTCGACGTTGTCGTGTTGCCACCACTCACAGGTACGTTGGAAAAAAGGAAGGGATCAAGGTGACATAGTGGGATTTTATAAACGGACAAAATGGTAGTCCTTTTTGAGATCTGTGTTTGGTTGGGAGTAGCGGGAAATGTTTTTTTGATGTGTTCATAACGGTGTTTGACATTGTTGTGAAAGTTGTCGGTGGGTGAAAAATATACGTAGTAACTCCCTTTTTCAGCCCTTCTGAATGAGTATCAGGGTCATGGTTACTACAAATGCAGTTTATTGGTGGACACGCCACTCCACTATTAAAATTTAAAAGATAGAAAAGTTAATTAAATTTATATTTGATGAATTTTTTTGTGCAGCCTGAGATGGAGATGGTGGCTCGGGGACTTGCAAACCATTTAAAATTAGAACAACGGCAATGTTTGCTGGAATTGGTGACGGAGGTTTGCTTTGAAGAGAGTCGTAGGAGTTTGGCTGAAGCTTTGGGCCTGGTAATTCCCTTCACTCGAAAGACTATCTGCTACCTTTCACCTTATTTGTTAACTTTATAAACATCCTTCCATTAAATTAAGCTACAAGTGTTTTTTTTTTCCCCCCAACGG
Organism: Campanula takesimana; assembly: GCA_026119855.1. Lineage (NCBI taxonomy): Eukaryota > Viridiplantae > Streptophyta > Magnoliopsida > Asterales > Campanulaceae > Campanula > Campanula takesimana. The sequence goes on along the minus strand of JAOWBW010000605.1, from coordinate 546,448 downwards.
CTGAAACAACAAAGACTTATGTACTACCTCCGTCCCAAAATGACCGTCCAAAAAAATTCTCAATTTGCTCTTGATCAAATGTTTTCGTTGCAGGGAAATTCGGTGGAAACGGTTGAGGCTCAGCAAGAAAACAACCTTACTTAGTCTAGCTATTACTATAGTCTATATGCAATGACTGATTATGTGTTGTAATAATAGTGTCCTTGCTATGGAAATTGTTAGTATTGATCATGTTAACTCTGGTTGTGTGATTCATTATTGACACCAAATTGACCATACTTCTCTGTACCAGTTGGTTCTTCTGGCAGTACCTGTGTATAGTTTTTTTTTTTTTTTTTTTTTTTTTTTGGCAAATTGCAATTTGGTAAACTGTATTTGTATCACTTTTGCAATTTAGTTCGTGTGTTTGTATTTCTTGTAACCGATTCCTGTGTTTGTCAGTTTGTTGCAAGCTGATATAAAAACTAACGAAATGTTAGTTTTTTGACGGGAAAACACTCGTGTGCGTATCGCATGACTTTTTTAAGGGTATAGTTGTCATTACGAGTGCAGTGGTGCAAGGCATGTGCGTGTTATGTGTAAATAAGCGCTGCTCCGTCGTTACTTTCTTCATTAAACGGCAACAACCTCACTATTCCTTCATTAATGGCGGAATTAACTCCCACACAATAAATACCAAATTACTTTTCTCCTTCAAAAGGAACAATTCCCTTCAACCCTTCCAGCCAATAACACATACACTTGATAAATGACAATTATACCCTTAAAAGGTCATGTGATATACACATGACTATTTTTCCGTTAAAAAACTAACAATTTTGTTACTTTTTATATCAATTCGCAACAAAATGACAAACGCATGAATCGGATTGCAAGAAATACAAACACGGGAACCAAATTGCAAAAGTGATGCAAACACAGGTGGCCAAATTGCAAAAGTGATACAAACACAGGTCTCCTTTTCAAAATTAATGGTTTAAAGTCACATAATTTTTAACTTTATAATGTTACTTGAAAATTTTCAAAAAGTCAAATGGATGGAGGGAGTAAATATTAGTATGCAATTTGGTGCCATGAAAACTGTGTAGAGTGCTCAAATGACTCCCACCATCAGTTGAAGTTGAAGTGCCATGCCTTGCACGCTCTTGGTTTTCATAAACAAAGACTTCTACTTGGGTTTCACCACCATTGTTGACCTACACTCTTTTTTATGTTTCTATTACTCCCTCTTGTCCAAAATAAGAGTCGAAATCTCTTGTACCACTTTCATGTGTCACTCTATGTACCACTTGTAATCTAACCGTTCACATGTTTGGTAATATTAATATAATGTAAATCTCAATAACTGTGAGTCATCACAAAAGTGGTACAGAGGATTTGAACTCCCAAAATAACTGTCACATTTGGTCAAACAGGTGTAAGTTTGACCAATAAATTTAAACCAAAAATAATGATCCTAATAAGAATCTAAAAATTGTTATTGAAAGTATTATTAATTATAATACAATGACAAATTTTAGATTTTTATTTGCATCATTATTTTTTATTTAAATTATTGGTCAAAGTTACATCTGATTGACCAAAAGCGACAGTTATTTTGGACCAGAGGGGGTATAAAATTCAAGGGCCAAAAAAAGGGAAGAAAATAAATCATGTTTAAATATACTCTCCCCGTCCCATGTGCACAAATTTCCTTTCTGGACGTCTCTTTAATAAGTTACATTTTTCTAAAATGACAAAGAATCTTTACTATTCATCTCACTCATTCTATCTCCTACTTTACTTTTATATTCACAACATCAATCAACCTACTATTCTCTCCTAGTTCACTTTTTACACTCACAACAACTACCCAATAAATCAATATTGTTTTTCTTTTAACTCTCGTGCACAACTTATTTTGTGCACATCGTTATGTGTGACGAAACTTGAGGGAGTATGTGTTTTAATAAATGATAAAGAATCTCAACCAAAAGAATTTGTTGGCCACAAACACTAAGAACAACATGAAATGAATGATTCACCAATCAAATCACCAAAAGAGAAATGGCAAGATTCTTCTCTCCAACTCCAACTCCAACTCCAACTCTAACTCTTATCAAGCTTTTGCAACTCACCATTCTTTCCTCTCTTTTCTACTTTCTTGGCTCCTTCTTCAACATTAACCACTCCATCTCTTCAACCAATCACCACCCTCCATTTAACTGCACCACCCTCCTCCTTCAAACCAACTTTTCTTCAATTTCCACTCAACCCCCTTCACTTCATTTTCAACCACATCACACCCCTCAAACAACCTCACACCCAAAACCACCCCATTTCTTCACCAAATTCTGCCCATCAAACTTCACAAACTACTGCCCTTGCCATGACCCCAACAGAGAAACACAATTCCATCTCAACAAATTACTATTCCATAAAGAAAGGCATTGCCCTGACGAGTCCGACGCGCTTCAGTGTCTTGTACCAAGGCCGGGCGGGTACAAGAGGCCGTTTTCTTGGCCTAAAAGCAGAGACCAAGCTTGGTTTTCAAATGTTCCTTTCAAGAAACTTACTGTGTTCAAGAAAGACCAGAATTGGGTCAGGTTGGAAGGCCGCCGACTTGTTTTCCCCGGCGGTGGCACCTCGTTTCCGATGGGAGTGAAGGGTTATATTGATCTTTTAAAGAAGATTGTGCCTCTCAAATCTGGAGCTATTAGGACTGTCCTGGATACAGGCTGTGGAGTAAGTTTTTACTCCCTCTATCCCTAAATGAGGTGTCCATTTTTGGTGTTTTGGTAGGTATATATGTGTATATATATGTAACATAACATCTTTTCTTTCACGATTATATACGAGGATTCATGTTAACTGACCCCAAATCCTTTTAGGACTAAGGCTTTGTTGTATATATGTAAATGTGTGTATGTATATGTATAGCTGAGATATGCTTACATTCTTGTTTAATCAGGTTGCAAGCTTTGGAGGGTGGTTAATGGAATATAACATCTTGGCAATGTCTATAGCACCAAGAGATGCTCATGAAGCACAAGTTCAATTTGCACTTGAAAGAGGACTTCCTGCCATGATTGGTGTACTTAGCACCTACAGATTGCCCTTCCCCTCCAGATCCTTTGACATGGCTCATTGTTCGCGATGCTTAGTTGATTGGACCGCCTATAGTGAGTAACGCGTTTTTCCATATTTTTTTTCAATTTTTTTTTTTACAAAAAATTGTCAATATGAATATGGTTGGATTGTATATTAGGTGGATTATATTTGTTGGAAATAGACCGGATTCTGCGTCCAGGTGGCTATTGGGTGTTATCTGGACCACCTATTGGTTGGAAAGTTAGCTACAAGGGGTGGGAAAGAACGGCTAAGGATCTCGAAAATGAGCAGAAGAGCCTTGAAGATCTAGCTATCAGACTTTGCTGGAAGAAAGTGAAAGAAAGAGGACCTATAGCAGTATGGCAAAAACCAACTAATCATATTCATTGTGCTCTAAAGCTTAAAAACACCCCTAAATCTCTCAAGTTCTGCAACCCCTCTGACGATCCTGACGCTGCTTGGTAACTCTTATAATCTATATTTACAAAAAAAAAAAATAAAAAAAAATAAAAAAAAATCTATCGTTACTCAGTTGTTTGTACATGTATTTGTTAGGTATAAGGAGATGGATGCTTGTATTACTCGTCTACCAAATGTGGCACGAGTCAAGGATATATCCGGAGGAGCTCTAACGAACTGGCCAAAAAGATTAACGACGCCCCCACCAAGACTAACGAGTGAAGGCTTTACTATAAAGACATTTAACGAGGCTAACGAGCTATGGAGACGGAGAATATTACATTACAGGAGGATTCTTGTTTCCTCTTTGAGTAGATATAGGAACATTATGGACATGAATGCAGGTTTAGCTGGTTTTGCAGCTGCACTTTCTGCGTATCCAGTTTGGGTCATGAATGTAGTTCCTCCATTTGATGCTGGAAACAACACGTTGGGAATCATTTACGAGCGTGGCCTCATTGGAACGTATATGAACTGGTCAGATTCTCGCCCGCTTTTATTTAAATAATAATATGAACGTATATTATAGGGACGGATATGGTGATTTGAGCCGAAACAAACTTTTGTTTTGCAGGTGTGAGCCATTTTCGACGTATCCTAGAACGTACGATTTGATTCATGCTGATGGTGTTTTTAGCTTGTACAATCACAGGTAAATCTGCATACTACTTCATACTCCCTCCGTCCCGGAATAATAGCCCCATCCCATCTGATTTTTCATGATCAATACAAGTGAATTTTGACCAGATACTGATGATCAATAACAGTCCTCTGATATATATACATTTTTTTGCAAGGGTAGATGTGGAATTGAAAATATATTTCTGGAGATGTATAGGATTCTTAGACCAGAGGGAAGTATGATAATAAGAGATCATGTTGACATTGTTACTAAAGTGAAAGGATATGTGGAGGAAATGAAGTGGGAAAACAAGTTCTTGAATAATGAGGTTGGCCCTTTTGATTCAGAGAAGATACTTTGTGTTAACATTTGAAGCATTTCAGGAAGGGCATAAATGACAATACACATACCTTGATGATGATGGTGCTAGTTTAGTGTTTATGTTATGTTTTCAAGCAGAGAGATTCTGAATACAGAAAACCAATAAATTAAGGTTGCAATGCTCCAAAATGGAATTGCGGAGCAGTAGATTTGTTGCTACGCTGAAGTAAACACTTTGGATAATATCATGTTCGCTTTTTTTTATACGAGTGACAGAGATTAAATGAGCACCCCAAGGCAGATTTCTTTCGCCCATATCCAAAAAAGGCAGATGTGACCCTTATCTAAACTGACCGCTGCAACAGACAGACCATGAAATAGATTATTTCGTCCATATACAACAAAGACAAATGTGACCCTTATCTAAACTGATCGCTGCAGGGCCATGAAATAGATTCTTTCGCCCATATCCAAAAAAGACAGATGTGACCCTTACCTAAACTGACCGTTGCAACGAGCCATGAAATAGATTTTTTCGTCCATATCCAAAATGACAATTGTGTTTAAACTGACTGCTGCAACGTAGCATCAAATCTGTTACGGTAGCAGTCCCAAACTCACCCACACACTCTTCAAACACAAATGCTCATAAACAACAAGACATGTTATAGAAACCACCTCCAAAGGTCAATAAGTTACAATTTTATTATGGGTAACTAACAGGTGATAGCTACAAAGTAGTTGACTATACTTCATAGCCACTGCACAATTACAAGGTCAAAGCTCATGAACTAGAGTACTTGGCAAAATAAATACTTCCTACTTTGACAACTGAATACACCAAAACTGCCAGTAAATAAGCATATTTTTTTGGCAAATTCAATGTAAAAAAACTAAAAAAAAAATATCTCAAGCTACAAGAAAATTCAATAATCCATGATCCTACTTGTCTCCTGTTCTTCAACTGTTGTTTCTCTTTCCGTCCCGGATTTTATAGCAATGTACATACAAGCATACTTTTACATCCCCAAAGAAAGAGAAATAGTACAGAATCTAACTACGAGACAAGAGGCGAATGGGGATGAATATGGGGGAGAGGGGGGTGTAATCAAATGGACAAGTACAATTTTGTACGATGTTCCAGAATTTTGATAAATAAGCAACGTTAAGCATGACCCTAACCTCAAAACTGTGACCAAAATATCCAATCTGTCTGTTTTCTTTTTTGTTTCTACTGATTTCAACTTGACATTTTCTTCAAGCCAAGCAACTTGTTTAGTGCACCAATGTAGGCTCTAACACTGGAGATGACAATATCCATTGAAGCTCCCGTTCCACTGGCAACAAAAGGGATGTATTATTACTAAAACGATTTCACGATTCTGCCCTCATAATACATCATCAAGAAAAAAAAGAGTAAAGAAAAATAAATCCAATGACAAGTACCAAGCAAAAGGGATAGGGATGAAAAGTGTAGAGGAATAGAGAAAGTGTAGTAGAATGAAGTTGAAACACCATCATACCTAAATGTGCGTTGAAAAGTTTTTCCAGTAAGAGCATGAGTTGTTGTGTGATCTGCACCAATCACAACCCGAGTGGTGGCAATAGCATCGATGCCTTCTGTAACAGCATTCATGGAGTACTCGAGCAGTTTTACAGGTGTCTGCAAGCAGCAAACATATGTACTTTGCAATTATAGTTTCCCATGTTCAAATATTACTCAATTATCGAATAGCTAACATGGGAATAAAAGTTCCAACAGGAATTTTAAATTTTGATGTTTTTTCTTGATTTTCGGTGTTGGACACAGTTGTGGCATTTTAAAGTGACAGATTTTCCATTTCAAACCTTTACAATTTGATCAACTGCCTTATAAGCTGAATCAACCGGCCCTGTACCAACCGAGCAAGCAATACATTCCTTTCCATCAGCATCTATTAATCTAACTGTTGCTGTTGAAAGACCAAGACTCCCGCATGTAACCTGCAAATTATGAGGGTACTTTCTGTGTTAAGCTGAAAACTCTTTTTTTTTTGAAAGTCACTTAAAAATGAAATTGTGGACTATGCATACCTGAACATCTCTAACACTCCAAAGAACTTGTGGCTGGAAAACTTCATCCGACATCAGCGCTATTAGATCCTCATCAGTTATAACCTGGGACGGACCAATACAAGCAAATAAGGGTTTGACTGGAATTTTCACGGCACAAATAAGGCATATGTATGCAACACCCATCGGGAAGAGTTGCAAGCTAGACATGTACAGCTGTCCTAGTATACATCGCTAAGTACTACTAAAACAACATCATCCAGGGATTTTTGGGACGGCTTGAGGTGGGCCAAGTTGATCCAAGTGCTTAGTGGGTAATGTGTGCGAAAACATGGTAATGGATCAACCATAATTTTATTTAATCCTTGGTTTGCTCCGCTTATTTGATCTTAATCACTTAATTTGATCCATTGACTCGTGGATCAATGGTACATCAAATCAAAGCAGATCCACGATTCAGATCAGGTAAATTTGATCCATTAATGATTAATTATTCTATAACAAATTAAAAGCAATCCAATTATCTTATCCGGTTACAAGTTGAGAAGTACTGCAAGAAAGAATGGTGCACAGTTGAGGAGCTTGGGGCTCATGAGACTCGGCCTCGACAAGTGTTTCTACGTCAAGCCGTCAACCTTCAATCATACCACCAACTCCACGGGAAGCTCAAGGTCATGCTTCGTCTCCATCTTCCTCTCCTCACAAAACCCAATCAACTATGTGTATTTAGTATTTACGGGTTGCAATTTCGTTTGTGCTCTCTTTTTGGGTTACTGTTTCGTATCTACTACAATTAATTGCCCATGACTTTCAGTTTAGTGTTCTTAACTGGAAACCAGAATGTTTGTTCACAATCCAAACATGTACATTAAATTTGTTTGCTTCCCACTATACCACTATACCCTCAGTAAATATGTAGTTTTTACAGCTTTGTCAATGCCAAAGGTGTTGAAAGCAACAAAATTAGGCTAACTTACGAGGGTTAATGCAGCAAAATTTGCCATAAGTATATTTTATATTGGTAACTATTGGTGATTTTAGTGTCATCAACGATTTTATGTAATTGTGATTTACTAGAGACCAATGCGATTTCATATTAGGCTCGGATACGAGTACGGGAAAGTGTGGAGTACACACTCGTTTGAGTTAATATGTTTTCGACCACGATAAAGAAGCAGGGGTCAAGGGGGCTGCGCCCCCTTGCGGGGTCAAGGGGCAGCGCCCCTTGTTGGTACTCCAATTGATTCCCGCCAGTTTTTTCCGCAACTCCAAAGGATACTACTATTGGCTAACAGGTATGACTGTTTGATGCCAACAGTCATATCTGATCCTTCTTCCCATCTGTTTATAAAACAGATTTTGATCTCATGTTTCTTTCACGAAAAATTTTCACACAATTCTCAGAGTTTTGATCTGTATTCTTTGCCTTGAAACAGATTGTTTGATTGTCTTATCCCGGTAAAGATTTCGTGATACCCAGGCAATAAAGGGTCGAAATACTTTATTCGGAAAGCGATTTGTACGCGATTCGATCAAATATCCAGGATTATCAATTGCCCTAACCCCAAAATTTCTAACAGTAACTTTTCTTGATATTTGTGCCAAGTCAAACAGGATGGAGGATTATATTCTCTCCTACTTAAAGGGAAGATTACTCAAATTTTATGAAACCAAAGATTATATCGGCATTGATAAATATCACCACATGTCATGGAAATTAAAGTCAAAACACAAACAGGAACCTTCGCTGCTTCAAAGAGCTAAAAGAAACCATCAAGCAAAAGATATAAAAGTGTTCTATTATCATATACCTTCTTCATTTCAGCTACAGCTTTAAAGCGCCAAAAGACATCATCAAGTTCCTTTCCATCAATGTCATAACCAAGCTGAAAAGTCATTAAAATAGAATCCAAATAAGTGGTATCATTCAATGACAATAAACTCAAGTCAAACTACATAGGTAACATGAAAAATACACTCTACCTCCAGAAGTTTAGATTTCAAAGCATGACGGCCACTGTTAAGAAAAAAAAAATTGAAAAAGGGTTACAAATCAGAAAGAGACCGCGCTTGAGGAGTGAATATTGAGAGAGAGAGAGAGAGAGAGAGAGAGAGACTGATGGATAGATGGATGGATGCCAAATACAACCAAGTTAAGACCACATACAATATTAAGAAGTATGCTAAAGCTCAAACAGCACCAGTTCAACAGCATAAAAGCAGTCAACAAGGATAACTATTTACGGAAATAGTGTACCAAAAGAGCATTGCATTGTAGCTCATATATATGACACCGTCCATGCAATGAATTTGAAGACTTGGTCTTCTTGCAATTAGCTTTGGTTTTTACATGCTGACGCCAAACTAAAACAGCTTGAGATAATTTTTCAGTTGGGAGTTAAGTTGGATCACCTTTTAAAATATTCTCCAAAGGGATGGAAAGATGACGAAACATCAGTATGTAGTATCTCTTGACTTAAAGTAGAGAAGACACAATGGCAGAATGAAGTTCCAGTAAACTAAAATGCAGTTTAGCCTAAAAGGCTAAAACCATTAGCCTAGACAAGCCTAGTTCCCAAACTCACGGACACCTACATTTATTCCAGTAGGAATTTCCAGACATCTTTCTATTCCTTCGGAGTTCAAACTTCCACCTCCCATCATAGTCAACTCCAGTGCCTTTCTTCCACTGAAGTCTCAATAGAAGATAAATAATCCTTACAAGTTAACACTGCTTCTAGGTTGCTAATGAGGCAATTACACTAGTATGCATGTCTCACAGCAGCAAATCATACTTATCCTAGAAGACGCACAAAAACTAAGGCACCACTGATACACAAACGAAAATGTTGATAAGTTACGTAAACCAACCTACCCACAGAAGAATAGCCATTTGATGGGTATGCATACCTGAGTTTTCCAAGGACAATACCAGATTCATTAGATCGATGGAGTCCAATATCTTCAGGGGATATGATCTCATATGTATCTTTATGTTTCAGCATCCCATCCTACAAGAAGAAAAGCAGGAAGCACCATCTTTTTTAAAGTTCAACTGTAGTATTTCAGCCTAGAGAATATACAAAGTTGACAAATTTCCACAAGATCACTTTATTTGAAGAGAGGATGACCACAAGTGTACTTATATAGATATAACTGGTGACATTTACACAATAGCTACTGAGGAGACATTACATTTCTGTCCTTGATACCTCTTCTAGTCAATCATAGACAGGTGACATATACACAATAGTAATGATATAGACACTGAGAATTTATGTAACAGTGTTGCAACATAGCAATGTCTCGCTCCCAAAATTATGGCACTAACCTGATGGATTCCACTTTCATGAGCAAAAGCATTAGCTCCGACTATAGCTTTGTGTGGCTGAACCAGCAGTCCACTGTACTCCTCCACCTATATGAACAGTAGGTGCAAATTAGGTCAAGAGATAAATGGATGTTACAATATGCAAACGAACTCTCTGATATATTACCATCTTGCTAGCCATGACAATGTGTTTGGTATTGATCCCGGTGTAAAGACCGCCTAATACTTGCTCTCCTCGGCATTTTAATGCCATTACAACCTACAATCCAATAGAAATTGAGGCAGCACATAATCATCAAGTAAGAAAGTTAAGACACTGCTGGAAACAAAGTCCATGGAAAACATAGTGGAGCAATCTAAAAGACTTGTGATGTGATTTGGCACATGCATTACCTATTATCATAGTCCAAAAGATAATAATAACAATAATAAGCATCCACATATGCATACTTTACAAATTTAGTACTCCCACCGTCTGACCGCCCCAAAATGAACGACTACTTTGAAAAGAATTTGTCCCAAATTGAGTGTCCATTCTCTCATGAAGTTGCTAAAGTTATCTTGTTCAATTGCATGTCAAAGTTTGCACTTGCAATGCCAAAAAATAGATTTATAATGACCATTCTATCTAATAATCCCCCGACCCAAAAAAAAATGAAATTGTCCTACTTTCCTTTTTGGTTTGTCCCCCAAAAAACTGTCCAGTTTCTAAAAATAGTAACAATTAAATTGTAAGATTTAGCAATGTACAAGCAAATAAAGAATGTACCGAAGAAATGTTGACTTGTCAAATGGGACAGTTTTTATGGATGGAGGGAGTATAAATTAGTACAAAAGGCAACTGATTAATAAACAAGGAACGTATCCTTGAACTGAAAGGGAACATATTTTCTTAGCTCCAAAGTCAGGACTTGCTTTCAGTATACTCCCTCCCTCTGTCCCATAACAAATTTACTTCTTTCCATTTTGGACGTCCCATAACAAATGTTACTATCCCAAAATTGAAACTTGATAATACTTCTTTATTCAATGGGATCCGCTTGCCAGTTCCCACACTAACAACAACAATCCACTTATTATTCCCTACTCCACCTTCTCTCCTACTTTATTTTTCATACTCACAACAACTATTCCACTATCTATATTTTACTTACCGTTTCTTAATTCCCGTGCATAAAATTTTGGTAGCATTTGTTATGGGACAGAGGGAGTAATGTTTTAGTCATAAGCAATATGAAATTTTCCGAAGGCCTAGTCAATAAACAATCGAATGGTCAAACGATAGAACAGCAGAAACTAGAGCTGTAAAGAAGTCAGGTCCAGCTTTATCTGAGTTCTAACTGTGTTAGTGTTAATCAACTCGGGAATGAACTTCATAAGAAGCTGTAATAGTTAACTGACAAAGCTTTATTAGCTGCAACCAAGTGAGTTTACTTAGTTCACCCACGTCCCCCTAAAATTTAAATGTGAATTGAACATCAAAATGAAGCTGCAACCTTAAATATGATAAAGGATCCATGAGACCTATAGATATACTCATCAATAATCTTGATGCAGATTGACACAAACTAGCAGAATCATATTTCAAGATATTCTCTATGTTTACTTTGACAGGAATAATTCAGAAGAAAAAAACTTTTACTGATAAGATAATTTAAAATATTTAACAAAAGCTCATGTCAAGGGTACTATTTTCCCATTTTAAAGAATGAAAGCACATAAAATCGTAGTGTTGTGTACTAAACTCACCTCTTCCAAAGAAGCATTACCAGCTCTCTCACCGATACCATTGATTGTTACTTCAACTTGTCGTGCTCCTGCACATGCTCCCTAAATCCAAATAAACGAACATGTGAGTGAAACACAGACTTGGAATCCAACCAGCTAGATACAAAAAAAATCAATTCTTACCGCCAATGTGTTAGCAGTCGAAAGCCCAAGATCATTCTGGCAATGTGTTGAAATGATGACATTTTCAATTCCAGGTGTGTTGGATTTTATGTCAGCAATCAGTTGCCCGAATTCAGTAGGCAAGTTATAGCCAACAGTATCGGGGATGTTAAGAGTTGTTGCCCCAGCTTTAATGACTTCCTCTAGAATCTGATACAGGAATTCCCTTTCAGATCTGGTCGAAAGAAGAAACAAGAGATGTTATGTTTGCATCAAGCAGCTTTAAGATTTGGGGAGAACAAAAATTACATACGGACAAGTAAAAAACAAAAACAACAACATTAGAGCGTATCTTGAATACCAACCTAAATTCCTTTAATAGCCAAACCTTTCCTTGGCCCGGGCTTAATATTACCAAAATGTGACAACTTACGAATTGAAATGATGTAGAATCGAACAACAAAGAATTTGTCTAATACAACAGAAAAAGCAAAAGCGGGTGATAATCAACATAGGTGATTTAGGAGGGTGCTTACTCTTGAACAACTAGTCTAATTCAAGTTTCACAAGGAAATGTAAAACCAATGATTTGTACAAATGATACACTCATGTTTATCCCAAAAATCAAAACATGGCTCGAGTAACTCCACGAAAGGGTGTTAGAGAATTTAGGTTTAGGGTAATTGATAATCCTGGATATTGATTGAATCGTGTATAATCCACTATCCGAGTTAAGTATTTCGACCCTTTAAGCTTAGGTTTCACGAAATCTTCAATGGGATAAGACAATCAAAACAATCTGTATCTTAGGCCAAGAAAACAGATCAAAAACTTAGAGTATTATTAGGGTTTTTTTTTTCCGTCCATGAAACTGAGATACAAAATCAGGTTATAAAGAGATTGCAGTAAAAGAGCAGAATCAGTTGCACTGTTTACAGTCATGACTGTTGGCCCAACAGTCATAATACTTAACTGATCATGTCTCTTGGTTTTTGGCGGGTTTAGGTGGGGAAACTGGCAGGAGATTAATTGCAGGAGCCCGGCGAGGGGCGGCTCCCCCTCGACCCCCGCCCGCTCTGTTGGGAGCGGGACCCCAACAAGGGGCGCTGCCCCTTGACCCCGCAAGGGGCGCAGCCCCCTTGACCCCTGCTTCTTTATCGTGGTCGAAAACATATTGACTAAAAATGAGTGTGTACTCCACACTTTCCCTTACTCACATCCGAGCCTAATATGAGATCGCATTGGTCTCTAGTAAATCCAATTACATAAAATCGTTGATGACACTAAAATCACCAACAAGGGGTCATTTCTCGATTCCCACACACAAGGTGCTCGTTCGTTATGCAAGAATTGGGATTCAAAAAAGAACAAAAATGTTCACCAAAATTAGCATCTTTCTATCACCCCTTATAATCATGAGACAAACAAATCCACATCAATCAAGTTCCACACGTATTAGAGTAAATTTACAAGTCCTGTAAATTGACAAGGGAATACCTTCCGGCGTCTTCGGGGCTAAATTCGACATCATTGCAACCCAAACTCCGGGCATAAGCAACCATACTCCTAGCCTTCTCAATCACCTCCTCCTTCGTCTTCTTCAACTTATACTTCATATGAATCTCACTAGTAGCAATAAAAGTATGTATCCTAGGTTTCTTAGCATACTGCACCGCCGCCCAAGCAGAATCAATGTCCTTCTTATTACACCTAGCCAATCCACAAATAACAGGAATATGCCCATCCTCTCCTACCGGAGAATTCCCAACCTCCTGAGCAATCAATTTAACAGCCTCAAGATCAGCTTCAGATGAAGCCGGGAATCCAGCTTCAATAATATCAACGCCGAGCTTGGACAGCTGACGGGCAATGTCGAGTTTCTCTTTGGTGGTCATGGTGGCGCCGGGAGACTGTTCGCCGTCTCGGAGGGTGGTGTCGAAGACGCGGACGTAGTTTGGGTCGGAGATTTGGTTGGGAATGTAGGCAGGGCGGGAGGAAGGGAGGGAACAGGCTATGGAGAAATTTGATTTTGGGGATTGTGATTGTTTGAAGTGGAGGAAGAGGGAGCGAGTTGGGGAAGTGTGGGTGAATGAGGGGGAGGTCGCCGGAGAAAACGCCGGCCGGTTTAACAGAGAAGCCATTGATCAGAAATGAAAGGTAAAAGTGACTGTTAGTACAGAGGAATTTGGGGGGGGGGGGGGGAGGGGGGATAAGACAGAATAAATATGTCCCCAGAGGGTTTTTGTTTTATAGCAGAAATGGTTTGACTTAAAACCCTAAAGATGACTTGAATAGGAGTAGAATTTATACCATGATATCCCTCATTTTCGAAATAAGCCGGACATATTTCACTATTCAAACTTTTTAAAAATATGATTATTTTCGTTATTTACTACTCCCTCCGTTTCAAAATGATATTCACAATTGACTATTCAAACTTTTTAAGGATATGAACTCTTGATTCACTAGCCATGTATTGCTTAGGCACTTTTAAGTCCAAATTGTAAAAATAGGAATAACTTTTTGGAACAATGAAAAGTGGCAAATGAGAAGGTCGTTTTTGGACGGAGGGAGGAGGGAGTATGTTGTTGTGTATACTCAGTCCTTCATATGGAAATTGCCATATTTGTCTTTTAACTGTCTCATTAGAAACTATATATCCTTAATCAAATTAAGGGTGAGTTTGAGATTGCTTCTGATTCTCAGAAAGTGATTCGTTAAAATCGATTATAGTATAAGTGATTATCATATCATTAATTTATCGATTATGAATATGTTTGGATACCACATGTCCGAAATTGATTATGAAGGACAAATTCCAAAAATATCCCTTACTTTATGCATATCAATATAATACATGCACATATAAAGGGAAGGTTATCAATGTAAAACATTATATAAAAACAGCTTTTTAGAATCACTTCTAACAAAAGCTGGGACTTAGCTGCTTCTCTAAAACGCAGTTTTCTGCGTTTTGATAGCTTAAAATCATAATCAATTTTGACATCCAAACGCCATGAAAGTGATTTTTGATCTCTGAAAGTGATTATAAGCCTAAAAAAAGAACTCCCAAACTCACCCTAAAAGTTTTGTAAGACTTTCTTATCTCTCGTCATATTCACAACAACTATTTATTTATTATTTTTTATCTTTTTTTTTTGTTATTTCATTTTTCATACTCAACACCTACTTCACTACAAATATTACTCTCTATGTTTCAAAATAAATGTCTAATTTTCTTATCAACTTTTTAATTCAATGATTTAGAGCCGGTTTATTCTATCAACTTTTTATAAACTAAATTTTATTCTAAAATGTATCTAGCAGTTTTTGAATTATGCATTTAAAATTAAGGATATAATATTCATTTAATTAAATGGAAGTTGATAAAAAGGGTAATGAAACAAATTTATTTACTAAAACTCAAAATTCAAAATGGGTAGTAAAATTAACACAATTTTAGGATAACATCTCTGACGTGGTATAGAGGTCAATGGATATATACATAAGTATTCTTTACCAAACATCTTAAAGATAGATGAATTTGGTAGTTTTCTTAAAGTGGACACAATTTTATATTAAATAAATATTTATTTAAAAACAGAAATAGAAAGTTTACTTTTCATTATCTCGTAAAAAGTTGATGATATCACCATTATATAAGCTTATTCAACATGTTAATTTAATTTAAGGGTGTACTAATTTTTTTTGATGATATATACACGTGTGTGTGCGTATCCATATTTCAAAAATAAAAAGTGAAAAAAATTGAAGATAGGAAATAGTATAAAGTTTTATATATCCTTACCTAATCATGGTGCACTGAAGCAACAAACTTCGG
The DNA here is from genome assembly GCA_026119855.1 of Campanula takesimana. Classification (NCBI taxonomy): domain Eukaryota; kingdom Viridiplantae; phylum Streptophyta; class Magnoliopsida; order Asterales; family Campanulaceae; genus Campanula; species Campanula takesimana. The sequence continues at coordinate 530,842 of JAOWBW010000605.1, read as the reverse complement.
AGGGATCCTCATACTTTTTTCGCTGTTATTGCGAAGGAACTTTGAGCAATAGTTTCAGGTTGATTTAGTTCTCATAATGAAAATCTAAAACTTGCTATTAATAGTATTGTTGATGGTGTATCAATAACAAATTTTAGATTTTTATTAGTATAATTAAATCAATTTAAAATTATTGTTCAAAGTTCATTCACAATAATAGTGAAAAAAATATGAAGATCATTTTGGAACGGATGGAATATAAGTTAAGAGCAACTTTATTTTATTAATTTTATCACATGCTTAGATTAGATGACAATAAAGTTAATGTGGTATCAATATTAAATTCAATATCTCCAAGTTTCCATTATAATAATGATGGAGCATTATTTCATAATCATGATGCTATCATTACTTCAATTACTCCATCTGGTACAAAATAATTATCACTTTTGGTCAAACAGATGTAAGTTTGACTAATAAATTTAAACAAAAAATAATGATCATAATAAAAATCTTACAATTGTTATTAAAAGTATTATTAATTATAATACAATGACAAATTTTAGATTTTTATTAGCATTATTATTTTTATTTAAATTATTGATCAATGTTTCATCTAATTGACCAAAAACGACAATTATTTTGGATTAGATGGAGTATCAGATTATTATGCCTCTTAAAAATGACTACCTACTTAAATTTGTCTCAAAGCAAAAAGACAACTATGATAACAATATAAAAAAACCAAGAAAAAAATGTCATCCGTCAACGACTTCTCTATTGTCTTCTATACTTATATTTTTTCCATTTTCTTAAAATACAATATTTTGGCTGATGTTTAAAAAAACAAAAAATGGTCGTGAACTATTTCATTCGTCCTTAAGGCGCAAGATTTCACCGTGACGAACTGAAAGCATTTTATTCGTCCTTAAGGCGTAAGGTTTCACTGTGACGAACTGAAAGCATTTTTTAAGTGGGTGTACAAATACACTATAACATTTCGTGTCAAAATAATAATAATGTTAGTTACTTAGTTATGGGACTCAATCTTTCAAAATGAAGTTGAAATCTCAATATCTTAACCACTAAACCACGTACTCCGTAGTAAGTGAATTCGCCCACCCATGTGTGTGTGCTTGTGTTCCCCTCTAGGGTTTGATCAAATATGTAAATTAATTTACAATTGTATAAATAAATTTCTCAATAAATGTTTGAATGCAAATTAAAAATAAAATACTCTTTACGTTCTATAAAAGTAGTCTCATTTGATTTTAATGAAAATAAAAATAAATTTTAACCAAATTTTAATACTAATCTAATCATTCTAATAAAATTTTAAAATTTATTATTGATAAATCAGTAAGTAATTTTATTAATAACATTTTAAAATCTTACTATCCTTCTTTCGGAATACTGAGGGGGTATTTTATTTGAGCTAAATGAAAAATGAGAGTTAGTATAATAAATTGGTTGACTGAAGGACCACCCCAAAATATAGGCTATTCTATTTTATGGTCTTATTTAATTAAAATTAAGCTTGAATGTGGTAGTAGTTAATGTCACCACTTTATCCCTTTCTCGTTTTAAATATGTCAACTAATTTTAAAATCTTACTAAAAAACTTTTTTTATTGTTATGAAGGAACTTTGAGAAATAATTAAGGTTAATTTCAGTTATCTTAATGTGAATCAAAAAATTGGTATTAATAGTATTTATAATGGTGTATCAATAACAATTTTTGAATTTTCATTAGAATAATCAAAAGTAGCTTTAGTTATTGCTCAAAGTTCCTTCATAGTAAAAAAAAAAAAAAGGCCTATCTTTCTGGGACAGAGAGAGTATTAACGTTTTGGTAACTGACTTTCTAGTTATCTTGCTAAAAATTGGGTATCTTTATTCCAATCTAATTTTAGCTGTCTTTGAAGAAAGATCAAAATTTGTGTGAGACGGATCTCGTTGAGAGAGTAAATTTGCCCCATTTGGACGCGGGCGGGCAAGTCAATTTCCTCTCTCATCGGGAACCGTTTCATGTGTGAAACCGTCTTACAGAACAGAAGACTTCCTCTTATTAAATAAATGGGGCATCTGTGTTTATTTCTGTCAATATTCTTCTTTCTTTAAGGGATTCCAATGTCTTTTTATAATATTGCAAGTCTTTAACTTTATTAACTACTCCATTAGTAGTGCACATTTCTTGGAATGTACATAGTTGTTACAAATCAATTTGATGGAAAATAAGCAAACTTTGTGCATCCTTCTTTCGTGATCCTAATCCCTTTATCTGCTTTTAAATAAATGATTGTTCATTTAAAAAAAAAATCAAAATGAATACTAACATTTTCGTAAAACACTTTTGTACTTAAAAAAAACAATTAATTTTTTTATACTCGCATAACTAATTGTTTAAAAAGTGAACTACAATTAATTGTATGAAAATCAAATATTTTCAAAATATCTCCTAATTGAAATTTAGACATTTATTTAAAGACAGAAGAATTCGTATTTTACTTATTTATAGTCCATTTGTTCTGAAAATAATAATAATAATAATTATACTTTGATTTTAAGTCAGTTATTTACAAAATATTTTTATGAAGAAGCTAATTATCATACAATTCCTTTAAAATATATCAAGAAATCGTCTTGCAATTCAGAAAATTATTATAATTTATAAATCATTATATATATTATGAATGTCAAACTCGATTAGAGCTAAAGCCCCATTAAGTCGGGACCGAGCTCATGCGCTCAAACCAGCTCGAGTTGTGCTCGACTCGACTCGCCATATCTCCCACTTTCTTGTTCTATGGTTAGATCGATTTAGCATTTGTGAGCCCCAATAAACATAAATCCATCTTATCATGATCATTCTCGACACCATTTCAGGAGGAATGAGGAGCCAAAATGATCCATTCCGGGTCTTCCCCCTTCTTATGAATGATCATGATAAGACTCAAAAGAAATGTCGCACAAAGACCACACACACATACTAAAGATTATGTTATACGCGTATAAGAACAGTATATCATATAAAATCACCAACAATTTAGTTTGCATTATCCCAAATGACACAACCATTTTGCTTGTTACCAGATTTGGAAGTAAAACTGGTACGTACATACCCGCCCGTCGTTTATTTATTACTTGTTGTTGCTATTATCTCCTCCACCATACTCTGTAGAATTGCCATTCCAGAAGGTATTTCTGTCACTAAACTTGCTATCATCTTCATCATGTCTTAAAGTGTGGATATTGCTCCCAAAACGGGTGGATGATGATGTTTGCTGTCTGCTGGGAGGAATACTTCTTCCGCTTGGAGGTGTATTCTGGTTTGGTGATGGTGATACGAGGTAGGATCTTCTAATACCCGCGGGGTTGCTTTGAGGGGTAGAATTTGTACCTACGACATTACAATCACGAGGATGAGGATTATTGTTAAATTGCATGCAACAAAGAAGTGCTCCCTGTCTCCCAATTTACTCCCTCCGTTCAGGAAGAAAAGATAGTCTCGTTTGACTTTTGATGGTCAACAGCAAGTGAACTTTGACTAGACATTAATGTCAAGCTAATTATCCCACTGAAAATCAAATAATTGTTATTGATAAATCACTTAATGATTTGTCAGTAACAATTTTTAGAACTTAACTAGGATGATTAGATAGGCATTAATGTTTGGTCAAAGTTCATTTATGTTGACCATCAAAAGTCAAACTGAACTATCTTTTCGAGCCGGGTGATGTTATTCTTGGTATGCCACGTCACATAACTATTATATCTTCAACCAAAAACTTTATAATTTAAAGACAAGAAGCTTAAATTTGAAAATGCGACTCTTCTTTCCCAACAAACGGGGACAAAATACTACTCTTTTTTGGGGACCAAGAGAGTATCCATTTCTGGAAACACATTCAAAAATGGGGATCAATATACCAACAAGCGATAAAACAAAGATGTACACGCTTAACATTTTACGATAAACAACCACAATTACTTGAGAGAGGCACATGCAGAGGGAAAGAAACTCACCATATGGCGAAGTGTTGTTACGAGACTCCTGCCCAGATCCCGATGAGCTTGCAGCACCACCAAGATATGAGAATGGATTCACATAGGATAAAATCCTTCTCACGAATGGAAAATATCCTTCACTGCTACTATTCGAAGAACCAACACCATTGGTTGAAGTTGTTCGACCGGTCAAGGGAGATGCTCCTTTGTTGTGACCAACAGCTCCACGATGTGGGACCACTATCAAAGCTTGCCTATTCAGCAGGCCCAAATCTGATAAGGTTTTAGCTAAATCTGCATAAAGATTAATGGCAGTAAGGTTACAATATCTCTTGATATATTCTTTTACCAAAAAGAGAGAAAAACTGAACAAAGATTTTTCCTAGAAGAAGTGGTCTAATAGCAGGAAATTCAGCTCCTAATATGTACTACCTCCGCCCAAAATGAATCTCCAAAAAAATTCAAATTTCCTCTTGATCAAGAGCAAATTTGAAACAAATTTTGGACATTCATTTTGGGACAGAGGTCGTAATTAATTGTTGCAACGAAGAGGGCTACACTATCCAGATGTAGATAAGCTCCATATTTGAAGTAAGCAGTTGTAGGGACTAGAAACTCTCACCTTCATCATTGAACACCTTACGAGGATAAGGAATTGCTAGATCATAAGAACCAACACTACTTTCTTGCTTTTCATCTACATAGTCCTTGACAGTTCTCAAAGTTGTCCCCGGAGAAAACTTCTCTTGTAGACTAACACCGTCGGGCAATCGGATATTTAATTGAATGTCGACCGACTTATTTGCTGACACATCTGAAGGGTCAACCTTTTTGACTTGCAATGTTTCAGTGTTTTTCAACTTTCCAGTTTTACTTGCTCCATTATCAATCACTCGATGAGCTTCCACAGTAGTGCCCACATGTTGTTGATCAGAAGTAACCGGGTTTTCATATGGGCTAGAAGATTCTCCTCCATTACTCGACTTATAATCAACTCCAGAGTCTTTTAAATTCAACTCAATGGGATTAATAAGTTCTCTCACTGTCTCAGTAGAAGAGGAAGGAGGCTGTTCAACATTACTACCATCCAGTTTGCTCGCCGGAACTGACTTTGGAGATCCCTCATCATCTTGTTTAGAAACTGCCTCCTGTTTTTGTTAAGCAAGAGAATCATCTTTAAACAAACCCAAGATACTCCCTCTGTCCCAAAATGAATGTCCAGAAAAATTTCAAAAATTTCTCTTGATCAAGAGCAAATTTGAGTATTATTTTTTTTGACATTCAAGTTGGGACAGAGGTGATAGTACATATTCTAGACTTGTTACATCAAGACGAGTATTACCTCAACTGGATTTTCACGATGTTCAGCTTTCGGTGGCTCGAGATCTTCATTTGTTTTGACTTCAGAAGTGTTGGAATGCGTATTTGATGATGATGGATGAGCATCTGATGTTGAAGAACTTCCTAGTTCAAGTGAAGCAGATCGTTCAGACTCCTTTGATGCAAGTGCTGCAGTCAAGAAAGTGGCAGTTGTCTCCTGCAATTTATGAATAAATAATTGCATGTTACTGTTGTCCTATACAGTGAAGGAACCATCTAATTCACAAGACTACCTGAATATGAAGACTTAGCCAAGTCTTTTCAAGAGTTGATGCCAAAACTTCAGCACTGACAAAACCCTCTGCATTTGTTTTATTAGACCAAAAATTACGAGAAAGTTATGAACATATGATTACTATACAAACAAATGAAAGTCGGCAATTTCAACCCATGACATCCCAATAATAATAAAGAAGCCTTACTATTGAAACAAGATCAGCCTTTTCCAATTCATAACTGAACAAAAGATTATCACCGTGGAAATAACATACCATTTTGCCAGAGTTGAATGCCATTATATCCAATAGCTGTAATACACGGAGCAGGTTTCTGCGGGACTGTATAGGGTGATGTAAGGACACAAGCTTGATCTCGAAAACTTCAAAGAAGCTTAAGACTGAATAACAACCGAACCAAAATAACGCACCAATATTTAATCATTTGAAATGGGGCAAGCCTTGGGATACACGTGAGTGGGTGCAAGTGCACCAAAATATGTGTGTGTGTGTTTGTGTAATATTATGACAGTAAACAACCAACTAACAAACACACGCAACCCACAGAAAAAGTAAAATCAATTCACCTATTCAAGAATGTTGTTTAATCATTCTTGAACCTAGAAATTTAGAAGTCAAAATTTACAACTGTAGATCTACTTGAAAGAAGGGAGACATCTTACGTAAATTTGAGTGTAATTCTCTCAAGACTTGTGCAACTCAAAATTCATGCATAACATAGGATGTTGTACACATATTTCTTGCTTAAGAAATTTTGATACCAGTTCTCATTTGGTTGTAGTCCATAACTATACCAGTATATGAGAAGCTGAGTAGTATTCAAAAATCCATGTATCATTGCAAACCATCAAAAGATTTGACACGAAGTGCACACAAAGAAGGTACCAACCAATCACCTGATAGATAAACATGCACAGTTTTGTACTGAGCATAAATAAAGAGGCCATAATTTTCCCATCCCATCTTGGCAATAAAGAACGTAAGAGAGCTTTCTGATTCATAAAAGGATACATAATGCAGAAAATTGCGCTGCATCTATACTTCCTTCTAAAATGTGTAACAAAATGCAGTACTTCAATAATGACTCAGCCACCTGCATGCAGAGAGCAATGACAACAAAGGACAAAAAAGATAATGAAGATTATAACAGAAAGGAAGTCATGAAAATGAACATACAGTCGGATCTGTCCATGTGGATGTGTTCAAATGGGCTGAGTCTGGATTATCACCTATATAGAAGCCAAAACGTCAAGCATTTTAACTAAGCAAGTACAGTTCTCAAGGTTACTCCTTAAATGAAAAAGAATTGGAATATGTTAAATTATTCCACACAAAAAAGGAATGCGGATCAATCTCACTTGACCCCCTTTGTCTTCAAAGGTTTACGATTCACTACTTTGAAATTAGGAAAATTCATTTTTAGCACTAAAACTACAATAATAAGATATTTTCAATTTAAAAATAACACTGAGTTGTAATCTTGACCCCCCCCCCCCTTTTAGTTAAATTCGTATATTATTATGTACTCCCTTCCATCCCGAAATAAATGTAGCATTTGACTTGACAATGTTTTTAAGGAATGTGCTTTACTTGTTTGTATATAGATTGTGCCATGGAAAAAATTGCACTAAGATTGTTTCCTTACTTAGAAACATGATATTTCTTTTGGGACGGACCAAAAAGGAAAGTGCAATATGGGGCGGAGGGAGTAACATTTACGTCTAAAATAACTCCAACCCCATTGGAATAAAATCTTGGCTTCGTCACTGAATGGAAAGGCATCTTTATACGCAGTTACAGTCTGAACTCGAATAGCTAGGTTATTTATGCCAAAAAGGCCACTAATTTGAACGGTGGACACAGCAGATATCGAAAGCAGAATGGATCAGAATATTTGAACTTCTGATAGATGGCGGAGCGAAACAATGGTGCATAGAATAAAAAATGATGATGTGCATAAAGTATGCAGATATTCTGTGAGTGAGGGGAGTTAGCTACTTTATGGTACATAAAGTTTCAGGAAAACTACAAAAAAAAATCGAGAGATCAGCCAGTATCCTTATAGATGCTATAGGATTATTGTGGGTTAATCTTTAATGACTTACTTATGGGACTCTGCTACAGGAGTCTTTAGATGAATTTCAATTTGTACAATGCAGCAAATTGGAGAACTGTTATTTCATGAGTAGTTCCTTTATTTCCCGGTGTAGTTCTATTCTATATATCGACTTCTCATCCATCTTTTGTATCTTTCCTATCTTTGATATAATCTTCTTTTCTAGAAACATAAAAAGTATCACCAAAATATATAATCTCCCCATTTACAGCAGATAAAGCAATGTAACCACCAAAAAAGGAAAAGAAAATAACCTCAAAAAATGATACTGCCTTCTGTGAACAAGAATAATTCTTGACCATGAATCAATTTTTACTTCGATATATTTGAGTGAACAGAATACTGGAAATAGGAAGTGAAGTATCGATAAAGAAAAAATAACATTACAGTTTGCCAAGAACCCCCTGGTGCCACTGTGCCTTAGCTGAAGTACCAAATTTTTGACACCAGTCACTATTGCATTAATATGAATCTTGTGAAAAATCACAGCAAAAAGGAAAGGAAACCAGGAAGCCGAAGATGACTCGTCACCGTGAAATATTACAGAATTTAAAAAAATGACTTTCTAACATAAGACCCATGAAAGAAAAGTATTCACACAACCTTTATCCACTATAAATCGGCTGCCTCACTAGTATTCTTCAAATTATAAAGAGACCTCTATAGAGTCTCCCAAGTGACACATACAATTCGCTTAGATCTCCAAGGATTCTTTGATTGTAAAATATCATAAATGCTGTGTCCCAATGGGATGGATACAATATTCCTTACAAAGCATACACTCAGTTGTCAGTACACAAGGAATACATCTCAGAAATGTGATCAGGTCTTAGCTCTACAAAATCATTCAACTTAAACTCGCTGCAGTTCTACGCTCTTAACAAGCAACTCCAAGTATTTACCGAAATGGAAATCCGTTTCAAAAAGTTTACATGATTACAGCAAATTCTGAACTTGGGCCAAGTTCTGAACTCGTGAGATCTTCAATTTGAAGTACCACGGTCTCCAACTTGATGATCTTTTCCCACAAATCTTAAAAAACAAAAAATATCCATTGTCTAATGCTCGGACTCTTTGGTTTACCCGACCAGACCCTTGTCGAAACAAATTTGGTACGAGTGTCCGACATGGGTACAACGGGGTAAACCAAAGACGGACTGCCTTATAGAAAATCCAGTCTTGCTACCACCCCTTATGTAACGCTTTGTAGTTCGAAAAAACATGACAATAGAAGAACAAGTAAAAACATGATTCAACTCACCAACCAGGAGCTACATCAACACCTAAAACTAAAAGCCTGCAGTAAATAATCTCGTGGATTAAGAAGCATGAAGCTCTCTCACACCAAAAACCTCACCATCTATAGATCCAGTCAGCCCCCATACGAATCCTCCTTAGCAAGTCACTTAGAACACACACAAGATCTCATATTATGTATAGATACCATACTTTTTCCCTGTTATTATTCCACTCATACAGAACATCCAAGACCTCTCTTGATATTGCATCTTACAGTATCAATGTAGTTCATGAAAAGCTCTAGGAAAACCAACTCAAATTGGATAGTAACCTTGGCATTGAGTTTGACTTCTTTCACCATTGTTTTTGCAATGTTCTATAGTTCAGTCCAACTAAGCATCAAATTTCCATTAGTCTTGGTAGAATGTGGCTGCATAGTTTTATGGTCGGTTTCTTACACTTAAAGTCACAGATATGTTGGTTCATTTTTCTTTTGCTGGAGATATTCATACTGTGTCAGTGGATCTTATTTTTGTTAATAAATGGGTCATGTAATAGAATAATTTCAGTATCTAGAGATGCTTATTCTTACTTTAGTAAGTTCTCAGTAAGGAACCAAACCCTTCTAGGGTTAGGAATGGTATAAACGTATACAAGTCCATTTTGACTCATTCAATTCGGGTGAAGAGGGGTCCGTTGATTATTGAATTCCAACAAAAAGTATGGCTTTTGTTTCAGAGAAAGCATATTACAAGTATATATTTCCGTCCCTCTCTAACGAACTTAAACGTTTAGATGAGTCCGTGAACTGACATGGTAATTCAGCTAGAACAATTTCTGAAATTTGAGAAAAAGAAGCTACAAAGTACAATTGAAAAGGCAGAAATAGTATTAAATTCACATATTGTCACGTTCTCAAAGAAAATACATGCTGCATAACATCCCCGACAAAATAAATAAATACTGTAAGAAGAAGTAAGAGATTCACCTGAAATGTAAACAACAAAGAGTTTTTTCTGCCTTTTGGCTTCAGTAATTGCTTCAATGATAGATCCTTTAAACGCAAGAGAGGAAATTGACTGTTCCATCTGCATAGAATTTGGGGGTTTGTAAATTGTAGTAATTGAATACAAACTCAAAACCCAGTTTTGGTAATAATCAAACTCTTAGAAAACTGATCTATGCTTCAACATTAAACCCCAGTTCCTTCCAATTCCAATTCCAATTCCAATTCCAACTCCCCGGTAACGACAACAATCATTATATCATAATCATCTCTAAAGTTGTTTCTTAAACAAATTATATTCTGGGTCTTCCGGAAAATCGATCATTTAATCTAAAAAGTAAGATTCAATTTGCATAAAATAGAAATTTGGATTAATCGGGAAGGTTAATCGGTACCTAGAGTAGATTTTGAAGACGAATATGCAAGAATTCCCCCAATTTCTGTTCTTCCAGTGTTGGTCTGTTTTGTATGGAATCCGCCCTCAATTTTGACCCGCCGACTATGATCCAGATACACTCTTTCTTTCTTGTAGGTTGGGTTTGGTAGTAGTACTAAATTTAAGGAGTTGTTGTTTACACTCATATCTGGTCCAAAATAACTGTCCCGATGCTAATAAAAATCTAAAATTTGTCATTGTATTATAATTAATAATACTTTTAATAACAATTTTTAAATTTTTATTAGGATCATCATTGTTGGTTTAAATTTATTGGTCAAACCTATGTCTGTTTGAACAAAAGTGACAGTTATTTTGGTTTATTATATATTTTGTCTAGTTAAATACTCCCTCCGTCCCAGAAAGATAGTTCAGTTTTTTTCATTGTTACTACGAAGGAACTTTGAGCAATTATAAAGACTACTTATGATAATGTTAATATGAATCTAAAAATTGGTATTAATAGTATTTATAATGATGTAACAAAAACAATTTTAAAATTTTTATTATAACAATTAAAAGTTCTTTCATAAAAAATAGGGAGACTATAATTCTGGGACAGAGATAGTATTTTTGAGTCACTTATCTTTTGTCATGGTGATGTTGTTTACACCCATAAAATTATTTACTACACCTATAAATAATTAAATATGCATAAATTTTAAATAATACAGCAATGGATGTATTCAATAATTTTATTTTGTCATTTATTGTTGATACACTTGGCCAGTAGAGACCGCCACACCCAAAGCGGCGGCTGTTAAATTGTCCCGAGCAAGGGCTGCCATTGCGCAGTTGGAGCTACACTCAAAGCCGAAGATTTGGAACCGGAAATCCTGTGTTTCTCATCTCGTAGGTATTTATCTAGTAAACTTCTGCTGTTAATTTTGATGGTTCCTAGGTTTACCATTCTCAATGTTCATCTTGATGTCGAATGGTTTGATAATTCAAATATAATCTTGATATAGTTTGATGTGCTAGTATACTTCTGTTTTATGTAATCTTCGAGAAATTAGAATGACCCATGTCAATTTTTATGTAGTTCTTGTCGAAAAAGTTGATGTTTTTATGTAATCTTTGAGAAATTAGAAAGACCCATGTCAATTTTTATGTAGTTCTTGTTGAAAAAGTTGATGTTTTTATGTAATCTTTGAGAAATTAGAAATACCCATGTCAATTTTTATGTAGTTCTTGTTGAAATAGTTGCTGTTTTTATGTAATCTTTAAGAAATTAGAAAGACCCATGTTAATTTTGATGTAGTTTGAAATTGTTGCTGCAGAATATCTGCTTTTAAGTTTTAATCTTCTTTTTTTTTTTTTATGAAAGGACCCGGGTCAATTTAGGTTTTTGTAATTGTCTTCTAAAATTCCAAATTTCAGTAGAGAAGTGATTGTTGGGATAGGTTATGACTGACACTCGCTGAAAATTCACTTGAATCTTCGCTATTGCCTAAGTAACCTTTGCAGCATTCCTAGTACTCGTTTGTGTTGCAAAATTGTTGAGCTTTGTCTGTCTTTGCTGTTTCCTTATTGTTGGTTTGTGTCATGAGTGTGGCTCAAAAAGCCGATGCGCAATTAACACACCTAAAGTATCATGTTTATGTTTGTATCCTTGTTTTCATGAGAACCATTGTTTGATGATTCTTATTCTACCATACGTTCTTGTATGGTGGGTGCAAGCCTCTGTCAATAGCTATAGGGGCCTGTGCTAAATGTGAATACTAGGCCCTTAATATCTTTTAAATATTGTACACAAAATATGAGGGATTATATGTAGACATGCCCGGTTCACGGTTCATGAACCGCCGGTTTACGGTTCGCCAAAAACCAAAACCGTTTGTGAACCGTTAACTCACGGTTCATGGTTCATGAACCGCCGGTTGACGGTTCGCCAAAAACCAAAACCGTTTGTGAACCGTTAACTCACGGTTCACTGTTCAACGGTATACGTTACGGTTTACCGGTTCATGCGGTTCATTTTTTCTTAAACAAAAAAACACACAAATTTTGAGCTGTTTTTAGGCAATTGTTTAAAAGGTTTGTTTTTATTTTGATTTGTTGATACATTATAAATTATTTTATTTCACATAAATATTAAGGAAATTTTTAATTACATATTTTTAAAGGAATTAAGGGGTGGAGTGGGATGGAGATATTTTAAAAAACAAAAAAAGGACTATACCCTTATAATTTTATTATTTTATTAATATTAAGCAAATTTATATTGAGGGGAACAACCAACTTTACCTTTTTATAATTAAGGGACATAAATATTAAGGTAAAAAAAAGGGACGGTGAGACATATCACACACGCAAACGGTAATATATTTCTAATTTTTTTGAATTTATACGGTGTGAACCGCCGGTTTTGGAAGCCAAACCGCCTATGAACCGTTAACCGCCGGTTCAACGGTTTTCAACGGTTTAAAACCGCCGGTTCATCCGGTTCAAACATGAACCGTGGGCATGTCTAATTATATGGAAGCCCTTATTATTGGACCCTTAATATTTACAAAAATATACACAAAATAAGTGTGTGTCTCTAACATTGCAACTTTAAATTGGCTAGATCTGCAATATGCCCTTTTGGGCCCTGTGCTAGTGGGATGTTTGCGCACACCATAGCCGGGCCTGGGTAGAGGTGGCTCTATAGTGATTTGGGACATCAGGTGATGAGGATTTATGATAGTTGTGTATTTGTTTAGGCAAATAAATGATAAATACTTAAGTTGTAAGTAAATCAAAAATCAGAAATCTTGATACATTTTAAAGGAGCTATGTTGTGATGCTTTCAATTTTGACAAAGTACCCGGGTTCAAAGGATATGACATGGGTGTGGGTATGTCTGTGCCTATTTTACATTAAATTTGGTATAAATTCTTAAGATTTTTGGAGGATCCGACATTGGATCTGTACGCGTGTCAAACATTCATACCCGAGTCCGAGCATCATAGGAGCTATGGTTACAATATTTTTTTTTTGTGTAGTTGTAAAAGAGGTATTCAAGTTTATTATGGGGTGTTGTAGAGGGAGCAAAAGTTTGGTTAAGGCAGCATGTTTGAGCTCAAGGCCCTTAATTTGGGTTCATTTTCATTATGTGGAGGAAATGGTTCTTCAGAAAAATAACGTGGGAGTGTCAAATATATATATATATATATATATATATATATATTTTTTTTGGGGGGGAGTGATTGATGCAATTTAGCAAGTACAAGAAGAAGAGATTGGCGGTAAAATAATTGGACCATCGGTGGTGATTAAGGTGCAATATATGACAAACTACATGAAGAGAGAGCCACGCAATTAATGGAAGTTGAAATCGAAGAAGTGATCTCATCACTTCTAACAATTTATAATTTAGCTTCTACTGTGTTGAAATCTAAGAAATGGTCTCATTTCAGCTTTTAGCATTCATATTTATTATTCAAATTTCTCTTAAAGTCATCAAACACACCCTTGCTTATAGTGCAAAGTGCAGCATAGGGGCATTCCGAAACTTGAGTGTAGAAACACAAAGATTCCCAACTGAGAAAGAAGTAAAAGAGGAAAAACAATGAGCCAAAGTAGTCGAGCACTCTTAGACCTGGAGAACAAGAATCCTTCTTCGTCTAAAGGTCCTCTTCATCTTCTCTCTCTCTCTCTCTCTCTCTCTCTAGTTTATTATACTCCCTCCGTCGCAAAATGATCTTCTCATTTGCCATTTTTCATTGTCCCAAAAACGTCTTCTCGTTTCTACAATTTGGGCTTAAAAGTGTATAAACAAATATGGCCAGTGAAGCAAGTGTTCAGATTCTTAAAAAGTTTGATCAGTCAAATGAGAAGATCATTTTGGGACAGGGGGAGTATTACTAAAATAACTCATAATAGTAATAGTACTCATGTCGTATTATTGGTATTGCACAGAATCTGCACTTCTTGTGTGCGAAAGTGACGACCTTTTCCGGTTTAAATCAACAACAAATACTACCATCCCACCTCCTCAAACAAAACCTACAATCTCTTCTGTTCCCAGAAGCCAAGGTACTTGGTTTTTGTACTTTTGTATTCTCCATTGTTTTACTGCCGCCTATGAGTAATTTGTTTTGAGAAAATTAGTTATATAGGCAACGTACTTTACCCATTTTTTTCAAATAATCAACGTACTCTTAGTGTCAAAAAATGCTGTTTACTTTCCAAAAAAAATCAAATCAAATAATGTAAAATAATTATTTTGAGACTAAGGCTTTGTTGTTGTTGTGCAAAATAATGCCGAAACCGTTGCATTATTTGTAAAACAAAATGCGAAAGTACATTGTATATATTTGACATGTTTTTTGCATTATTTGAAAATATTTTACCCCCGCCCCTTTTCTTTTTGCTATGCTACATTATTGGAGTGTGAGTGTGAGCGTGAGCGTGGTGTGTATTTGTTACGAACACTAGGAAACAACGCATGGGCTCTAGGGTTTTACAATACAAAAATGGTTTGAAGGGGTCTACTTGAGGATTGTTCTAGTTGGTAGATTGCAATCGAAGTTTGTATGGGGACTGTCAGTGACATAGGATTGGACATGTTAATTTATGTCAAATCTTTTGGATATTTACTGAAAAGATATTGACTAGATTATTATAGGCCATAAAGCTCGATTTCGCACTCACTCGTGTACTATGCATTTGGTATAATAGATGCTACTATGCCAACTAAACCAGTTTGCATAACATCAAAAACTCATACACACAGAACTGAAGCTAGTACCAATTAGGATTGCCTGTTTCCGCTTAATCATGGAAACCGTTCTTTGTATTAATTTTATTATTCCTGTACTCTTCGTGTTAGGAATAATAGAGTGCTCGCTGCTTGAACTTTATCTACAAAGGAAAAAAAAAAAAAGAGAGAAATATATGTGAGCTAAAGTCCAATCCAAGTCCTAGCAATTCTGTAGGTTATAAACGAAGGTCAAATTATTTTTGTATAAATGGAGTATTCAATAAAACCGTCGAACTGAGATATTATTATACAAATAATAATTAAAATAAAAAAAGGACAACAAAGATAGAGTGTATATATTCAATGACAAAAGTAGCACATCTTTTGTTTCTGGTAATAGCAGGTTCCAGCGACAGATAACAATAATCCTCAATCAAAAAGGTTAAAGAAGAAAGTGGGATTGTTTTTATGGGACGGAGTGAGTAATTCTAGTTCTGCCCTGAAGAACGATAGGATTAATAAAATCAAGGATTTTTTGGGAGTCATCTTAGAATGTAGAATGCTAGTCCTAACTCCTAAGAAAAGGTATTGCGGATATAAAAGTGCGGGTCTTAACTGGCGTTACACAAGAACCACCAAAGAGAATGGAATGGAGGAGTGAGAATAGGGACTAACTAGGGTAGGAGAGAACAAGTATTGCGGGAGCAAGAGTGCACATTGTTACTGTAGCTGACATCGACATCTTAGCCATGTATTTATAGGGATCTGATCTGTACGGATTCCGTACCGCACGTGATAGGTCACGTGAGTTCCGTACCGCATGCTGTTAATCTCCCATTGGCTTGCTCGATTTTGTACGCGGAATGGTGCCGCGTGTCCCTTGTGGGGACCAGTCCCGCAATTCCCCCTAAAGGCCACGTGTATTCCCCCAATAAGGCCACGTGGCTAATCCACTATCATAGCCTCCAAACCATAACTCCTAGATGGTTCCCAAATGCGGAAAAGAGGGGGGGTGCCCATGACCTTGTTCAAGTCATGGTACCGCTGATAATACAACCTTTATTACTCCTGCAGCGTGGTAGTGCTACTGCGGAAGCAAAGTGGGCGCCTACGGCTTTGTCCAAGCCAAGGATCAGTAAGAGTGTACTTTATTACTTCCGCACTGCGGTAAAGCTAGCACGGAAAGGCAACACGTGCGGGAGTCACGTGCTGCGGTTATAGCGATGGCACATGCGGAAACGTGCCGCGGCTATAGTTTAGGGGTATCCCACAGAATCAAATAAAAAGTTTTGGAGTCATGTATTATCTCTTAGAAAAGTTGCAACACGTCTTCTTCAGACTTGATAGTGTCTTTCAGAAAATTTTTGAGAGGCATTTCAAGAATGGAATAAAAGACTCAGCCTCTCATATGATCTCTTCAATAAGCAATATGTTTTCTTTGGACTCTTTTGGTCTCGCATGGTCTCTTAGAAATGTTGCAAGCATCTTGCACTATAACTTCAACGATATTGATAAAATCAAACTGATGTAAATCTAAAATGATATTTAATTTCTTGTTTATCTGCAGTTTTTGGGAAATTAAAGGACTTTTTGGGAGTTATTTCAGAATCAAATAAAAAGTTGGAGCTTGATGCAAAGGTAGGCATAACGTTTCTACACTCGAAACCACATTGTTCATGGGATACCACATTATCTATCGTTTTTTTTGTTTTTAAGTCTTTTCACTTGATTATGTGTAGGATAAATCCAAAGACTTCAACATCGAGGTTCTCTCCGGGAATGAATCTGAGTACATTGAAATGGTAAGCACACGACCGTTCGCTGATCTCATAGTGGTTGGGGTTGCTCGGTCCAACAGATATGGGAAGACGAAGAATTAGTATACTCAATACTTTTTCATTTACTTATATCCGTCCCAAAAAAGATTGTCTCAATTGACTTTTGATGGTCCATACAAGTGAATTTTGACCAAACATTGATGTCAATCTAACTATCCTAATGTAATTCTAAAAATTGTTATCGATAAATCATTAAGTGGTTAATCGAAAAAACTATTTTTAGACGAAAATGAAGATGATAGCTGCTGAGCGTTGTTGACAGGATTTAATGCTGGGCGTTGCTGATCTTCACACTCCCGAGGCTGTTGCTGCTGCTGAATCTGCGATTGTTGGTAATCAACAAGTAATTCCTTTGGATGGTAGTAGTAGTGGGGAAGAATCTGAGGATTCTGACTTTGATGTTCATGAAAATGAAGATGATAGCTGCTCTCCTACAAAAGTTAGACGAAACCCTCTTGAAAATGAATCTTCATCTACGGACAAGGTGTTGAAAAAGGGTCGGGGGGAAAAGCGATCAAAGATTATTGAGCTTTCATGAGACTGTGAGTTGTCCGGAGTGAATGAGCCTGCAAGAAAATGTGACATTCATAGCAGAAGTTGAGATGAACTTCTCTGGGATGAGGAGAAGTATGAAGAGCTTTAGTTGCAGTTCTGTTGACATGATTGTTTATGTAGTTTGGGGTAAAGTTTAAAACATCATGAGAAATGTTTGTGAAATCTTTATGAAATACTTCCCTCTGTCCCGGAAAGTTAGTCTCTCTTTTTCGTTGTCTCTTTTTCGTTGTTACGACGAATAAACTTTGAGCAATATTTTAAGCTATTTTTAATTATTTATAAAAATTATAACTTATTATTGATGCACTATTATAAATACTATCAAAGTTCATTTGTAGTAACAACGAAAAAAAGGGACCAGGTGTATCATAGTATTTTGTGTCTTGGTTTCCGCTGACCACTGAATTTCAAGCTCTCAGATCTTACATTTACAAGAATGAACAACTTCTACTAACGAGTAAGACCACAGAAAGAGAAATAATTTTTGATGAGAAAATATATTACATTGAAGAATGAACTAAATACAGTGAACAATTGAGTGTCATCGAAACAAAGAAAATACTAAAAAAAAAAAAAAAAAAAAAAAAAAAAAAAATCAAGAAATCAAGAAATCCGAGCGCTCCAATACTACATGGGAGGGAACGGAATCATCTAATGCTGACGCTGACATAGTTTCTTGCATCTTTTCTTGTATTCAAAACCAGTTCATCCCTCCATTTATGCTATAATTCCAGGCTCGCTGAGATGCTGACATAGTTTCGAAACAGCATTTGCTGAAATGATGGAAGAGCAATCCACATCCACTACTTCAACTGCATTAAGTTTTTATATATATAAAAAAAAAAAAAAAAACTTCAGGGTAACGCACGAGAGCTAGCTTGACAGGGTTAACAAAGTTATTCAAAGAATGAGTACATGTAAAAGATCAAAAGTCGTCTGACAGTCTTAAAAAAAAATATAGAGTTCTTACTAAGTTGAGAAGGACGGAAAGAGTTCATTTGACAGTGGCCGCTCCACAAGAGACTTCAAATTCTCAATCCCATGTTTTACCATAAAGTCTTGTCCCGTCTTTGGTGGAGATAGAAATGACATGTCTAAACTGCAAATCAATGAATAAAATCTTCAGGAGATGGTATGTGACCAACATCCGTTAAAAATTGACTGCCCCATCAACTAACTGATGACATTGAAAAAAATTGGTAGTTGGGTGAGGGCATTTCATCTTGTACTTATTTATGACACTTCATTGATAGTTTGATCCATTTTTGAGAAAATGGTAATCTAGGATTTTTTATTTTTTTTTACTTGAAAGCATACGTTTTTGATCAACCATAATTTAGTAACGAGCAGAAGTTTCTGCAGAAGGCTTACTCAACTGAAAATCTTGAACCATGGATGATTTCAAGAAAACCAAATGATTTTGGAAACGTTTCGCAATATCTGCACCATGGATGAAACGCAAAGGCATCAGCCAAAGAAAATTACGGTCATACCAGATAAAGAGAAGGGTCACAAAGCACGTTTAAGTAATAAATCTTGCCTCCGTCCCAAAATGAATGTTTAATCTTACTCGTGATCAAGATTCAAGAGTAAAATTGAACATTCATTTTGGGACGGAGGTAGTACACTTTATATGCGATACTTTCAAATTTTAGTTAGAATCAGGATTCATGACTTGAGAAAAAGAGAGTAGCAACTTACTCGAGCTCTAACAAATTAGAAATGTAGTTGTAACTCCAGATTTCTTCGACAAGACCCAAAACCATGTACTGAGAATAATACGGTTGCACAATAACTGGGGCTTACCACACAAATAACCCTTCTGACCTAGTTGTACCCTTCCAAAACCGCAGGAGATAATTCATCTTAGGTAGCAAGTGAACTGTTCATGATTCAAAAGAACTATTAGTTGCAAGCAAGCAGCACTATAGGGTAGATATTAATGTCCAAACAAATTTGTTGCTCCAAGAACCAAAAAGAGGACGTGATATGCATTTACCAGTTTAACAAGGAATGTCTTCTACTCCCTTCGTTCCACGTTAATAGTCCACGTTTGGATGTTTGACTTTTAAATTTTGTACTTTTACGCCTTTCTATTTCTTATGATTTTAATTCAAGTTATAATTCTTTTCCACAATATGCAAGAAAACTATCATATTTTGAACAAGAAATAACTAAAACAGAGAAAAAAATGAGATATTTATAGTTTAATTATTGAAAGAGAACTCTTTAAGAAAGTCCAAAAAAAGGTATAGTGGACTATTATCAAGAAGCGGAGGGTTGTATTTGATTACCTCAAGGACCCCACAAGATATAGCTCTCCAATCCATTGTTGCTTGGATAAGATCAGCTACACCAGTCATGGTATATTCAATCTCCATACTTGATGTTCATCACCAGTCTCATAAGTGTGAAGAGGATCATCAAATATCTCATCCATAACAGTAGAACTTAAGTGGCTACGAGTGACTCAACATCCTACTTTACTTCAGATGAGTCATCATCGCTAAACCATTGAATGTCCTGTTCCAAGAAGTTTGAAGTATAAAATTAGTCAATAGCTTTTGTAAACAAATATTCTGATCTCAAATTTTACACTATCTGCCCAAGAGTCACAGTTTGACCTCTTTCTTTAGGGTGTCTAAGGGGGTTGGGGATAGAGAAATACTCCCTCCGTCCCATAACTATGTGCACAAAATAGGTTTTGCACGGGAATTAAGGGATAAATAGTAGTGGGTAGTTGTTGTGAGTGTGAAAAGTGAAGTAGGAGAGAGAAGTGGGGTAGGGAATAGTAGATTGAATGGTGTTGCGAGTGTAAAGTAAAGTATGAGAGAGAATGAGTGGGATGAATAGTAAAGATTCTTTGCCATTTTAGGAAAGTGTGACTTATCAATGGGACACCCAAAATGGCAATTTGTGCACATAGTTATGGGACGGAGGGAGTAATATCGTATTAGATAGAAACTAAGAAGTACAGAGGATAGACGTTCATCTAACGCAGTTTTAAAGTTAAAAGCAGAAAATGCTATCAGGATAATCTCTCTGAAAGACTAATTTGGGAACTTCTTGAAACACTCCCCTCGCCAAAGCCAAAGCGAAACCAATATAAACAAGTCTGTCCTATAGAAGAGGCCAGCACAACTACTCCTGATCCCTAATATTCCTCGAGCCCTCTTAATCTAGATCCTCCCATTAATAATATTAATGCCAAGTTTACCCCTGTTGCACTTTCTTGCTCAAAAAAGCATGGAGGAGGCAGTCCAAGTAGGCAGCAATTTTTCCAATTATAATAGCATAAATATTTGGTTTAGTAGTTAGCATTAGTGAATGGAGGATAGTGGTGATGAAAAGGTATCAAAAGTACCCAACAATTTTGCAAATCTAAAGCGCACAAATTATTTAAACGTTACGTACCATGCAACATACGCAGTGTGAAAGTTGAAGAGCTTCCTCCCACTTGTTCACACTAATAAGGCCTTTAATGAGGTTAAAAAATACACTCAATTCCGGAACAGCACCCTTTTCAATCATGTCCATGTATAGCTCAAAAGCTTTATCAATCTTATTTGAAAGGCAGAGATTTTCGATCAAGGAGTAGTACATACTCTTGTCAGCAGCAGAAAATATTAAGGATGAACGAATCTCTTTATGTAGCTTAAGAGCTACTTCTAGTCTTCCAACCTTGTGAAAACTATCAATCAAAATCCTGTAAACTGGAACAATCGGCGCGGACTCATACTCACCTATCTCTTCTATCAGACCAAGATTGACTATAAAATCTCTGTTGAATCCTTCAATGACTTTGCGATAACTTGTCATATGTGTTGGCCAATATGTCTGCTTCATATCCTCCAAGAACTGGTGAGCCTCATCCAATAGGCCAGCAGCAACACAGTGGTTAATTAAAACTCTATACGTGACATAATTCGGGGCACAACTTTTAGCACACATCTGTCTATAAAGTTCAAGACATTTTTCCACTCTATTGGTTTTCCCAAATCCATCGATCATGGCAGTAAAAGTTACAACATTTGGATTACAACCTTTCTCTTCCATCATCAACATAAGCCTGAAAGCTTCGTCCGTTTTCCCAACTTTACAAAGGCCATCAATCATCTGTGTGTATATTATAACATTAGGGGCGACGGAATTCTCCAGCATTTGAGACAATACTCGTAAAGCAACATCCAGGCGTTTTTCTTTAAACAATTTGTCAATAAAAGAACCATATGTGAAAACATTTGGAATGTAACCACGCTCTTGCATCTTAGCAACTATCGCATGTGCTTCATCTAGTTTCCCAACCTTGCAAAATCCATCGATAAGAGCATCGTACACAATATGATTTGGTTCACAACCTTCTAATGACATTGCATCCAAAAGTTCATGTGCTTGTTCAACCTTATGGACTTTGCACAAGCCATCAACCAAAGCACCATAAGTGAAAACGTTTGGCTCCATGTTTTTACTATCTTCACCCTTAAAGTACATCATTACATCAGGAACTTCTTTTCCCCTCATTTTCGCATATATCTGGCAAGCCTTTTCGATTTCCCCGGCTTTACAATGGCCATCAATCAAAGCAGTTAAAGTAACAACATTTGGAATGCAACCTTCTGACAGCATTAGCTCAAAGAGCTCATTCGCGTCAGCTACCTTTTTGGCTTTAAGATAAGCATGTATAAGAGCAGTGTAAGTTACCACATTTGGAGCACAACCATCTTTTACCATTTCATTAAACCAGCCGCGTGCCTGCTGAATAAGGCCTGCTTTACAAAAACTGTCAATTAAGATCGTATAAGTATGAACATCAGGAACAATGCCATTATCTTTCATTTGCTTAAACAAAAGAAAAGCCTTTTCTACTTTGGTGGCATTGCATAAGAAACTAATGACTTTCGAGTATGTACTAACATCGGGTAAAAAACCCTTACTCATCATTTCATGAATAATATTATACGCTTTCTCAAATTTCCCAGCCCCACAAAGGCACCGCGCAAAATTGCTCACATTGACCTTATTCAATACCACCCCTGCATCTAGCATTTCACTGTAAGCTTTTTCAGCCAATAACAACACATCTGAAGATGGTAATTCTTCATTTCCACAAATTCCACCAATAAGGATATTATAAACCAAATAACCTGGTTGGCAGCCACAGGCTGCCATTTTTCCAAGTAATTTGTACGCGTAAGAGTAATCTCCTGTTTTACAATAAGAATGAACGAGAGAATTAAATATACGTGGACTTGGATAACAACCTTCGGTGATCATCACACTAAGAATCATCTTACATCTGCCCAACTTCTTTTTATTAAAACACCTACAAAGCAAAGTCCTATAAGTCACAACATTTGGCATACACGAACTAGACCGCATTCTATTCAAGAACTCCATGGCTTCTTCAAAATATGAACCTTCACACAACCCTGATATCATTCTGGTGTAAATTATAGTATCGGGAGAAAAGTCTTCCTTCTCTAATAAATCAAGGGCCTCCATCCACCTCCCCTTTTTGCATAATAAACTTGCAAAACAACCTAAGGTATGCGCATCCATACGATAACCCATATTCACCATCTCCTTGTGAAGCAAACTTGCTGTATCAAGCTTATCTGCTTCAAGGAAAACCCGGACCAAAGCATTATATGTTGACCTAGAAGGTTTGTACCCCAAATCCTTAAGCCTACCAAGCTCCTCTAAGGCCACATTCCACGACCCATTTCTGCAAAATTTGCGAATCAGCACGTTAAGCAGTTTCCCCATTACATTTTCATCATCATCCTTAATTTCTTTAAGAAACTGTTCCGCCCCAGTACTTCCATTATCACAATTCAATACATCTAACAATGCATTATATACAGCAAGAGTATGACTATACCCAATTTGTCGACCAGCCCATATAAAAAACTTCACACCCAATTCAGCATTTTGCACAAGTTTTAACACATCAACCACCAAAGATTCTCCTAATTTCTCCCTAAATCGCCTAAGAAATTTCTGGGTTTCGTCCCCAAACCCATCATTATTGTTTCTAATTGCATTAGATATATAGTAAGCATCATCAGATAACTTACTAAATTCAACCGCTCTCTTATCTGAAGAAGAGTCCTCCAGAATGGAATCCCGCAAAATGGCAAGCTCTTGGTCCAAACCCAATTGGACCCTGAAATCTTCTATCGAGCTTGATGGAAACTCGAACTCAGGGTCGATTAATCCGTCAAGATTGTCAGGTGGGGAAGTGCAGATTAATCTGGTTAACATAGAGGAGAGTTGGGGACGGCAGAATCGAAAAGATTGAGGAAATAAAGAAGTTGAATGAAAAGAATGTGAAGAAGTTGAGAGGAAGAGGTACAAATTCACACCTCGTCTCGCCATTGAAACTTTCGAAGCTTTGTTTTTTTCGAATTTGAAGTAGGGTTATTGTTCTATGCCAAAAAATTCCATCTTCGGAGAACTAAAAAGCCAAAATAGGAATCATCCATGGTGCCGGTGCCGGTGCCGGTGCCGCCGCCCAGCTACGGCTGTAATCTGGCCGGATTCCGCCGGGCTCTCAATGTTAGAAAATCGATTGGGTTTAGTGAGGTTTTAGGAATCAATTGAGCATATAAGCTCAAGCTCGGATCTTTATTCTTTAGGGTGGCGCTATTAGTGCCCCCATCCATTTGTTAAATACACCTCACTTTCTTACAATAACTCATAATTTTGTAAATACACCCACTTTATGTTCCATTGAACCCTTATTAACACACGTAAAATTATTG
Organism: Campanula takesimana; assembly: GCA_026119855.1. Classification (NCBI taxonomy): domain Eukaryota; kingdom Viridiplantae; phylum Streptophyta; class Magnoliopsida; order Asterales; family Campanulaceae; genus Campanula; species Campanula takesimana. The sequence goes on along the minus strand of JAOWBW010000605.1, from coordinate 506,598 downwards.
AGTATACTTATTTTTCAATTCTTTCATAAATGTCATTCAAATAAATTTCTACATTAACCTTCACATAATATACACAAACATTTATCTTATTCCCCTCCTTCCTTAATCTACGAAGGTGCGGTGAAGATAACCCCTGGAATACATAAAAAAAAACACCTGAATAAAGTTAAGACGCACCTCTACTAAATATGCTATCTATGGAAATAAGATAGAGAGAGAAAGTGTGTGTGTGAGAGAGAGAGAGAGAGAGAGAGGGAGAGAACGAGTGTGTGTCTTGTGACATGGGTGAAAAGGGAGTCTGGAAGTGGGAAGGGGTTGCCAGAGGGGCAGACGGGGTGACCGGAGATGGGGTAGAGAGAGAAAGTCGGAGAGTATGTGTGCGTAAGTAAATTTAGACGTGTGTGGGCTAAGGATTAAAAAAGGTAAGATGAGAATAGTGATGGGTGTTGTAGTGTGGAGTGTAATAGTTGGTGGGTAGATTTACTATTACTGAGTATACTAAATAATTTTACGGGTGCTTATAACAACTATTCTCGTTCTATAATGAATGTTTATTTTTTTGTAAGAAAATTATTTCACACCCCACATTTTAAATACATCCCAAAAGATAGGTGTTTCCCATAATCTTTCGCCAACATTTTCCTTACCCTTTCCCTTTAATTCTGTCACCCTCCCTACCTCATTGTTCCAACTTTATTTCCTCTGTTGCCGTCCCATGTCTCCTCCTTCTTTAGCAAATTCAACAACCTAGGCAGCCGTCCCATGTCTCCTCTTTCTTTAGAAAATTATTAATACATTGAAGCATTAATAATCAAGTTTGACTTGTTTGTACCAACAGTAACTGACTAACATCGGGATTAGATATGGAAGCAAACTATCACCCGCCCATTTAAACCAAAATAATAATCAAATAAAAGACATTATATATTGTCACGAAATGAATTGAGCAAAGTTAGGGAGAGAGGTGAGCTTAAACAAGGGGCAAACGCTGCGATACCTCACGTTGGAAAAAGAGAGGAAAAACAACCCTACTTTTCTTTTCACATGTGTACTTTTTTTGGGTGGAATTGGAGTGTGTTAATTGTTGTGAAGTTGTAAGGAAAAGAGAGAAGGAAGACGAATCTAGTGGGTATGCAGCGGAATCAAGAAGGATGAAAATGTGGCTCGAATTGTGCGCGTTTGAGTATATGTTGGAGTAATTATAGAAATCAACAAGCCAATCCCTTTATAGATAAAGATTTAGGGTTTCTCCTCTTATCGCCAAATGATTTTGAGATTTCAAAGAATCCTACTTCTTATTCTATGTGTTTACTTTTCTTTTTCTTTTCTTTTTCTTTTTCTTTTTTTTTGGGGAAAGGGAGAGTGTTTGATTGTAGTGAAGTTGTAGAGAAATGAGAGAAGGAAGACGGATCTAGTGGTTATGCGGTGAAATCACGAAGGATGGAAGTGAGACTCGAATTGCGCGTGTACGAGTATATGTTGGAGTAATTATGGAAATTAACAAGCCAAGTCATTTATAGATAAAGATTTACGATTTCTCCTCTTATTGCCAAATGATTTTGAGCTGAAATTTCAGACTTTATCAGTAAGAAAGGAGAGAAGATCAATGGAGATGAGGAAAAAGGCGAAGGTGGTGGTTAGATTTGAGTGAAATTGAGTGTATTTCAAGATACAATCGTTCAAAACGCTATTCACATTTTAAGTAGATAAAAATGACTAGTAAAGTAATAATATTTTTTAATTATATAAGCATAAATAAAAGTGTCCGAAATTTATTCATTATTTGTCATTTAAAACATAAACTATTATCCTAACACATAGTAAAAGATATAAAAATGAGATTAAGAGTAATAACAAAAGAAGACTGAATTTTATAATTTTACTTTTTGAAACAAAAGAAGACTGAATTTTTAGTGATGGTTATTCGACCGACCAAAAAGTCAAATAATAGTAAGAATATTATAGAAACTTTGGGTTGACGGCGAAGATATTCAGAAAGCAGTCCCCCACCCAGCCTCCTTCTTCTTCTTTTTCATCAAACTCATAGGTCTGTTTTTTCTTGGCTTTGGCTTCAAAGAGAGAGGGAAAAAAAAATTTACTACTCTTTCTGTCGTTAAATGAATATTTCTTCCTCCTCATATTTATTGATAGTCTCATTTTAAAGTTCTTATTTTTCTTTTTAATCTATCATGATTTAAGGTTTTTACTTTGCTTTATTACCTAAATAGAAAGTGGGACCCACTTATCATTCTCACAACAGTGTAAAATCAAACTAGGAACTTTAAATTGGGACGGAGGGAGTACTTACTAAAATGTTTACTTTTCTCTCTCTAATCAACTCACAACAACTATCCACTAACTTATTCTCTCTCTCCTACCCATTCACAATACTTATTTTTTCAACATATTTTCTTAATCCCCACACACTCCCATTTAGTAGAAATAAGTACGGGACGGGGGTAGTATCAATATATTTTCAGGAATGTTTTGTTCTAAAAGGGTAAATGACAAATAAGGGTCTGAAGTTTGGGGGTCATTCGTAGAAAGGGGTCCGATGTCCTAAAACTCGCAGATAAGGGTCTAAAGTTGATGAAAACTAGCAATTAAGGGATTTTTGACGGAAAAGTTAGATTTTTCAGTTAAATCCGCATGTGCACGGCACATGTGGACTAAACTGAAATTCGTTTTACAAGTAAGGAGTAAAACGAGTATTTTAAAGTTTAAGGGACTAAAACTAAAATTTTAACAAATATATGTATGATTCGCAAAATCAATAGTTTTTTAATTCACTAAATTATTTTTTTGTAAAAATTGTTAATTTGACAATTTTTAATTTTGCTTTTGAAACAATATTTCAGAAAATTAGTTTTTCCAAGAAAACAAAATCACTAAATTATAAATTCAAAAAACTAATTTCACTAATTTAATGCAAAAAAATATTTTTTATTTTTTTTCTTAAACTATTTTTTTTTCTGTTTTGAAATTTATATCTCCCCTCTTTCTCTAATTTCACTAATTTAATGCAATATGTTCGAAATTTTGATTTTAGAATAGATTAATTTAGTGCAATTAGTTTTCTAAAAATATAAAATAGTGAATTTAGAGAAAGAGGGGAGATATAAATTTCAAAACAGAAAAAAAAAAAAAAATACTAATTAAAGAAAAAAATCATTAAATTAGTGAAATTAGTTTTTTGAAAATATAATTTAGTGAATTTTTTTTCTTGGAAAAACTAATTTTCTAAAATATTTTTTCAAAAGAAAAATAAAAATCTGTCAAACGATTTTTACAAAAATAATTTAGTGAATTTAAAAAAATATTAATTTTGCGAATCATACATATATTTGTTACAATTTTAGTTTTAGTCGCTTAAGCTTTAAAATACTCGTTTTACCCCTTACTTGTAAAACGAATTTAAGTTTAGTCCACATGTGCACGGCACATGTGGATTTAACTGAAAAATCTAACTTTTCCGTCAAAAAGCCCTTAATTGCTAGTTTTCATCAACTTTAGACCCTTATCTGCGAGTTTTAGAACATCGGACCCCTTTCTACGAATGACCCCTAAACTTCAGACCCTTATTTGTCATTTACCCGTTCTAAAATGAGTGTTTATTTTGATTATAACTTTATCCTTAATTTTTTTTGTTTCAGAAAAAAAAAAAAACACCGGTCTATTTATACTTGCAAAAACTAAATGTTTGTAAAGAAGATTACAAGATTATATATGAATTTTACCACCAAATTATACAAACAGTTATGTCTCTTAAATTGAAATTTAGACATTCATATTTAAGTAAGGACACAGGTAATACATCTTTTTTTTTTAAACCAAAGTCCACATCATCTTAACAAGGGATTAAATATCCTATCTCGCCCAAGCCTCTTTAGCCGAGTGGCATAGAGTTTGGTATCTCTTTCGGGAGGTCTCAGGTTCGAAACCCCTTTCCCCCTTCCCCAATAACAAGTGGCCTCCACATAGTGGAGGTCCCAGGTTCATGGCGTAACGATGGCAATTGCCTTAAAATGAATGAGATATAGTTACAAAAAAAATAATCCCCTCTCTCTCTCTCTCTCTCTCTTTTAAGAATGCAATATCCTGTCTTGAAGTTAACTTTAATAATTATAAATTTACAATAAATGTAATATATAAAGAAAAAGATGGTCACTAATATTTAGTTATTTACTGAAATACACTATATTTAATCTTACCAAGTACTATATTGCATTTTTTTAATTTATATTTGTCTCAAAATAAATCCAAATTATTTATTTGCATCTCTCTTTCTTGTTGAAATTTTTAAAAAACAATTCAAACTTATGGAGACGTATATATTATTAAAGCATTATGAGTTCAAAAATGGGGTATAAAGTAAAATTAGTTAGCGTAAGTAAGTAAGTATGATAAATGAGTTTTATTAATTAAAAATATTATAAATTTTCATAATATATACTCCCTCCGTCCCAGCAGAACTGAGACTTCTTTACCTTTTGGTTCGTCTTATCACAAGTGAGACTGCCCAAAATGAAAATGATTTACTCCTCCACCATTTAACCCACTCGTTCTCTCTCTCTTCATTTTCCACCACTCAATTTAGTCAACCAACACTGTTATTTACTCTACTAATTCTCTCTATTCATTTTCTACCTCACATATATTATGTTTTCTTAGTTATTGTGCCCACTCATCTAGTCCTATTTTTGCTGGACATAGAGAGTATACTCCCCCGTCCCAATTTAACTTCAAAAGAAATTTGGGTTCAAGAATAAGAAAAAGGTTATGTGTTGTGAGTGTAGATGATTTGGTAGGAGAGAGAAAGTGAGGTAGAGAATAGTTAGTAGGTATTGTTGTGAGTATGACATGTGGGAGTCACAAATAAAGAAGTATGAAAAACTTTTCTTTTTTGAGTTTTGAAGTTTAAAATGGGACACTCAAAATGAATAATTTTGAATTTTAAAATGGGACGGAGGGAGTATACACAATATACTGTATTGATTGATTTGTTTCAGTGTTCTAAAAGACATCCGTCTAGGCCTCCGAGGCCCCGCCTAAGCGCTAGGCGTTTATTATAATTATTTCTGAATTTTCGACCCCACCTAAGCGTTAGGCGCCCCTGCGGCGCCCGCCTGCGTTTGTTTAATAGAAAGGCATAATTCCACAAGGCCCCTTCTCCCAGATCATTATTCCATAAAAGTCCACCTGAGATCCAAAAGTCCACCTCCACCCATTGTCCAAATCAAAATTCCATAAAAGCCCAAAAACCCATCACACACTACTCAGGTCAGGCTGCCCCCAAGCCCAATGCCCAGGCCCGATGTCCCGACCCGCCCACCCGCCCCGGATCCAGAACTCAATGCCAGCCACCCCTTTTAATTAAAAGCAAAAATGTTGTTCCCAGGTTTCGAACCTAGGTCTTTTACAATAACAACCATGTCTTTACCACTAAGCCAATGCATTGCTTGTTTCTAATTTTGCAATATTTATTATTACTAACTGAAATCTGGACGAAACTAAATTACAAAACTTGAGATTTTACAATTAATTAATGAAAAACTTGAATATTCACAAAAACACAATTTTTTTAATATATGTTAGAATATTAAAAACATGATTTAAGAATATAAAATATCTAAAGCTTTTTATTAAAAAAATATGAAAGACCTAAAAAATAAATTAAATTATATTTGCGAAAATACATTATTTCATAATATTTTATAAGTTTTTAATTATCACCCTTCTGTTAAGGCATTTATTTACATAAATGACACCAACTAAGTCTATTATATACTGAAAATATGAGAATTATAAGAAAATAAACTAAATAACTCTTATACCTTAAATATAAGAGTAATTCTAGTCTTATATTTTAGGTATATAATTTCTTTAAAAAATGGGGATTTAATGTGAGAAAATTACTCTCATATCTAAAGTATAAGAGAAGAACTAGTCTTATACTTTCGGTATAAGAGTTAATATTAAAAATATATTAGAACAACTTGATTAATGTTTCACAACATTTAATAATAGAAGTATCATTCTTGCCAAAATAAATGTCAGCAATTAAAACTTTCCAATCAATTAATGAAATTCTTGATTATTCACAAAAACATTAAATTTGTAAAATAAATATCATTTTACATTAAAAAACATGATTAATTAGGTCTTATAATTTGTATCAAAGTCTTGTAAATTCTTATTAAACATGTAAATTGTCTCATATCAGACTCATGAGAGCCATTTACAAAGGTCTCATATCCGACTCATGAGTCTCTTAAATGTCTCATAAGTGATTTTTTAAGTCTTATAATTTGTATCAAAGTCTTGTAAATTCTTATGAGACATGTAAATTGTCTCATACCAGACTCATAAGTCTATTTACAAAGGTCTCATACCAGACCCATGAGTCTCTCAAAGGTCTCATAAGTGCATTTTTTAGGTCTTATAATTTCTATCAAAGTCTTGTAAATTCTTATGAGACATGTAAAAAAGTCTCATATAAGATTTATGAGGGTCTATTTACAAGGTCTCATAGCAGACTCATGAGTCTCTCAAAGGTCTCATAAGTGTATTTTTTAAGTCTTATAATTTGTATCAAAGTCTTTGTAAATTCTTATGAGACATGTAAAAATGTCTCATATAAGACTTATGAGGGTCTATTTACAAGGTCTCATAGCAGACTCATGAGTCTCTCAAAAGGTCTTATAAGTGCAAATAATAACAATTTGGTAATAAGGACTTAAATAGTGTCATTTTATATAAATAGTTTACTGGAGGGTGCTAGTAAAAAAAAATTAAAATTAAAATTCGATATTGCACAAAATTATAATTTAATTTATCTTTGGGTCTTTTATATTTTTTTTCTAATAAAATATTTAAATACTTTATATATATTTTTTTAAATCTTGTTTTTCGTTTTTTTTTTTTTTTTTTTTTTTTTTTAACAAAAAGTTGATGTTTTGGGAATAATCAAAAATTTTATAAATTGATTTAGAATCTTGTTTTTTCTTCACTTAGTTTCATTTAGGCGCAATAGTAATAGAATATATTGCTTATTTTGTATCAAACAGTAGGCTGGTGTAGTGGTTAAGTTGTTAGTTTTCATAATAAGTCATGGGTTCAATTCCAATACCCAACATTTTAATTTTGCATCCAAACAGTGAGCTGGGCTGGGCATGGGCGGGCTGGGTATGGGCGGGGTGGGTTGGGCAGGGCATGGGCAGGGCTGGGGCGGGTTGTGGGCTGTGGTGGGTTTAAATGGGATTTTGATCTGACCTTTGGTTTTTATGGCATTTGAATCTCACCCAGGGGGCCTAGAGTCCCAAGCCCTAATAGAAAAAGGAAAAAAAAGAGAGAGTAAAGAATAGAACAAGGGAAGGGAACAAGAAAGAGAAGAGATGAAATCCTCTGTACCACACTTTGTGTACCACTTGTGTACCACAAGTGATCTGACGGCAACGAATCACTATTGATATTATAATTATTTAAGTCTTAATAACATATAACCATTGGATCACTTGTGGTACACAAGTGGTACACAAAGTGTGGTACAGAGGATTTTCTCTCGAAAGAGAAGGGGGCAGATTTCAAATCATTGATTTTTTCTCTTTATTAGATAAATTCTCTTCTTCTCTTCATCCTCTTGCCTCTCTGTCCTCTTACCTGTCTCCCCTTCCTGCCCCCCATTTTTCGATCACCTGATTCATTCAAATTCCATTCTTTATAATCCATTAACAAAACCCTAATCCCATTTCAACAACCCACAAACTTTAAACTATACAGGTAATCCTTCAATTTCGCTTTCTTTTCTTTCTTTCTATATCAATATTGAATGGCTGTCTGTCTGTCTTTCTTTCTTTTGATTTCAATTTCAATTAATTTTTATCAAGGGTCATTCTTATTTTTCTCGTTAATTTTGTTTTTGACCCATTCATCTGTAATTGTAATTGCCCTTTGTTGTTGTTGGATCTTCTTCTTCACGTTCTTATCAAAGTTTTAATATTTTATCATTTCTAGGTTTTCCAATTTAAATTCGATTCTCGTTTTCGCCAATTGATTTTGCTTTATAATCTTGTTAAATTCGGCACGCGAGATCGAATTTTGTTGGAAAACTTGACCCCTTGATTTTATCTGTCAATTCAATTTATTCGTCGATGGGTGATAACAGCCATCGGCGTGGTTTAGTGGTAAGATTGATTGATTGCTTGCTTGTTTGATCAAATTCTGTGTATTTTGTCCATTTTAATCATCTGGGTATGTTTATTATGCATGTGGGATACCTATGCAATTTATGTTTGCGCGTGATTTTAATTGCTTTTGTTGCATTTATTGCAGTTTTATATCGCTTTCAATAAATGTAAAAAGATTGTAGCAGCTACCTACCTATCTATCTTCGGTTGCACATTGTTTAGATTTTGTTTATGTTTTTACGTTTCTGAGAAAGTTATGCACTTTCCCTAAGTGAAAAATACCTTGCTTCGATAGGCCAATGTAAATGAATCCTTGTGCATATATTTGGTGAAAGCAAGTTTTTGCCCTCAGTTTCGTGATTCAGCCTCCTTGAGTATACCATTTTTGCTCGACTGAAAAAGGAAATCTGGGTTATATCTTATTTAAAATCTTCCTTTTATTGGACGATTTTGATTTTGGAATCAAATTTTGTAGATTGTGTTGGTTCTCTGGATGATAGGTTCTGCAGCACCTACCTAAGGTGTGGTGTGTGTTTTCTCTTTGTTACGCAGGCGCATGCACCTCCTCCTGGTTACTTTTTGCGATTGGACAGGAGCGCTGAGGACGATCATTTTTTGACGAAGAAATCAAGGATGCGCAGGTGGTTGTGTTGTACTTGTCATGTAGAAGAGTCATATTCAAACAACGACAATGACCTCATCAAAAGCCCGAGACATCATGCAGACGGTATATTGCTTCGACCCTTTTTTTTGGGGGGGGGGTGCAAAGTTACTGATTTCCAACAATAATATAATCCTATTTCTGCGATGGTCATCTTGGTTCCATTGATACGGTGATCTGTAACCTCCTTCCTGGGATATAAATTACTATGTAGGAAAATAGAATCGTTGGACATAAGGAAAAGTTTATCCAATAGTCTGCGGTTTTGAAAAACTGTCATCTCTGTTTGTGCAAAAATCTTAGTCTGTCGTCACTTATCAAATATAAAATAAAAGTTCTCAGTCCTTTGATTAGGTCAAAATTGAACTTTGATCAATGCTTTATTACAATTTTAATTCTGGTCTACTGACTTCCATACATCATTGAAAATTGAACTTTGACTAGTATTTTTTTACTATGATTGACAACGTTTTGGTAAGTTGGTATATATCTAAAGAATGCTTATAAATCTGTAATTAATTTTATTTCAACTAGGATGAGAACAATAGCAGCCTCAGTATAAACATATACTCCATCCGCCCCGAAAAGTTAGTCCCTCTTTTTTCATTGTTTGTTTGAATGAACTTTGAGGAATAATTTAGGTTACTCTTAAATTATGTTAATGAAAATCTATAATCGTTACTGATAATATTTATAATGGTGTATCTATAACAAGTTTTAGATTTTCTTTAGGATAATTGAAAGTAACCTAAATTATTGCTCAAAGTTCGTTCAAACTAACAATGAAAAAAGAGGGACTAATTTTTTTGGGACGGAGAGTGTAGTAGCCACTAGCCAGCATAGTTGTTACTGACTCTCTATTAACCAAAGGCTGGTTCCTATTATTTTGTAGTTCACCCTGGGTCACTTAAAAAAAATGCTAATATGTATCTTCTATGATTGGTCAGTAACTGCTCCATCTTGTGTTGGAAAGTAGAAAACCAGTTTTTTCCTCCACTGATGCTGACTGCAATTGGACATTGCCTTATTTAGGAGGTCATTGTTGGGTATGTACTGTACATACCAGTACGTGCATTACTTATTAATATTCATAATGGGTAATTTTAATTCAACCGAAAAACAGTGTTAGAAACATCTTTGATAGTTTACACTCAAACTTACGATTGTCATTACATTTACACAATTTTTAGTTACAGCAGAACTTTCTTGATTTTGGTTTGTATTTAGTTTACTATTTTTGAAACTCTGTACTTGATGAATGTCAATGGTTGAAATTGATATGGTATTAAGGTCCAAGTGTTTAAGAAGAGAAAAAAATATTAAAAACAAATAAAAAACCTTATACTTGAACACGATATAGAAGGTGAATTGTACTTGCACGGTTCTTTAGTGTCTTTGTATTAGGGTTTGTGGCAGGCCAAGCGGGTCTTTTCCTTCCAAGGCCTATCAGGTCTTCTTTCTGCAAGGCCTAGAAGGTGAATTGTACTTGCACAGTTCTTTGGTCTCTTCGTATTAGGTTGAATAATACGTAATTCTTTGAAATGAGAAAACGACCACGGAATCTAATTAATTGGGTATGTAAAGATACAAACCATTTCCTAAAATGTGTTACAAATAATACTAAGTTAAAATACTTAAATTTGATTTGAAGTCCCAATATCTTACAAATTATATGGTCTCATCATCCTTTGTGCCTGGTAGATTTGTAGTTGACGAGTACTTTTTTGAGTTCCTTGTGGCCCTGCGATGCTGAGACTACTGTTTCATGTGGCATATAAATCAGTTTTACTTGATTCTTGCAACGCTCTTTTTTAATTTTTTTATTGGCGTTATGGATTTTTTTTTTTTACCTTAAATGATAAATATCACTTCATTATCTGAACAGCATTTACCAGTTTACAGACAATTCAATTAGCTTCTACGGAATTCCTTTTTTCTATTTTTTGAAGCACATGGATTGCTTGGTTATAGGAATTATTCTTTTAATTTATTTTACATTATAGGACACCATAAGAGCTCAAAGGTATCAGCTCCTATCAAATCCGAAGTGCAGAAAGCAGTTCCCCCAATTGAAGTCCCTGCACTTCCCTTGGACGAACTGAAAGAAAAAACTGACAACTTTGGGTCAAAGGCATTGATTGGTGAAGGCTCATATGGACGAGTATACTTTGCAAATCTAAGTAGCGGAAAAACTGTCGCTGTGAAAAAGCTTGATGTTGCAGCTGAGCCGGAATCTAATTCCGAGTTTCTGACTCAGGTTGGTCAAAAAAGCCGATTGCCTAATGTCTCAGTTGTAATTATGTGCAGGCTCTTCTTTCATTTATTAACAAGATTCGGTTTGCAAAGTTTCTCACTATTTCGGTCTGTCACCCATTCAGGTTTCCATGGTTTCAACTCTGAAGCATGATAATCTTGTTGAGTTACTTGGTTACTGTGTTGAGGGAAATCTACGGGTCTTGGCATATGAGTTCGCTACCATGGGATCTCTGCATGACATTTTGCATGGTATGAAAATCTTTTTACTTTTATACATGTATCTCTTAGTGATTTGATTAAAGAGATCTAAAGTTTTGTAACATACTCCCTCCGTCTGAGCTCAATGTGCACTTTTTCCCTTGTGGGTGGAGGGGCGGGGGTGTTTATCATTGATAAGCCTAACTTCCTAAAGTGGATAGCTTTTATTGGACCAATGCTAGGGCCCAAATAAAGTCACAAAATGAGTTGCGATATTTTATTGGTTGCATTGATAGTGTACCCACTACACTCTAATTAAAAACACTAATAAAATCATTACACCTAGGATTTTGCGACTATTTTGTACCCCTAGTATTACTCCTTTATTATTATTATATTTACCATTCCCCAATTGTCACACACACATAAATTGTGGGTCTCACTTGCAAATTATATCCCACTATTATACTCACAACCCCTTTTCCTGTCACAATATTTTTGAATGTATATATATATACACACACACACACACTCCTTAATTCACGTGCTCAACAGTAAGTGTGCACATTGAGCTGGGACGGACGGAGTCTATTTTATCAATGCAAACTTATCATTTTTTTTATTCGTTTCAGGTAGGAAGGGTGTGCAAGGAGCACAGCCAGGTCCCGTGCTCGATTGGATGCAGCGGGTAAGAATCGCCGTTGATGCTGCAAGAGGATTGGAATACTTGCACGAGAAGGCTCAGCCTTCTATAATACACAGAGATATCCGATCTAGCAATGTGCTTTTATTTGAAGACTTGAAAGCCAAGATTGCAGATTTCAACCTTTCAAATCAGGCACCTGATATGGCTGCTCGCCTTCATTCTACTCGAGTTTTAGGAACTTTTGGTTATCATGCACCTGAGTAATGTCTCAATACCCTTTATTCTCTAATCAGTATTAATATTAGGATCTAATGCTTAATATAGTATGCATACTCATTCAAACAACCTATATACTCCCTCCGTCCCTGATTGAATTGGGCAAATAATTAGGAATAATAATAATTGTCTTAATGAAATTCTAAAACCTTTTTTGGTACATCATTAACAAAACTACAATAACAATTTTTAGAATTTCATTAGGATAATTAAATTAAGGTAAAAAAAAAAAATGGGCAAACTTCTTAAAATAACCACTAAAAAGCAAGGTTCTATAAAGCGCTAGGCGGTTGCTAAGCGCCGCAGCAGGGCCGAGCGCCTAGGCGGGGTCTAAACGGACTTAGGCGGGGCCGAGAATTCAAAAATAGTTATAATATCTTAGAACACTCAGTAAAAAGTGGGACTATCATTCTGGGACAGAAGTGGTATCACACAGTATGCAAATGCTCAAGTCAAATGTCACCAGCTTGTTTAACCCAAAATTGTTAAGTCAAATTCATTGACACACATCTTATGGTTTTCAAATTCGGCATCTCTGATTCTATTTTTTATTTTTTAAAAAAAGGGTATTTCTGCCATTACACTCTAGAATCTCACTTGTTCTGACACAGTCAAAGGCTTAGAGCTGTTCATTAGTAACAAAGCAGTAAGTTGTTATCCTTTGGTAAGGTTATAATTGGGGAACCAATCAGATTCCGATCTCTAGCCTTTAGACTAAAGAACACTAATTTTATTCCAACTTCTTTATGGTATGATCTAGTGGCTTGAAATTTTTGAAAATGTGATTTTCTCGATTGATTATGGAGTTATCCATGCACTAATTATTTGCATGGAACATTGTGTAGATATGCAATGACCGGACAGCTGACTCAGAAGAGCGATGTCTACAGCTTTGGGGTTGTTCTGCTGGAGCTTCTAACTGGAAGAAAACCAGTTGATCACACTATGCCACGTGGCCAACAAAGTCTCGTCACCTGGGTGAGCTTTCTTACCTTTTTGCCACACCTTTCTGAAACAAAACTCTTTATCATTTAATATGCTTCTTTTTTTTTTTAAATCCAAATAGGCGACTCCAAGACTAAGTGAAGACAAAGTAAAACAATGTGTTGATCCTAAGCTTAAGGGAGAGTATCCTCCAAAAGCAGTTGCAAAGGTCTCTCTCTCTCTCTCTCTCCCCACACACACACACTCCCCCGTCCCATTTTATACTTAAAAAAATTGGACACAAAAATTGAGGAGATGAATGTTTATATTATAAAATGTGAGAAATGGGTAGGATTTTGTGAGTATAGAAAGTGGGTAGGAGAGAGAAAAGTGAAGGTAGGGAATAGTTAGTGGATAGTTGTTGTGAGTATGATATGTGGGGTTTATTAAATAAAGAATTTTTATAGACTTTCATTTTTTGGGTTTTTAAAGTATAAGGTGGGACAACCAAAAAGGAAGTTTTTGAAGTATAAAATGGGACGTAGGGAGTACACACACATACACACATCTATATATGTATATTCGTTTACTCCCTCCGTCCTCTAACAAATGTTAACAAAACAGAAAACACATGAATTGAGGAAAAGCATTACTCTCTGTGTCCCAAAGTAAGAGTCCTACCTTAGTTATACACACTTATTAAGAAAAACAATAGGAAATGGGTAAATATTTCAAGTGGATTGAGGGCATTATGCAAGCGGGTATAAGTAGGTTAGTAAAGTGTTTGGTTTTTTGTAATTATATAAGTATCACAAAGACAAAGTTGTCCAAATCACTATTCATTATGTCCCATCCTTTGCCATTTTTGAGTAAGGACTCTTACTCTGGGACGTACCAAAATAGGAAGTAGGACTCTTACTGGGACGGAGAGAGTACTAATATTGATAGTGGGTAGAGTTGTGAGTATAAAAAATTGGGGTAGGAATTGTGAGTAGAGTAGGTATTGTGGGTGGGATAGTTGTGAGTATGATTGAATATAAAAGTATTATAATCTGTCCATTTTGGGTAGTAACATTTGATATGGGACCACCAAAAGGGAAAGAAGTAACACCCATAATGGGATGGATGGAGTGTATGTATATACAATACATATGTGTATATGTGTATATATATCCAACTTTGGTAGTAAACCAATGATATTCTGGTACGCAGATGGCGGCTGTGGCAGCATTGTGTGTGCAGTATGAGGCTGAGTTTAGGCCAAATATGAGCATTGTGGTGAAGGCTCTTCAACCACTTCTTAAAGCCCCTACACCAGCTCCCGAGGTTTAGGCAATTGACTATTTGTTTCATTATGATGTCATTTCAGCAACTTCATCAAACAAAGTCTGAGTTGGTTTGTGTTTCAGATTTTATGTTGGAATCCATATATATATATATATATACATATATAGTTTTCTGCATTTTTTTTTCTTTTGCATTGGAGGTTTGATTTGTAGGATTGAGAACGGCCTGTTTCATATTTATTTATTTTTCGGTTTGGCGCGTCTCAAATAATGGGGCATTGAGTTGTGTGGTGGATATATAACTTGGAGGTTCTTTGTTTGATTTCTCTTAATGTTATGCTCTTCTTATTTTATCTTCTCTTGTCAGACGTTGAAGTTTTTTTTTGTTTGTTTTTTTTTATTTAAATTATTGAGGATGTTGTGTATTTCTCATTGAAATCCTTATTTAGGTGTGGAGTATCATTTTTTTATTTTTATTTTATTTTTATTTTTGTTTTGTTTTGTGACTGGATAGTGGGTACTGCTTTCCTTGAAACAAAAAACAAATAATATACACCTTCTTCCGTCTCATAAAGTTGTCTCATTTGAATTTTGATTAAACATGTCGATCTAGTCAATTGGGTGAAATTTTGTTATTTATTATTGATAAATCACTTAACGATATATTACTACTTTCTTTTTTTTATGAATTCCAATTCGATGGTTAGATTGACTTTAACGTTTAGTTAAAGTTCATTTGCGTTGGCCGAAAGTTACAAATATTTTTCCTAAACGTAGGGAGTACAGCTTACTATATTTGTTTTCTGTTGGTATATTAAAATGCGAAAATTGTGAAAATTAATTAAATCTGTTACAAAAGTTTCATTCTTTTACTTGTTTGCAAAAGCTCTTTATGTTGTATTAAAATTGAGCAATACTAGAATTACAAAAAAATAAAAATAAAATGTTTACAAAATTTTAGTTACAAAATTAGTTGGCAATCAGTGATTGAATCTTTATTTAGAGAGCAGTGAATCTACAAACACAACATTCAATTATTGATTATGTAACCAAGATTTCGTAATTATTTTTATAACTTTATTATTACTCATTAAAAGCTTCATTATTTTGTCACTTTTAATATTTTCATTAAAAGGAGAACAAAAATATTTATACAAACAAAAATCATAAGTGATAGGAGGATTCTCAAACTCATCGATGCACTATAAAAACACTATCAAAAACTATTTTTAGAATTTCATGAAGATAAACGATTCATCGTAGAATGTTAGTCAAAGCTCACTCAAGGTGACCAAAAAAAAGTCAATGCGCGACATTTATTTTAGAAATGGAGTATATACCTCTACAACATAGTTCCATTGTCATCTGCAGAACCCTTTGATTCATCAAGTGTTGCCGAAAGACTGCACTTTATAAAAGTAACAGAAGGATTCTCAAACTCATTGTTCTTCAAGTTGCTCGCCCGAGTCATGCTTCTTGTGACTACCCTTGTACTCGAGTTCAGGGTCAGAGTTTTTGGAGCAACTTTTACTTTCTTCTGTGCCGTGACGGAAATAGAACCATCGTCTTTTCTTTTCTGTTCACTTTTATTTCTCTCACTTCTTCTTCTTGGTGTTTCTTGATACGCGTTTTCCTCATCTAAATTAACTGACGGCTCACAATGACTCGAAGAAAAATCATCACCACACTCGGGAAGTAAATCTTTGAAAATAATCTTTGTTATTGCAGAATAATCTGGTTCAGTAGTTGTCAACAAAAGATCACGTACCCGAGTAACTGGAAGATCATCAAAAGATAATGGAAGGTTAATTCTTGTGCCATCATTCTTGGAAATGTTAAATCCATCCAAATCTCTGTTAATTGATTCTTCACAAGAAGATTGATCCGCATACTCTTTCCAGTTAAATGGAAATCCATCGAGGAAGTAGCTGCAAACCTGTTCAAATTAACAACAAAAATTGGACTCACTTTACAAACTGCTAAAAAAAAAACAGTGTTATTTAGACTGGAGTTTACTGTCTTAAATAACCTCTAATACCGTCCATGTTTGATTTTAAGACAACGGGGATGGAACGAGGGTCTCATTAAGTGGGTGTCGCAAATACTTTACAGAGACAGCAACTACAGTCCTGACATAAATATAACATGTTAAAATATGGACCATTAGAAAATGATGTCCGACCATTAGTGAAATGATGTCCCCAAATAGATATTAAAGAAATGTTGTCCCGAAAATGTTTAAACATGGACTATTACAGATTACTGTCCCAAACAAATAGTCTCTAAGAAAAAGACCATTTTTTTAGTAGTGACGCGACCATTGTCTTTGAATTATTTTCTCAATATAAAGGTGAATATAGATTTCTTCGATTTCTTTTAGAAGCAGTAAATGATTACTCCCCCCCCCCCCCCCCCCGGTCCCAAAATGATCTTCATACTTTTTTTGCCATTACTACAAAAGATCTTTGAGCAATAATTTTAAGTTGACTCAACTGTACTAATGAAATTCTAAAACTTGTTATTGACACACCATCAACAATAATATCAATAACAAGTTTTAAATTTTCATTAAGATAAATAAATCAACCTAAAATCATTGTTCAAAATTGCTTCGTAGTAACGTCCAAAATAGTATGAAGATCATTTTGGGACGGAGGGAGTGTATGAAACCGAGATAATTTTATGGGCAAGTAAGAAGAAAGGGTGATCATATACCTCGGGTGGGAGGCCTTGCTGTAGTGTATGAGACCTATTTATGAAACCACTCAATGTAATTGTGATGCCATCATCTGTCTCAAGAGTGATATGATCATGCCTCTTGGTAATAGCTGCAGAACAAAATACTCTAATCCCAAGTTTCCTGAGGTATAAAATCCAACACAAGGCAACCAAGACTGAATACACACATTAAATAAGCTAATGAGAAAAAAAAAGTTCAGGTAATGTCGCGGAAGTTTACTGGGAGTATGAAAACAAGTGCAGGGGAAATAATTAAGAACGGCGTTTTCCCTTATGTGGATATTCAGAATAGGATCATTTCAAACTTTGAACCAAGGGATCGCATGTTAAGAAAGTTAAAGGGAATGCTAGAGAGACAAGTCCAAGTGAAGATAATACGACCCTTAAGGGAGAAGAACGCCCTTTCCCTCCTGTAAAGATGCCTGGCCGCCTCTAGGAAACTGTATCCAGAAAAAGACATACCTAGGTCTTTCTTAAAATAAACAAATGATAAGATAAGGGCGAAGATAGAACCTAACACCCAATCAAAAATCTGTAATCTCTTGCAGCACGCTTATCGATGTTAATTCCTCTTATTAAAATGATGATAATAAAAACTCAAGTGTTAAAGCCCACTATTCCATACTTGCTAGGGTTAGTTTTAAGCCCAAAAATAGACAAAAAATTTTTTTGCAAGAGTGTAAGGACATTTCTTGAAGTTTTCTGAACCATGATGTTCGATAATAACTTGCTCAAACAAAAAGAGAAAACCTTGGTTACAATCTTATAAACACTAGTCACCAAACTAAAGGGTCTATATTGTGTCTTCTTTACAGAACCAAAGTGTGGACAATAGCATAATACGATTACAGTGAAACTCTTCGAAAAAGATCATATTTCTCCACCTACCATCGAGGGTGAAAGAGAGCTTTACAAAAACAATTAAGCATCGGAGCCTTATGTCTTGCCATGTCAAAAGAAGAGAACCAGATCTCCACATTGGCTTTTCTCGTGAGTTAGAGAACCCCAATCTAGAACAGTAGAACCTCACAGAAAAGGGAATCCAGTGATCCTAAAAGTCACTTGATGTAACCCGATAAGAGCAATGCTAGGATTACAAAAACGTGTTACAAAAAGGTGGTTACAAAATGATTTGTCAGTCATTGATTGGATATTCAATTAATGAATATTGGGCCCTACAGACACAACATCCAATACAACATTTCCAAGTCGTTTTGTAACACTTTTTTGTAACTTTAGTATTATACACCCGATAAACCAAGGGTTGCAGGATACTCTCACAATGGCATTGAATCGCGTATCGATTCGCGATTCGATACCGAATCGATACGTTGGAATACGCGAATCGTTATCTTCGATTCATGTTCCGATACCTTGAAAAATCTGTTTGAGTTCGCAATAAATGTCCTCTAAAAATGAAAAGCCATTGTTGCAATAAGTGAATGTTGTACATTAACTTGTTATCCTTTCCAACGATAAGTTCAAAACAGCTATAGAAACTGAAAAGCCACAATGTTATTATCAAGGAGCTCTATGATCAGTCCCTCACTATAAATATTTGTTGCCTGCCAAATACTACTCCAACATATAAATCATTTCCAAAAATAAAATTATACAACCAAATAAAGTCACTACAAAATTAAAATGTTGATTTTCTATGAGGAGTAAGTTTATTATTATTATTATATATCTTTTAATATTTATTTAAATCAAACGTACTACTATTGCGAATTCGAGAATAGCAATTATTGTAATACTCTACGTATCGGATTCCATAGATTGAGTGAATCGAGAATTCGTATCGCGAATTCGAATCGGACGAACTACGAATCGTGCAACCCTGGATAAACCAACTAAAGTGGCCTTTAGAGAGATGATGGTGAACTAGTAAACTCAACGAAAAAAGGCAACATTTTGTGGCAGTTAAATTTTAAAAAGGGAGAGCTATCTTGAGCAGAAGGATAGTGTAAGTTAAAAGGAACTAAACATACTCCCTCTGTCACAAAATAATAGTCGCATTTCTCTTTTTTGTTTGTCCCATAAAGTTAGTTTCATCTTCAAAATTAAGGCTTCAAAATCACTAAATTTCCAAAACTTATAATGAACTCCCTAAGTCTTAAAACAACTTGCATTAATTTCTCTTTTGTGTGTCCCATTGGTAAGCCTCGCTTTCCTAAAATGTCCAACTTTTAATCTTTTTTATTCACCCTACCCCACTTGTCATACTCACACTTAAAATACGAGTCACACTCTCAAATCATCATACTCAACCTTTCTCACTCACAATATTTTTGAATATATATACACCCTCCTTAATTCACGTGCATTCTCAAAATGGTGCAAGGTCTTTTGGGACGGAGGGAGGGATTAGCCTTAAAATGTTTGCAAAATCAAACGGGACTATCAATTTGTGGGAAGGATGGAGTATGAAAGTAAAAAATGACGCTCAAAACTGATAGAAATTCCATTTCCATTAAAGCACTTGATGGTCTCAAAATAACGTCGAATTGCAGATATATAAAAGAAGAAGGAAAATAAATACATACATTCTCGACGTAAATCCTCCGACGCCCAATCGCCAGCCATTAAAGTCACCTTCAACCTTCATTAGCCACCAATCGTGCAAATAAACCTGAGAATGAAATCGAAATCAAAATCAAAATCAAATTTGGGGGAAAGTGTAGAACAAATAACTAACGATTTGAAATCGTACGTACTGATCGGAGTTGTGGGGAACGAATTGGGGATTTGGCGGCGAGTGGAGTGTTCTTGTTCGCCATGGAAGCTGCTCAGACTGAAGTCGGCCCGGAAACCCTTCTTTTGGCGGGAATTTGTTTTCGAAGTTGGATGGACTTTGACTCGGAAATGGGAATTTTGGGGGCCGACCGCATAACATCTCCACCAACGGCCTAGATAAACATTAAGGGCTCGTTTGGTAGCCCGACAAGTATAAGCATTACTCCCTCCGTCTCAAAATAGATGTCGTTTCAACCATTTTACACATATTAAGAAATACAATTAATGTATGTGAAAAAGTCTTATATACCCCTAAGTAATGCAATTACCTAGGCAATTAAATAATTGTTTAAGAGATAGCCCACTATCATTAATAAGGGTAGAGTTGGTATACAACAACAAAATAGCATTGAAAATAGTAAAACGACATGTATTTTGAGACAAAAAATAACTCTCAAAACGACATCTATTTTGAGACGGAGGGAGTATTATTTATTCAGGTGTAATTAGTACCCGCACTATTATGAATCAGGATTAATAATTCAAATCTTAATTTAATTATAATGTTTGGTAAAAACAGTGTACACAATTGGATTAGTATATAATTTACAAAAATATCCACATTTTGTTTATTTTTTCCTTCTAATATTTGGGCTGACAAAGAAAAGTCTCATCATTTTTCTTAACACAGTCATCAAGGTCTCAACACCACCGTCTTTTATCAGCCATTTTGAATTGATCCATATCCAATCCAAGCGCAAGAATTACAATTTTCCCATTAAAGATTAATATATAAACCTGGGTTCTAAGAAAGAGATTCGCTTTGCAACTTAGGCTAAAAAAAAAACAAATACCCAAGAAAAAAAGTACTCCAGGGTTGACCAAGGATGATAGCAGCAAGAAGATGACAATGGCATCATGAAAACGACCATGACGGTAGAGGTTGAAGAATGGAATAGAGAGTGTATTACCGCTGTCGCGGTCTGATCTATTGCTTATGAAACACAATCAACAAAAACCGAATACAGATCTTTTTTTGAATTAATCCTGATCTCGGTTGAATAGCTTAGATTTAGGATTGTTAAACTCATATATGGGTTCTTAATATTCAGATTTAGATGCTTTCAGGAAAAATAAATCACTTGTAGATGAGGAAGAAAGAATGAGATATTATGATTTTGAGAAAGAAGTAAACCCAAATGATGATTCCTCTAAAAAAAGTACACCTATGGATGAGAAGCATGAACTGTGTCCATCAAAGAGAGAGATCGTCTTCTCCATGACACACTAGAAGATGGAGTACATGGTATCTAGTATTGAAAAATGTGAAGGGTAATTTTGCCAAACTAATTAATACGAAAGGCTTCTTGTACGGAGATAAATAATACCACCCTCCACTAGGTATTAATAACACGGGTATTAAGGTGTTTATCCAGAAAACATGTATTAATAATACATGAGACAAAAACGTACCAAACGCAATTGTTGGCGTACTAATAATCCAATGGAGCACTAATACAGGCTACCAAACGAGCCCTAAATTAATTGCTCCCTCCGGTACTAAATGAATCACGAAATCTTGGATACGCAATTTTCAGAAAAAACGTGTTTCGGTGGCATTTTTTAAAATATGTGGAATTATAAAAAAAATGTGTGGTGGCATTTTTGGAAATAATCAGATTTTTTTATCGGTTATTGATATCAATAACAAACATTCTGGATATGATTTTCAAGCAATTTTGAAGAAGGTCATGGCCAATAAACTTTCTGGATATCAAGCTCAAGAGGCTCTGAATATAGATAATATGGTCTTCTGGATATAATTTATGAAGCATCTCCAGTGAGAAAAAAAAAAAACTGAAAAGAACCATTGAGACTGATAACCAGAACCTTTGAAAATAATAGCCAGAAAGTTTTTTCTGAAAAAAATAAAAAAATGAAGAGCAGTTGATGTGTTAATATAAAGCTAGTGACAGTGTTTAGGATGACTAGCTGATGTGTTATGAAAGTCTAGCGAGTGTGTTGAAGAGCGTCAGATGATTATGAAAAACACGTTTTTCCTAATCACTAGGAAAAACGTGTTTCGGTTGCATTTTTAAAAATATGTGGAATTTTTTAAAAAAACGCGTGGTGGCATTTTTGTAAATAATCGGAATTTTTCATCGGTTCTGGATATCAATAACAAGCTTCCTGGATATGATGTGCTTGAAAATCATATCCAGAAGGCTTGTTATTGATATCCAGAACCGATGAAAAGTTCTGAATATTTACAAAAATGTCATCGCGAGTTTTTTAAAGAAGTTCCACATATTTTCAAAAATGCCACCGAAAACACGTTTTACCTTGGACTTGTGTAAAACGCGTTTTACCCAAGATTTTGTGTGTGTTTTTTTAAAAAGAGAATAACGTCAATAAAAAATAAATTTTTGTATTGATATACCATTAAAAATACTGATAATATTTTCAAATTTATTTAAATAAATAAATTGACACAAATTATCAGTTGATAAATATTACTCCCTCTCTCCAAAAGTATATGTTCACCTTTATTTTTTAGTCAGTCCCAGAGTATATGTCATGATCGACCAAAATTGTGATCAATGTTGCCGGACACGCTCGGATTGATACCTGGAAAATCTTGCGTAGCCTGAAAAGAAATAACAAACGTAAACTAGGCAGTGGATTCACTGGCGAAGGCCTTCCGGCTGAGAATAAGTTATATGTGCTTGAGAGAAAATAAGGCGTGAGAAATAAATAGGGAGAAAAAGAGATCATGCCTGAAAATAGGGCTTAGGACCCCTATTTATACAAATCAGTTGCTTGCTTCGCAAGTTGTAGATCTTATATTGTAGGGATTAGAGTGTATCCTAATATGGAAAGAAGATTTCTTCCTTTTATCTCTTTGATTCGTAGGGGAGTTTTCATAGCAAAGACTCCTTATCTGGCTAGGTATCATTGCTCGTAAAGGACTCCTAGCAAAGTCGCTCTTGTTTATTCTTTTGGCTGCACGCCTCCTCGTTGCGCTCCTTTTGACAAGATCGGCTTGACCGAGCTGGTGGAGATTGATCGACTAAGATGAGCTCGTCAACTTGTTGATACCTGAGATAGATGTCTGCTAGGGATTTGAGCCGAATGGGCCTTCGTTTTGATAGGTTCTGTTCGGTCCATATGGAAAACCCGGCAAAACCGTTTGGCTGAGTCGGTTTACTCCTTTCACGTCCACTTCCTCAAATGGCAAAAAAATTATACTATTCCTCTTACTCATTCTCTTGCCCACTTTATTTTTATACTCACAACACCAATCAAACTTACTACTCCTTCTGTCCCGGTTTAAGGTTCTTAGTTTAACTTTGCACGCTTATTAAGGAATCAAGAGAAACTTGAGTCGAGAATATTAGTGAGTGGAGGATATAATTGTCCATTCATAAAGCAAGTTGGTGAAAAGTAGATAGGTAAGTGATGGTTTTTTTGTAATATATGAACTTTATTAGGACAAAATTGTCGAAAACACTATTCATCATTTGCCATTTAAGGAATAAAGTAACTAAGAACCTTAAACTGGGACATACCAAAAAGGAAAGTAAAAACTTTAAACTGAGACGATAGGAGTATTTTTTATCACACAATCTCCCTCCTCCCTCGCTTTTCATACTCATAACCCTTATAGTATTATTTTCACCAATTTTTTAATCTCCATATAAATATAAATAGGAGGGTTTGACATATATTTTGAAATAATAAAATGAGATATTTTGAGGGAAAAATATCCGAATCTCTGAGCGGGACCTAGAGTTGGTCAACTTTTGATTGTAGTGAAGCTCCGATTCAAACTCACATGGAGTGTCGGCTAGCGAGTTACTGAGTCACAATAATATTACACAAAATCTGTCGGTGGAAATGGACATGGCATTCCTAGACATCAGTTGTTAGCTGGTGGGTCATCTTCAACCTTTTTTATTGATTCCAAATCCAGCCTGTTCACCATCTCTCTCACCCTTAATTTCCCATTTCTCTTTCTTCTGAAGGAGATATTCGATCTAAGTATCTAACCCTCTTTCTCTCTTGCATTGCATTTCAAGCAAAAATCATAATCCAATTTCAACCCAATTGTTTTTCCCTCAAATTTAACAATACCCAGATCCCAATTAAGCACAACTCTCTCTCTCTCTCTCAGTAAGTTACTCTTTCACTTTCTCCCAATCTCTCTTTAAATTACAAGATATTTTCATGAATAATGCAGTTCTCTCTGTGTTTGTTTATTGAATTTCTTCTACATTTTACTGTTTTACCCTAAATTCTATATCTCAGAATCTTGAATTTGTGTGTGTTTTGAGCTCTATGTGTTTGTTGATTGAGTTTCTTTACTATTTTACTGTTTTCTCAAATACCCATATCTCAGAATCTTGAATTTGTGTATATTTTGAGCTCTATGTGGTTGTTTATTAAAATTCTTTACTATTTTAGGGTGTTGTTATACACACCCGTAAAATTTATGAATACACCCGTACATAGCTTGAAATTTTAAATGGTACAACACTGTGAAGCACAGTTACTGGTGTATACATAAATTTTACGGGTGTGTATAACACCACCCTTTCTCAAATACCCATATCTCAGAATCTTGAATTTATGTGTGTGCTTTGATCTATATGTGTTTGTTTATTGAAATTATTCACTATTTTACTGATTTCTCAAAACCCCATATCTCAAAATATTGAATTTGTGTGTTTGATTTGAGCAGAGAAAAATGGGGAGGGTTGCAATATTGGGTGTGGGCATATTACTAGTGATGATTGTGGGTTGTTATGCTGATTCATCAGTGGAGATTTTAAAGAAGAAAGTTAATGGTAAGACGGAGTGTTCCCAGGGATGGGAATGCAAAGGGTGGTCTGAG
This sequence comes from Campanula takesimana, assembly GCA_026119855.1. NCBI lineage: Eukaryota > Viridiplantae > Streptophyta > Magnoliopsida > Asterales > Campanulaceae > Campanula > Campanula takesimana. The sequence goes on along the minus strand of JAOWBW010000605.1, from coordinate 481,796 downwards.
TATTGTTGTAATCAGACGATTTCAAACTTCTTTCAGACTTATCAGTTTGAGAATCTCTTCTCTAAGAGGAATGCGCCGGTGGCTCATGCTGTCGGATACTGGGATTATAGGTCATTTATTACTGCTGCCGCCGTTTATCAGCCACAAGGATTTGGTACTACTGGTGGCAAGCTTATGCAGATGAAGGAGGTAGCCGCCTTCCTTGGCCATGTTGGGAGCAAAACTTCTTGTATGATTTTGTTTTCCTTCGTTTTTCTTTCTTATTTATGATTGTTGTTATTACTAATGGCATGTTTTGGAAATCAATTTCAAGCTTTGGATTTGGAAGAAAAATGATTTCCATGGATGATGGAACTAAAACTACTCTTCTGATTCGAATTCATAAGCTTGGAATTGAATTGCCAAACATAGCCTAAGAGTTGACTTTTGGTATGACTTGATTTCTTGATATTGATTTCAGTTTCTGATTGATGCATAATGGGGTTTTCTTACTCTTTCCCTAATTATTTGTTGGATGAATTTTGGTTTTAGTTTCATGCCTTAATTTTTATTGATCGACTGAATTGGCGTTGATTGTCATTGATATGCATTCTGTCTGCTTTGAAGAAATTTCATTTTCGTAAGTCAACTCTTTTAGAATTTGCATGTTCTTGTGGTGATCCTTATAATATGGATTCTGATTCCAGCTTGTTTTTGTGCAAGAAAGAGAATATGCTCAAAATTAGCAGTCCTTAGGATGTTCATTGTTACGGAACTTCTATATATGTGCTGGTAATTAATGAAATGTGACATGAGTACCATAATGGGCAGCACGACACACACACACACACTTCATCGACCTTCTAGTGTTTTCATTTGGCGTCTAATTTGTTTTGAAAAGCTATAATCTATACTCCCTCCGTCCCACCTCACTTGACACCCAAGAGGTGGGGACAATAACTAAGGAAAAAGAATAAATTAAGGATAATGTGTGGTAGAAAATGAAGAGAGAGAATGAGTGGGGTAAATAGTAGTATTGGTTGAATAAATTGAACGGTGGAAAATGAAGAGAGAGAATGAGTGGTGGGGTCGGGTGAATACAAAATTATAAAAAGTTGGCTATTTTGGGAAGTGTCAAGTGAGCTGGGACGGACCAAAATAGAAATAAGTGTCAAGTGAGCTGGGACGGAGGGAGTATAATTGGACCAAAAAGGCTTATCAAACTCGGTATTACCTTAGGTTGGATTTCTTGGTCCTGAACAATTTTATCTTGTTGGAATCCGTCCATGATAGGTTGGATCCATTTCTTATTTTTTCCTGAAACGTGAGTCATGTTGCACTCTAATCATCCCAAAATAAATGTTGCATTTGACTTGTCAACATATTTAAGGATTGTGCTTTACTTGTTTGCGCATTGCTTGTGCTTGTGTAAAATTGCACCCAGTTTATTTCCTTATTTAGCAAAGCGACATTTATTTTGAGATGATTACTTGTTTGTGCACATATTGCTCAAATTAATTGCAGAGCTATAATGCTAACACTAATAAATATTCAGGTGGTTATGGAGTGGCAACTGGTGGACCTTTGGCGTATGGTTTATGTTATAACAGAGAATTGAGTCCGAGCCAAGATTATTGTGATGAGAGCTACAAGTACACTTATCCATGTGCCCCTGGAGCTGACTACTACGGTCGTGGCGCTCTCCCTGTTTATTGGTACAAACGCATTACCTCATCACTTATTACAATATTCTTTGAATTCTATAGGTCCAAATCAATCATGAACCGTTCCAATTTTGGATGACAGTATCTAAAAACTGGTACACCCTCGGTCTCGTTTTATTATCCACAAGACGAGCTAGAGGTTTTAGAGATCTTAATAAAAATATGCCAACAACCTTTTTCTACTACTTTCCCCTTTTAAAATAATAGTCGTTTTAGCCCAAATTCCTATAACCAAAGAATGTACGTAGGAGTATTAATTATCCCTCAAATTTCCATATTTGCCCTTTCTCTCTCACATGTTAAGTGCCCACATTATTACCCCAAATCACAATTTTTCAAATAGATTGAAGAGTTTTGTTGGGTAGAAAAAGAAGGGAAGGGCAATTTGGTCATTTACAACAAAACCCCAAAAGTCAAAAGTTTTGGAATGGAATATCCAATGCTAAAATGGTCAACCAATTTGGAACCGAGGGAGTATAGTGATTTCCAGTTGTGTTCTTTTTATAATGAGAATCAACAAGTTTCAAGGTAGTTCGTTCGTAACCTATTTAGGGGTATAATGAGAATGTAAGGAATTAATATGTCTTAGATTTCTAAATGGCCAAAATATTTGAGACTACTTAAGGTGGAAAAAGTTAGCGAATATTAATAAGACTCGAGGTAGTACAATAGATTTGACTTTAGTTATAGCAAAAACAGAAGCATGATGGATATATAATCAGTCATCTTGTTTCAGGAACTACAACTACGGGGCTGTTGGTGCCGCACTAAAAGTTGACCTTTTGAACCACCCCGAATACCTCGAACAAAACGCTACCTTAGCCTTCATGGCTTCAATTTGGAGGTGGATGACCCCGGTCAAGAAAGGTCAACCCACAGCCCATCAAATCTTTGTAGGTGACTGGAAACCAACCAAGAACGACACTTTAGCTAAACGGAGCCCCGGTTTTGGGTCCACCATGAATATCCTCTATGGAGAACTTACTTGCGGTCAAGGTGATATTGACCCGATGAACGTCATCATCTCTCATTATTTGTATTACCTTGATTTGCTCGGTGTGGGTAGGGAGGAAGCTGGGACTAATGAAGTGCTTACTTGTGCTGAGCAGAAAGCGTTCAATCCGTCCACTGCTCCAAAAGACGTTTCCTCTTGAGATTTTGCGTATGCATTTTAATTTTTAAAATGGTACGGAGTATGATTTTGTTTAAACCGAGAATAAAATGCGCAAGAATCGTGTCTCTGTGCTGTAGTTGTTTGAAGCTCGGGTATTCTTTAAATTGTGAAAGTGTTTTGCATTTTTTTTCTTGCAGATTATAGATATGAAATTTGTTTTGTTTCTAAAACTTGTGTACTTATTATTTTGTAGATGTGAAATTTGTATCATGTAAGAATGTTATTTAGTATTGAAATATGGCTGTATTTTCAACTGTGAAGTTTGATATACATACATACCTAGTGTTCTTTTTCTTTTCTCTTTTTTTTTTTTTTGTTGATACTGAAACTTGTGATGAAGGAGTGTTGAAATTAATTTATGCTAAAACAGGCATAAATTAACTTCCAAAGAGTGAACAGGCATTGAGTTTTGAGGAAGACTTGTGTGTGACGGTCTCACACGGTGAGACGGATCTTGTTGAGAGAGGAAATGGGTTTACCCATCCCCGCCCATAAGGGGGCAAACCATTTACTCTCTCATCAAGATCCGTTTCATGTGTGAGACCGTCTCACACAAGTTTTTGTCTTGAGTTTTTTGTTCTTTTTCTTTTTTCCGTTTTTTTTTTTAAAGAAAAAAAAAGTCATAAAGATCTTAGGGAGCTGCATTTGACCGCTTACTTAATCCCTCAGTGACCCGTCCCGTCCCGTACTTATTCCTACTAAATAGGAGTGCACGAGGATTACGAAAATATGTTAAAAAAGTAAATAGGAGTGCACGAGGATTACGAAAATATGTTAAAAAAGTAAGTGTTGTGAGTGGGTAGGAGAGAGAAAATAAGTTAGTGGATAGGAGAGAGACAAGTGAACATTTTGGGTAAGTATCAATAAGTATGAGACGCACAAAATTGAAATAAGTAGCGATAAGTATGGGACGGAGGGAGTATAAAATATCCACCCGTCTCAGGTTAGTGAGAACTAATGGTCAACTTGATATAACTTTAACCAATAATTTAATTAAAAAATAATGATCCTAATAGAATTTTAAAATTTGTTATTAAAAATATTATTAATTATATATGATACAATTACAAATTTTTAAAATTTTATTAGAATCATTTTTTTTTAATTATTGATCAAAGTTATATCAAACACTAACCTGTGAGACGGAGGGAGTATTGGTTAAGTGATTGTACAAAATGCAATATAATTTTTTTTTATCTAATCCGATCTTAATTTTCAAACAAAACACACAAAAATATCTGGATAAATACTGTATGCCGTAAAAGAAAAGATAAGATAAGGAATGGGATTTTTTTAAATCAGATATTTACTTCAAAATTATCATAATTTTGTTTTATGAGTTGATAAAGAGTCCTTCCCCATTTTCTTGTTAATTAATGCTACAATAAACTTGTTTACCAACTCAAAACTCATCAATAATAGAAAAAGCAAAATGGGGTCTGATAGTTCAAGTAACAGAGAGAATAGAGGGAGGAAGAATATTGGAATTATAATTAGAGAATTGGGTTTCAAAGATACCCCTCAAAGTAGACATCTCGATCCTTGGATGATTGCTGTTTTAGCTCAACAACAACAACAACAACAACAAACTCTCAACAACAACAACAACAACAACAAGAGTACGCAGAACAATATTCCAGCAGTAAATCATCAACAACAACGACAACAACAACAAACTCTCGATAACAGCAACAGTAAGAAGAATAAAATTCCAGCAGTAAAGAAGCAGCAGGTTTATAATGCAGATCTTCGCAATAATTATGGTAATAATAGCCCCTTTTCCGAGGTCAACAACGGTCAAGCCTTCGTACCCGAGAATAAGAGTCAGCATCGTGTCGACGAGTTAAGAGGAAGAGGAGGAGGCATTGATCAGCCTTAAGAAGGGATTTGTTCAGTAGTAGAGTTTTTGAGATTATTAGTGCTTAATATTATTCTTTCGAAATTATGACATTTAGTAGATAGATTATTAGTATTTTTGTTCAGTGGAATTTTTGAGATTATTAGTGATTAATATTATTGTTTGTTGTGAAAATGTAACGCCCCGAGCCCGAAAACCGGGTCGGAACGCTATCAAATTTGATGGACTGTCCTCACAAACCACCACGAGTCTTTCGTGGCACGTTTTTGTCCTCACTCACGTGCTCACTGAGAAACTTCCCAGTGGGTCACCCATCCCAGAATTGCTCAAAGTCAAGCACGCTTAACCTTGAAGTTCTTATGAGATGAGCTTCCGAAAAGAAGATGCATCTTGGTGGTATAAGTAGTACCAATCAAATCATATCAAACATATCAGGCACACACATTTTTGGGTCGCGGTATTACAATCTCCCCACCTTGGATCCTTGCCGTCCTCGGCAAGACCCACTTGGATCGGAACCCCGGACAGTGTGGATTCAAGAGGGGCTCGTACGGATTCAAGTGGTGGCTCCCACCGACTCCGCGGTGTAGCACTTTGTTCCGCACAGCACTTTGCTCCACACTTCCGGCCGGAACCCGCTCTGATACCATTTGTAACGCCCCGAGCCCGAAAACCGGGTCGGAACGCTATCAAATTTGATGGACTGTCCTCACAAACCACCACGAGTCTTGCCAGCACATTTTTGTGCTCACGTGCTCACTGAGAAACTTCCCAGTGGGTCACCCATCCCAGAATTGCTCCAAGTCAAGCACGCTTAACCTTGAAGTTCTTATGAGATGAGCTTCCGAAAAGAAAATGCATCTTGGTGGTATAAGTAATACCAATCAAATCATATCAAACATATCAGGCACACACATTTTTGGGTCGGGGTATTACAGAAAATCTAGAGAAAAACTTGTTTTACACTCGTTTTAGTGTAAAACCTGTTTTCATCCCTTAGTACTATAAAACAAAATCTTTTAATGTAAAACAAATTTTACACATCTTTTACTGTAAAACATGATTTTTATATAAGATTGACTCTTGTTTGTTTTATGAGTGTTATGTTACTGTTTTCTTCTGCTATGAGATGGAGTGAATTTGGCTAAGAACATGATGTGACTTGATTAAAAAATAAATACTACCTCCGTCCCATTTTGAACTTTAAAGTCAATGCAAAAATTGTCAATTCAATTATACTTCAACAAGCTTCTTTTCGTTATCTATTCACTTTGATAGGAACTGATGAAGAAACCATCAGAAATTTGAAGCATCTATTCTTTACGTCTCGAAATGATGTTTCTAGTCTTTTTATTGTTTGTTTAAATATATTTTGAGTATTAGTGATAATTTAATTTTCTTAATAAAAGTTTAAAACTGAAGTCTAGCTCAAGCGATATCAAATACAATTATTAATAAAAATACGCAATTTAATAAAAAAGAGTGAATATATGTTATATTAAATATTCCTGAGTAATTTTAATGTTTTTAATATTTATTTCCAGAAATATTATAAAAGGTTTGGAATAGCATAACACCACCTAACATCTTGAGTCTTGACCTTCCACCACTTTTATGGCGCATAATGATGTTAGCGGTTTACAACAGAAAGAACAACAATTACAGAATAAAAAAATGAAAATAAACTGGAAAAACAGAAAAGTAAAATTGATCGTTATGCACGAGTACGCAACTCGCAAGGCAAATTGGAACTTGATTTGCACCCCCCCTGCGAGCGAGAGATAGTCTCTATACTACATAATCTTGAACACTACTCTTGTGTTCAAGTATATATGCTAGCAACAAGTTCATTTTCTTTCCAATGTGGGATAACCATATTTTCCCTTATCAACCCACTTACTTTGAGCATTCATATCTCATTCATCAAATAACCATTTTGGACAAATAAATACTTGATTTCTTCTTCTCATGGAGTAGAACACAAACCCATAATCAATTTTGTCATTGGACAAAATTACCCTAATGAAAATTCCTTATAATTTCCTTCAAAACCACACTTTTTCCAACAAATGAATGGCCAGCAAACACAAACAGTGAGTTTAAAAATGATGTAAATAGTGGAAAAAAGCATTGCAAAAATGCAAGTTTTGGACCTACCAATACACTACTCCCTCCGTCCCCAATTAATGTTCTTACTTTGACTTTGCACGGAAATTAAGAAAAAATAAATGTTGTGAGTATGAAAAGTAAAGTATGAGATAAAAAGTGGGTAGAGAGTTTTTGTTGTGAGAATGACAAGTGGGTCACACTTTCCATTTTAAGTAATAAAGTAAAATAAGAACCTTTAAATTTAGACAAACCAAAAAAGAAAATAAAAATTTTAAAGCGGACAAAGGGAGTAGAAAATAGAAAGATGCATTTATTTATGTTTATTCTTTTTTTCCTTTTATTTCTTTCACCATCTAATTTTGGTAAATATTCCCTACTAGTATTCAACTTTTAGTCTTTTACTGCTCCCTCTGGTTTAAGGTTCTTAGTTTTACTTTACACATTTATTAAGAAAACTAAGGCAAATTTTAGTCAAGAATAGTAGTGTGTGGATGATATAATTGTCCATTCATCAAGCAAGTGGGTGAAATTAGATGGGTAAGTGATGGTTATTTTGTAATATATGAACTTTATGAGGACAAAAATGTCTTAAACACTATTCATCCTTTGCCATTTAAGGAATAAAGCAACTAAAAACATTAAACTGGGACATACTAAAAAGAAAAATATAAACTTTAAACTGAGACGGAGGGAGTACAAATTTAGAAAAATGTTCAACTTTCCTCTACAATCTTGTCCCTCCCGCTAACTTACTTGGTCAATGACCTATTCTCCGCCCACCACCTAAGCTGTGCGCATTATGGAGTATATAGCACTCCCTCCGTCTCAAAATGATCTTCACCTTTGACAATTCAATTTTTTTTAGGATATGGTCACTTGATTCACTAGTCATGTTTTGTTTGGGCACTTCTAAGCCTAGGTTGTAGAAATGTGAAGAATTTTTTAGGACAATGAAATATGCCAAATGAGAAGATCATTTTGGGACGGAGGGAGTAATTCTTTTCCGTAACAAACGACTCATTTTATTTTAAATTAAAATATAAAAAAGTGTTTTAAACTAGGGCAAATGGCACATTAGTGTACTTATGTTTCACCTGAGTTGCAATGTGGCTTCCAACGTTTCATTTTTGGCAATTTAACTCATAACGTTTACATGTTGTGGCAATGTGACTTAAAACTTGACGGATACTAACGAAACGGGATGAATGCTAATGAAACTAGAAAAAAGTTAACAAATTGAACGAGAAATATAATGCCCTTTGTAGAATATTACATTATCGACCCTTTAAATTTAAAAAGTTATTACTGTCACAATTATATTAATTATATTTACAAAGCAAAATAATAAAAGGTTCTAATAAATAATAAATTTATTTAAGACAATCAAAATAAATATTACCAACCCTCTTCCTTGCCATTTTTTAAACCATTATTTTTAACAAATTATCTCTTCTTCCTTAATACTAACTATTAAGTATATAAATCAATAAATTACTGATTAGTGTTTTTTAAATAAGTTTTTTTATAAAAAAAGTAAATATTACTCGAATTTGAAAAGATAAAAAGTTTCAATTTGAATTTAATTCAACTTAATTTCAAATCTTCAAATATTATTTTTTTTCTCAAAACTTATTTAAATATCTGACCTAAAAAACCCGACCACCACTATCACAACCACCGCCAAATCTGAACAACCACAACAGTCCCACCACTTCAGCTATTTTAAGGAAGATGAGATAATTTGTTAAAATAAAGGGTTAAAAAATGGGCGTTGTTAATATTTATCTCGGATGTATGAAATAATTTTATTATATGTTAGACTCTTTTATTATTTTGTTTTCTAAATATAATTAATAAAATAGTGATACTGATAATTTTTATATTTAAAGGGTGGATAATGTCATATTCCATAAAGGTCGTTATATTTCTCGTTCAATTTGTTAACTTTTATCTAGTTTTGTTAGCATTCATCTCTTTCCGTTAGTATCCGTCAAGTTTTAAGTCACATTGCCACAAAATGTAAACATTATGAGTTAAATTGTCAAAAATGAAACGTTGAAAGCCACATTGCAACTGTGGTGAAACTTAAGTACACTAATGTGCCATTTGCCCTTAAAATTAAGTGTTATGAGTATAAAGGATGAAAAAGTAAGGTAAAAAATAATTAGTTGGAAGTTGTCATGAGTATGACAATGAGTCTCGTGAATAAAGAAATACTACTCTCTCCGTCCCTTAACAAAATATACTTATTTTATCATAATTTTGAGTGTCCTATAAAATAGTTGTTGGTGAAAGCCGGCATAATACTAGACAAAAACTCATGTGAGAACATGAGAACCCGGCTCATGGATGAGACGGATCATTTTTTTGACCCATGACCCGATCCACGAACCGGCTACATGACCCAGGGGGCGACCCTGCCACGTGGCAGCCTCTCATAGGTCTATTTTTTTTTTTTTTTGGTTTTTTTTCGGTTTGTCAAATGTAATAGTTACTATAACTAAATGTAACAATTTGTATACATAAAAGTAATACATATATATACAGAAAAGTAACAGTGTTTTTTTCTATGTTTTCTCCGTTTGCCAAAAGTAATACTTATTACAACTAAAATGTAACGAACGTGTTACTTATATGTAATAATGTTTATACATAATTGTAACACATATGTATAGAAAAAGTAATAATTCAACCATTTACATTTTTAGAGCTAAAAACACTTGATTAGTGTTACATGTAAAATTATTACATTATCTATAGAAATATGTTACAATTTCTTTTATTAAAGTGTTACATTTACTTGTACAAACAATTACATTCATATATATGAGTTGTTACTTTTCAAATGTTACTTTCCTTCAAAAAATTAAATCAAAATACACAATATTTTATATTTTTGCAAAAACACTATTACATTTCAGTATAAATGATAATTACATTAAGATATTGTTTGGGTTACATGTAATTATAGTTAGTATTACATTTGAAAAAATGGGTAAAACGAGCTTATGTGTTTTGTAAAACAAGTGTTACGTTTACTTATGAACAATATTACTTTATATGTATACAATAATTACATTAAGTTATGGTAACTATTACTTTTGGTAAACGACGGAAAAGCCGAAAAAAGAATATAAAAACTCAAACAAAAAAAAAGGCCTATGAGAGGCTGCCACGTGGCGGGTTATGCCTCATGAGTCATGGGTCGACCCGTCTCATAGATGAGACGGATCCCCTTGTTCTCGTGGGAGACTAGCTCATACTAATTTTATTGTGAACAAATTTCATACAATCTACAACTTTTGTCATAATGTCAGTGTGTATTAAGCCTAACAATTACCACATAAATTATTTGATTAATATAATGATACTCGAGATTTCAGCCGAGTTGTTCTTATGAAAAATCCGTTTTTCACTAAGAGATGGAAAAACGAGTTTTCCGTAATTGCTTGCTCTAATATTATCACGTGTTTGTTTCTAACATAACACTTATAAAGCATTCATACCGACAGTTATAAACACGCACTTTTAGTGGTAGTCTTAAAGATTGCCGGTTGTAATTGTTAAGAATTGTACGCCCTATTGTTATAAATTGTCTGTTGTAGTATTGAATAATGTCTCTTACACTTGTCAAAAAGTGCCGGGTGTTATAAATTCTGAAATAAGTGGTTGTCCTAGTGTTATAAGTGTGTTGTAATATTGAAAAATGCATGTTACAAATATCAAAAAGTGTGTGGTGAATTTTTATAAGTTCAAGTTATCTATAAAAATGCGATTGCGTTTTGTTAAAAATTTCCAATTTTACAAAAATATCACTCAGTATTATAGAAACACGTTTTATCCTAATACGAGTTAAATAAGATTTTCACATGTTATAGTAGGTTATTTTCCTTTGAATAATACTATGGGCATAGGGCCGTTATACGAACCGAGCTGGCTCGAGCTTGGCTCGGGTTCGGCTCGTGAAAGCTCGAGTGAGCTCGAGGTGTAGCTCGAGTCGAGCTCGAACCGATTGTCAAGCTCATTTTTGTTATCGAGCCGACCGTGTTCGACTCGTTTAGCTCGTTAAAAGCCCGAGTTCGGCTCGATAAGCTCATTAAACTTGAATTTTTGTTTTCGAACGACTCAAAACTCGGCTAGATAAGCTCGTTAAGACCATATTTTTCTTAAAAAAGCTTAAGCTCGAGCTCGGCTTGTTAAAACTCGAGTTCGATATCGACTCGAGTTGTTCGCGAGCTCGAGCTTTGGGGTGTCAAGCTCGAGCTCGTTTAAAACTTATGGGGCACATAAAAGTCACAAAACTTTGCTCACAAAATTTTAGGTTTAATAATATTATTGATGTTTTTAATCAGAATGTGACGGTCCATTATTGATGCAACCAATAAAATTTCACCGCCTCTTCTTGTGAGCAAAATTTTGTGACCCCATTGCTATTTCCCTTTGAATAATACTAGGGGCACAAAAAAATCACAAAAACTTGTTCACAAAATCCTATGTGTAATAATTTTATTGGTGTTTTTAATTAGAGTGTGGCGTGTCCATTATCGATGCAACCAATAAAATATCGCCACATCATTTTGTGAGCAAAATTTTGTGACCTTATTTTCTGCCGCTAGCTTTGTTTGTTTGTTTTTTTTTTTTTTTAATGTAGTGATTGTGTTGTACTGTTTCTCTAACTGTGTGTGTGAGGAATAAGAACAGCTAGAACAGTGGCTCAGCTCCAAATTCAACGGCCCAAATGCGGAGAGAGCGACAAAACAGTCCCAAATTCTTTGGGAACTACTTTAATCTCACCCCCTTCATACCAATATCAGAATCATTCGCCCTAATCGAAAATACCCTCTTTGGTGCTCTCTGAAAAGGGACTGACTTTGGATGACTGATTTTGAAGCTAAAATGGTGTTTTTATGAATTGGGTATTCTTCTTTTTCGTCTTAAATTGATCTTTTTGATTTGGGTATTTTGCAAATTTTCCCAAATTCCAAAGATTGAAGAAAAATAATTTAGGAGATGGTTAGTTTAAAGGAGGTGTGTACAAACAAGACTGTAGTGGGTATTTTCTTGGGCCAAATTCTTTCTCTCCTCATCACTTCCACTGGTTTCTCCTCTTCTGAACTTGCTCGCAAAGGTCTCTTCTCTTCTCTCCCTGCTCTTCCTTTTGCCTCACCTAGTTTTTCAGCTTTTTTATTGGTTTTTGAAACTATAATTTTTTTTATTTTTATTTTTTATTTTTTTGGGGTTTGTTCATATTGATTGTGTTTGGTAAATCTTGGAAAGTTTGTTCTGATTTATGTTGATGTTTGTGTTATGTAGGAATCAATGCACCAACATCCCAATCTTTATCAAACTATGTGTTGTTAGCATTAGTCTATGGTGGCATTTTGATTTACAGAAAGAAAGCTCTCAAGGTTTACTCTATCTTTCCTCTCTTTTAATAATGATTACTTGAAAGTTAAATTCCACTCTATCTGATTTGAGTTAGTTTTATGAAAAACCTGTTTTACACTAAAAGAAAAAAAAAAAAAAAAAAACAGGGTTTTCCTCAAGAGACGAAAAACACATTTACACTAAAGCGACCGTAAAACAAGTTTTTTTTTTTTTTTCCCCTGAGATATTCACATGTGATTTTCATTTGTTTAATTTATTTTTCAGTTAGATGTATTATGAACAAAACTAATACTAAAGTCAATTTTTTTTATTGCGACAATATTATTAATAAAGTGTGACACTTCAATAAAATATTACAATAATAAAGTGGGGGCAAGGAAGCCACATGATTCAACTCAAGGGGAAGATACATACTTTAAGATTGCTACATCAGTAGAGAAAGTTCATTGGTCTCTATAATAATATCATAATAACAAATACTCCCTCCTATCCAAAAATAAAAAATATAAAAAATAATAGTAACAATCACTCCCTCCATTCCTTGGAATGAGTCCAATTTGAATTTTTTTGGTCGACTTAATTAGTTTCAAGTAAAGCTATACCAAACATGATTTGTTATTTTAAAAGTTGCAATCCATTTCTATTCTTAATTTAGTTTTTTCTTTCAGCGGATGACATTTTATTTCCTAAAGAATGAAGGGTATGTTAAATTTTGATTTGGTAGCATAGTTGTTGGAAAGTGGACTCTTTGGTTGGAAGGCACAGCCAGCAACGTGTTTATATGTACAAAGTGCTATGTGAATTCATTGCATCTTTGGCCTTTGAATGTACCCTTAATGATCCCACCATATAACATTATTAGTACACAAGTAAAATTTAAACATCATGATTACCAAGGCGCTTTATGTAACTTCATCATAAAAAGTCATTCATTTTGGGACTTTTTTTTTGTTGCCAAAATGGAGATTCGTTTTGGGACGGAGGGAGTACTAGTTATAGTTGTTTCACCATGGTTCTTGTTTGGAATCCTGTGCAGGCGAAATGGTACTATTACATACTTCTTGGACTGGTAGATGTGGAAGCGAATTTTCTAGGTAAGCATTTGCAATCACGGTAATGCTGCTCTGTATTTATGAATACTTAAAGGTCGGGTTTTCACCCATGTGTTCAGAATTATTGTGGACGGCCACTACGAGAACAGATAAACTAGTAAAGGCTTGGAGATTGACAGTAATGGGATGATTGAGAGTTTATGCTATTACACATATGCTCAATTTCTTGTGTGAAGCTGTAGTTTTTATTGACTCCCTCCGCCCCATAATAAAGGTTATTTATTACCTTTTTGGGCGTTCCATAACGAAGGTTACTAACCCAAAATGGAAATTTGAAAATATTATTTTATTCAATAGGGCCACTCGCCCACTCACAACAACAATCCACTCACTATTCCCTACACCACATTCTCTCTCCTACTTTACTTTTCATATTCACAACACATACACCAATATTATATTTCCCCTGCATTTAATTTTAGTAACCCTTGTTATGGGACGGAGGGAGTACTTTCTAAGAGTTGATTCAGAAATTTTTGGGCTTTTACATCAACAATTTATTATCAATGCTGGGATTTATGTTGTTGTTGATGACAAGTAATACCCACTCCAAAAAAAAGTCATCATGAAAGCTGTAAATGCATCGGTTTGATATTTTCGTGCAATATGAATTGAAATGGAAGATGTGAATGGGTGAAGAACCAGTTTAGAAACTTTGGAATGGTCAAACATGTTGACTGAATGTTGTTTGAGTGCAGTGGTGAAGGCATACCAGTACACTTCTATAACAAGTATCATGCTTCTGGATTGTTGGTCAATACCATGTGTCATACTCCTCACATGGCTTTTCTTGAAGACAAAATACAAATTGGGGAAATATGCTGGTGTTGCCATTTGTGTTGCTGGCCTCGTAGTTGTTGTTTTCTCAGATGTGCATTCAGCTGATAGAACCAGTAAGTAGATCGTTCATTTCAGACGATTAGATTTTTTAATGGCTGTTATATTTTACTCCCTCCGTCCCAACTTGATAGTCCCATTTGACTTTTCAAACATTTTAACGTTATATTGTAAGTTTCGGAAACTAAGTGATTTGAAGCCTTAATCTAGGAAACATGACTAATGTTTTGGGACAAACAAAAAAGGGGAATGAGACTATCATTTTGGTACAGAGGGAGTATATTTTATTTTCCTTCCATATTGAAGTTAGTTATATTCAGATTGTTTCTATGTACTTTCTACCTTTTTGATGTTCTTGTTGCTGATTCTCGTGTTATCCTTCTAGGCGGGAGTAACCCTATCAAAGGGGACCTTCTAGTTCTTGCCGGGGCCACCCTTTATGCTGTCAGTAATGTTAGTGAGGTAAGAATTTTTCACAATATCTATTATGCATTGCAACCAATTCATGCTCTGGTTTAAAAAGAACTATTTTTTGTACTATAACTCCGTCTCTTTGTCGAATGCAGGAATTTTTTGTGAAATCAGCTGGTAGGGTTGAGCTTATGGCAATGTTGGGGCTCTTTGGTGCCATTATCAGTGCCTGTCAGATGTATCCTTATTAACACTGCAGTTGCACTTCTATTTAAACATTGGATACAGATGTTTGGACTAAATTTTTTATACATTCTTAATTTACTTTTAATTGAAAAAGTGTCATCATGAAATTGGTTCCAAGTAATCTCTTCCTCCCTCCGTCCCAAAATGAATACCCGAAAAAAATTCAAATTTTCTCTTGATCAAGAGTAAATTTGAAATTTTTTGGGACATTTCATTTTGGGGCGGAGGTAGTAGTATTGTAGCGCATGAACCTGATCATATAGTCAAAATGTCTTCTTTGACCAGTTTATAGAAGTATACTTGAGCGTGATGAGCTCAAATCTATCCATTGGTCATCTGGAGCGGTAATTTTTTTTTTTTTTTTTTATCTTTTCCAATTCCCCCCTCCCCCACTACTACACACAAAGTAGAAATATAAATATATATATATTTGTTATGCATGTAATTATCCTCCAGCAACATAACTATAAAAGTCGCATCATGCGAGATGCATGTAGATACATTGCTATTTATTTTCATGTTTGAGTCAAAACGAGCCCAATGAATTTTTTTTGTGCAATTATATGTTCAAGACAATTTGATAACTCCTATGTGGGATTTATGGATAGCCCGCCTTAATGTTTATTCGCATTGATCAGTATCTTTCAATAGTTTTGTTAACCTGCACTTAAATGCGGAGTCTATGTAAAACAAGATAATCTTGAAGTTGGGTTAAATTTTATTTCGCACATGATTTCTTTGTTTTAGGTGCTCCCTTTTGTTGGGTTTGCAGCAGCAATGTTTCTATTTTACTCGGGTGTCCCGGTCCTGCTAAAGGTATGGACTCAAAACTGTTAAAAACTTTTAATGTATGGTTATTTATGCTTTGCTTGATTAAATAAGTGATGGTACTCGAACAAACAAATAATGCTTACCATTACCTTTCATAAGAATGATTATTGTCTTGTCTTAGTTTTGCATTCATCAATGCTTTTGGATTTCTGGATTTTCATTTGGAAACTCATCATCAAGGAAATTAATTGATGTTCCTTCAAAACTTATATATATATGTGTGTGTGTGTGTGTATGTATGTATACTCCCTCCGTTCCACTAAAAGTTGCACATTTGTTTTGAGTACGGGGGTTAAGAAAATGTGTAAGTGGTGTAAGTGATGTGAGTATGAATATTGAAGTAGAGAGAGAAAGTGGGTAGGGAATAATAAGTGGATAGTTGTAGTGACTTGTGAGTATGCAAGTGGGCCCTATTGAATAAATAATTTAAAGTGTTTATTTTGGGAAAGTGTAATTTTCAGTAGTTAGTGGGACACTCTTTTGGATAAAGAGTGCTACTTTTAGTGGGACGGAGTGTGTGTATAACCCCCTCCATCCCGGAATAAATGTCACAATGACAAGTCAACATTTCAAAGCTTTTTGGTATGTTTCCTTGATTGCCCCTATTTATTCATATGCACATAGTGATATTTGCTCACAAAACGGCTCCTTGTATTTCCCATGACATTGCAATGTTTGTGTCTACTAGAATGGTTAGTTAAGGGAGATCACCATATATTTATTTAAACTTAGGAAAAATTGCATTTATGGTCACCCAACTATACGCGATGAGTGGATTTGATCATTCATCTCTTTTTTTTTGCATTCAATAGCTTGTACTATTTTTTTTGTGCATTTGTAATCACTATGGCGTTAGACATCCATTTTTACCTTTTAAGTGGCCGTGTGGATCACACATGATAAAATGTTGAAGGTTAAGATAGGAAATTAAGGGTATAGGGGTTAAAATGCTAAAACTAAAACTAATGGATCCAAATTATAAAACAACAACCCTAAATTCACTCCTTCTCTCTCTATCTGCCTCACACACTCCCCTTTTCCGTCTACATGACTTCCCCGCTCCCCCATTCCCAACCCAGTCCTTCATCTCAGTCGGCCAAGCTCCAATACCGTCACCTCCCTCTTCCTTCCGCAAGATCCAAGCATCCCTCCAACCGACCTCCAGCCTCAAACCCCCATCTCAGCTGACATATCCGGCGACCTTATCCAGCTTCGATTTGTTTTTTTCCTCACCATCTACAACGATGATGTAGATCGGAAATCGAAATCCCCTAGCTCAAATCTGGTGTCTCGACCTACATTCAAATTCCGGCCATCCTATCCAACGCCCGATTGCGTCTTCCTGTGTCTTCATCCCCTCCCATGAAATCCGCCATTCCAGTCCCCATCTTCAAATCAGATTTGGGTTTGATTTTAAAATCAGATATGTGTCTGATTTCAAAATCATATCTATCCTTTCTTCCCATCTTCAATTTCCTTTTGAATTAAAAAAAGTTATTTGAAGTTTTGAACCTAGATGGATGGTGGCAGTGGCGTTGGTGATGGTTGTTGCAGTGGTGGCGGTGGTGTTGATGATGGTAAATTTGGTAGTTGCATGCAGTGGTGGTGAAGATGGTGATTCCAAAAAAATGAGTCTATTTTTAACAATTTTAACAAAAAAATTGATTAATTTTAAATTGAAGGACATGACACATGTAAGAAATAGAAACTGATAACAAAAATATAACAACCAAAATGGAAAAAAAAATAAAAAAAATCTTACAATTCAGTGACCAAATGAGCATTTAATTCTGTTGAAGTCTCATTCATTTCCTATTTTACCCTTCAGATTCTAGTCATTTGTATTGCACATGAGTACTTAACCAAAAAAATTGGATGTCGTTAACACTAGTGATCACGGATGCACGAAAAAATTAATTCAAGCTACTAAATGCAATAAAAATGAGTTGAATAATCAAAACCACACATCCTCAATAGTTGGGTGATCTTGGATGCAATTTTTCCTTAAACTTATCTACCGTGTCGCACATCTTTATCTGAAGAGTTTATAAATAACCTTGTGCGTAGTTGTTCTTGTCTAAAGTTGTGACTTGCTTATGCAGATGAGTGGGTCCACTATGCTTAATCTGTCTTTGCTGATCTCGGACATGTGGTCTGTTTTCATTCGTATTTTTGCATACAATGAGAAGGTTTGTAAGCGTTTGAGTTCAGTTATTTACTCGTTGCAGCAAAAGGCGCACCAACTTTTGTAAGGATCTATGAATTCTTTGAACTGAAGTTTATGTTCCGTGTCAGGTCGATTGGATGTATTTCATAGCCTTTGCTGCCGTTGCTCTTGGCCTCGTTGTTTATTCGTGGTAAGTTTTCATTTGTTAAAGGTGATCTTAGTAACTTTCTTAAAATCGGACACTTATTTAGGGGTATTTTTTATTTTGTTTATTTATTAAAGGACACTCATTTTGGGGATGGAGAGAGTATGAATTTTGATAACTGTAGTCCTACAAACTCATCATTTTTTCCGTTGAGTAGATAACTTGAAGCATCTCTGCCTATCCCCGATTTATCATTCAAGGAAAAGAACAAGAAAAGGAAATAAAAAATAATACTCCCTCCGTCCCTACATGAATTCCAAATTTCATTTTAAGGGACATTCTAAAAATCTTTACTTTTTATACAATTTAGTGATAAAGATTCATATAATTCTTTTAATCCTCTTTCTAAACATTTAGTTTTGCAAGCATAAAGAGACTGACGATTATTTATTTTTGGTAAAAAACATTCATTTTGGGACAATTTTTTTTCTTTTGAAAATGGACATTCGTTTAGGGACACATGGAGTATCAATAAGATGGTGAACATTTTGGTAGAAGCCTTAATATTACGCTCCGTCCCCCAAAAATGTCTTATTTCATCAGTCAACATTTTCTAAACCACATTTTACTTGTATCTTGTTAAAATTACACTATAACTGTTTTTTTTTTTTGAAATATGACATTTTTTGGATTGAGGAAGTATTAATCTTCGATTATTTGATGTTAATGCAGGAGTGATAAAGAGGTAGATAAAAACCGTATTGTGGCTGATGAAGAGGGTGAACAAAACAAGCATTTCGATGAGGAGGCCGGTGTGGGCCCCACTCACGACAAATCAGCCATATCCGACTCCTCAAAAACTGGAAAACGAGATGTCGCTTTCTCTTCCACCAGCAGTTTGACAGAGGTGGCGACAACAGCAAGTAGGTAGGGGACGGCGGGTCAAAAGTCAATATCCAGGTCAAGAAAAGTTGACTTTGTAAGTCAAACCTAATTCAGAAAGCTGAAAAGGAAATTGGAAAAATACTTCTGGAAATGAGAAAAATAGGAGGTTGTCACTATTTAGAGAGTACTCCCTCCGTCCCAAAATGATCGTCACACTTTTTTCGACGTTACTAGGAAGGGAACTTTGAGCAATGATTTCAAGTTGATTAAATTATCCTAATGAAAATCTAAAACTTGTTATTGATATACCATCAACAATACTATCAATAACAAGGTTTAGATTTTCATTATTATAATTGAATCAACTTAAAATCATTGCTCAAAGTTCCTTCGTGGTAACGTCGAAAAAAGTGTGAAGATCATTTTGGGTCGGAGGGAGTAGCAGATTTTGGTCTCATATTTAGAATGTTGCAGATTTTGGTCTTGTCAGGTGTTGAAACTGGAAAGTCTGATTAATAATATGAGTTGAAGGTTTCATTTCTATCTATTGTGTGATTCTTTCG
Source organism: Campanula takesimana (assembly GCA_026119855.1). NCBI lineage: Eukaryota > Viridiplantae > Streptophyta > Magnoliopsida > Asterales > Campanulaceae > Campanula > Campanula takesimana. Next base: position 462,367 of record JAOWBW010000605.1, on the reverse strand, counting down.
TAGCAAAATAATAGTCTCATTTTTTTCGTTTTTTTTGCATATCTCAAAAAGTTAGTCACATTTTCAAAATTAAATCTTTAAACTCATTTAATTTTTAAACCATATAATCTTAATTTGTTATAGAAAAGTCAAGTGAGATTATGAATTTGGAGCGGAGGGAATATAATTTTACATTTTACAGAATTACTCCTTCCGTCTCATTCGAATCATGACAAATTTTCATTTTGGATGTCCCATTCGAATTAGGACAACCCAAAAATGGAAATGTTTTATTTAATGAGACCCACATTTACATTTACAACGACTTTCCACTTATTATTCTCGACCACACTTTCTCTCTCGTACTTCACTTTTTATACTCATAATGCCTACTCCACTAACACTTTTTACTTAATCCCCGTGTCTAACCCAAAATTCTTAATTCGGGTGGGACGGGAGTATTTGTTTGTATTCCTTCAAAAGTTAAGTCCTCAACACAAACAAAGCCAAAACCAAAAGCAATACTAGTAGCAATGAATTCATCCGTCATTACCAAAGACTGTCTAAACCACCTCCACCTCCACCGCCACAACCACCGTAATCCACCGTCAAATTACAAACTCCGGCCAACGTTTCTTACATTTCCCGCCACCTCAATTCGTCCGTTCCAGTTTTACACCACCAATAGGCGGTTGTCGTATCGCAATCGCACCACCGTCGCCTGCTACGGCGACAGAACTTCACCTCCCGCCACCGGCAACTCTCCGGCGAAGGCTCTTCGATCGATTATTGATTCTCCTGGTGTTCATCAGGGCCCTGCTTGTTTCGATGCTCTAAGTGCTAAGCTCGTTGGGAGAGCTGGGTTTCAATTCTGCTTTACTTCTGGTATTATCTCCTTCAATTACTACTTTATTATTGTCATTTTATTTACTTGAATCCATTCTTTGCTTTTAAGCTACTGGAAGTACTTAAGGGAATGAAATTTGACTTGAAATGGACTGACCGCGCCAACTGAGAGCTTAGTTTTACCTATTATTGCAATTTCAGCTGATTTCTTCTTAGTCCATGCGTTCCTAATTTAGTGTGTGTGTGGGGGGGGGGGGGGGTGATTTTGATAATACCTCCGTCCCTAGATGAATGTCGAATAAAAAATCAAATTTACTCTTCATCAAGAGCAAATTTTTTTTTTTGGACATTTATTTTGTGACAGAGGAGGGAGTCCTTTTTCTTGACATTTAAGCAATTTTAGTTGCAAATACTCCCTCCGTCTCAAAATGATCTTCTCATTTGCCATTCTTCATTGTCCCAAAAAGTTGTTCTCATTTCTACAATTTAGGCTTAAATGTTCATAAACACAACATGGCTAGTATTCATATCCTTAAAAAGTTTGAATAGTCAAATGTGAAGATCATTTTGGGACTGAGGGAGTATATAAGTATCCTCAGTGACAAACTCAGCTAAAGTTTGTAATTTTGTTTGGAAAGGGGCTCAAGATTAATGTAGTGGTTAATCGTATAAATGGATACACATTTAGGGATAGAGTGAGCAAATCATGTGGTAAATAGGAATTAGAGTCTGGCTTATGCCTTATATTGCTAGTGGTTGTGAAATGGTGACTATCCTCTCTCAGTTGCTGAAAAATATAGTTACATGAGGTTTATGCAAAACTTCGATGCCTACATGGGCTTACGGCTGTTTTGAGTTCTTGATGTTGGGGTTTCTCTCCAAAAACCTTTGTGGTGACTGGTGAGGTTGGGCTCCATGAAAGCCAGTTTTTGACGCAGATGGATTTTATTTCTTAAATTTATTCATTACTTTCCTTTAATTGTTAATTTTAAAGAAAATGAAAATTGTATAGTCATCTTTGATGAGCTTAGCAATATTAAGGTGCATATATTTAGATAGTTAAGTTTCTAAGCTTCGTTTATCAGTGTTCTTTTTAATAATTTTCCTGTTCTCTTAAACTGATTTCTTCAGATGTGCGTTAAAAGTTCACTTAAAATATCTGCTGTTCCTATATGCACTCCGATTCTCAAGGTAGCTACTACTATTTTCTTTCTGATGGACTAACTTTCTTGAATGCATATTGTGGCGCTATTAGGTTTTGGAATATCAGCTGCTCGGTTAGGGTTGCCAGACACTGGGTTTATTTCTTATGGAGAAATGGTGGATCAGGGGCGGCAAATTACCGAAGCTGTGACTATTCCTGTAATTGGTGATGGGGATAATGGATATGGTAATGCCATGAATGTCAAGAGAACTATCAATGGATATATAAGAGCCGGGTTTGCAGGAATAATTCTCGAAGATCAGGTTCAAATCATGAAACAGTTATTTATTCTAAATAGTATCTTTGTCATTGATTCATCTCTCTCTCTCTCTCTCTCCGCCTCTCTTTCTCTTTACGTACTGAACTTTGGTGTGACTTTTGTTGAATTATTCAGTATCATGTGATCCTAGCCTCAAGGTGATTACAACTATGAGAAGAGGTTTGAGTGGTTTAGGGGAATGGTAGGTCCCACGTTAGAGGATAGGTGTAAACGGGTGTGGAATGGAGGTGTTTAATAGAATTTGTGAATAATTCATGCATTTTCTTTGTCTTCTCTATATAATATATTTTACTTTTTCTTTCAAAAAGAACAGGCACATAAATGCAACTGATTTGGTGGTATAGTTGCAAATTTAAGTGCCTGTGGAAGCATTCTAGTGACTCAGATCTTGACTTCTGTGACTGCTAATCTTAATCATCCATAAATTGTAATCCCTCTATCCCAAAATGAATGACCATTTTAACAAAAAACTTAGTCCCAAAATGAATGACCTTTTTGCAAAAAACTTTGTCCCTAAATGTTCTTTTACCAATTTGTTTTCTCTATTCATCGTGTACTTTACTTGCAAAAATAGAAGTTAAGAAAGTAAATAGCATAGATTTTCATACACCTTTGTTACTAATATCTACAAAAGGTTGGATTTTATAAATTTCTTCAAAATGAAAAAAACGACATTCATTTGGGAGGGAGTAGACACTTTCGTTCTACTTTCTATTTCTCATAGAGACGACTGAAAGGAATTTCACATGAAAAGGAGTGCATTCCAGAATTTGATGATTTTATTTGGACTAGTGATTAGAAATTATATTGTCTCTATGGGTTAAATGGCACTAAAACTTTCCTGCCCAATCTCATTTCTACCCTTATAGTGAACTTCAGTTGTTTATTGTACTGTCACTTCCAGGTGTCCCCCAAGGCCTGTGGTCATACACAAGGCAGAAAAGTGGTGTCAAGAGAAGAAGCTGTGATGAGGATAAAGGCCGCTGTTGATGCTCGAAAAGAAAATGGTTCTGACATTGTTATTGTGGCACGGACCGATTCTCGTCAGGCATTGTCACTTGATGAATCTCTTTGGAGGTCACGAGCCTTTGCTGATGCTGGAGCCGATGTTCTCTTCATAGATGCACTTGCTTCAAAAGAAGAGATGAAAGCCTTTTGTGAGATTTCTCCACTAGTTCCGAAAATGGTAAAACTCTTTTTTTATTGGCCCACCGGTATCCGGTCACCTCATTGCTAGATACTCCTTCCGTCCCATAACAATGGTTACTTTTGGTCAAACCTACTTGAACTTTGACTAACATTTTATGCTAAATTATTAAACTCCATAAAAAATTTAAAAATGGTTATTAAATCACCAATAGAAACATTGTCAATAAATTTATTTTTTATGGAGATAAATAATTTAGCATAAAATGTTAGTCAAAGTTCAAGTATGTTTGACCAAAAGTAACCATTGTTATGGGATGGAGGGAGTATCTACTCCCTCCATCCCAAAATGAATGACCAAATTTGCTCTTGATTAAGAACAAATCTGGTTATTCATTTTGGGACGGAGGGAGTACTTTTTATTTTACGTTTTCAAGTGTCAGTATAGGATTTGCAGAAGTAGTTATCAAAAGTCTAAAAACTGACTAAACTATTAGATTCCTGTGTAGGCCAACATGCTTGAAGGAGGAGGGAGAACACCGATACTCAATCCTCTCGAACTTGAGGATGTTGGATATAAACTTGTTGCTTATCCTCTTTCCTTGATGGGGGTCTCTATTCGGGCAATGCAGGTAAGTTATTATTCCCTTTAAGAAAAAGAATGTAAAACTTCATGAAGCAAGTCAAACTTACTTTTTGATGATCTGGCAAGATTTTATTTAAAATCTTGAATTGTACAACTCGTTGAATGTTGTGTAACTTTTGCATACAATTTGCAGGATGCATTAACAGCAATTAAAGGAGGCCGTATACCTCCTCCTGGAAGCATGCCATCATTTGAAGAAATTAAAGAAATATTAGGATTCAATGATTATTATGAAGAAGAGAAGCGATATGCAGTGAGGAGCAGTCAATCTTCTTGGCAAAAGGGTGAGTCACGTTTCTGCTTATAAAACAACTTTGTCACAAGGGCGTATTGGACTATATAACAGTAATAATTTCCTGATTGAAGCTGCAAGAGGCAACTTCACATATATCAGCTTTGTCTTGGGTAAACTTATGCAAGCTTTTGCGTATCTATTAACTGATGCCGCCATATTTATGGTGAGTTATAAAGTCTGTGTGATTGTGGGCTTGCGCGCATAACAAAGATTCCCATTTCAGTTCCTTTCGAACCAGCATATTTATTTTATACTTTCATGCCTCCTGAACTTGAAATTTGACTGACTAGGAAAAATATTATCTTGGAACAGAGAAATGTAAGTGAGAGTTACATTTTCCAGATTTTCTTTTAACTTCAATATCCCATTATTTCTTTGACTTTGGTTGACTTATCACCTTAAAGAGTAGATTTGGTTCTCAGGTAGCAGCACTGAGTACAGTATCCAACGGAGCACTCAAGATGACACAGATCAGGGGGATCAAAGTCCAGTAGATCCTGTGGTGGAAGTGATAACTCCAGAAATATACCGTGGTGATGGTTCAGATGGTTCAAGGGGCCCCTTTTCAGGGATCTGGTCTCGCACTTTGAGAGTCAGAATTGTTGGACGAGATGGATTTGAGAAACTTGACGTGCGGATTCCTGTATGTCATTCATCCTTTACAATGATAATCTTATTTCATTTACTTATATTGCATATTAAGATTTTTTATATCTGAGTCATAATTCTACTGATCAATCATCCTTTTTGGGACGGGGGGAGTACTATTTAACAAAGTACATTTCCTCTTGAAAAAGCTAAAGTAAGTTTTTATATATGTAAAAACACGAAAAGTACATTGCATATTAAGGTTTTTAGTATATATTGTACAACTCAACTCCAACGTATCCTTTACTTTAGCAGAGTACTATCTACGTCCCACTAGAAGATGTGTTTCTTCCTTTTCGGGCCGTCCTATTAAAGAATAGCATTTCCTTTTAAGGATACTCTTTTACAACAAATTGACTACACAAACCTTCATTTTCCGTCTAGTTAATTTTCAAATTTTGCCTCCTAGTTTGAATTCAATTGTTTGATGAGGGCAATTCAGAAATTTTCTTAATATGCGTGTTTGGTCAATTGTTACTCTTCTATTTGGTATGGAGGAAATTGATGAAGGAAGGATGCATTACAAATTGAAGATATCTATTGCTACAACATGCCTCTCTCTCTCTCCGAGTAAATTATTACATGCACACCCCTTACCATTAATTTTGTGGCATGTAAAACTAATAAAGAGTTCTTGCTTTTTCCCAGGCTGGATTTTTGGATGGTATCACAAATATAGTCCCAGGTATGAAGTTCTTATTGAAAAAATTTGATATAGTTGATGTCACACTTGAAACTTGCCCCTTTTTTATATCACGAATATTCTGCTGTATACAGCTCTGGGAGGGGTGAACATCAAGGCACTTTTGGAAGATGCAACCTCAGATATAGGAGGAAAGCCCTTGCTAGATTTCAAAGACTCAATGGGTGACCGGATTCAAGTATTTCTGGAGTAAAACTGTTTTATCTTCAGATCCTTGGAAAATAAGGTATGCTATATGAATTGGTCAATGTTCAAATGCTATCTGCTTTTATTGTTCTTTACAACAACAAAAACAATACTCCCTCTGTCCCGGAATAAATGTCATAGTTGACAAGTCAATGTTTTTAAGCTTTTAGTTATGTTTCCTTGATTGCCCCAATCTAGTCATATGGGTAGAGCGACACCTCTTATGGCATTGTATTTGCAATGCTTGTGCCTATTAGAATGAGTAGTATAGGAAGATCACCAAACTTCATACCCTATTTTTAGTAAGACGATATTTATTTTGGGACAAACGAAAATGGAAAGTAGGACATTTATTCCGGGACAGAGGGAGTAACACCTTAGGCCCCGTTTGCTACATAGGAATCCAAGCCAAGGAATGGGTATTTGATTCATGTGTAATACTTAATTATGTTTGGCTCGCTCATTACACTGGATATGGGTATGGATATTAGTTTCCGGTGGGAATCAAATACCTACAATTTATTGTCATCTCATGCCCGCGATGAAGGGTGGGTTTCTAATGCCCATACCTAAAGAATCTTAAAATTTATCAATAATATTTTGAAAAACTAAAATCTAATCCAACTCTATCCTAATCTCCCATTCGTTCATATCCATCTTTCCTTTCTCTCTCTCGTAACTCCATTACCCAACTCATTTCATAATTCTAATACCACCAGTTCCTGTTGTAATGGACGCAAGGAAGAGACATTTTTTTATTCACTTGAAGTTTAGAAGTGAGTAAATAAAAAACCCAATTAAAAAATAGCAATGATAGTTAAAATGGTGTTTCTTTTTCATTCTTCCATTAATGAATAATATATGTTTATTCATCTTTCTTACTCTGTTGAATTATATTTTGAAAAATTGATTATGAAATTAATTTAGTGAAAAATTATGAAAATAATAATATAGGTATGGTAGTATTATAAAGTATTAAAAACAATGACAGTAGGTAAGCATGTGATTATGTGAATCAAAAGTAAAATTGGTAATCTAATTCCAATTTCACGATTAAGACAAAAATAATGACCAAACATAGGTATGGGAATGTTGAACTCCTATCATTCCTGGATACCACATTGCTATGTAATACATGCCCATTCCTACACAACCATTCCCGAGTACCAAACGAGGCCTTAGTCCCAATATGATATGAGTCAGTTAACATGAATCATCATATTGAATCGCTAATGAAAAGAGGTGAGGAAAAAGAAATGTAAAAATATATATGATTTAGTCGATAAAAGAAAGAAAATAAAAATAAAATGAAAGCTAATGCATTAATTGTTCTCTATGACAGTGAATATGGTTTGCTTTCTCAGTGATTCAACTCTCATTATTAGATGAAAATATACATTAGGCAATCAATTTCCTTTTATCAACTGAAAAGTGCTCTTCCAATCTACATGACTGCTCCACATCTGAAATTGCTGCTTGTTTTGGTGTACTTGTATATATTATACTCCCTCCGTTCCATAATAAATGTCACACTTTCCTCTTTAGTACGTCCCAAAATAAATGTCGCATCTCTAAATTAGGAAAGAGTCATATTGCAATTTACCATTGTACATGCAATTTACAAATAGGTAAATAGGTAAAGCACATTCGTTAAGAACATTGACAAGTTAACTGCGACTTTTATTTTGGGATGGTGGGGAGGATGACGCGAAATTTACCTTCACTACGTCTGTTAGCCATGCTTGTTGTTACTTTTGCACCGGAATGCAACAAAAAGTTCCACCGGATGTCTGAATGAGTATTCGGCAGTACTTATGATAAGCAGTGGTTTTCTAATGTGATTTTTTTTTTTTTTTTTTTTTTTTTTTTAAATTCGAGAACATTAATAAACGATAAAACTTTCCTTTATATACGTGGTTGTTGAATGGCATTAGAGATGCTGATAATATAGTCCTCTTTGCTTGTAGGTTGAAATGCAAGTCAACTCAAGCCTTCCAACCTTCTCTGTGTCCGTCTGTATACGATGTGCGCATGTGGCGAATCGAGCCCCAGTCTGTACCTAGAAAGGGTGGTACGGTACAACTCTACATGACGGTGTATGCTAGAATATGCAGAAGTAGCGCGGTTTTTGCTTCTGTAATTATACTCAAATTTATTAGCCCATATTTCATTGACTTTTTTTTGTACAACATATATGTATGGGAAAGAGGCATGATAGTGATATTTGGAACACAAAATGGGAGTATGGATAGCATGTCTTTCCAAAATGCTTTGTTAGAACATGTTTATACATATGCTTTCTTAAAACATAATTTAATGTTCACAAATCCTATATATTAGCTGTCACAATGATGCAAGTGAATAAACTTTTGCAAACACATACATTATGAGATACTCCTCCCTTTGTCTCGGGGGGTAAGCGTCTACTTATCTATTTACACGGAGATTAAGAAATGTCAGAAATGATGTAAGTGTTGTGAGTATGAAAACGAGGTACGAAAGAAAAGGTGGGGCAGGAAATAATAAGTTCGATTTCACAAATCTATAGTATAGTATTCTATAAAACTGTGAAGCAAATTCATCCACAATTGACCACGGGCAGAACGGTCACATAGGTTATTTCATGGTCGTACACGCGGTGTGAGACTTTTGACTGTTTGACCTTTTCCTCAATTTTGTTATGTTAGCAATGATTATTAAGGCAGCCTTTTTCATAAATACAGTAGGACATTCATTTGAATAATTAAATAAATGTATTATATTAATATTTAAAAACAACAAAAAAAAAAAGAAAAGTACAACAAGCATCTGTCTCTATAATTTCTGCGTGTATGCTGCTCGCTCTGCTGTCTACTTCAATTCAATTTCTTTCTTTGGTTTTCTCTGATTCTTTTCCTTCTTTTTGTTGGGTAAAATATTTAATAATGATATTAATTTGAGTGGTTATTTGTTTGTGAAAATCTCGTGAAAATTAATTTATTATAAAACGTGTTATTAAAATGCGGAGTGTCATTTTTATAAATAACTAACACTTAATAAAAACCTTTTTTTTTTTTTTTTTTTTTTTTTTTTAGTGCAAAACATGTTTTTCATATAATTGACACTATTTGTTTACTTTTATCAATAAGAACATAAAATTCATTCTTTATTCAAATTCAAAAGTTAGAAAGATTCATCTTTAACATTTTGGAAACTTATTTGGTTGAATTAATGCATCTACAAAACATCTTCTACTACTTTTTATTCATCACAACAACACTTTTTTCGTCAAAAATAAAATAAATTGAATCGTTTGTATCTTAAATATCAACTCTATTAAATTTTTTATTTCTAAGAATATTTGATTTACTTTTTTATGCATTAATTTTACCATAAAAAGTTAAACTCCTATCTATATTTAAATTTAAATATGTAACATTTATTTTAGAATGGACTCACATAATAATAGGCACATCATTTATTATGTGATTGTAGAGTAATTTTCTATATACTATTAACACCATATTTTTTAGTATATAAGCATTTAAATTATACTCCCCCGTCCCAGAAAGATAGTCCATATTTTTTCATTGTTACTACGAGGGAACTTTGAGCAATTATAAATTCTACTTATAATTATGTTAATGTGAATCTAAAAATTGATATTAATAGTATTTATAATGGTGTATTAAGAACAATTTCAAAAATTTCATTAGAATAATTAAAAACAACCTTAATTATTACTCAAAATTCCTTCGTAAAACTCATGAAAATAGAGGGACTATCATATTCTGGGACACAGAGGGAGTATATATGAAAAAAACTTAATTTTTATGTTCAATTTACCCTAGTTAAAAGAAACATTGAGATTTTTTGTTTTAAAAAAATTAGTATAAAAATAAAATGAGAACCTATATCATATTTTAAATTCCATTTACCTAACAGAAAAAAAAAGAAAGAAGAAGAACCATTCTTGATTTATTACGATTTCAGGGAGCTCCTCCCTTCCCATTTTCGCTCCTCTCTCTCTCTCTCTCTCTCTCTCCCTCCCTCGTCGGTGAATTCCTACTACGATTTCTCCAGATCTGCCAAACCTTCAATTCCGATCAGGTTCGATTTCTCATTCTCTACCGATTGGATCTCTCATTTTGTTCTATCAAAATTTTGATTTGTCTGAGATCTCAATCGTCGTTTAAATCGATTATCAAGATCTCACCTTTGTCTTATGACCTGCAATTTTCCTCCGGATTAATCTAATTTAGGACTTATTCTTGATTTTTGAAAAAGGGTATTTCTCCTCGATGATTGTTATATTATAATTCCCTCTATTTCTTCATTGGGGTTCCAAAATTTTCATTGTGTTCCTCATAATTTGATCTTAATTTTTTTTATTCTTATTTATAAGAGTTTCAGATATTGGGTATTTGATGTTCCTCATATTCTTTAGTTTAAAGGATTACCCATAATGTGTGTGTGTATATTGATGGAATCCATTGTTGAGATTTCAGTGTTGAAAGCTGATTTCTTGTTTCTTATTTATGTATGGATTCGGAATTGAAGCATCATTCGATTTTGTTTCCATGATAGATTCCTCAAATGTCATTCCCAGATTTTGTTTCTTTGAAATCCTGAAAATGATTTTGATTTCTTTTTCATCATGTGCTACTTCATGTTTCAGGTTTCCCCTCCTTAGTTTCTCTGTCTAATTTGTTATTGCAATCATAGTGGCTCCCTTGGAGGGGCTGATTCTGGCCTCAACTTAGCATTCCTTGATGAGAATATGTTAATGAGTTTTGTGCACATATATGTATGAATTTATACAATATCAATGGAGGCAACATATTGTGATATCGACGTCATCAACTGTTCAGTATACTTGTCCCCAAAAAAAAGAGAAGGTTTTAATTCATTTTCAACCATTGTACTTTCAGCCGACTTTCACTTTAACCATTACACTTTTTTTTCTTTTGCACGAAAACCACTATACTTTCGGAAACCTCCCATCGCAGCCACAAATTCGTGTCTAATCCTTCACTAACCTGTGCCCTAATCCGTTATTTTTGGGTTTGGATGAGAGGTTTTCTAAAGTAGAGTGGTTTTTGTGCAAAAAATAAAGTAGGATGGTTAAAGTGGAAGTCGGGAGAAAGTACGATGGTTGAAAATGAATTTAAACCAAAAAAAAGAAACTTGACCTAGTCATCCTTTTTATTTGTTGATTACCATTTCCTCGTACAATGTGGTGTTTATGTTTACGTCAATGATAAAGTTCTTTACAGTTGTGAGTGGGGTTATCTAATTCTTATGTTGCCATTCCTGCCTATAATCCTTATTATATGTTTGTGCTTTTGTTGCAGAGGGTTTTGCGTCCTAGTACGTAAAAATGAAGAAGGCTTTTGATCAAACTGTTCGGGATCTGTAAGTTAATTTGTTGTTGAAGATTCCAATTTCAAGTGTTCACTAGCAAAATGTTTACTCACAATTGTTCTTTTTTGGTTGTAATTTTTTTTTGGCCTATTACATATTCCTTCCTTCCCAGAGTAAGAGTCCTACCTTGGTTATGCACGCTTATTAAGAAAAACAATAGGAATTGGGTAAATATTTCAAAGGATTGAGGGCGTTATTGTCCAAAACACTATTTACAATGCAAGTGGGTGTAAGCTAGTTAAGTGTTGGGTTTTTTGTAATTATATAAGCATCACTAGGACAAAGTTCTCCAAAACACTATTCATTATGTCCCGTCCTTTGCCATTTTGGGGTAAGGACTCTTACTCTCGGACGTACCAAGATACAAATTAGGACTCTTACTCTGGGATGGAGGGAGTACTTTTCAACTAAATGCTGGGAAAAGGGATTGAATCCTCGTCATTTCCTATGGAAAGGGGAGGGGTGCCATCTGAGCTAGAACTCATTGGCTTTTTGGTTTTAATTTGTGTTATTTTCTTGTTTATCAAACATAATGGACTTGATGGTGTCATGTTTGAAATATTATCTCACAACCCCCCCCCCTTTGTTTCTACAGTAAGAGAGAGGTGAATAAAAAAGTCCTGAAAGTTCCTTCCGTAGAACAGAAGGTAAATTTCACCTTCCTTTTTCATATTTATATTGTCTTTTTTTTTTTTTTTTTTACTTGTTCTGAGTTTGGGTAAGGATTTTAGTTGAAGGAATACAATTGCGTTTATATTTCTACTCAATTATTGACTAGTCTCATCAAAATGGATTTGTTAAATCACTCTTTAAAGCAATGAAATTTGAGTAGACGTGATTTGAGATCATACTATCAAGGAAGATGCATTTTCTATCTCTCATACATACTCACAGTTAGGTGTTGAGTTGTAGCTGAAGAAATGTGTATAGTTGGCAAATGAAGTATGTGAGATTCCTTACAGATTTCGTTTGTTGTTTAATCCTTCATCTTTGTATTGCTATGGCGATGATCTGAACATGACATAATTTCTGATCCTTACAAATGCCTCTATAATAATTGTTTGTCTTTCAATGTTTAGGTTATGGATGCTACTAGCAATGAGCCCTGGGGCCCTCATGGATCACATCTTGCTGATATTGCTCAAGCCTCAAGAAACTAGTACGAGTTATTTTGTACTTTCTTTGACATTAAAATTATTTAATATGATGAGAAACTCACTTTTTGTGACGCACATGCAGTCACGAGTACCAGATGATTATGTCAGTACTTTGGAAGCGTATTAATGACACCGGAAAGAATTGGCGGCATGTATACAAGGTTTGTGCAGTTTAAAACATTAAAAGTTAAGACGTACTCCCTCCGCCGTACCACAAATGTGACTAGCTTTTTGGTTAAAGAGATTAAGAAAAAGTAGCAATCCCTCCGTCCCAGACTAAGGTTCTTACTTTCCTTTTTGGTTTGTCCCAGTTAAGGTTCTTAGTTGCTTTATTACTTAAAATGGACAATGGGACCCACTTATCATTAAAAGGGCAGCCCGGTGCACAAGGCATCCCCGCATAGCGAGGGTCCGGGGAAGGGTCCCCACCACAAGGGTGAAATGTAGGCAAACCTTACCTTGCATTGCAAGAGGCTGCTTCCAGGACTTGAACCCGTGACCTCCAGACCCACTTATCATTCTCACAACAAAAAACTCTTCACCCACTTTCTCTCTCCTACTCTATCCTACTTCACTTTTCATACACACAACATTTACTTTTTCTTAATTTCCGTGTAAAGTCAAACTAAGAACCTTAGTCTGGGACGGAGGGAGTATAATATTAATAGTAGAGGGGTTGTGAGTATGAAATGTAAAGTAGGAGAGAGAGTGAGCGGTATGAATGGTAAGTGGAATGTTGTTGTGAGTATGACACGTGGATCCCATTGAACAAAATATTATTAAAACTTTGCCATTTTGCGCAATCTCAATTGTGGTGGGACAGACGAAAAAGGAAATAAGTCTCACTTGTGTTGAGACGGAGGGAGTACGCATTTCTTTCATGTTACGGAAGTTCTTTTGTTTTTTTAATTACACTGAATTGTTCTAAAAAAGTGTTTGGTCCGTCTTTCTTTCTTTATATACATTGCTTACTGAACATTTCCGGCTTATTTCTTCAGGCTTTGACTATATTGGAGTACTTGGTAGCTCATGGGTCAGAACGCGTTATAGATGAGATAAGAGAGCATGCTTACCAAATATCAGTAAATTCCTATTCCTTGTTGCTATTTCATAGCTATATTTGCTATTATACATTCTTTGCGGACTTGGAAAATCTTAGAGTTAATGTTGACGAAGGTTGTATTTATCAGAAGTTTCTTTTATTTTGTGTAGACATTGTCCGACTTTCAATATATTGATTCCAGTGGGAGGGATCAGGGGAGCAATGTGAGGAAGAAGTCTCAGAGTCTTGTTGTTCTGGTGAATGATAAAGAAAGAATTCAAGAAGTTAGACAGAAAGCTGCTGCTAATAGGGACAAGTGAGTCAGCTGCTTATAATTTCAGCTTATTATATTTATTTTATATGCTGGTGGGCGACCAATATTTGATCATTTTACCATCTTTTTTGCATCAAAAGTACTTTAAATTGGCAATATGTGGCTTGTGATGTGAATCATTTCTGTTTATTTCAACATTTTAGCTATTTTATTATTGTCTCAATATTTGAAATCTTGGTACGCCATGTTTCCTCCAGTTTCTACACAATGTCAAGGTAATTGCTCCCTTTTGTATGGTATTTCCTATTTAAACGAATACCGTCATATGGAGGTAGATAATGTAACCTGTTTTATCATCTAAAAGGCTCGTGTACATAGTTGTTAAAGGTGAAAGTCGAGAGGCGGGCGGGAGGTATATAGAAAAGGTGAAAGGCGAGGTGATTGAAAGGTGGCCAAAAGGCGAGCAAGGCATTAAATAAACCAAAGTAGTATTAAAAGTATTCATGTGCAACATATATTACTACAAATATTAAAACATGTTCTAAACAAGAATTTTGCTTGAAATAAATGTCAACCGTATCTTAACAAATGCAAACCCCAAAAGTGAGAATTCTACCACAAAAGACATTAATTTAAACTAAGATTTTTTGAATAATCAAATTTTTAGTAATTTAAAAAATGTAAATAAATTTCAAAGTATGTTAGAAATAAGAATAGTATAGTATCAAAATAAGTTAATATATTATGTCAAACCTATAATATCATACGTGAACATTAGACTCTGAGATAATTAAAGCTTCAAAGAGAATGAACAAGAGAGCAAAGTAAATAGCAAACAGACCCAGAGCAAATTGGGGCACTTGTTTGCTTTCGTTCATGATTTGTCGTACTTCTCATCTTTCGTCCGCTTAAGAGATACTCCCTCTGTCCCAGCTCACTTGAGACTTTTTGACCAAAACTGGTCAACTTAAGGTCGGTTTGACCAACACTTTATAGAAATATTTATGATCCAAATAAAAATAAAAAAATGTAAATGATCATCATTAAAAATCCTCTCAATAACAATTTTTAAATTTTTTTTTGGAACATAAATATTTCTATAAAGTGTTGGTCAAACCGACCTTAAGTTGACCAGTTTTGGTCAAAAAGTCTCAAGTGAGCTGGGACGGAGGGAGTATTAAAGTTGTCTTTCTTTCTTTTGCACGCCACAAGCTACCTGTGCCCCAATCTGTTTCCAAAATGACCTATTTTAAGTTAAACTATTAAAACTAAAATTACAAAATGGCCTAAGTTAACATTACACATGCCTATTACGCATTTTGCCATAGGTGGATACCTCACGCCACTAGCCATAACCAAGAAAGGCGTCGCCTGTGTCAAAAAACGCACAACAGCCTGCCTCAACACCAAAAGGCGGCTGGCCCCAAAAGACGCCAAAAAGACGAGGCGGGTGAGAAAGGCACTAGGTTTTCACAACTATGGTTGTGTATGTCTTGAGAGAGAGAGAGAGAGAGAGGGTCAAAGCTCATATAAGGCGAACGTCTTGACTCGATAGACGAGGGTCAATGGCTGGGTTTGATTTTACTTTTCGTTAACTAACTCCCTCAGGGAAGTATTCTTAGTTTCTTGGCTCTAGTTGTTGTAGCTTCTGACTCACTTAATCAAACCATGGGTTGCGGGTTGCCTTAATTTTTTTTTTTTTTTTGGATTGCCTTAATTTTCTTCATGAGATATTTTTTTTTTTTTTTTTTTTTTTTTTTGGGAATTTTACACATCAGCTGATATTTGCGCACCACCTTTTAACCAGTGATTTTATTTATCTTTTACTCTTTTCTATGAGGATGTTTGACTAATCTGTAAATACCGGAATAGGTTTCGCAACACTTCTGGAGGGGGTATGTACAGGCCCAATTCAGGTTCTGGAGGCTATGGTGACAGATATGAAGATGATCGTTATGGAGGCAGAGACGAAGACAGGAATGGTTATGGGAGAGAAAGAGAATCGGGTGATGGAAGGTATGGGGACTCTTATGATCGTTATGACGACCGCAATAGCCGAGATGGCTCCAGAGATGACGATTACAGGGGAAGAAGTCGTAGTGTCGATGACTACAACTATAACTCAAGAAGTAGGAGTTCTGATAGAGACAAAGCTCGAGCTTATGAAGATGATGGTCAATATTCATCCAGGTACTCATACCTTCAGTATGTTTTTCATGGTGATGGTAGAGGATGAATTTGCACCAAATTCTTACATCTTGTTCCCTCATATGCATCATGCATATTTTAGTAGGGATTTATTCGGTTTGTAGAGAATAGGATCCACATTTCTTGAGGATACTTGTTAGGAACTATAAGAGAATATACACAGAAGGACGAACTTCAATTTCATCCATTTGTACTTTCACCTGACTTTCACTTAAATTGTTGTACTCCCTCTGTCCCAGAGTAAGTGTCCACCTTTTTTTCATGTTAGCACGAAGGAACTTTAAGCAATAACTTTAGGTTGATTTAATTATCTTAATGAAAATTTAAAAATTGTTATTGAAAGTATATATAATGGTGTCTAAGAAACAAGTTTTATATTTTTATTATGATAATTAAATCATGCTAAAATTATAGCTCAAAGTTCCTTCGTGCTAACATGCAAAAAAAGTGGACACTTACTCTGGGACGGAGGTAGTGCCTTTTTATTAGCATAAAAACCACTCTACTTTGGAGAATCTATTATCCCGATACCAAATACGTGCCCAATTGTGGCTTAATCCGCGAATTTGGGACAGAGATGATAGGTTTTCCAAAGTACAATGGTTTTTATGTTGATAAAAAGTACAATGGTTAAAGTAAAAGTACCCTTGAAGTACAGTGGACAGAAAAGAATTTAGACCTAAACAGAATACGAGGAGACGGTATTCAGATAAAACCACATGGGGCATCATTATATCAGAATATACTTTTGGAATCACGCAAATGCTTATGCTTTTTGAGCATAAGTCGCGGTTATATGATAGGTTGTTTCTTTGGTTTATTTATTTATTTAATTACCTTTATAATGCTTATGCTTTTTGAGCATGTTGATAATGCTTGTGACACTTAATTAAAGCACATCCTCTTGAAACTTGCAGAGGAAGTGGCGCGAAAGCGGATGATCAATCACAGGATGGAAGGTAATTGTAGTTTACATACTACAGCATGTGTTGGGAAACATTTTCTTTTTGGGAATATGTACGTAAATAAAGACGGGTTAATCAGCTTTTTGATAATTGGATTCCGATTCTTTATTCTCAGTGTTGGTGGCGGACGGATTGAAAGAAAACATTCTGAGCAAAATCTTGGGGCACCTCCTAGTTATGAAGAGGCTGTGGGCGATGGACATAGCCCTATTCACAGTGAGAGGTATTGGTTTTGTGCTGTGGTCCCTCAGACAACTCTGCTTATTTAATACTCACTCCGTCCCGGAAAGATAGTCCCGTTGGACTTTTGATGGTCAACACAAGTGAATTTTGTCCAAACATTAATGCAATCTAATCATCCCAATAAAATTCTAAAATTTGTTATTGAAAATCACTTAATTATCAATTACAATTTCTAGAAGTTCACTAGGATGATTAGATTGTCATTAATATTTGGTCAAAATTCACTTGGTTGACCATCAAAAGTGAAATGAGACTAATTTTTGGGACGGACTGAGTGTGTAGAATTGGTTATAAGCTATAACTTTTAACTTTCGCCTAATTGGTAGGGATGGAGAGGCTCGTGCAGCATTTTCTCCTAAATCTCCGTCTCCTCCTGTAAGCACTAATCACCAAGCAACCGCAGCTCCCAGCACCACTGCTGCTCCACCACCACCTCCAGCTTCACCACCACCTCCAGCTGCCTCTGACAAGGGAACTGATGGATTTGACGAGTTTGATCCTCGAGGTTCATTTTCAGGTAGAAAATTCTTCTTTCTGGGATAGAATTGTCATTTAACAGGCTTCATTTGAGGAGTCTTTTGCATTTGAGCAGTCCATTTTCACGCTTTGTTCATGAAAGTGAGGGTCACTTTTCATGCTTATAATCCCCGCTAATATTAATGAAGATTTGTGTTTCACTGATCACACTTGAGGGTGATATTAAAATGGTAAAATTGTTACGTTGAGAAGGGGTTCTTTAAACAGGGTGGCTACCGAATGCCGATGAGACGTGCCTACTTTCCGAAACAAACCATGTATTCCTGACAATCTTACTATTTTGGCCTTCATTTTTTTTAACTTTCAAAAAATGCCCACCAACTATTCATATTAATCGCAACCATCTTTGAATTATTTTTCAAGGACGATTGGAAAATGATGGAGTCAAATGATTTTTTAAATCTGTGTTGGTCTTTTTCTAGGATGGACGAATTATATTTATTGTGATTCAATACCCTCTCCGTCCCACCCGAAACAAGATGTTTTGCCATTTGGATGTCCCACCCGAAATAGGACATCCCAAAATGAAAAGTTTTTATTTATTTTTTATGAATGGAACCTGAACCCACTTGTCATACTCATTTAGTTTTCGGTTTGACCAGCTGCACCTGCACCTACAACTTCAAACAGTGCTGAAATGGACTTACTGGGCGCGTTATCAGACTCGATGGCTATTGTACCTGCAACTACTGAATCGTTTGAAGCTGATACCTCCACAAACTCCACTTCCGGGCAGACATTTGTTGCAGCCCCAGCTTCCAGTATTCCTAATCAGGTGGAGTTTCCTAACTCTAGATATTTTGATTTAATCACAAGTATAGACGCAATATATCAGAGATGTACTCCCTTCGTCCCGAATAGATAGTCTCATTTGACTTTAGTGTTTGGTCAAAGTTCTGTTGTATTGACCTCAAAAGTGAAATGAGACTATCATTCTGGGACGGAGAGAGTATTACACTACTTAATTAAAGATTTTGTCTTGAAGGATATCACTATTTGCAAACTAATAAATTTCTTCCATTTTGCAGCCATTTGATGATCCATTTGGCGATGGGCCCTTCAGAGCTATCCCAACCGCTGAGACTCAGCCAGCTCAACCTCAGGTTACCGCTTCTTCCACATCTCCATTTGCAAATCAAAGTGCTGAATCACCACAGAATTTCGAGTCAGTCAATAATTTCGGCTTCGGAGATGCATTTTCTGCTACGGCTCAGCCTACTGCCTCCGTCCCACAATTTTCTCAGCAGGAACTTTCAACCCCCAACCAAAACTTTGATATTTTGGCAGATATCCTCCCACTATCTGGACCTTCACCTCCTACATACCCGCAAGCTAGTTTTCAAGCTGGTCAACCCTCATCACCATCTGGTTTCTTGCCTCAGACGGGACCCACACCATCTACTGGTTTCCCAGGTCAATCTGGTCAACCCTCGTTTCACTCGAATTTTTCAAGTCAACCAGGTCAAGGTTTTCCATCTCAACCTAGTCAAACTACACCACAGCCAGGTTTTCCTTTCCAGAATGGTCAACCTTCAGCCTCTTTGGGGTATCCGACTCAAATGGGCCCCGTCTCTCAGGGAGGTTTTCCTGCTACTAGTGGTATACCCACCCAGCAAAATAATAATATTTATGGAAGTTATCAGCCACAACCGGGGCCCACAGCTTCAGTTCATCAAATGTCTCAAATTGCTACTCGGCCACCTGCGCAAAATAACACGGCAAATTTCTATCAAGCCTCACCAATGCAATCAAGTGCTTCACAACGAGGGCTTAATGCTACAACAGGTGCTCTCGCTCTAGTTCCTCAACCGGGCAAAGACAAGTTTGAGACCAAATCAACAGTGTGGGCCGACACACTAAACCGAGGGCTGGTCAATTTGAATATCTCAGGATGTGAGTTTTCAGCACTTCTTCAGTCTCATGTTCTATACTCCCTCCGTCCCCAAATGATCTTCCCACGTTTTTTTTTTCTGTTACTATGAAGGAACTTTGAGCAATAATATTTGGTTGATTCAATTAAATCAACCTGAAATTATTGTTCAAAGTTCATTCGTAGTAATAGCGAAAAAATGGGAAGATTATTTTGGGACGGAGGGAGTAACACTTCTTTTACTCTCCCTCCATCCCGGAAATATAGTCCCATTTGACTTTTGATGGTCAACACAAGTGAACTTTGACCAAAAGTCAAATGAGACTGTTTCCAGGACGGGGGTAGTATGTAGCAAGATATTTTACTTATGCTACTTTTCCCACATGCAGCTAAAACAAATCCATTATCCGATATTGGAATTGACTTTGAAGCCATTAACCGGAAGGAGAAGAGGATGGAAAAACCAAGTGCAGTACCTGTGACTTCAAATGTAAATATGGGTAAAGCCATGGGTTCGGGTACTGGGATGGGTCGAGCAGGTGCCGGTGCTCTGAGGGCGGCCCCACCAAACCCCATGATGAGTTCTGGTATGGGTGTAGGTTTGGGCGGTGGCCCAGGCCTGGGACCAGTGTTGGTGGGTATGGAGCAAATCAACCCATGGGTATGGGCATGGGCATGGGGCCCGGATCAGGAGTTGGAGGATATGGAGGTAATCAACCCATGGGCATGGGGCCCGGATCGGGAATTGGAGGGTATGGAGGTAATCAACCCATGGGCATGAACATGGGCATGGGTATGGGTATGGGTATGGGGATGAATAATATGCCCATGAATCCGGGCATGGGAATGAATATGGGGCAAGGAATGCAGATGAGGCCCCAAGGAGGATTTCCTCCTGGATCCAACATGTCGGGAGGTTATAATCCGATGATGGGTCCCGGTGGTTATGGTCAACAGCCTTACGGAAGTGGCTACCGATGAGATGTGGAATCTCAACCCCCATTGATGTAATGCATTCAATCGCATGTACTCGGGATATAGGTATGTATCATGTATGTTCATTCTTTGAGTTTTTTTTTTTTTTTTTCCCAGTTGTTTTGGGTCACATGAGAGTTGTTTAGGTGCCCTAATAGTGTTATGGCTGTTGTGAAATTGTATTACCATTGAGGATATAACCATTTCTCTGGTTGCCTCTTTTTTTTTTTTTACTTTTATTTTCTTATACATATATATTTTTTTTTGTGACTTAAGATACTGAAATATGTTATGTCCACCTTGAGAATAATGAGCTTGGCATTTTATTCTTATTGATTTTTTTTTTTTTTTTTTAATCCATTCAGTAATTTGTTTGTACTTATTATAATGTGTGCGCTTATGCAAACACAAAATGTATTCATGTTTTTTTGGTAGAGGAAGATGTCATTTATGAGTAATGACATTTATTTTGAGACGAATAAAAAAGAACAAAAATATTGTAAATGAGACATTTATTTTGGAACGGGAATTGAGTGTATATTCACTGTTATCAAGATCGTTAGTCTTGATTTTTTTTTTTAAAACCAACCGGTTGGTGTGGTCATGATTCACACTCCCTCAGTCCCAAACTAATCGCTACTTATTTCTGTGTTTTGGGTGTCTCATACTAATTGACACTTAGCCAAAATTTTCAATTTTCTCTCTCATATTCACTCATAAACAACTATCCACTAACTTATTTTTTTGAGAATTTTTTGGGGAAATTAGTTTCTCCCTAAGTTATAAAAAATCATGTTTTTATAGGGTTTAAAATTTAGGGTATAGGGTTTAAAGTTTAGGGTTTTAGGTTTGAGTTTTAAAGGTTAAAAACATGATTTTTTATAGCTTATGGAGGAACTAGTTTCCTCCAAAAAAACATTTTTTTTTCTCTCCTATCCACTCGCAATACTTATTTTTTTCAATTTATTTTCTTAATCCTCATTTATTCATTTTTAGTTGTGATTAGTCATTGGAAATTTGATGACTACCAAGCCTATTCCCTCTGTCCCCCGTTTGAAATTAAAGATAAGAACGACCTAAATGTATTTTGATGAAATATCAAAAGAAAAATAACTATTTTAATGAAAATATTTTTAAAAATATTTTTATCTGTAGTAATATACAATAATAATTTTTAAATTTTCATCAGTATAATTATTTTTCTTCTAGTTCTTGATTAAACTGTAATTAGCTTGATCATAAAAGGAGAATGATATAAGTTCCATTCCCTAGGGTTTGGTGCATTGCTTTTGGTTATGGCCATATCTAGTAGTTGTTGTAGTTTGGTAATTCTTACTCCCTCCGTCCCAATTTAAGAGTCAAAAAATAAGATGGCACAAGAATTAATGAAAGAATCTTTTTATTATAAAGTATAGATAGTGGAGTAGAGTGTTGTGAGTGCTCCCTCCGGTCACAAATATAAGCAAAAGTAACTAAAATCACACTTATTAAGAAAGTAGTTAAATTTAGTTTCTTGTCTTGATTTTATAATAAAAATATATAAAATATAATATATCCTCATATTAAATGTGTACTAAATGTACACTTGTATTTGAAAATGAGAAATTAATTAGGGGTATTTTTGGTAAAAGAGTATTAAATACAGTAACATTTAATGTGTTATGTATTGAAACCCAACTTTTTTGCTTATATTTAGGTGCAAAAAAATTTGCTTATATTTGTGTCCAGAGAGAGTATATTGCTTGTTATTCAAGTTGGCACCTCTTTATGATTTAAAAAAGAACAAATGTAACAATCAAACTAGTTGACTTTTGCCAAACAAGTAATTATCAAGTCGCAAAAATGCAATATTTTGAATAATTCCGCAAGCCATGATCTTGACCATTCACCAACAAACATTTTCCTAGCTAAAAATACTTCTTTCCTTCTCAATATATCCACATTTTTTTCTATTATTGGCCCCTAACAATAATCCATTTCCCAATTCATTAAATTTAATCTCAAAACTTGCTACTCCATCCCAGACTAAAGTTCTTACTTTCCTTTTTGGTTTGTCCCAAACTAAGGTTCTTAATTGCTTTATTACCTAAAATAGACAATGTGTTATTCTCACAACAAAACTCCATACCCATTTTATCTCTCCTACTTTCTCTTACTTACTTTTTCATACTCACAACATTTACTTCTTCTTAATCTCCGTGTAAAGTCAAACTAAGAACCTTAGTCGGGGACGGAGGGAGTATAAAAGTTGACAAAATATATTTTATTCACTTTTGCATATTCAAAATAATTAATCATTTTAATTGGAGTTAAGTCTATTATTAGACCATCTCTAACGGTACTCTAAAACTCCAAAAATAGAGTATTGTTTTACTCCAACGGAACTCTAAACATTGCTCTATTAATAGAGCAACTAACGCTTGCTTCATATTTGGTGCAAGGGATAGTGTTGCGCTATCCCGTTTTTCTTCTTCTTTTTCTTTTTAAATATCCGTTTTTTGTTTTTCTTTTTTGATATATATGAAAATATTTTACAATATAAAATTATATAACCTACTATTATTTATATATGTGAAACAATAATGAATATTTTTATCATATTTTTATTTAGTATAAAATTTGAAGCAAGCTGTTGAAAATATTTGGTGTAAAAATTGCACTATTATAAAGAATAGTGCAATTTTTGTACTAAACTGTTGGAGATGGACCTACTCATAAAGTTTTGAACAAATATCATTATCTCCTTTTAGTGCGAAGCTAAATTTTTTTTTCTAAGGGGTCAAGATTGCTTATGAAGCAAAAATCTTGGGTAAAAAGCGTTTTTTCTAGTGATTAGGGAAAATATGTTTTTAAATGCGCGGTGGAATTTTTGTA
Organism: Campanula takesimana; assembly: GCA_026119855.1. Classification (NCBI taxonomy): domain Eukaryota; kingdom Viridiplantae; phylum Streptophyta; class Magnoliopsida; order Asterales; family Campanulaceae; genus Campanula; species Campanula takesimana. The sequence goes on along the minus strand of JAOWBW010000605.1, from coordinate 438,886 downwards.
AATAAATAGAACTTTGTGAAAGGTGGCATTTTGTAAATAACTGAAATGTCGCGCGCGCGCTGAGAATCAAGGCCGTGACTATGGCTATAGCTAACAAACCTTTTGGATATCAATTTCAAACGGTTCTGGATATTAATATAAAGCTTTTGGATATGATTTCAAGCACATTTGAGGAATGTTATGACCAAGAAAACTTTTGGATTTCAATCTCAAAAGGTTCAGGACATCAATAATAAAGCCTTCTAGATATGATTTCAAGCACATTTTAACGAAGCCATGACCACAAACATTCTGGATATCAATCTTAAAGGGTTTTGGATATCAATAATACAATCATTTGTTGTGCCAGTTCATGTGTTTTTTATCGCCAGTGAGAAAAAATAAATAAAAAATGGATTTTTTTGGTGCAAGTGAGAGTGTATTTTAGTGTCAGTTCTAGTGTTTTTGATAGCTAGTTATAGTGTTTTTGATAGCTAGTGAGCATTTTGAAAGAACATTTAAAGCTAATGACTGATAGCCAAACCTTTGAGATTGATATCCAGAACTTTGAAATGGATAGCCAGATGACTTGTTTTCAAAGGAAATTTAGAGACCTACAGAAGTCATCAGGCTTTGCCTTCTGGTTATGAGTTTAAAAACCTCAAACGATGTCATTTGGGTTCTCAAACGGGCCTTTGATGTTTTTATAAATGGAATTTTTTTAGATGGCTAGTAACAATGTTTAAGATGATCAATTGCTGTGTAATAAAAGTTCAGTTCGTGTGTTGAAAAGTGTCAGATGGTGTTGAGAAATTCGATTATTTACAAAAATGCCACAACACGATTTTTAAAAAAATAATTTCGATTATTTACAAAAATGTCACCGCATATTTAAAAACATATTTTTCCTTCTCAATTGTAAAAATGTGTTTTACAAGAGATCAAGTCACTTATGAATTATAAAAATACACTTTTCATATAAAATTTGGCACAAAAGAAATATAAAATGATACTCCAACTTTTACCCCAAGCAAAGGGGTACATTATATTCCTTCTCCTTCTGTCCCATTTTAAATTAAAAAAAAAAAATATTTTGGTTGTCCTGTTTTAAATTTAAAAATTTTCATTTTGATGGTCCTATATTAAACTTCAAAACTTAAAAAAGAAAGTGTTTTATACTTATTTATTTGTGGACCATACATGTCATACTCACAACACCACTAACTATTTCCTTCCTCACTTTCTCTCTCCTATCAAGCTATCTACATTCACAACACATCATTTTTTCACTATTTTTTATTACCTAACTATTTTTTGAAGTTATAAATAGAACAGAGGGAATAAAGTTTAAAAATACTAAAATGAAACTTTTTCACTATTTTTTCTTAATTTATTCATGTAAATTTATTGAATATTTTTTTTCCTCTAAAGGGTTAAGTGGCCTAATTAGTATAGTATTTGAATTTGCACGGATTTTCAGTTGGAAGATATTGGAAAACTCATATAATTGACATAAAATGACAAAAACAAGTGTGGTGAGATTAAATAAAATCTTAAAACCAGTCTCATGAAAACATGTTTTACACTAAGAGATGTGTAAAACATGTTTTGTATTAAGGGATTTGTTTTACATTAAGGGATGAAAACAAGCTTTACACTAAAACGAGTGTAAAACAAGTTTTTGTCGAGATTTTCACAAAATCTCAAGTAACAGACAAAAAATATCGAAAAGTAAAAAAAAAGTAAAAATTAAATGATTTAGGTGTTTCTCAGCAAGGTTTAAAAAGCGTTAGATGGTCGCTAGGCGTCGCAGCAGCGCTTAGCGCCTAAACGGTTAGACGGAACTTAGGCGGGGCCGAGAATTCAGAAATAGTTATAATATTTTAAGCGGGGACTTAGGCATTTCACGCCTAAGCGGTTTAGATGGACGTATTTTAGTATTTTAGAACACAGCTTTTCTCAGAGTTGGACCGGATCATAGTGATAGAGAAAGGTGGCGTGCGTGCGTGGCAGCTGGACGGACGGCTGGCACACAGTTTCACTTCACCTGCCACACTGGAATTTTCTTCTCCAACGCCTTCTATTTATCTCCATCTCATCTTCTATTATACTTTCTCTCTCTCTCTCTCTCTCTCTCACCTCATAATAAATTCTCCATTCATCTCATTTTATAATTCAAAGTATTATTTCCAATTATCCCATTTTATATTTTTTATAAAAAAATATAATACCTTATTTTTATTAATTTTCCACATATATTTATATATGTATCATATTCAGAACACTCTACCCATTTTTATATTTTTATAAAATAACTATCACTCTTCTTAATCGTTGTGTCCAATTTGCTTTTGAAAATTAAAATTAGACAGAGTGAATATTTTTTAAAAATTAAATTTATTCTTAATTGAGAAATATAATTATTGATAGTGTTACTATTAATCCATTATCTAATTTTAGAATAATATGAACATAATTTTTTTATATAAAATATTATTTTTAAACACCAGCGCAAAACAATTTTTAAATCGGCCGTACAATAGGATAAACTTTCCAAAGCCATCGGGAGATTCATGATATCAGAATCCGAAGCAGCTAGTTTTGCTGGCAACTGGAAATATCTTTAGACTCTGGTCAATTTAAAAATAGTAGGGTTTGTGAAAATTAGTTTCTCTATAATTTAAAAATAAAATACGTTTTACTCGTTCGGTCTCAAAATATATGTCGTTTTGAAGTGTTTCACACATATTAAGAAATGCTATTAATGCATTTGAAGAAGTCCCAAATACCCCTAAGTAATTCAACTACCTAAGTAATTAAATGATTAGGTAAGAGATATTTCACTATCATTATTAAGGGTATAATTGGTATATAGCAATAAAAAAGCTTTGAAAATAGTGAAACGACAAGTATTTTGAGACAAAATTTAACTCCCAAAACGACATCTATTTTGAGACGGAGGGAGTATTGTATTATCTTTAAAACCGAAACTTTAAACTTAAAATTTTAAACCCTAAATCCTATAAAAATAATTTTTTATAACTTATAGTAACAACTTTCCCCAAATATTTTCTGATTTAAAAATGGTGGTCTTTTAGACTGATAATGAGATTATGATAAATGATTAGAGAGTGGTCAATTTTTAAAGTGGATGTAGCTGAGTAGTAGTTGAAACCTAACTATTACAAAAATACTTTATACTACTATGCAAGAAGCCAGGCATTTAGGACCCCTTTTTTTTTTTTTTTTTTTTTTTTTTTAATCACTCATTACTTCCTTCTCATAATAAATATAATAATCGATTTGTTAATATGATTATAAAGCGTGTTTTGCTTGTTGTACATTACTTGCATCATGATAAAATTATATTAAAATTATTTTTTTAACTGAAAACGCAAAATTTATTTTAAAATGGACCAAGGAGGAAAATGTGAACATTTATTTTGAAAAGGACAAAAATGGAAAATGTGACATTTATTTTAGAAGAGTTTTTTTTGAGTTTTTTATTTTTTTTAATGATGGGAAACAATGCATTTAGGACTTTCGGAAGTACTCCTTCCGTTTCATGTCACTTGAGATAGGGGTGATCATGGTCCGGTTTGGTCCATTTTTCATAAAAAAAATCATGGAACCAAGACCACGACCAATATATCGGTTCTATAAAAAATTTGAACCAGAACCAAACCAATACTATTTTGAACCAACACACTGGTTCCGGTTCTTGTCCGGTTCTTCGGTTCTAGTGACTCTTTATGTAAATATTTTACAATCTTTACAGAAATTTAAAAACTTCAACTATCAACTTTAATAATAAGAAAGTACAGTCCAACATAGCTATATTGGAACATTGAACAATCAAAAATAGAAATTCAAGGGAAAAAGATATGAAGAGCAAGTTACTTAAGTCTTGTTAAATGAAGTGAAGGCAAAGTAAGTGAAAGTAGAAGCGTGGAATTCAAAGTGTTGATCTGGTTAGGTGTAGGGTTAGCTAATGATATTTTAGTCATTTTAAGTTAAATATGTTACATATATATATTTATATTATATTACTATTAGTTAATACAAATATATATATATATATATATATATATATATATAAATATATATTTATATAATATTATATATGCATATCATTGGTCCGGTCCGATACAACCTGCTGTTAAAATTCCTCAGAACCAGGACCGGACCAATTTATCGGTTTTGACTAAATATAGAACCAGGACCAAACCATTGACATTGGTCTGGTCCAGTTTTGAGTGGTCCATTCCGGTTCCAAGTATTTTCTGCTCACCCCTAACTTGAGACTTACTACCTCCGTCACAGCTCAATGTGCACACTTACCTTTTAAGTGTGTGTCGTTGATATGTGCACAATCCAAAAAAGGAAAGTTTTTTATTATTTTTATAATCTTCCACTCATTCTCTCTCTTCCTCCCAACCACTCATTATTCTCCACTCATTCTCTTTCTTCCTCTCAACCACTCATTATTCTCCACTCATTCTCTTTCTTCCTCCCAACCACTCATTATTCTCCACTCACAATACTTTTGAATATAAATAATCTCTCCTTAAATATTGTGCCAAACAGTAAAGATGCGTATTGAGTTGGGACGGAGGTAGTATTTCATTTTCCGTCCGTTCCATGTGACTAGAGACTGCCCAAAATGGTAAAGAATCTTTACTATTCCTCCTACTCATTCTCTCTCTTAATTTACTTTTACACTCACAACACCAATCAACTTACTATTCTTCTTACTCATTCTCTCTCCTATTTAATTTTTCATACTCACAAACACATCTTTCTACTATTTCTCTCTCCTACGTTTCATTAATTTGTGTGCCAAAATTTTTTATCAGTGACATGAAACAGAAGAAGGAGTATTATATAATAAGATTGGTTGGCAAATTTCGCTTTCGTATTAGGTGACAAAAAACTAGTTGTTTCAACAAAGTTAAACATGCGGAGGAATTTTTATTTTAGATGCTTAGGTAAGGCTAATTTCTTTACTTTTTGTTGTTAAGATGTCTAATCATTCCAATTTTCAACATTTGTATGCTAGAGTCTAGGCAATAATATAAAACATTTGTCTATCGATTTTTATTGGCACCACATCTCTGGTTGCGTACAATCGAATATCAAAGCTTACACGTGAACATAGACTAGGCTAAATAGCGCTAATTCGTTATGGACATCACTTTGACTCGCACGTATAAAAAGACAACTCTGATAATATGATAAAGTTTGAGATTTTATCTCAAAACTAACTAACAATATTGAGAAATTTAGTAAAAGATTTATATAGTATATTAAATGTTAAGCTAGTTAATTTATCGATTTAAGATAATTGCTTTAACAGATAATGTTGCTACAGAATTTCAGAAGCTGACATTTCTAATCCTAATAGGAGGTAGTGGATTGTACGAATTTGAATAGATGAGTGATCAAGAGCTATGCAGCCCCCAAACTTTTCTTTGACAAACTAGTTACATATTATTAATTCAAGGCAATTGTCATCGTGTTACAAATTCTTATTAAGTCTATTACAGATTTATTGCCTAGTCTAATACAAATTCCAGTGTAGTTTCACCACAATTAGAACTTATTACAGTAAATGATACTGTCTCTCTAGAAATCTCTCATAAACGTCCAGTGCCACCTGGTAGTCCTCTTGCCATCTGAGTGATCACTTGTAGATGCCTCCAGCTACCTTCAGGGAGATATAGTAACTAAAGCTCTCCAATTGTTCCTAAAACGAATCGAACCTGAGACCTCCACTGTGTGGAGATTTTACATACCCAAATACCATTGGACTAAAAGGGCTTAGGTGTGCATCCCATTCAATAGGGTACAATTGGTGTCCTAAAACTATTGCAACAAATATAGGAATGGGGGAGGAATATTATTTAGATGCTTAGATAAGAGTCCAAATCTTCTGTATCATTTTGTGTGTCACTTCATATGCCATAAATGATCTAATGACTCATAATTGTTAAGATTGGTATTATTGTAATATTATGCAAACATGTGAACGGTTAGATTAGAAGTGGTACATGGAGTGACACACAAAAGTGGTACATGAGATCTCGACTCCTTTATAAGGATTAAACTTACAAAGTTTGACTGGTAGTTGTTAAGATGTCTAATCAGTCCAGAGAGCATTTTTTTTTCTTGATTTTGTTACTAATTTTTTAGTGCGATCATGCTACGTGGTTACAAGTACAACTTTAAGTTAGTTAGTTAATTATTTTCAAAGTAATCAAATAAATGATTTAATGGTAAAATTTAAGCCTCTCAATCTGTAAGATTTAGGGTTCGATTCCTCCTTTACCTCATGATTAAGACATCGTAAAAAGATATTCGATTCCTCATTTACCTCATGATTAAGACATTGTAAAAAGATAATGGTTTAATTGTTAAATCTCAAAGAAAACAATTAAATGTCTCCCGCTTACTATTCGGACTGTATCAATTCAACTTAATTCAGAAATGAGACTATCAAAACCGGAGAGGGTATTAACTTCTTAGCTTAGAAAGCCAAACCAATGAGCTTTGACTCACATAACATGGATGTACTCTTGCGTTCCTTTTCAGAAAGGTTACGAGTTCGATTCTCCGCCCCCTTGTCATATATATAAAAAAAAAAAAAAAAAAAAACCCCGGAAAGCCAAGGTGGGGGTCATTTATGTCTAGTGAGCTATCATTTATTTAATTTATTTCTGACATAGAAATTTTAATTCTCCGTCTCATATAAATGTCTTATTTTTTAATTTGTTCTAAAAATAAATATCACATTTAGTTATCGTTTCCAAAATAGATGTCTGAATTCAAAAAAATTTAGTTTAAAATAAATTTGATTTATTTTGAATATTCACTTTTATTTTTCTTAAAAAGTACAAATAAATCAAACTACGTTTTACAAAAATAATAATTAGAGAATCAGATTTTTTTTTTCTCCAGCGGATAGAATATTAGCCATGTGGGAATGTCACAATTTAAAAGAAAAAATATGCATGCTAGCTAATAAGTTAGGTATTGAAAATATAAGAGGTTTATTTTTTGCATGTGCAAATGAATATTAATCGAATTTTGTCGTAATTCATAGCTTGATCATGGCTCTGAGCCATCACCATGTTCTCTTTGCTAGCTAACATCACAACAAATTTAGGTCTTGTTTGGTTGCAGGGGATGACCTGTTGGTATTGCATTTCTGAATTTTATTTATTTTCACTCCGTTCTAAAATAAATGTCTAATTTGCAAAAGTTTAGTCTACAAGAAATGTCTATATTTTGAATTTTACTAAATCATCTATCATCAAATAGCAAGTTCTAATTCACACCTACACTCATGATGCAATATGATAGTATATTACAGATTTATTTATTTATTTTATTATTATTTTTTTTTTTTTATGTATTTGGCTATTAAAAACGTTTGAATCGCAACTTTCTTTAATCTCACAAAGTTAATATTTGACATTTATTTTGTGTCGGGAGGAAGGAGGAGGCTATTGAATTGATAAAAAAATAATAGTATGGATTATAATGTGAATAATAGAACACAACTTGTAACAAGCAAACTCATTGATTATTACTCACAATTTGGGTGCACATTGCACAACAAAGTACATGAATACAAGAAAGCTCCAATAAATAAATTGTAGATTGAATAGTCAAAACAAAGACTATCAACTCAAACAATAATATACATTCTATAAATTAATAGAAAGAAATCCTATGAAGAAAGAAGCAGCACACTCTATAAACACCCACTACCAAACCATATAAATAATGACTTCTCTTGTTCTTCTTACCTATTCTTCTTTGTCAAATAAATAGACTTTTTGTATGAAGGCATATTCCCCTTTTGAGAAAGAATGATGAGAAGAATATGTAAGATGGCCACAAGAGATGTAAACTTGAACTGGTCAAATTCATAAAGATTTGAACTTTGGAAACCATTGTTGATGACCTTATTGGAAAGAAAATCTGGTTTGGATGATTGTTTCTTGAAACTTCTCTTCACTGATCCTTCCTTTATTGTGTAATTGAAAATAAAACCTGTAAAATATAGATGTAAGAATGATTAGCATAATGACATAATACTTGTTTTGGGGGCAAAAAAAATATTGTTAAATAGAAAAGATTAATATGAAAGAGATGGAACACCGCTTACATGATTGTTGTTGAAATGTGACTGAGCTATTGGAGACTAGTAATGAACTGGTGGTGGGGGAGAAGAGTATATGTAAGTGGGTGGTGGGGGAGATTTTACGGGTGGGGGAGGTGAGCTGTAGTGGTATGGAGGTGGGGGAGATTTTACAGGTGGGGGAGGTGAGCTGTAGTGGTATGGAGGTGGGGGAGATTCTACTGGTGGGGGAGGTGAACTGTAGTGGTATGGAGGAGGGGGGGATTTTACAGGTGGGGGTGGTGAGCTGTAGTGGTATGGAGGTAGGGGAGATTTTACAGGTGGGGGAGGTGAGCTGTAGTGGTATGGAGGTGGGGGAGATTTTACAGGTGGGGGAGGTGAGCTGTAGTGGTATGGAGGTGGGGGAGATTCTACGGGTGGGGGAGGTGAACTGTAATGGTATGGAGGAGGGGGGGATTTTACAGGTGGGGGAGGTGAGCTGTAGTGGTATGGAGGTGGGGGGGATTTTACTGGTGGGGGAGGTGAGCTGTAGTGGTATGGAGGTGGGGGAGATTTTATGGGTGGGGGAGGTGAGCTGTAGTAGTATGGAGGAGGGGGAGATTTTACAGGTGGGGGTGGTGAGCTGTAGTGGTATGGGGGAGGGGGTGATTTTACGGGTGGGGGTGGTGAGCTGTAGTGGTATGGGGGAGGGGGAGATTTTACGGGTGGAGGTGGTGAGCTGTAGTGATATGGGGGAGGGGGAGATTTTACCGGTGGTGGTGGTGAGCTGTAGTGGTATGGAGGAGGGGGAGAGGGAGATGGGGGTGTAGGTGACTTGTAATAGTAGGGTGGTGGAGGAGATGGTGATGGAGGAGGAGGAGACTTGTAGTAGTATGGTGGTGGAGGAGACGGCGATGGTGGTGGGGGCGACTTGTAGTAGTATGGTGGTGGAGGCGAGGGAGATGGTGGTGGTGGAGACTTGTAGTAATACGGGGGAGGGGGAGAATGTTTTGGAGGTGGTGGTGACTTGTAGTAGTATGGTGGTGGAGGAGAGGGTGATGGAGGAGGTGGAGACTTGTAGTAATATGGGGGAGGAGGAGAGTGTTTTGGAGGTGGTGGTGACTTGTAGTAATATGGTGGTGGTGGTGAAGGTGAGGGTGGTGGAGGAGACTTGTAGTAGTATGGTGGAGGAGGAGATGGCGATGGTGGTGGTGGGGACTTGTAGTAGTATGGAGGAGGAGGAGACGGCGATGGTGGTGGTGGGGATTTGTAGTAGTAAGGTGTTGGTGGTGGTGGAGATGGTGGTGGTGGCGATTTATAGTAGTAAGGAGTTGGAGGTGGTGGAGAAGGAGGAGGTGGGGACTTGTAGTAATAAGGAGGGGGTGGAGACTTCACAGGTGGAGGTGGGGACTTGTAGTAATAAGGTGGTGGCGGAGACTTGACTGGTGGAGGTGGGGACTTGTAGTAATAAGGTGGTGGTGGAGACTTTACTGGTGGAGGTGGGGAAGTGTAGTGATAAGGTGGTGGTGGAGACTTGACTGGTGGAGGTGGGAAGAGTAGTGATAAGGTGGTGGTGGAGACTTGACTGGTGGAGGTGGGGACTTGTAGTAATAAGGTGGTGGTGGAGACTTTACTGGTGGAGGTGGGGAAGTGTAGTGATAAGGTGGTGGTGGAGACTTGACTGGTGGAGGTGGAGACTTGTAGATATAGGCCGGTGGTGGTGGTGACTTGTAGATGTAAGCGGGTGGTGGTGGTGACTTGTAGATGTAAGCAGGTGGTGGTGGTGACTTGTAGACATAAGCCGGTGGTGGTGGTGACTTGTAGATGTAAGCCGGTGGTGGTGGTGACTTGTAAATGTAAGTCGGTGGAGGAGGTGGTGGTGATTTGTAAACGTAAGGAGCAGGGCTAGGAGTTGGCTTTTCACAAACGGCATACGGAGTCTTGGGAGCATAGGCAAACGACTTGGCAGACAAAACAACCTCGTCATAAGTCTTCGACTTGACATGGACCTTCGCGCCCTTCAAACCGGAATGAATATTCGTCGGGACGGAGCATTTTGAACCCTTTGGTGCAGCATGGAGCTTAGCCTTGCAAGCCTTTCCTCCATATTTAGCATAATCAAATCCTTCAACAGTTATTGCATATTTCCCATTGATTTTAGTCTTGCCATATGCTACAACTTCTTTGTCACCGGCCTTGCATGTAACCTCCACAACCGCACCTGTTCCATGTGCAATAAGTTAATAATGCTACAAAAAGGTCAACTAAATTATTTCAATTTCTACCTGCTACAATAACTAATTCTTGTCCTTTTTCGGATAGAAATATGGGCTAATAATCCTAATTATTAACTAATTACAACTAATACACTTTTTATAATAAGAAATCTGAATGTTTTTCCTTGGATGAAGGGACAGTACATCTGCCAACTTGTTTAAGAATCATTCTTAGACAGAGACAACCATTATTAATATCTTAATCATACTTGTGTTTAAGGTAGTATATAATTGGAAGATTGCAAACTTTCAAACGGGAATTTTATGTAATAATTTAAATTTAAGAAAGTGCCAATTTGACCAATTAATTATTTGCATTTAATTAAGCTGAAAATTAATTTATTTGTTATGAAAAGTAAGAACTGGAATGGAATGGTTGATGGAGTTTGAATGTACCTTTCAGGTGTTTCTTGTTATGGGATTTTGCTGGGTATTTCCAGTCATAACACTTATAGCAATAAACCTTTCCGACTACTTTGACAATGAGATCATGGTGGTGGTGGGGAGGTGGTGGAGATGTGTAGTAGTATGGAGCGGGAGGCGACTTGGTTGGTGGTGGTGGGGAAGTGTAGTAGTATGGAGGAGGTGGTGATTTGACCGGTGGTGGTGGGGAAGTGTAGTAGTATGGAGGAGGCGGTGACTTGACTGGTGGTGGTGGGGAAGTGTAGTAGTATGGTGGTGGTGGGGACTTAGTTGGTGGTGGTGGAGACTTGTAGTAGTATGGTGGTGGTGGGGACTTAGTTGGTGGCGGTGGAGACTTGTAGTAGTATGGTGGTGGGGGGACTTAGTTGGTGGTGGTGGAGACTTGTAGTAGTATGGTGGTGGTGGGGACTTAGTTGGTGGCGGTGGAGACTTGTAGTAGTATGGTGGTGGGGGGACTTAGTTGGTGGTGGTGGAGACTTGTAGTAGTATGGTGGTGGTGGGGACTTAGTTGGTGGTGGTGGAGACTTGTAGTAGTATGGTGGTGGTGGGGACTTAGTTGGTGGCGGTGGAGACTTGTAGTAGTATGGTGGTGGTGGGGACTTAGTTGGTGGTGGGGGAGACTTATAGTAGTAGGGAGGTGGAGGAGATGGTGAAGGTGGTGGGGGAGACTTGTAGTAGTAAGGTGGTGGGGGAGATGGTGAAGGTGGCGGGGGAGACTTGTAGTAGTATGGTGGTGGGGGAGAAGGTGAAGGTGGTGGTGGGGATTTGTAGTAGTATGGTGGAGGAGGTGAGGGTGAAGGTGGTGGAGGTGACTTGTAGTAGTATGGTGGTGGAGGAGAGGGTGATGGAGGAGGTGGAGACTTGTAGTAATATGGAGGAGGAGGAGAGTGTTTTGGAGGTGGTGGTGACTTGTAGTAGTATGGTGGAGGAGGTGAGTGTTTTGGAGGTGGTGGTGACTTGTAGTAGTATGGTGGAGGAGGTGATGGTGAAGGTGGTGGAGGTGATTTGTAGTAGTATGGTGGAGGAGGTGATGGTGAAGGTGGTGGTGGTGACTTATACACATATGGTGGTGGGGGAGATGGTGATGGAGGAGGTGGTGACTTATACACATATGGTGGAGGTGGTGAAGGAGAAGGTGGTGGTGGTGACTTGTACACATATGGTGGTGGTGGAGATGATGAAGGTGGTGGCGGTGACTTATACACATATGGTGGAGGTGGCGAAGGGGAAGGTGGTGGTGGGGACTTGTACACATACGGTGGTGGAGGCGAAGGTGACGGAGGTGGTGGTGACTTATACACATACGGTGGTGGCGGCGACGGTGAAGGCGGCGGTGGAGACTTGTACACATAAGGAGGAGGAGGTGATGAGTAAATGTATGGTTCCTCATCAGCCGAGACTGACACAACAAAACTAGAAACAGCCAATAAGGCCAATGCCACCACCCATTGTGGTAGCCTTAGACGACCCCCAAGGGCAGGGCCGCCACGGTGAACTCTCATAGCTAGAAGCTAAGCTGCCGGACCGCCACACTCCGGCCGATTATGTGTCAGAATTTGAGCCCTTTCAGGCTTTAGTGAAAGAGGGAGAGAGAGGAGAAGGTGTTGTGTTTTGTAGAGGTAATGAAGAAGGGAAAGAGTATATATAGTAAAAGTTGGACTAAGGAATAGTCGTTAAGAGAGAGCTGTCAGACAAAAATATACAATTGGTACATTTGATATTCACATCAAGATTGAGTAATGGTTTCTCTACAGCTGGAATTTCACTACTATTATATCACCATATTTCAGGCACTTCTTTTCAACGGACATTTTCTTAATCAATTTTTACAAGTTAGTACTCTCATAATGCACCGTTTTGAGTTTTTCTTTTCCGATATACTCCCTCCGTCCCAAAAAGATATTCATTTGATTTGTGACGGTCCAACATTTGTGAATGTCGAGCAAATATTAAAGTCAACTTAATCATTTTATTGGAATTCCGAAATCTTGTTCTTGATAACTCATTAAGTGATTTATCAATAGCAATTTAAAATTATATTGTGATAATTACATGAATATTAATATTTGGTAAAAATTCACGAGTGTTAGACCATTCTAAAATCAAATGGGATAATCCATCTGGACAGAGGGAGTATGTTCCATCAGAATAGTGACTCTATGTTTGTTAGTTTAATAAGGTCCGATTTGGGAAGCTAGTCATTTTTCAGAAAGAAAAAAAAAAAACAGTCTTATTGGACATGTTAACATTGTTATACTCCCTCCGTCCCAAAATGATTTTCTCATTTGTCATTTCTCATTGTCCCAAAAAATTCTTCACATTTCTATATTTTAGGCTTAAACAAAGCATGGCTAGTTAAACAATTGTTCATATTCTTAAAAAGTTTGAATAGTCAAACGCGTAGATCATTTTGGCACGGAGGGAGTAGTTTCATGTTTATTTTTTGTATACTTTGTTAAATTACATTATATTTATTACAATGTTTAAATACTAAGTGAAAATTTCGAGAAAAACTCGTTTTACACTTGTTTTAGTGTAAAACTTGTTTTCATCCCTTAATGTAAAACATAACCTGTCAATGTAAAACAAGTTTTTCATAAAACTGACTCAAAAACTAAATAGTTTTATTAGAAAAAAACAAATTAATATTTTTCTTGGGACGGAAAGAATAATTTGATAACAGAAGATGGACAAGTGGTCCATAATTAGAGAGAAATTACCTGCTCCGATTAGTATACGTTGGCGTGTACAAGTTTGATGACATAATAATGGATTAATAATGCAATAAAATAAATTTCCATAACTAACCTTTTCTTGACCGACCAATCAAAGACAAAAAAAAATAATTTAAAATAACGGTAATTTCTGACATCTAAAAATGTTTGTATTCAAATGATGTTTACTGGGTTCCAAGAACTTTTGCAGGATTCTCATGAATTTCAGAGCTATTTAATTAATTATGTACTTACAATTAAATTGAAGAGAAAAAAGTAGAAAAGAAAAGACAAATTCAGGCAGCTGATCTGTTTTTAAGTTTCTAGATCTGATTTTTTTCTCATCCATGGCTGCTTTCTGTGATGCTCGGACTCTTTGGTTAACCTCGTCGGGCTCTTGTCAACAAGACTAAAATAGAAGTGTCCGACACGGGTACGGCGGAGTAAACCAAAGAGTCCGAACATCAGAGACTGCTCTTAATTAGGAAGTACCACTTGTTATAACTAAATTACAACTTAATTCACCACAAAGCAAAACTACGTATACTAGGCAGGAACAAGAGGACGAGGTTGGGGAAACAACATTCTATAGTCTAGACATTATGCGGTCGCGCATAGGCAGACTAGAAAGGTGCGGTCATAAATTATTTGAAATATGTTGACTCGTCTTTTTTTAAGTAATAATATGACGCAGCACGAAAGCGATAGTATTCGTGATTAGCGCACTAATCACAAGAGTTCACAAGCGATGAACCCTCAAGCACATAGATCTGGAATCCACCAGAGAAAAACCGGAATCCACCAGGGAAAAGAGAATAAACTCTTTGAAATAAATTCAATTAATCAAAAGCTAACCCTAACACAATGAACTAAAGAGTATTTATACTCCTAACAAATAAAAATCCTAATTAACAAATAACAAAACCTAGGTAAACAAAATTCCGAAAATAACCCTAATTGTCTGCGCACAAAATGTAAAAACGAAACTGGTACTAATCTGTTCGGCGACCACGCGGGCGCTAGGTTCTACCCAGGCGGCCGCTCAAGTATGCCAGTAACATCAGCCGTTTGGGGATTAATTCCAGGAGGGCGCCTGGTCTTGTGCAGGCGGGCGCTCGCTATGCTGCTTCGCTGGAATTCCTCCTACATCAGTCACCCTTCTTCAAAAGAACTTGACCCCGAGTTCATCTCCGATGTTTGGAAATTTCCGTCCCACTTGAATAAATATTTCGAGTAGACCCGCTTCTTAAGCACAATTTGATGTAGAAAAAAAAATTCCATATAAATAATCAATTCAGCCATACTCTTGCGAGTGAAAACCCAATATCCCTTGTGTAATAGAGAAAGTGGTATAAAAACTTGTAATAGTGTTTAATCAGAATTGTACCACGCCATGCCGAGATCTTTGAGGCAACCAAAACCGACTCTAAAATTGTTTCTTCTGAAGCTGAATCTTCAACCACGGACAGAAAATTATTACTAATCTTCTCTCCTTTGAAACTTTCATTCAATATTTGTAGATCCTGATTCGCGGACTTGACTGCAACTAAATCTCCTCCGTTTGAATCTGATCCTTTCCCTTCAATCGGCTCGACGCGGTGGAGACTTTCCCCGCGACGTTCTTCTTGAGCACATTTTTTGTTATTCTGCAACAAGACCTCGAATTGACCCCGACGTTCTTCTTCAGCACGTTCATAGACTGCAGATCTACGCGCTTCTAGTTTCTGAATTTTGGCAGTGTAGTGATCGGCTTTGTCAGCATAATATTTGGCTTCCAATCCTATGTCGCCGCCTAAGCATTCGCTCCCTTGCTGCTCGATTCAGATCTCTGATTGATTTATATTTCTGCACACGTCGATTATGCTTGTCCGCTTCGTCGAGTTCTTCGTCCTCTAACGATAGGAAATATTGTTCCTGTTGTCGAGCACGATCCAATCGAAGATCGATTTCATGAATAACCTCGTCATTAGATCTGGAACTGGAATCCCCTTCGTCCCGATTTTCGGTCCCTTGAGGACGTCGTCTTGGATCAACCCTGTCTCTCTCACCATGACAGTTCTGATTAGTGTTTTGACCTTGTTGAGCGGCAACCAACGCTGCAATCTGTGTTGCCAAGGAAATGATAGCGGTGGTTACACCATCGATACCAGCCTTTGTTGCCTGATCCCCCATAATACTTCAGTATGATGCAAAAGATAGGATATGGCCTGCTCTGATACCAACTGACGCAGCACGGAAGCGATAGTATTCATGATTAGCGCACTAATCACAAGAGTTCACAAGCGATGAACATCAAACACATAGATCTGGAATCCACCAGAGAAAACCCGGAATCCACCAGGGAAAAGAGAATAAACTCTTTGAAATAAATTCAATTAATCAAAAGCTAACCCTAACACAATGAACTAAAGAGTATTTATACTCCTAACAAATAAAAACCCTAATTAACAAATAACAAAACCTAAGTAAACAAAATTCCAAAAATAACCCTAATTGTTTACGCACAAAAATGTAAAAACGAAACTGGTACTAATCTGTTCGGCGACCACGCGGGCGCTTGGCTTCTACCCAGGCGGCCGCTCAAGTATGCCAGTAACATCAGCCGTTTGGGGATTAATTCCAGGCGGGCGCCTAGTCTTGTGCAGGCGGGGGCTCGCTATGCTGCTTCGCTGGAATTCCTCATACATCATCATAATAATAATAATTAATTTAAAAAGGGAAATTGCAAAATTTGTATCATTATCAGGTTTACAGTGATCAGGCCCGGGCTGACTATTAGGAGTGGTGCCGCTCCTGTTTAGAAATAGTTTAAAAAAAGAAGAAGAAGAAGAAGAAGTCCAGAAAATGGCAAAAGTATTTAAGTTTTATTATGTATAGTACAAGTTTGATAAGTAATGTAAGTACAATGGGAAGTTAATTATTTCGCCAAAAAGTAAACATTCAATCTTTGAATAATTATCACAATTATTCCACTTAACGTATAATTTTGGGTGAGTTGGGTAAATATAAAAAATTTCCCTGTAAAATCATACTGCCTCTTCTGTTCAGAGTATATGTCCACGGTCCACCTTTCTTTTTTAGTCTGTCCCAAAATATATGTCAACTTCTAAAAATGGCAAAAAATATTTACTATTCCTCTCATTCATACTTTTAATCTCCGCTTACTATTCTCCCACTCACATTCTCTCTTCTACTTTACTTTTATACTCACAACACTTACATCATTTCTTAATTTCCGTGTAAATATTCAAAAATATTCTCATAGACGTCCTGCCCGTAAGAGTCGAACCCAAGACCTCCCCTAAGGAAAGCCCTTAAACTCACCTACATATACCACTTAGCTATAAGCTCTGTGGTGCTTGCCTTAACTTAATACACAAGATATTACTATAGCTTAAGTATGTGTTTCATCCATGGCAACATCATATAAATACTCAATTTTATTAGTAAACAAGGATAAATTTAGACATCATTTTTTAGGACTGATGGAGTAAATTAAATTTTGGTTAAATTAGATCTTTTCAGCATAAATGGGCTAGTGGTAAAAAAAAATACTCCATCCATCCCGGTTTAAGGTTCTTAGTTTGACTTTGCACGCTTATTAAGGAATTAAGGCAAAATGAGTCAAAGATAGTAGTGGGTGGATGATATGATTGTCCATTCATAATGCAAGTGGGTGAAAAGTAGATGGGTAAGTGATGGGCTTTTTGTAATATATGAACTTTATAAGGACAAGAATGTCCAAAACACTATTCATACTTTGTCATTTAAGGAATAAAGCAACTAAGAACCTTAAACTGAGACATACCAAAAAAGAAAATAAGAACATTAAACTGAGACGGAGAGAGTAACTCGCTAAATTTGCTAAACTTGACAATAAAATAAATAGATAAAAAAGAAACAAAATAAAATTGTAACTTGAAGAAGAAAACCGCCTAACAATATTCATTTTGTCATTCTTATATTTTTAAATGCCACCAAAATTTATCTTGTCTCTTCACTCTCGGAGCTATTCTATACTAGTATACTTTTTCCGACTCATACTTATCGCTACGTCTTTTCATTTTGGTCGTTTCATACTTAATGCTACTTACCCTAAATGTTCACTTTTCTCTATCATATCCACTCACAACAACTTTTCACTAACTAAATGCTATAGCATAACTAAGGCTCCATTTATTTGGAGAAAAACACTTTCCGGAAAATGGGGGAAATGTTTTCCGAAAAAATGGTTTCCAGATTTCTAATTAAAACGACTAATGGATTTCTCTTCCGTATCACACACTCAACTCCACATACACCACACACTACCCACTCCACCTACACCTCCAACCCCGCCCCCGCCCTCCAAGCTTACATTCCCTCCCCACCACCCACCATCCCCCCCCCCTCAAAAAAAAAAAATTAAAAAAAATACACGTATTAAAATTATCTTTTAACACTTCCTCCGCCCCCCATCGCCCCTACTCCCCCACCCACCCCCTCCCACCGAAATAAAATAAAATTTTACTCTTATTATTAAAAGTATTTTTAACAATTCCCCCACCCCGCTCCCTACCCCCACTACCCTCAAAAAATTAAAATAAAAATTCAGTCATATTAAAATTATTTTAACACTCCCCGCTCAGCCCTATCCTACCCACCACCCTCTAACCCACACCCACCCGCCCTCGTCCCTTTCTCCCCTCCACACGTTGAACCTACCTTCTCCCCCCCCCCCCCACCCCCACCCCCACCACGTCCCTGTCAATTTTTTCACTCACATTAGGGATTACTATAGCTTAAGCTTTGTGCTTCATCCAAGGCAACATTGTATATATATCCAATTTTATTCTTAAACAAGGATAATTCTAGACATTATATTTAGGACTAATGAAGTAAATTAAATTTTGATTAAATAAGATCTTTTCAGCATAAATGGGCTAGTGGTCCAAGCAGTAACTCGCTAAATTGACAATAAAATAAATAGATCAAAAAGAAACAAAAGAAAATTGTAACTTGAAGAAGAAAACCGCCTAACAATATTAGTTTTGTCATTCTTAATTTTTTTTAAATGCCACCAAAATTTATATTGTCTCTTCACTCTCCGAGCTATTCTATAGTATCTCATATATACGAAAATTATTATTCACTCTGTCTCATATTTATTGCTATCAAATAGGAGTGTAATGACTAATGAGATTAAGAAAATATGTTGGAAATTACTAAGTATTGTGAGTGGCAAGAGAGAGAAAATAAGTTGGTAGATAGTTGTTGTGAGTGTATAAAAGAGAAAAAAGTGAACATTTTGAGTAAGTAGCAATAAATATGGATACCCAAAATGAAAATAAGTAGCGATAAGTATGGGACAGGGGGAGTATATATTATCATAACTACTTTACATATATTGTTTTTTATTTTCTTTTTTCCAAATAAAAGACCTCAATTTATGTGAATTTAAATATACATAAACGCTACTCTCTCTGTCTCATTTTAAAGTTTAAAGCCAAAGCAAAAATGGTTAATAGATTTCTTCTTGACCAAAAATTTATTGAAATTTTGATTATCCAATTAATTATCAAAAAATTATGCTTGACGTATTAATAATGGTGAATGAATAACAAATTTTAAAATTTTATTAGGATAACTAATTATTTTTGTAGATTTTAAGTTAAACTATAATTAAGTTGACAAATATTGGTAAGTTTTTTTAAAAAATGGGATGGAGGAGAATAGCATAGTAACTAAAAGTTAACATGGTGGTGGTGGGGGGTGGGTGGGTGGGGGGGGGGGGTTTGGACAATTATGACCAGATTCATCCTTGAACACCAAATTCGTACTTCCTTCCCTATCACAATGAATGGATCGAAACCGTTCCACCCAAGTTAGCTACACCCCTCTAAGCAACGGCTCCGATCAAGGCTACATAGGCGAGCTGTTTGGGTGTGCGGCTAAGATGATTTCAATTTTTGTGGGTCCCACCGAGCTTGGACACATCTCATCCGTTGGGTGAAGCTAAAATGAGGTGGCTCCAATCGGAACCATTGGGTGGAGGCGTGGAGCTAACTAGGGGTTGCAGCGGTTCGAAATCCAACAACGAATCTCTATTTTAATTTAAGGCACATTTTAATATTAATTTTTATGTAATCTAAAGAAATTATCCACATAGTAGTATATTCTGACTATGCAATTTTAAACTTTAGTAATAAAAATGCATAACTATTAATTAGGAATAATGTTTTAAGAAAATAGATATTTGTAATGTTATTTTATGAAACATTAATATCACACTAACAGTAGACAAAAAAAAAATCATGCGGTCTTACACGTGAGACGGATCTTGCTGAGAGAGTAAATGGTTTGGCTTTTTATAGGTGGGGCGGGCAAAGTCCTTTTCTCTTCCGTCGAAATCTGTCTCATTTGTGAAAACTTTCTCCACCACCGTTACAGTGAATAGTACAAGGCTGAATTGTTATACTAGTAGTGATAGTAAGTAGGCCTCCGGCGGCTTTAATTAGCCAATTTTGAATCACAAACGTACACTCAGTAACGTGTAGCTTCTTCTTTGTTTAGGTAATGTAATGGGTCCTATATTTGAACCTACAAAAAGATATGTACAGTAACATAAGACCAAACAGACCAAATATTTCATTTTCAGTTGCCGCATATGTTTTGTCGAGTTAACTCACCAATGTAGTATACTTTATTTATTCGAGTTAACTAGCCTTACTAAACAAAAAAATTATTTCCAACATAAATTAATTAAATTTCATTCGTCTCATATTAACTATCGCAAATGATCTATCAACGGTTTTAAAAAAATATATAATTTACTTGCGTTACATTGTTTATGTCATGATAAAATTAGACTATTCTAAAAAAGTGTTATTCCCTCTGTCCCTAAATGAGTGTCCATTTTCAAAAAATATTTGTCCCAAAATGAGTGTCTTTTTTGAACATAACTTTGCCCTTAAATGTTTTTTTTTAAATTTTTTTTTCACCGGTCTCTTTATACGTGCAAAACTAAATGTTTGGAAAGTAGATTACAAGATTATATATGAATCTTTGCCACCAAATTGTACAAAGAGTTGAGATTTTCAGATATCCCTTAAAACAGTGGCGGATCTAGGCCCTTTGAGGAGGGTACTTCGACCCCCCTGACTTCTGTAATTTTTACAAATTTACCTTTCACAGTTTTCGAATTTACTATACTGACCCCCCCTGAAAAGAAAATTTCAGGGGGATCTAGATTCGCCACTGCCTTAAAATGAAATTTGAACACTCATTTAGGGACAAAGGTACTATATTATTTGTGTCATAATAATAAAATTAAAAAAAAAAAAAAAAAAAAAAACACTGTGTGAGACGGTCTCACACATGATCCGAGTCGTGGCATAAGAGAGTAAATGATTTGCTCTTTCGTAGGCGGGGCGGGACAGGACAAGCCCATTTTCTCTCTTATCGAGACACATCTCATGTAAATACGTAAGAGACCGTCTCACACACAAGACTTAAAATTAAACTAATACTATTACTTTGTTTAAAAACGTCTTATTTTAAAAGTAATTAATAAAAAATGTAATGTATGGCGTATAACTATAAGCTACTTTAGGAAAAATAAATAAATAAATAAATTGCATTTATATTGATTGGGATGGCCTGTTTCTCCACCACTAACAGAATATCTTTTCAAATTTTCTTTATTATTGGTATCTTGCATTTGTATTGATTCTAAAAACTTCTTCTAATGGCATGTGGGATGATATACACAATTTTCATTGCATTTTTTTTTAATTTTATTTTTTCTATATGAACATGCATAGAGGTAGGATAAAAGGAAAGAATTAAGTGTACTTGGATCATTGATGTGTTGTGAGAATGAAGTATTGTTGTGTGTTTTGTAGGTAACCGTAGAAATAATGTTAATTCCATCCAACCCTAAAGATGACGTTTTAACTGTGGATCATTGCTGTAAAATTTTCGGAACTCTTAAATTGTTTTCCTCATCTCATTCAAATTAGCACATACATACATGTTTATGTCTTTATCATCTTGTGTTTGCCTACCCTTTTATTTCTTCTATCCACGTTTAAAAACTACACGCCTATCTTATTTGTTTGCCTTAATTTAAAACCGCGTTTCTTTTAAAGAGAATTGTAATTGTGCATGCTGTTAAAAGATATTGTTTCTGCTTGAAATCATGCTCATGTGACATTTTCGGAACATCTAAGTTATATTCATCGTCTCATTCAAATTAGTACACATGTCGATATCTATGTCTTTATCATCTCGGTGTATGCCCACCTCTTTTTTCCTCTCTCCATTTGAAAAGTATGCGTTTATGTTTGTTTGTTTTCCAAAAATAAAATGGTAAATGTTTACTATTTAAAAAGAAAATAACAAAGGTAAAATCTGCCATCAAGTTGAGGTCGTATTTTCTAAATTAGTAATAATAATTACTAATTTTGTGAAAGTAAAATTAATAAAAACATCAGCAATAAAAGTTTGACATTTCAATATTTTGTGGACAAATGGAATAAAAACGAAAATTAAGGGCGGTGATCACATGGTGATGAATGATTGGCCACGTACATACCTACTCTTTCTTTCTTTCTTCCTCTCCCGTTCTTTTCTACACTAATTAGTACGGAGTACCATTTTGTGTCTAATTTAATCTTAATCAACGTGCTTAGCAGAATAAAAATCTACGTCCACCCTTCCATTTGCACGTAGATTAAGAAATGATGGAAGTAATGTAAGTATCGTGAGTATAAAAATAAAGTAGGAGAAAGAATAAGTGATAGAGAATAGTAAGTTGATTGCTGTTGTGAGTATAATAGAAAATTAGGAGAGAAAATGAGTAAGATGAATAGTAAAGATTCTTTGCTATTTTTTAAAGTGAAAATATACTCTGGGACGGACTAAAAATGAAATGTGAACATATACTCTGGGACATAGGGAAGTGGGAGTAGTTTTTTTTTTTTTGGAAGGGCAACTGAAGGATAGTTAGATGTTATAATTAATTTAACGTCTCACACGAACGTCAACTACATCATGTCAGTTAGCGTGTTATGTTAATAACTGATGCCCGTTAGGGCAACAGATGTGTAGTGTGAGGACAATATAAAGAATAGGTTAGGGACTACAATGAAAATGTCACATGTCGGGGACAAAATTTGTATTTTTTTTTCTTTGCTGTGGGGAAATCATAAAGTTAGATATCTTCTTAACTTTTTTTTTTTTTTTTTTTTTTTTTGGGGAGGGGGGGAAGGGGTGTTTGGGTAAAGATAGCTTTCATCATATTAATAAACTTATAATGGGATGGGTTTTGATTTAGTTTAATTTAATTTAATCTCTTACACCTTATAAATAAATGCTAATTAAAATGCCACTAATAATAATCTACAAAATAAATGTAATTTTTAAATAATCAAAAGGTATTACACGCTGCCTTTCTGATCATTACTGGTATTTTTAAAACGATAGATAAATGATTAATTGACTTAAGTACTCTATCGCTTGTATATATAGTAACTTATACGCCCCTTCACATTTTCCCACATTATATTCTCATGGCCAAAATCAGTTTACCTTTCAAAGTATACAATAAATTTCACTTTGCACCCCCATACGAAATTCATCTCACTTTGATACCTCATGTTAAAATTATCTCACTTTGCAATCTGAATCCTAACGAATGTTAAAAAATTAACGAAATTGATCACGTGTATGTCACATGGTGGGTCTTTGGACATTCTCATTTTAATTTATAATGTTCCTTTAGTTTTATTTTCTCACTCTTCTCATATTCAATAAAAAATGTCTAAAAAGATTCAAAAAAAAAACATAAAAAAAGAATTTTATATATTATAATTTAAATTAAAAAATGAAAATTATTAAATCCATCTTAGAACTATAAAATAAATTAAAAATAATAAAAAATATTTATAATAAGTTTCAACATATTACTATTTTAAAAAATATAAAAATAATAATAAAAAAATTGTACTCCCTCCGTCCCAGGCTAAGGTTCTGAGTTTGACTTTACACGGAGATTAAGAAAAAGTAAATGTTGTGAGTATGGAAAAGTAAGTAAGAGAAAGTAGGAGAGATAAAGTGGGTAGAGAGATTTTGTTGTGAGAATGACAAGTGGGTCCCATAGTCCATTTTAGATAATAAAGCAACTAAGAATCTTAGGCTGAGACGGAGGGAGTAACACTTTGGAAAAAAGTAATCAAAGAAGATAAAAGTAAATTGTAACTTGGTACCTGTCCCACTTCCCCAATACATTCCCTTTTTTTCTTATTACTCCCTCTGTCCCAGACTACGGTTCTTAATTTTTTTTTGTTTGTTCCAGACTAAAGTTCTTAGTTGTTTTATTAACTAAAATAGACAATGGGACTCACCTGTCATTCTCACAATGAAAACTTTCTACCCACTTTCTTTCCCCTACTTTCTCCTACTTACTTTTCATACTCACAGTATTTACTTTTTCTTAATCTTCGTGTAAAATCAAACTAAGAACCTTAATCCGGGACGGAAGGAGTACATTTTACCATATTTGGTTCTAAATTAGAACCAAATCATTGTGAAATAAATCAAGGGAAAACAATTCATCTTCCTCCTTCACATGTTTCGGTTTCTAACTTAGTACCAGTCCCACTTCCCCCATACATTCCTCCCACTTCCACTCCTCCCCCGGTTTCACCTTCTCGCTTATCGCCCTTTCCCCTCCCCGGCCCCTACCTTTCTAACTCAAATCTTGAAAAACCCAAATCTTGGTTTTTTTTTTTTTGTTTTTTTTTTCCAGATTTTGTAGAAACTCAGATTTTATTTTTCTGTTCTTCCTTTTTTTTTTTTTTTTTTTGTATTATGATACTCCATCCGTCCCAAAATGATCTTCTTATTTGGCATTTTTCATTGTCCCAAAAAATTCTTCACATTTCTACAATCTAGGCTTAGAAGTGCCCAAACAAAACATCGACTAGTGAATCAAGTGTTGATGCATATGAATACAACCAAGATCAACCGTAATGGAAGATCTCGAATAAAACAGAAGGAATTAACCTTCAACAAGCCAACCATGGCTTCTAGGGTTTTAACTCACAAAGTTGCAAAGGCAAACTTTAAAATTAATAATCAAAAAAACGTGTTCAATACCAAGTAGGAAAAGAGTATTTATACTTTAACAACTAATTAAAACCCTAACCCTAAAAGTGTTTTAACAAAATACCCTAAAGTGTTTAATTAAACGTAAACGAAAACTGGGAAACAATTCTGATCGGCCAACCAGGCGGGCGCTTGGTAGTGAGCGAGCGGGCGCCTGGTCATTAACAGAAACTCATCAAAATGGCAGGGAGGTAAGCGGGAGCCTGGTGTAGGCCGGGCGGGCGCTCGGTCGCCGAGTCTGCTCTACTGCTGGCTTGGCGTCCTGTGCTACATTAAGTGTTCATATCCTTAAAAAGTTTGAATAGTCAAATGTGAAGATCATTTTGGGACAGATGAAGTATTTGATTTTGCGGATATTGCAAATTTGTGTTTCAATAGGATTAATCTTGTTTGGATTAGAACACTGAAGTGGAAAATTTGAATTTTATGTTTGATTTTAATTATGGTGGTAGTTTGGTGGCGGTCACGGTGGTGATGTGGACATTACGGAGGCGATGGTGGATGTTTGGTGGTAGTGGCCATTATGGTTGCATTAAGACTTGAGAGTTTCATAGTGAAAGGACATCTAAGCCCTTAATTTTTGGATTGAAAGACATCACCCACCATGTAACACTCAATTAAGTAAATTTTTTAACATTTGTTAGGATCCAGAGTGTAAAGTCGGATAATTTTAACATGACGTATTAAAGTGGGACAAATTTTGCGCGGGAGTGCAAAGTGAAATTTGGTGTATACAATTTCATGATAAACTTATTTTGGCCTATTATCATTAATTCATTTTACCTTTCAGAGATAGTTACTCCCTCCGTCTCAGAGCAAGAGTCTTATTTTTTTCGCTGTTAGCACGAAGGTATTTTGAGCGATCATCCTAATTGAGATTTTAAACTTGTTATTGATACTTCATTATATGTACTACGAATATCAATATCTAGATGTTCATTAATATAATTGAAATAACATAAAATTATTGCTCAAAATACCTTCGTGCTAACAATAAAAAAAATAGGACTCTTACTTACTCTGGGACAGAGGTAGTACATTTTAAGCAGGTGACAATATAACGGACATTTGAAATCAATCTTCGTTAGGAACCCGTTTTATTTTAATAGTAGATAATTACATTTTCCATCAAAGACACTCTCAAATATACTCTTATAATAGCTTAAAGATCATTAACTAAAAAAAATGATTTTAAATATTATTAACATACGTTAGGGACCTGATTGAATTCAAATGTAGACGATTTATACGCAACAAAAAGTTAGTATAGATGCTAATATGTCTTGAATTGCACAGTACACGAATTAACGCGGGGTTTTTAACCTGTAATTTAAATTTCGCATGATAACAAAATTGGTTCTCATTATCTTTGCAGATGATGTTGCTAACACACCGTTATTGAACCAACAATTCGAGGAAGAAATCGTACAAAAGAGACTTCAGAATATTGAATATGTCTTCTTGATGTTGTCGGTGAATTCGACTCCAATATTAATTAATAATACCCCTTAAAATGTGGTAAATCAACATAGAAAATGGAATTGAAGGTGTTGATTGTAACATTATAACTGTAGAATGGTTGATAAAAGAAAGTTTAATACAAAATAAATGACCTCTGGTTCGATCAAAAGGACCTTAATATGAACATGATCTATATTACACTCTCCCAAGATAATGGTACAATAATAGTTTAGGGATTTCAAATACTTGTTTAAGAGGCATTTCCTAGTTGACTATGTTGGAGAGAGGGAGAGGGAGAGGGAGAGAGGACTTTGGTAGCTGTATTTTTTGAGACATACCTCACAGTGATTATATATCTAATACTCCCTCCGTCCCGTCCCGGTGGACTAAGGGTCCTACCTCTCATTTGCAAAGAAATTAAGAAATTGTGGAAATAAAGTAAGTGTTGTGAGTGTAAAAGTAAAGTATGAGAGATAATGAGTGGGAAGGAATAGTAAGTTGATTGATGTTGTGAGTATAAAAGTAAAGTAGGAGAGAGAATGAGTGAGATGAATAGTAAATATTTTTTTGCCATTTTCTAGACTCTTAGTCTGGGACGTACCATTATGGAAAGTAGAACTCTTACTCTGTGGGACGGAGGGAGTACCTTTCACCAAAACTAATACAGTAATGAAAAAAAAAATCTAAAAGAAGAGAAATTTTGAGGGAAACTAGTTTCTCCATAAGTTATAAACAGTCCTGTTTTTGTAGGGTATAAGGTTTAGGGTTTAAGGTTTGGAGTTTAAGGGTTAAAAACAAGATTTTTTATAACTTATGGAGGAACTAGTTTCCTCCAAAACGCACTCTTTGAATGTTCTTTTGGTAATGACTTCGGTTTTTCCCGAATTATTTTTATATACTCCGTCCCAAAATGGTTTATTTTCTTTTTAAATAAATATTCCCATGATTAAAAAAGTAACTTATTATCAATGACAAAAAATTGTGTGAGAGTCTTATGACGTATGAGAAGATTTTCGTTGAGAGCACAAATAATTTGCCCCTTATGAGAGTGACGTGGGAAGCTTATTTTTTTTCTCTCATTGAAACCCGGTGATGAGACAGTTTCAAAAAAAACTTGCTAACTATCAAATAAGTAACTCGATTTAGTCAAATAAGTATTCTTTTCTTTATGAGCAGGATTTAGTCAAATAACTAGAAGGCAAGAATAATTTACAGGCTGTAAGAAAACAACTGTATAGAAGAAACAAAGCCACTTTCAACAAAAACCAGCTAAATCCACTACGCTTTTTAACTTTTTCAATTCTTGAAAAGTATGACCTTTTTTCTTTTGTGCTTTTCGAATTCTTGAAATAGTTTTTGTTGTGAAAAACAGTTTTTGTTGTGATTCCCTCCAATACTTCCTCTTCTCTCCTTCCCCATAATAATATCGGTTTTTTTTTAACTGGTGCCCTAAGGCCTCGTTTGGTATGCAGAAATGAATGTGCGGGGATAGGTATGTAATATCTAGGTATGTGAAAGTCGGGAATGATTGGAATTAAATATGTCCATTCTCATGTTTGGCTTGTGCGTACATCTAAATTAAGGAATGGACAATAAATTACCATTCCTATGTTTGGTTCACATGCTTCTCTAACAGTAATATTCACTTTTCTATTTAACAAGATGATTTAATTTTATAATTTCATTTCTCAACTAAATTAAATTTCTTGCAAAAAAATTAACTTGTTTAAAACAAAATTAATAAAATGTCAAAGTTGTATTTATGTTACTTTGTTTAACTATGAATTAGCAATGGAGAATTGCAAAGCTAAATCAAGAATGAGAAACTGGGCTTGAATAATTACGAGGAGAGATATTTAATGGAGAAGAGAAGTAATTAAAGGGAATGATAATTACTGGTGTATGTATCCAAAAATTTTGAAATATCAGTAGTTAATGTCATACAAACCGGAAATCTTATCTCATCTGCTGCTAAAACCAAATTGAAAATTAAACGTAATATTTCCCGCCTTAACAAATATTTTTCGCTTATTCAATTACTTGGGAATGGGTATGTGAAACCCACCATTTACCATGGGATTCAAATGACTATCAAAAGTGGGTATTTGATAACTGCAAGAAACTAATTCCCATACCCTTACCCGGTTCAAAATCATACCAAACAAAAATAAATGTATAACTGGAATGAAATACCCATTCCCGCCCATAGATACCCGCATGCCAAACGAGGCCTAAGGGCATATGTTAAGTTTTTTAAATAAGGGCACACGTTAAAAAAACCGTAATAATATTCATGTTTTTTTTAATAGCCAACTTTAATTGAACTTTGATGAATAAATTTTAAAAAAATAATTATTTTGAAAAAATTAAAACTTTTACTACTGGTACATATATAAAATACAACCAACAATAATTTTTGGTTTCATTAAAATAATTAAATTAATATAAATTATTGAACAAACTTCAATCTAATTTACCAAAAAAAAAAATAAGTGTCGCTATTTTTTAGGAATGGATGGATTAGCATCCTTTGGTTCAATTTCCCCTCCTTGATTATGTGGAGCTTTGTTTTTGTTTTTTACAATAAAAGAGCGGAACTTCACAAATATCAAAGGTTCATCCCAAATATAAATAGTGATTTCATTTTCAAACATACAACAATGAATTTTTCGATCTAAATCTTGAGATTTTCGGATTCCACTCCAAGCAATACTTGGACACGGCCTCAATTTGACATTCAAGAAATCCCTCATCGTATAAAACAAAGGAGAGAAGTACACAGCTTTCAACAAATGAGAGAAATTCAAGCTTCTTAACAAAGGAGAGACATTTACTATATGACAAAAAAAAAATAAAAAAAAAACTAATTATTTGTAATCTCAATGTTTGAAAACATATACAACAAAAATCTATAACTAAATAAAAAATGAAGTGGAAAACACTAAGTACATCACACCCACCATTTTCCTTCCAAAACTTGAACATAGACAAAAAATGACCAGGTTCATTCCTCTCTCATCTCAATTATTAAATACACCACCCTTAAAAACAACTAATACCAAAATTCCCCTGGTGCAATTATGAATTTTGACTGTTCAGCTATGGGTGCTATTAATGAGCAGTAGAAGCTTATTATTTAGAGAATTTTTTTTTTTGGAAACTAGTTTCTCCATAAGTTATAAAAAGTCTTTTTTTTTTTTATAGGGGTTAAAGTTTAGGGTTTAAGGTTTAGGGTTTAGGCCCTTTAAGGTTTAAGGCTTAGGTTTAAAGGATTAGAAAATGGACTTTTTATAACTTATGGAGGAACTAGTTTCCCCCAAAACCAACTCTTTAATTTAAGGTCACAGAGCTCAAGAATGAATTTTTCACAAATAACAAGAACTAAATAATAAGATTTACTAAAAAAATTACTTGTAATTTTTATTTTTCATAGCCCACTATTTTCTAAATATGCAAAATAATTAATTGTGATAGAATTTTTATATTGTAATTATGATTCGTGTCTAGAATCATACGATTCAAGTACTAAGGAAAAGACAAAATAAAGAAAAGTAAAGGACTTACTCCATAAGTTATAAAAAGTCATGTTTTTTACCCTTAAACCCTAAACATGAAACTCCGAATCCTAAACCTTAAACCCTGTAAAAACAAGATTTTTTATAACTTATGGAGGAACTAGTTTCCCCCAAAATTTTCTCTTGGAGGAAACTAGTTCCTCCATAAGTTATAAAAAGTTTTGTACTATGGAGAAACTAGTTTCCCCCAAAATTTTCTCTATTATTTTCATCTAATAGCGGACATTAATTTTATTATTTTGTTTTATTTTCTGAACACAGTAATTTTTTCTTTTGGAACTACACTAAATTACTAGTATTTTCCTTTGTCACCATATGATTACAATTATAGGCTCCCTAATGGAAACATCTAACATGATTTACTTGTGCCAACTGACTTGAAAGGTTGTCTTATATTTCCTCCGTCACGTAAGCATTTCTAATAGTATTATACAATAATGTATACTCCCTCCGTCCCACTTAAATTAGGATAAATTTTTATTTTGGGTGTCCCATCCGAATTAGAACAACCAAAAAATGGAAAAAAAATTATTTAATGAGACTCACATTCACACTCACAACAACTTTTCACTCATTATTCTCTACCCCACTTTCTCTCTCCTATTTCACTTTCCATACTCAGAACACCTACTTCACTAATACTTTTTCCTTAATCCCCGTGCCCAACCAAAAAATGCTAATTTAGATGAGACGGATGGAGTATATTTTAGAAAATTTGTTTTCACATTTATCTATCATCTATCATCTATTATATATATATATAAACAAATTTTAAAATGTTATCTTAGATACAAATTTTACAATATTAGGTTTTGGAGTTTTAAAAAAAAAAAAAAAAACTTAATAAAAAAACTATTTTTTTTCTGTTTGGTTTATCAAGTTATATATCCGTGCGTTTAACACATGGGTGTTAGACTAGTTAACAAAAAGAAAATAGAGAAAGGAGAAAGTTAATGGCATATAGAGATTGATTTGGTTAGTTGAAAATTTTATTTAACTTTAGATTTGATCAATAATTTCCCTACATTATGATTCAATTATAATCCAACATTTTGTTGAGTAGGTCTTATGAAAAACGTATTTTACCTTAAAGATTGGAAAAACATGTTTTGTTAATACATGTGGGCGCTTGTTTTAAAACAGTCGGTGGCATTTTTGTAAACAACTGGCAAGCATCATAAATGCCCAGTGTTAATATTAAAAAGTGCCAGTAATTCAAACTGGCGTTTATAAACATCGAAACTGACACTTTTCGTAAGTGCAAGTGGTAGTATTAAAAATTGCTAGTCATTACACTGGTACTTATTAACATGCCACTAGCACTTATCAAAAGTGTCAATAGTAGTGTTAATAAGTGTCAATGTTCATGGCTGACACTTTTTAACACAAAAACTGACACTTACAATAAGCGTTAGCTATTTACAAAAATGTCACCGCATGTTTTAAAACAACTTCCCGTTTTTTTAAAAAAATGTCAGCGCGTCATTCTTGAAAAGACTTTTTACGTGAACTTAGCGAAAAACACGTTTATTCCCAGTTTTTCAACATTTTGTTAGCCAAAGCCCATTTTAGTTAGAAATTTAGTAAAACAAAACTAAGTTTCAAAACTTAGGTTACTGACCTAGTGAGAAGCCCATATTTTCCCAACCCAGCCCCTCTTAAATTTGGGCCGAGTAGTTAATAACTCACTGGTTAGTGACTAAATTCCAATTATTTGGGCCAATTTGTTTCTTGAACCAACAGACTTTAATCTAATCCAGTTTCCTCTTATTACACAGGCTGTTAGCCGTAGTTTGGGCCGAGAAATTAGGCCCATTATTCGGATTGAAACTTGCAGTTTTGAGTTATTTTGACATTTGTCTATCGGTTTTTCTAACGTGTACCTATCCAGTGAAGAATCCACATTTTAGTGTGATCATTAATGCCAACTCAAAAGCAATTAATCTACTAATTATTAAATGTAAAAAAAATATGGAATATTCTAAGTCCATAATATATTTGTGTGTAGTGCAATTCTGTTTTATGTTAGCTAAAGTAAAATGTGCATTCATACATATAATCCCATATTTTTATGTACGTAAATTTGACTCTAGTACATATTATACATGTTACAATATGTAATTTTTATATTTCCTTCTATATCCCTTATGAAAAATGAAACTCGTAACATAATTATAGGTAGCGCTCGTGTCACCTATGTTATTGTGGAGTCCAAATCTTATGTGCGACTTCGTGTACCATTTCATGTGCCACAAGTAATCTAATGACTCACAGTTATTGAAATTGGTATTATTATAATATTATGCAAACATGTGAACGGTTGTATTACAAGTGGTACATGGAGTGGCACACAAAAATGGTAAAGGAGATTTCAACTCGTTATTGTGATGGGTTCATGCCCAACTTAAAAGAGCAAAATGTATTTGATGAAATTCATGGTCCATGCCAATTTATCAATGAGCGTCAGTTTGATGTGTGGTTGTGATTGTCAATGCCCGACCCACACTGCATTTGAGTCTACTAGATTCATCGTCCATGCCCTAGAGCCCAATCTTCAAAATATAATGTATATACTCCCTATGTCTCATAATAATGCGGACATTTTGAATTTTTCAGTCAACTGAGTCGATCTTTAACCATAATTTATGAATATCTAAAATATATTTATGCAATTCAAAAAAAAAAAAAAGTTGATAGTAATTCTAATGATGAAACGACAACACTTTTTAGAATTACAAGATATTTAGTTATTCATAAAATTATGGTTAAAAATTAATACAATAGAAAAAAAATCAATTTGTCCATATTGTTGTGGGACGGATGGATGGAGTATATGGAACAAAAGAATAATTTAGTGATCAAATTAGCCAAAGTTCATATTTGGCTAATTTGAAAAAAAATAGCCAACCTACTTATTTTAACTTTACACTCTATGTTTTTAACAAAATGCACAAGAAAATTAATCTAGTGAGTTTGAGAGTTAAATTTATGTTTTTAACAAAATGC
This sequence comes from Campanula takesimana, assembly GCA_026119855.1. Classification (NCBI taxonomy): domain Eukaryota; kingdom Viridiplantae; phylum Streptophyta; class Magnoliopsida; order Asterales; family Campanulaceae; genus Campanula; species Campanula takesimana. Next base: position 406,179 of record JAOWBW010000605.1, on the reverse strand, counting down.
ACAAGTGAACGGACTATATCGAGCTAGGCTCAATGGGTCCAGTCTAGCCATTAACCCCAAGGCTAAGACGCCCAACTCTCTCACTCTTGAAGCGACAAAATCTGTGGCTCGGTCATACGAAGGTCCGACCTTTTATGGCCCGACTCATTATCCAACACTTGAACGATTTTAGCTCTACAAGTAGCACTCGTCTAAGCCTACCTCGACCCCAACTCAAAGACGACCCAAGTGTTCACTTACTGACGACTTACGTGGCAAAGTTGTTAGATTCAACGTGGATTCAGTTACAACATCATTCACACTTTTATTCCTCCTAAAATCAAGGGCGCGTGATCCAACGTGATTTCAAATATATATACATCATACATTCCTTACGTAAAGTGGTAACTTTTAAATTCTTGTCTTAATCTCTTGAGTCATAATTTACGCATTGATTTTATCTCTCACATACAAACATTTACTCTCACGCCGGATAGTCCTTACCAAAGAGCTCTAGCTCAAGCGGTATCCAGTGCTAGCTTCCCATGAGGAGGTCACGAGCTCGAATCCCGTCCGGGAGATTTGTGTTAGCCTATTTATAGGCCTAATTGTAGCCTTCATGGCATTTGTTTTAGTAGCCTAGTTATAGGCCCAGTTGTAGCTTTCATGACATTATCAATTAATAAAAAAAATATTTATGTATTTTATGTCATTACGCAGCTGGATAATTTGAACCGTTTAGGCTTGGATTGATCTCTCACATTTTGGCGTCGTCAAAAAAATAAAATAAAAAAATAAATCAATTTAATTGGTTTAAGGTTAAGTTACTGAGCAGTAAGGTGTTAGACATCCTCGTCTTCTTATCTCACACTTTTGCTGATGATCACATATTGGAATGAATTGTAAAAGCATGTAAAATTAAAGCAAGCTAGAAGACTAACAGTACCAATATGAATGTTGTAGTTGGTTTATCAATATTTTTAAAAAATCTGTTTTACTTATTCGTAAGATGCAACTAGTATGATGTTGGGATTGGAGTCCTAAACTACGAGGAATCAAAGGGGAGAAGGAGTCTAAGTCATGGGGAGTTGGTAAAGGTCAAGAGGAGTTCAAGGAGGAGGAGGAAACAAGCTCCTACGGAGGGCTGAGGGGGGTCACCGAGCAAGACAAAACGGGGAGGGACAATCTGGTGGACCGGGCGCTCGCCCACCTGACGGGACAGACCCAGTTTTTGTCTTTGTTTCCTATTTTGATGCAATTTCTTCCAAACGACTTATGGCTTCCTTGTACACCTATATAAGCATAAATGCGTCCATAATATTGGGTGCTTCATAGGAGAAAGTTAGGATATCAAGGAGAGCCACAAAGTAGTGTCTAGGAGGGGGCCGGGGGCCTAGGAGAGCCATGGGGGGCGATCCTACAACCCGGCCATGGTCATTTTGTTTGTGTGTTCTTGGGGGAGGTGAGATAATAATATATTGGTGAGCGAGGTTATTATTGGAGTAGCCATGCTAGATCTATGTGAGCGTATGTGCTAAAGTTGTAATCTTTACATATATTATTATAATGATATCCTAGCTAAGTGCCCCAGATGTAGTCATCTGTTGATGAACTGGGTTATCAAACATCGGTGTTATTTGTTCTTTCATATTATATTATCATGTGTTGATTATTTTTCCATGTTGATTACTGCAAGTATGGGCTAGTGGATGCGGAGATCCCCCCTATTCCCAACAACTGGTATCAAGAGCTTTGGTTTGAGATTCGGGAGATCCAAGGTGAAGAAAAGAGACAACAAATTTTTTGTGCCGCGCACGTGCAGAATTCGTACAATGCACTGTAGGCTTGGTGCAGCGCACGTGCAGATTTCGTGCAGTACAGATTCTTCGTGAAGAAATCGTGAAGGGTGTTGGGTTTCCTAGTAACATGCGCAGCGGAATTAAGCATTTAAAATTTTATGAAACCCAAAACTCATAGATCTATTCATATGATTATATTAAATACATGCATAATGAATACTAGAATACTAACCCTTGATGCCTTTGAATTTGCAACCTTGAATTCGGTGGAGGCTTGAACGCTTGATCACGAACAGAGCAAGAATCACGAACTTTGAAGATGATAAGTTTCACCCTCTAGCGGTATCCACACCACGAGCGAATATCAAGGAACTTCTTGATCTTGGTTACTAGACCAAATTGTGAAACACGCTTTCACAATTGTATGAACTATATGGAATATAAATTGTGTTTATTCTTGTTCTTCAATCTAGAGATTTCTTAAAACAAGAAATAACTATCTCAAAACTCTTTGGAGGCTTACACAAACTTATGTACTGATTAGGGCAACTAGAGGCTGTTTAAATACTTGTTTGACCTATTCCAAATAGGTAACAAGTGAATAAACCCGTAAGAAAACGGACTAAGGAAAGTTCCAGACCGAAGCAGCAGATCTGCACGGGTATTCAAAGGGGTCCGACCGGACCAAGCATGGTCCGACCGGGTCCTTTAATAGGTCCGAGCGGACCTCCCCTATTTCCAGTTTTCTTCCTCTAAATTCCTAAATCCTTGAATAGTCCTTCGACCCATATTCCAATTTAGTCCTTTAGGATTCGTTCTATTGTGTGTGACCTGTTGGATAAAATCTTGTAAATATTGAAAGGAAAACAAATTACAACATTGAAAATACAATATACAACAATTATGAAAAACATAAAAGGAACGATACAACCGTATTTGATCTCTTCATTGGGTTTGTCCATCTTTGATCTCTTATATCCGAGTCGTGTGAGAACACACACTCCTTAAGACTAATTCGTCCTCCTCTCTATGAGTGCTTGAGGTTTCCACGGGCGTTAGTCTCCCAGGATAAAACGGATTAACCGGAACCACTTCGCACTTAAGCCTTCCGGCGAAATGAATTAATATGCTTGGACGATATCACAATTTGATAGTGGTTTAAAAGGTGGACATTTTGTGTACAAACCCATGTTATACACACACTACACTCATTAGTGTTTTATCCTTATTATCTCATTTTGAAGTTGTTTTCCAACTTTTCCATTCAATGAGACAATACTTATTAATAATAACATTGTTATTATTACCATGTGTTTGAACAATCCATACATATCACAAAACGTCACTATGCTTACCAGATGATGATGTAGTTCAACACACATTTCACATCTTGTTTGAATTCCTTTTTGAATGAAAAATGTGATCCAACTAAAGAAACATATTTTCATTATTGATCACCAACTCAACCCATCGGTTGATACAATGTCCATTCCTTCATTCAAAATCATTATATCATCCTTGATGACATCTACCTTTGTCTCTCAAGACACAAGAAATATGTTTAACTTTTTCAAACAAGTTTAGCTTTTCATACAAGTTTGACCTTTCAAACAAGTTTGACTTTTGACCAAGGTTGACAAACTTTGTCTTTGTCTTAAGCATTTCAATATGGTCCACCACATTTACTTTCATCACAAGAAGTGTTACACAACTTCTTATATGAAGGTCTATTCTCTTTTCCAACAATAAGATGAATAGCAAGCATCTCAACATGCATTTCAATTCATTAATGTTTGGGTTGCTTCTTGAAATCTTTCCAAGTGAAAAGTAATTTTTTAATTATTTCCATAACTTGAAAATTTCACTTCTCATCATCCATTCGACATGGATTTTATAAAAGACTATTTCAATTCTTTCATTTGACTTTTTACGCTTTATGGAGTTTACTATTTTAAAATCAAGAAACGGCCTACAATGAATTTCATTGCACCAACCTTCTCGACTTTATTTTTATAGTCCAAAACTCCAACTATTCTTTTTCCTTTTTCTTAGTACTATATATGTCATATAACGAATTCGACCATCCGTTAAGTATATAGTTTCGACAAAAGAAATTCACATGCTTTAACCACACTCACGGCTTAAACATCCGTCTCATTTCCACCAACTTTGTAGGATCTTCATTAAGAAACCTCACTAAGTTCAAGGTGGTTAAGTAGAACACCTTTTGTTGCCATCACTTAAAGTCGAGGCTAACAAAATTTTCTAACTTCTCACGATGGTGATCAACATACTTGGAACACCCACATTTCGTTGGAAATTATCTCCACACAAGGAGCCTTTTCCAAAACATTGGCTTTAATTTTCAATAATTAAACACCAAATCATAACTTTGTTGTTACAAATACAATTCTCTAACTTAATTAGAGAATTTACTAGAATAAATTGCTAATTCAATAAGAGAATTAACACAATTTATTTCTTGTAACGACCCATCTTAGTAACCTCTTAATTTCTTGATGGAATAACAATTAGAGGTTAATTTTTCCAAAGTTTAAAGGTCTCATTATGGAGTACCTCTAAATTAGATAAATTACATTCTCATTCACAAAATTGCACATTTTCTTTTAGAAGTCATCCTTCTAAATATTGTGTCATTTTTCATCATCAACAACAATAGGATTTAACATCTTCTTTCAAGAAGTCCTATTATTTTATCTTTATAACATTAGTCACTCATCCACTATTAGGTTTTAACAACTTCCAAGAAACCCTTATAGTTCTAGTCTTTGTGACTTCATAACAATAGAATTCAACAACTTCGTTCAAGAAGCTCTATTGTTTTAATCTTTGTAACCTTTGTCACTATTTTACAATAATAGGTTTTAACAACTTCTTTCATTTCAAGAAGACCTATTATGTTAACCTTTGTTACCTTTGTCACCAATGCAAATAATAGGTTTTAACAATTTCTCGCAAGAAGACCTATTATCTTTGTCAACGAAACGTTAAATACTTAATCTTCCAACGTTCTTAGTTCCAATGAACTTTCCATTCTTTTTACTATGATTCATACGAAATAAACCATAAGAGACATATCACATGATGTATAACCACTACATGAGGCATAGCCACAATTGGTTTATACAATCATTCAAACATAGTTGATGTCACGGAGCATCAATCTTTCCATCTTTGTTAATCTCATTAAACAGAAATTAAAATTAGTGTTTTACTACACAAAAACTGCTCTGTTTCAAAAAATTTATCTTCACTTTCACATTATAGATTCCAATCGCCACCGTTCAGAATCTTCTCCTATGAGTCGTGAACATGTATAAAACATTTCGTCCCAATCCAACGGTTAACGAAGCAGGATATGCTGTTTTACTACAGATGGTCAAGAAAATCTGTGCAGAAATTTTCTTGCTTTCTTTCTCATTGTTCCTCATCGTCTTTCATCCTTTCTCCCGTAGCCACCACGCCACAAGATCCATGTAATCTGAAATCCTTTCTCAACAAGCGAATTTAGTCTTAAGATTGTTGGATAAAATCTTGTAAATATTGAAAGGAATACGATTACAATATAATTGAAATTACAATTACAAATTGAAAGAATGAAAACATGAAAAGAAACGATAAAACCGTATTTGATCTCTTCATTGGGTTTGTCCATATTTGAACTCTTGTATCCGAGTCGTGTGAGAACACACTCTCCTTAAGACTAATTCGTCCTCCTCTCTACGAGTGCTTGAGGTTTCCACGAGCGTTAGTCTCCCAGGATAAAACGGATTAACCGGAATCACTTCGCACTTAAGCCTTCCGGCGAAATGAACTAATATGCTTGGACGATATCACCATTGATTTTGTTCTAGGATGCCAAAGGAAGAAGATGAACAAATTGCAAGAGGGAGGAAGAAGATTGAAGGAAAAATTCTCAATTGTGTGTTCTTTTTCTCATCTCTTTCCAAAGACTAGTGGGTATGTCTTTTATAGCTCCACCAACAAAACCATGATTTCCCAATTAATTCATAAATTAATTTGTGATTCATTACCTTGTATTTATGTGGCTTGATTCCACAATTTTGTAAGCACAACACCAAGGTAATGATCCCAATTAATTTTTTCAATTAATCTAAGGAATCATGACACATCAATAGTGGGGTTAAATTGCATAATTTACACTTTCAACCCACCAATTTTGAGCTATTATATCTTTCTCATCCAATCTTAAATTGGACATATAGATATATCATTTTAGTATTCACACGGAGTGAAATAAACCCAAAATAATCTTTGCCAAATGGCAAACGATTCATGTAAGGAAAATACACAATTTCCTTCACACACTACATATTTTTCCAACATGACCCTCTAGGATTACACTAAGTTGGCAATGGGTTCAAACATGAAACCATAAGATATGATTAGGTTCTAGCAAACCGTCATACCTACCTAAGTAGTGTAACTAGATACAATTTCGCATTCCTTTAGAACATGTCACAATCTTTTGTCCACGATGTCATTGAACACAAGTCATGGCCAACAAGTCAACTTGTATTGTTCAATACTTTCTCGATTCTGAATATGTTGATAATCCAAATTCCATTGATCAAATCAATTTATTTGAGTCCGGCCGAACATTTCATCAACATCATTCTTACGAGGGGCCCACGCTTGACATATCTCCGAAGAGGGACAAATCCATCTTAGCTTATTATTCTCCCCTACATGAATCTGATTATGCCAATCATACCCTTTATAACTTCCTGGTTAAAATGTAGCGTTTGAATATGTCAAACATAATGTTCATCAAGTGGAAGACTATAATAACTTCATGTCTAAGGATTCAAATGACATAACTAATATGAGAGATATATATATAACATTGACCATGATATAAATCTCATAGAGCGGGTTATGTCCAGTACCTTGTTCCAAACAAGTACCCATAAACCTAACATGATCATCCCATGATCATTTAACATTTATACTAGTGCTTAACAAGTACTAGGGACGGAGATTATTATAAGTAAACATGAACAACAATAATAATCAAAACATCTCTTTATTAATATGAATAAAATGTAACAATTACAACGCTTAATAAACGTGCCTAGGGCACCAACACTAACAAAGGGTAAATCTGAGAGCTGCTAGGGTTTTCTGGTTGAAGCAAAAGCGTGCCAAATAGGTCACAATCGTGCAGAAGATCAGACAGTCCGAATAGTTCGTTTGTTTCGTATGAGATCTGCAGAGATTCGAGGTGGGATTTGGAGATGCAGAGATCAAGATGGATCAGGAGGTGTTCAAGAGATCTTGGGGCAGTCAAGGTGGTTGGAGAAATTCATAGTTTTAAGAACTCAAAAAGTGGCATTTAATATTTAATGCTCAAGGAATATCAACTGTGTGTTATTCATTCCATTTAGCCAATATATATACAATGAGAATCCTATTCTAAGAAAGAGATTACATTCCTAACTAATGATAATCATACCAAACTAAGGGATATACACAAATCATACACAATATTCACATCCTATAGTTATCTTAACTATATATTCTATCAAATGCACTTTATCATTAATGATAAAATGAGTTTAATTGGCATCTCACATTAGTAAGAGAAGGCAACTACACTGTTTGTTGTGTAGTATATATAAAGTGCTTTTGTGTGTCATTTCACATGAGATTGGAAAGGATGGTTAAAATGCTTTAATTTAAAATAGCACTCTATGGTCTATTTTTCAAGTATCATATTACGTTGCTTGAATTTCAAATCACACGAGCTAACTCGGGGTCGGACCGGTCGAGCACGACATTTTGGCGAATGGTGCGGTTTAGAGCACACTTTATCTTTTTAGTCAAAGTTTATTTGAGGTTTTCGTATTTGTAGATTGATCCCTAAACAAGTTCAGTTAGATCCATCAATTTCTAGAAGAGACTTAAAACAGGATTAGAGTACTTAAATGGGGGGGGGGGGGGGCTATGGAAAAGGCTACACTTATATCAAGTGTATCTATACACCACAAATAAAATAATGTGGGGCGGCTATGGAAAAGGCTACACTTATATCAAGTGTATCTATACACCACAAATAAAATAATGCCAAGTGTGTGTTAATGGTATTTTCTGTAATTATTTCAAAAAATGATGATAAATCTATAACCAGATAGTGTATGTATCACACATATATTGGTAGTGTATATACACCAAGTGTAAATGTATGATCTTTCGGGCGGCTATGAAAGGAAATTCACCATGACTTTCCCAACTGACAAACGCCCATAATTATCTAACAAAAACTCTCTCTCTCTCTCTTAAATTTCAATTTCAGTTTATTGGGGGAAAAGCCAAGCAGCAGACAAATATGTACCCATCCTCATCATCATCATCTTCCTCACATTCTTCAATCAAACTCACCAACACCTCCGCCGGCGGCCGCGGCGGCGGATTAACTCGTTACGGTTCAGCTCCAGGCTCAACCCTCACAACAGCCGTCGATTCCGTCATTGGACCTAACCTCGGTACACAGGTGGGTCCCAGCCGGTTCTTCTCTTCCTCCGAATCTTCGTCGACGTCGGACTATAAGCCGGCCATGGCGGCGTCGATCGATCAGAAGACCGAGAGAAACGGCGGCGGGGGAGGTGGAGGGAGTAGTAGTAATGGATCGCAGAGGTCGTACTGTATAAATGAATTCGCGACGGCTTTTAATGATATGAAGAGTAGAAACAACGGCGGCGGCGGAGAAGGAGGAGGAGGTTTGTCGTCTTCTCCGGGTTTGCTCCGTCATAGAAGCTCGCCAGCTGACTTTCTTGACGCCCTCACTGATAAAGGTGTGCTTTTTCACTTTTTTTGTATTCACTATTTTACTCTCAATATAAATAGTTAAATAAAACTTTAATATTTTATTTGATTAAAAGTACATTTAAAGAATTTTAGGAGGTAGACTAATTTAATCCTCAAATGCAAATGTAAACATAAAAATTGCACTAAGTAATTTAAATTTAAAGTTCTTGTTAAAGGCATGAACTAGTAAATTTTTTTGCTCTAGCTATTGCAATAATATGACTAAGTCTTTACATGTTTACTTGTTTTTGAAGTAATGTGCTTCAATGTATATTAATTATTGTCACAAACTCAATTTATCTATTACTCTCTCCGTCCTAAAGTAAGAGTCTTACTTTCTATTTTAGTACGTCCCAGAGTAAGAGTCATATTCTTAAAATACTTTACTATTCACCACACTCATTCTCTCTCCTATTTTACTCACAACACCAATCAATTCACTATTCTCTCCCACTCATTCTCTCTCTTACTCTACTTTTACACTCACAACATTTACATCACTTTCAATATTTATTAATAAGCGTGCAAATGAGGGGTATGACGGTATGACTCTTACTCCGGGACGGAGGGAGTACTTTATTCTCTGTCACAAAAAGATAATATCATTTTGACTTTTTATGGTCAAAAAAAATAATTTTTGACCAAACATTAGTGTCAATTTAATGATCACATTGAAATCTTAAAAATTATTATTGATAAATCACTTAATATTTTATCAACTACAAATTTTAGAATTTCACTAGAATGATTAGATCGTCACTAATGGTTGGTCAAAGTTCATTTTTGTTGACAATAAAAAGTCAAAATGAGACTATCTTTCTGGAACAATGTAGTATAATATTAAGTTTTGGATTGACAAAAGAAATATGATATTTATCGTGAGGCGGGATGAATTATGAGACACGAGTAATATTATTTTTTGATTGTTTTTCTCATATAACTCTAATGATGTCATAATGTGCCATTATGTACATTTTCGTACAATAGGGAGTCCGAAATCTCGGCTACGTATTGAGTAGATTTTGGGTGAAACTAGTTCCTGCATAAGTTATAAGAAATCAATTTTTTTTAACATTTCAAACCCTAAACTTCAAACCCTATAAAAACATGTTTTTTTATAATTTATAGAGGAACTAGTTTTCCCCAAAATTTTCTGTTGTATCCAAGCTGTTGATAAAAAGGTGCTCCTTTTTTGGCAACAACACCAAACAAGTTGATTTATTTCATTACCTTGACATAGTTATCCATTAGTACTATTTAGCACATCATGAATAAAATTAATATTATCTTAACATATACTACTTTCATTCTAGCTCAACGTTCACAGTTAGTTAATGTTCATTTGGTCAATTTAATAGAACTTTGAACATAATCTTATATCAAAATATTTCTATGCAATTATAAAAGTTGTTATTATTTCACCATTATGAATATCAATAAATTTATATTAATTTAAAATTTGTTATGGATACATCAATATAAAAACTAATATATATATTTTTTAAAATATTCATTAACAAAATAAATTTAGTCAAAGTTATTGTTATAAAAAACGTTGTATAACTTTCACATCGGTGCAGGGGTGCAGCTAATTCGTCGGTGCAGCGGTTCGAAATCCGATGTTTTTTAGAACGTTTGGTGGCTAAACATGGATTATAAACGAGTGAAATAATGAAATTTATACACCAATATATTTATCCAATTAAGTAGGGAATGAGCTCTTTAGGGATATCTTAGTCTTAGCTGAGAAACATAAGGGAGTTAGTAGCATAATCAAGACAACTTTAAGGGGTTTAATGAAATAATCTCAAATTCCAGGGGGTAGTTCAGTAAAATACCATAGGTTTTGGTAGCGGTTTGAGGGCACACTGGTTTTCGGTATAAAACCGTTGATTAAATAAAGTTGGAAATTAGGATAGCTGTCGTTGAAGATAGGCATTGACCTGCTGGACACTGGTTAATTCTTTTCTTTATTTTATTTCTTCTTCTTTTTGTGTGTCCGTGATTTTATTAATTTGCCATAAAAGTAATGTTTCTATAGGGTTTAAGGTTTAGTATTTGACAAAATCTTGTGTGAGACGGTCTCACGCTAAAGGCGGACCCAAGAAGGTCTTAGGGGTGGAAGTGAACCCCCCTAATTTCATGTTCACAGTTCAATTTTTTTTATTTTTATTTTTTTTTATTACTAAGTGAACCCCCCTTTGCCAGTTTCAGCCCACCCCCTTGGCAAAACAAAAGAAAATAACATAAAAAGAGAGAAATATGTATTTAATTTTTGTCTAATGTATTTTGTGAAACCCCTTGATTTTGGATATGGGTCCGCCCCTGTCTCACGCATGATACGGATTTTGTTGAGAGAGTAAATGGTATCCCCCATGGGCTGGGCGGGGCAGGGCAGGGCAGGGCAAACCTATTTTCTCTCTCATCAAGTGTATGAGACGGTCTCACAAGAGATTTCCTCTTTAGTATTTAAGGTTTAAGGTTTAGGGTTTAAGGGTAATACTAATATTAAAAAAAATGATTTTTTATAACTTATGGAGAAACTAGATTCTCCCAAAACTTACTCATTTAAAAATAGTTACTCTTTCGATCTAAAAGTGAATGCTCAAATTTGCTTTTGATTAAAAATAAATTTGAAATACATATTGAGACAAGAGGAGTATTACTTTTTGAGAAAAGTCATATGGCACATACAATTGAAGGCCAAAAGGTACTTTTATTGTTAATAATCTAATTTCATGAGTCGGGAGTCGACTGTTGTAATTTTTAACTGCTTCCGTCCAGAATTCAATATAATGAATCCAAAGCCGACTGTTTTGATTTTCGACTGGTCAGTACCAAATTTTTAATAAGATGTTGAGGTTGTTTAATGAATGAAACTAGATTGTTTTATAAAAGAAAGAGAGAAGAGAAGGAAGGTACTAAGCATTTAGACGTATTCACACACGGGGACAACTCCAAAAAGTGGTCCCTAAAATGCAAGTTGCCAACTTGTACTTTTAAAAAAAAATGTACAACTTGAAGTATTATTATTAGTACTTTATATATCCACTTGTGTCCTTGTGCTCAGTCTTATTTAACTAAATTATACTTACAGTGTAAGTTAGTTTTACCGACAATAATGTTTCCATGAGGATTACCTTAGAATTTGCTAATTGTAGTATATTTTTTCATGTCAATACCACTTTTGTATACTTTCATAGTTTTACTACTTTAAGCTCTAGATAACTATAGTACCCTCCGTCCCGATTTAAGGTTTTTTGTTTGACTTTGCACGTTTATTAAAAAACTATGACAAAAACAGTAGGAATGAGTCAAATAAAAGTAGGGAGTTAAGGATATAATTGTCTAAAACAATATTTATAAAGCAAGTGGTGAAAGTAAGTTAGGTAAGTAAGATTTTTTTTGTTATTAAATGAACTTTTGGGGAGGAGATTGTCCAAAACACTATTTATCATTTGCCATTAATAGAATAAAGCGACTAAGAACCTTAAATTGAATTGAGACAAAAAAAAGAAAGTAAAAACCTTAAACTAGGATGGAAAGAGTAATAACGAAACTGTCCTTAAATATATTGTGACGGATTTAGCCCTCTGATTTGGAGGTTGTTTTTTTTTTTTTTTTGAACAAGATTCGGAGGTTGTTATGCAGCTATAAACCCCACTTTATGTTAAGTAAAGGGAGTAAACGAGTTGATATTTTAATTAGTACCATTTTTGTTTACTATATCGTGGGTGATTCAACAGTTTTACATTATTCATGACGTTAACATGATATCAGCCCTAAGTATATACTACTCGCTCGATCACTTGTATTATTATGCAATATAACACACAAAGTAGACAAAACTCGATTTGGTAATGATACATGCTGTAATGTATAGTTGAAATGGTAAGCCAAATTATAATAAACGTGTAGGGTGAGATTATATACTTACTTAATATACTCTCTCGATTCCTCTCAAAATAACAAAACGTCATATTTTGAGTGAGACCGAAGGAAAGAGTATATATATTAAAAAGTATTGAGAAAGTGTTTGTGAGCATAAGGGAATTTATTTTTTATTTTTTTTTAAAGGATTTTTTTTTTTTTTTTTTGAATAGATGATTTATAATGATGGAGTATGGTGGATAAACGAATCAATTAGAAGTACCAATTGAGCGCCCACCAATGGGGAACAAGTAATTAGAAAAATGGGGGAAAAAAAAGAGGGTGGGGGGTAGATACATGGAATCAAACATGAATGAGTAGACTAGATTAGATTTGCAATATGGGAAAAGGGGGAAGGAATCATAACCAGACTGAGAGACTGAATGGAATCACGTGCCTTGCCTCTATTGCAACTTGCCAACTTGGGGAAGGTCTCTTCCTTCCCCACCCCCTCACCCACCCACCCACCACCCCACCACCCCCACCCTCACATAACCCCATCCACGTTACGATTTATACCATTTGAGGAGGGTACTTGAAACCCTTTGACTTTTGTAATTTTTACAAATTTACCCTTTATAAGTTTTGAATTTACTATATTGACCCCTGAAAAGAAAATTCAGGGGTTCCAAATCCGCCACTGCACATTACCACCATTGCTTTTTATATATATATATATATATATATATATATATATTAACAAGCACCAATGTTATTTATTTTTTTAAAATGAATCCAAGTTGTTTGTTAAAAAAAAAAAGGTGGTACCATTAATAAGGAAAGTAATAAGGGTAATTGTATCATCTCTTTAGTTATCTCAATATCTAGCACTATTAATATCAAATGAATTGTATTATACTTTTGAACTTGAGATATGTGTTTGGCAGTTCCTTTCTGTACAGTGAAATTGAAAGGACAAAATAAATTTCACTCATTTAAAAATTTTCTTTCAATTCTGATTCTACTGCTTGAAATTGAGGTTTCAAATATAAGCAAACTTTCTATATGAACTTTCTGTTTTTGTTATCACATATTTACCAACACGTATTATAGTTTTTAAAATAATTTGGGGTTAGCTGACATGAATCAATCATACTCCCTCTGTTCCGAAAAAGATAGTCTCAGTTTGACTTTCATCGTCAATCCAACTGAACTTTTACGATAATGTAACGAACAACCAATTAATCATATGAATGAAGTTCTAAAATTTGTTATCAATAGTATCTCTAATAGTGAAACAATAACATGCTACATGTATGCTCAAAAGTTCTTATCATAGTCAAAGTTCAATTGAGTTGACCATAATAATTGTATCTGAAACTATCTTTCTGGGGGCGGAGTGAGTACATGTATGCTCAAAATTCTTAACATGCTACATGAAGTGATTTTTCTTGATGCCCATGTATAGGATTTTCAATGCCAAGGAATTACAGTGGCAAAGGGGCCGGAAACTCAGATGGGATAACAAGGTTGAACTCTCAACTCAGTTTCACAAGACAAGATTCTCTGCCTCAGATTTCAGAAGAGAGTGAAGATCATGGCCATAGAAAAGCTTCTCACTCTTATAACACAGCTAGCTTCGGTATGGGATCATGGCCCGACGATTCTTCTAATTTGTTCCCTTCTCCGCAAAGCAAACGAGTCAAGAACAGCAATTCAGAGATTGGCAATGGTCTTAATATCATAGAGTCTCAGGTTAGTTTATATTCATGGTTAGAATCATTTGCCTTTGGATGATATGTATACAGAAAGATTCTACAAGAAAAAAGATAATGGGGAACGATAGAAAACAATGCTCCCTCCGTCCCATAGTAAATGTCGCATCTGACTTGTCAACTTTTTAAGGATTGTGTTTTAGTTGTTTGCATGTTACTTGTACAACGGTAAAATTGATTTTAAAATATTTCCTTATTTAGAAACGTGACATTTATTGTGGGACAGACCAAAAGAAAGTGTGATTTTTCTTGATAAATTCCAATTGTACTTTCAGCTTCAGTTTGGGCCATCACATTCTGCACTAGAGATGGCTGCTATGGAGAGTTTGATGGAGATTCCTCAAGACTCTACACCTTGCAAGATCCGTGCCAAGCGTGGATTCGCAACTCATCCTCGAAGCATAGCTGAAAGAGTGAGTGCAAACTTAAATAACTTGCGCGTCTCTGTTTTCTCAGCAAATGGTAAATATTTGCTCATCACTTATCAGCATACTCCCTCCTTCCCAAAATGATCGTCCCACTTTCTTTTGTTGTTAATATGAAGGTACTTTGAGAAATATTGACCTCCAAGGGGTGAAAGAGCACAACTGAGAAATGCATATCCAGAACTGATTAGATTAGATTTCCCCTTATACATATTGACGACTTATATACTACTATCTCCGTCCCCAAATGAATAAATGTCCAATTTTGTTCTTGATCAATCAAGATCAAGAATAAAAATTGATGTTCATGCGTATTTATACTTTACATCAAGTTGATACTGAATTCTTTCTCCTTAATCCATGCTAAATATAGGAGAGGAGAACTAGAATAAGTGGGAAACTGAAGAAGCTCCAAGATCTTGTTCCGAATATGGATAAGGTACTCGCGTTTACTTTCTCTTTAAATGCTGCTACTATATACTCCCCTCCCCCTCCGTCTCAAACTTATGGTTACTAACACTGAATGCGCGGAGATTAAGAAAAAAGTAGGCGTTGTGAGTGGGATGGAGAGAGAAAGTGAGATAGTGGGTAGTTGTTGTAAGTGGGGAGGAGAGAGAAAATTGAACATTTTTGGTAAGTAACCATGACGCTCAAAACGGAAATATGTAACCATAAGTTTGGGACGGAGAAAGTACTAGTTTCCGCACGCTACTACAAGTGCTTAATAATCACATTCCTAGTTAATAATACAGAAAAGAATGTCACTTTGTAAAGAGTTTATTCAAAATTAAACATACAAATAATCACCCCCTCTAACATTGTTAACTTTTTTTTTTTTTTTTTTTTTGCAGCAAACTAGTTATGCAGATATGCTAGATCTTGCAGTGCAACATATAAAGGGTCTTCAAACTCAGGTTCAGGTCAGTCACTACATTACACTTTTTGGGTACATATATAGTGTATCTATATATAACATCTTACTTAAATTTCAGCTTTATTCATATACCATTCATTTTAAATTTGATTATTTATTTACTGTTTTTACAGATAGTTGTCACACCAGTTTTTTCACTTTCCCTCGACCCTCTTTTACAAACTAAAGTACTACCTGTGTCCTTAAATGAATGAGTGTCTAGTTTCAATAAATATTTTGTCTCAAAGCAAACGTCTTTTTTAGAAAAAACTTTCTCCTTTCATGTTTTTTTTTAACCAAAATTTTTCACTAGTCTCTTTATACTTTTAAAACTAAATGTTTGAAAAGTGAATAACAAAATATTTACGAATCTTTGTCATTTAATTGTATAAAAAGTAGAGATTTTTAAAATGTCCTGGTAGGCTAATTCGCACACCTACTAAATTAAACGGTAACTCGGTCCTAATTAATATAGCTAGGATAAGTCAAGGATCGATCCACCAAAAACTGTTATTTGTTTACGTAATTGTCACTTGACAAGATTGAGAGAAAATTGTGATTATTAAATCCTAAAGCGGGAATAAAACTAAATTAAGGGAAAACAATAATTAAAAAAATACTTTATTGTACGTAATAACCTACTTATGAGGTTGACCATTAAATTTTAAGGTCCAAGTTAGGGAAGCAATTGTCAGAAAAAGTCAAGTTTATGGTCAGAAAAGTCAACTTTATGCCTAGGTCTTACTTATTGTGGTAATTTCTCGTAATTGTCTTTTTTTTTTTTTTTTTTTCAATTTCCAGAATCTTCATCATGAACTTGAGAGTTGCACATGTGGATGTAAGCAAAACACGTAATGCTGCAAGACCACCAAGACAATCATGCACTTGCTGTAGAGTATCATGGCCATACTGATCAAGAAAACGAAGAGAAGAACACTCGATCTGGGTTGTACTTGTACATAATGAAGCAAATTAAATTTCATCCCAAATTAACTACATTTCTTTTTTTATTCTAGTTCTTTTTGAAAGATATTTGTGCAAATGACAACATTTTTTATTTTTTTTTTGAATCTGAAACAAGCTATTTGCTTTTCCAGTTTATAACTCAATTTAATACTCCTTCCGTCCCAAAAATTGGATGACTATGAATATCTGCTCAAAGATCAAAAGCAAATTTGAAAATTTTCTGAATATTCGTTTTGAGACTGAGACAGAGGTTGTTTTTAATTGATGTAAATGATTCCTTTTCAAGATTAGAAGTACTTTGGCAAAATCACCATTGCCAATCACATGCCATATTGTTTCTTCTATTTGACTTACTTTTTTTTTTTTGTGAATTCTATTTGACTTACTTCTGATTGGCAAAATTGATGGGGATTGTATAAGCTAGTAGTGCCCAACAGACTTTAAAAAATAAAAAAATTAAGCATAAGACTATTAAGAGTCACCTTTATGAATGATTAAATTCAGCATTCAACTTTATACACTCATTTTTTGTTATAAACAAAAGATCATGTTATAATCATTCTTATTAATAGACAAAAACTTGCGTAAACACATGGAATACCCGTCTCATACATGAGACAGTTTTTTTGACCCGCCCGCCGACCCACGAACCGGCTCCATGACCCAGGGGCGACCCTGCCACGTGGCAGCCTTTCATAGATATTTTTTTATATATATATATATATATATTTTTTTTTTTCGGTTTGTCAAAAGTAATAGTTACTATAACTAAATGTAACAGTTTGTATGCATAAAAGTAATACATATATACAAAAAAAGTAATAGTTTTTTTCTTTTTTTTTTTATGTTTTCTTCGTTTGCCAAAAGTAATACTTATTACAACTAAAATGTAACGAACGTGTTACTTATATGTAACAGTGTTTATACATAATTGTAACACATATGTATAGAAAAATTAATAATTCAACCATTTACATTTTTTGAGCTAAAAACACTTGATTAGTATTACATGTAAAAGTATTATACTACCTCCGTCCCAACTCAATATGCACCTTTACTGTTTGGCACAATATTTAAGGAGAGATTATTTATATTCAAAAGTATTGTGAGTGGAGAATAATGAGTGGTTGGGAGGAAGAAAGAGAATGAGTGGAGAATAATGAGTGGTTGAGAGGAAGAAAGAGAATGAGTGGAGAATAATGAGTGGTTGGGAGGAAGAGAGAGAATGAGTGGAAGATTATAAAAATAATAAAAAACTTTCATTTTTTGGATTGTGCACATATCAACGACACCCACTTAAAAGGTAAGTGTGCACATTGAGCTGGGACGGAGGTAGTATTATTTATAGAAATATGTTACTCCCTCCGTCCCAGAGTAAGAGTCCAATTTTCTTTTTTGGTCCGTCCCAGAGTAAGAGTCTCATTCCTAAAATGGCAAAGAATCTTTACTATTCACCCCACTCATTCTCTCTCTATTTTACTTTTATACTCACAACACCAATCAATTCACTATTCACTCCCACTCATTCTTTCTCCTACTTTACTTTTACACTCACAACATTTACATCACATCCAATATTTATTAATAAGCGTGCAAATTGGGGGTGAGACTCTTACTCCGGGACGGAGGGAGTATAATTTCTTTTTATTAAAGTGTTACATTTACTTGTAAAAACAATTACATTCATGTATGAGTTGTTACTTTTCAAATGTTACTTTCTTTCAAAAACTTAAATCAAAATACACAATATTTTACATTTTTGCGAAAGCACTATTACATTTCAGTATAAATGATAATTACATTTAGATATTTTTTGGGTAACACGTAATTATAGTTAGTATTACATTTGAAAAAAATGGGTAAAACGAGTTTTTGTTTTTGTAAAACATGTGTTACGTTTACTTATGAAAAATGTTACTTTATATGTATGCAGTCATTACATTAAGTTATGGTAACTATTACTTTTGGTAAACGACGGAAAAGTCGAAAAAAACTATAAAAAAGCATTTTTTTTTGGGGGGGGGGGGGCAATGGTGGGCTGCCACGTGGCAAGTTATGCCCATAGATGAGACGGATCCCCTTATTCTCATGGGAGACCACCTCTTCTTAATAATCCTTTGGTCCTGCGCACACCCCCCACTGCAAAAAAAAAAAAAAAAAAGAATAAAAAAAAAAATCTTATCAGACAAGTCAAACTTTGTAAAAATATCGATAACCGAGAGCTTGATGCAAACGTTGGAGTTGTATTTACTCGTTCCTTTTTTAAATTGCACCAAATTTATTACTTGTATGAAATAAGCTATACTATATTATTTGGCGGAAAAAAGAGGCATAAGTTGAATTATTTTCGGTGGTTAGAAAGAATTATTATTATACTGAAAGTAGAATTAGCACGGTAGCTATGAGTCCGGATTTCGTGTACCATTTTTGTATACCTTATCATCATTTACCATTCACATTCAACGTCTTGGATATTTTTTTTGCCATTAGCATGATGTATGCATGACATCAGTCCTAATAATTTACACCACGGTCATCAAATACGACTGTTACTGGTTGTGAACGACAAAAACTGCATATATATATATATATATATATATATATATATATATATATATATATATATATTCATTTACAATTCACATTCAACGTCTTGGATAATGTTTTTGCCATTAGCATGAGGTATGCATGACATCAGTCCTAACAATTTACACCACGGTCATCAAATACGACTGTTACCGGTTCTGAACGACAAAAACGGTAATATATATATATATATATATATATATATATATATATATATATATAATTTTTCCTTCTCCTCCACTTAAGTTATTTGAATCAAAATCTGTTCAAGTTCCATTGTGGATTTGGGGTCTCCCTCTGTATGTGCTTGCATTCTGTATGCACTATGAAGTGGATGTAGCAATTACAATTGTAGGTGGAGGGTCATGTATATATATATATATATATACATAATTAGGAACCCAATTCAACAAGAAAAGCCATGTCCACTACCCATTCCCATATCTCCATCACTCACCAACAACAAAATAAACAAGTAAACCAAACCAAAAAAGCAAAAGAAATCAATTCATAACTCATTGAAATATCACCCATAAGTGGAATAAAATAAAAAAAAAAAAAACAATTACAAAATAATTAAAATTCCAATACCAACCTAAAAGATCTTCTGACTTTCTGAATCTTCTAGAAGCCTGTCTTGCTATCATGAGTAGGAAATCTAACTTTTTCATACTTGGGTTTTGGTTGCTCCCATTAGTATTGATGCAAAATAGTGAATGATAGTGATTGATGAGGATTAAGATTATCCAGTAAACAGAAATTTAAGTTAATATAAAAGTTTACAAAATTTTATTTATAAATACAGTTGTTAATAAATGATTGGATATTGTGTTTGTAAACACGCTACCGATTAATTCAATATCCAATCATTTATGTCAACTATATTTCTAACAAAAATTTTGTAAACTTCTTCTGTAACCCTAGCATTGCTCCAGAAATTTTGTATAAAATGTGTTATAACGTGTTGTTCCATACAACACCTTGATGTACTACGTGTTGTACGGTACAATACCCTAAAACACATTCCATACAATTCTGTACATTTTCCAGGATATGTCATCTAAGCTTGGGATCTCCAATACTTGGCCATTTCAAATCCATTCTTGCAATACTGATAATCTTCAATAGTTTGATCAATCTCAGCTTGTGTGTTCATCACAAAAGGACCATACTGAACCACCGGCTCGTTAATCGGTTCCCCACCAATCAGCACAAACCGGAGCGGATTGGAAGAATTGTTCCATACACTTAGACCATCTCCAGGGCTTAAGACTAAGACATGGTGAGCAGTTTTGGGGGACGAATTAATGGACCCGAAAATACCTTCTCCTTCTATTATGTAGACAAATGCGTTCCATGATTCGGGGATGGGTTGGTGCATTTGAGATCCGGGCTTAAGAGTGAAGTCAAGGAACATAGTTGGAGTTCTGGTGAAAACTGGGGAGCGGACCCCCATTGATTCTCCTGCTATGATTCTTACCTCGACTCCATCATTTTCTGCCTTGCTTATGTCCTCGCTTAACAATTCTTGATACCTTGGTTCAACCCTGAGTTTTGCAGAAGTCACTTTATATTATTAGACAACTATGAACTACTTTTCTTTTAAAAGAGTTATAATTAGAGTTTTGAAACAGGGTTGTTCAACAGTTATAGCCTAGTTCATATAAAAAGATTGTATTCCAAATTTCCAATGGTCAAATATTCAAGAACTAGCTGATAAACCATGAACTGAACTCATTTCATGTATCCAAAACATGTACTTCCTCCGTCCTTAAATGAATGTCCAAAGTTCATTTAGGGAACATTCTGAAAATGTTCAGTTTTTAGATGATTAAATGACAAAGATGAATAAATGTTCTCCTTTATCCATTTTCTAAACACTTAGTTTTGCAAGTATAAAGTGACTAGTGAAAAAATTTGGTAAAAAAACATTTAGGGAGAAAGATTTTTACGGAAAGGAGTAAGGACATTCATTTTGAGACAAGAGAGTCTTGAAAATGGACATTCATTTAGGGACGGAGCGAGTAATAAGATGATTGGAATTTTAACAAAAGGGTGTTAAGTGTGAAAATGGTTTAAACTAACATTTTGTCCTTTGAAGCAAGGTTGATCCAAAGTTGCAAACCCTTTTGGGTACCTTCAGCTGCAGGCATCTCCGAGTGAATGATACCTCTTCCGGCTGTCATCCACTGCACAGAAAAACCCATTTGACCAATTTTAACATATATCCTTAACCCAACTCAAATTGCCCTGTTTTATCCTACTGTAAAGAAATCATACCTGCACATCACCAGCTCCGATTGTGCCCTTATGCCCTGCAAAATCTTGATGCGTAAACGCTCCCTAAAAAAAACAAAACAAGACCCAAGTTGAGTATTTACTGCCATTTAGAGCACAAGCGTTGACCCTTTTCACTCGTCACAGACCAGTTTCTAAAATGGACACACATTTGGGGACGGAGTGAGTATTACATAAATAACCATAATAAGCCACTATGTTATTGCAAATAGTACAAATTAGGATATGACCAAGTTGACTTTAGGTACAAAAAGTGAGTGCTAGGAACAATTAAAAAAAATGGATGGTCATTTTATAATGTAAAAGGTGTATTTTGTTTCATCTTGAAGCACTAATAAGGAACCCAAAATCATACCTCTAACATGTATGTGACAGTCTCAAAACCTCTGTGAGGATGATCAGGAAAACCAGCCGGGCGTTTAACTGGAAAAAAGATGAACAAACAAATTTCTTGATTCAAAATCATTTCTCAACAAAACAAAAACTTAAAACTCAACAGTATATCATCAAGAAACATATACGTATATTTGGAATGAGCCTTCGATCTTTGTGAAGTGCCATTTCATTGATTATTGTGAATGAATATGATTTGTCGTTTGTTCAAAAAATAAAATAACAGTGTATCATCAAAACTGAAATAAACCTGAAAATTCATCCAGCATGAGGAAAGGATCCAAAGACCTCAATTCAGGCCTACACAGGAAAAACAACAAACAGTTAATATGCATAATTCATAAACCCAAATTTCAAAGAACACAATCAAGATTGTATTCAAAAAATGAAGAAAATCAAAATGGGAATCTCATATTCAATCAAAATTGAATTCTCTAGTCAGTAAAATTTAAAAATTCTACCTGCCAATACTTCTCCGAACGACAGCACCTTTTCCTTCGCTCTGAGATTTGGCCAAAACCTTCTTAGTAACCATTCTGGGTGTGGTGAAAACAGAATCGCCGTCGTGATCTGATGATGAAGAAGAAGACATTCTGCTGATGATTCTTGAACTTGTTCGTGTGTATTGATTCAACAGTAATTTAGGCGCAACTCTCATATAGTAATATAATCTTTGATTTGATTTTGTGTTTGTTGAATGAATTGTAAGGATTGTATTTATAGATGTGAATTGTCATGTGTTTGGAATGTACACAATTAACGACTTTTTCGAATCATTATTTTTTTTAAAAAAAAATAAAATTGAAGTTGAAGCCGTGGAGGAGAGGAGAGGAAATTGGTACTATAGTAATGGGCCAGTTGTCTTTTTTAGACCAATCATGTGATGATGACATTTTTCTCATGTCATCATGACCAAGGCTTTTTCCTTTACTCCCCGTCCCATTTCAAATTCCAAAAGTAACCAAAAAAAAGTGTCCCAACTAAAATTACAAAATTCAAAAATGGCAAGTTTTAACCCACTTGCACACTCACATCTACTAACCCACTAACTATTCTCTACCCCACTTTCTCTCTCCCACTCAACTATCAACACTCACAACACATCACTTTTTTCACTTTTTCCCTTAATCCCCGTACCAACCTAGTATTTGCAATTTAAAATGAGACGGAGGGAGTATGTCCTAAATCATTTTTCAGTATTACATTTTTGGTTAAATTTCTATGGGGAAATTATAAAGTACTCCCTCCGTCCTATTTTAAGAGTCAAAAAAATGGTGGGTTCAAGAATTAAGGAAAATGTGATGTGCTGTGAGTGTTTGATAGCTGGGTAGGAGAGAGAAAGTGGGGTAGAGAAGAGTTAGTGGATAATTGTTGTGAGTATGACATATAGGACCCACTTTCCATTTTAGGATTTTGACTCTTAAAATGGGACACCATTTAAGGAAATTTTT
The DNA here is from genome assembly GCA_026119855.1 of Campanula takesimana. NCBI lineage: Eukaryota > Viridiplantae > Streptophyta > Magnoliopsida > Asterales > Campanulaceae > Campanula > Campanula takesimana. The sequence goes on along the minus strand of JAOWBW010000605.1, from coordinate 382,875 downwards.
GACTCTTAAAATGGGACGAAGGGAGTACTTCAGTTTTTTTCATATTTATATTTATCATACTCCCTCTGTCTAGAATGATAGTCCTCCTATTTTCATGGGTTTTACGAAGGAACTTTGAGTAATAATTAAGGCTACTTTTAATTATTTTAATAAATTTTTTGAAATTGTTCTTGATATACCATTATAAATACTATTAATATCAATTTTTAGATTCACATTAACATAATTATAAGTAGCATTTATAACTGCTCAAAATTCCCTCGTAGTCACAACGAAAAAAGTGGACTATCTTTCTGGGACGGAGGGAGTATTTATTTTCATCAAAACTAATTTTATACTAACATTTTCACAAATAAATCTTCCATTTTTATTTTATGGAAAGGAATTATTTTTATAACTTTAGTTTTATATTTTAATAAGTACTCCAGTTAATTACAAGTCATTCTCTTTACTCCATCCGTCCCATAATAATGTGAATAAAATGAGGCGCTTCTGCTGATGATTATGTATTGAGTTCAACTATGAATTAAATTTGAAATTTAAAAAAAAAATGGGTTATGCACGAGATTTAAAGGGGAAAATAATAGTGGGTAGTTGTTGTGAGTGTACAAAGTGAAATATGAGAGCGAAAGTGGGGTAGGGAATAGTAGGTTGATTGGTGTTGCGAGTATAAAATTAAAGTAGGAGAGAGCATGAGTGACATGAATAGTAAATATTTTTTCCATTTTAGAAAATTGTAAATTATCAATGGAACGCCCAAAAAGGAAATCTGTCCACATTTTTATGAGGCGGAAGGTGTATAATGTATTTCTAAATTTGATATAAAGTTTACTTCAAAGTAAATCATCTCTAACATTTGCACTAAATTTAACACCAACGATGATATTTTATTTTACACCTCATGTTTTGCTACTTTTGTTATTTTAAAAGAAATGCCCAAAATTTAAAAGTTTACATATTCACCCCTCTATTTTTGAGGTTAATATAATTCAATAAAAGATTCAAATAAAATTATTTCAGTCAAAAAGTCTATTTAATTAAATCTTATTATTAAAAAATATTATGGTCCATAAATTTCTATAAATTATAGTATAATGTAATATTCCCTCGATCTTTAAATGATTGTCCAAATTTTAATTTTAAAAAACATTCTGAAAATTTATAATTTTTAATACAATTTAGTGGAAAAAATTACTCTCTTTGTCCCCCTTTAATGTTCTTATTTTACTTTATCACTTAAATGGACAATGAAACCCACTTGTCATTCTCACAACAAAACACTCTTCCCACTTTCTCTCTCATACTTTATTTTTATACACAAAACATTTATTTTTTCTTAATTCTCGTGCAAAGTAAAAGCATGAACCTTAAATCGAGACAGAAGGAGTAACATTTATTTGAAAGTCAGACATTTAGTTTTACAAATATAAAGAGACCAGTGAAAAAATTGAAAAAAAAAATTAGAGACAAAGTTTTTTTTTAAAAAAAACATACAATTGTGACAATTTTTTATAATTAAAAAATAGACAGTAATTAAGGGACAGAAGGAGTATGATTTATAATATTTCTATGTTTTTATTGTATACTCCTTTTGTTCTTAGAGTCAAATTTTTACTTTCTACGTTGGTACTTCTCAAAATAAGAGTCTCATTCTCGACATGGCAAACAGTGAAACTGTTTTAGATAACTTTGTCCTTTTTTTAGTGCTTAAATAATTACAATTACATAAATATTTTACTTACTTTTACTCACTTGAATTGTGAATAGTATTTTAGATATGTGTTAATGACAATTTAGACCCTGAAGTATGATACCACCCTTCCAATCAAGCATTGCATGTCTTTTTTCGTCAGATCGGATCCTGGGTGATTCATTTTCGCCAGTTAGGGCCTTTTTGACGGAATTCGTTAAAAAGTCAGTTAAAAGGCATGTGCCGTGCACGTGACTAACGGAATAGGGTTGTTTGAAGTTGATATTTCCTTTAAGGGGGCTTAATGAAAATTTTAAAATTAGAAGGGCTGAAATCAAAATAAAACTTCACAAAATAAATTCATTATCATATATTTTCATCTATATTTTTTTAGAAAAACTAATACTCCATCTGTCCCACTCGAATTAGGACAAACTTCCATTTTGGGTGTCTCATTCGAATTATGACAACCCAAAATGGAAGTGTTTTATTTAATGGGACCCACATTCACACTCACAACAACTTTCCACTCATTATTCTCTACCCCACTTTCACTCTCCTACTTCATTTTTCATACTCACAACACCTACTCCACTAACACTTTTTCCTTAATCCTCGTGCCCAACCTAAAAATCTAATTCGGGTGGGACGGAGGGAGTAAATAGTTTTTTCTAAGTCAACAATTTTTATGTTCAGGAATCAAAAAGGGTTGAAAAAAGTAAATTTCATTTACAAACAAGAAAATCTATTTTTTGTTCAAAAAGTAGTAAAAGATCTTAATTATTTCCTTAAAAAAAAAAAAAAAAAAAAAAATAAGACGCTTACTGCTTTCTTTCCAGGTCGTCATCTTCCCCATTCTACTTCACCAACCCGTCTCACGACCGCCTCACACCACCGCAGCCTACCACCATCGTGATACTCCCCCGTCATCAATATTCGTTGTAAATTTGATGGCGAGTAAGAAAGCTAGATAAAATCCATCAATAATTTCTGCACAAATCAACCACAAAACCCATTCCAATTGCAATGGATTTTCAAATCAACAAAAAAACCCATCAATAATTTCTCTCTGTTTCACTCAAGACCGATTCAATTCATTTTGGATGAGCTTCGTCGTTGCCCGCGGTAATTGATTGTACGGAGCCGGTTTCGACAATCTTGAGAAGATTTACATTTGATTTTGATCTTTGCCTGAGAAAACTCAGATCTTGCTTTTTTTTTCTTTAGATTCCCCCCTCTAAAATCGAAAAGTGTAGATGGAAAAAAAGAGGGGTGATTGTGGTGGCCGTTAAATGGTGTTGGCGATGGCATGGTGGTGGCGGCATGGAAGGAGCGTGAGCTTGAAAGAGATGATGATAAAGGGAATAAAAAAGTTATTCACCCTTCCTCATGTTTAAACTATGTCATCTTAGCCCCTTAAGTTTTGAAAAATCAAACAACCCAATTCTGTTAGTCACGTGCACGGCACATGCCTTTTAACTGGCTTTTTAACGAATTCCGTCAAAAAGGCCCTAACTGGCGAAAATGAATCACCCCAGGGTCCGATCTGGCGAAAAAAGACATGCAAGGCTCGATTGGAAGGGTGGTATCATACTTCAGGGTCTAAATTGTCATTAACCCTTTAGATATTTATACCATCAACTCACTTTAAATACGTACCTACTTTTTATTATTTCTTTAATAAGTGTGAAGTTTTAAAGTATGACTCTTACTCCCGAGGAGGGAGTAGGGTATGCATTAGTGATGTTACACTTTATTTCCCCCCAAAAAAATATCAACGGTAATAAATTGTACAAAAACAAATGCCACATTTAAACCAGAAATCTATATATATTAAAAATCGACGTGGAAAACTACGGAGTCGCCACGTGGACAAGTGTTGGCTAAATCTAGCTTTTGGTGAAGCCACCTCATCACCTTACTAATTAATAAGTGACTTTTAATTTTTTTTCTATTAGCTAATAATATTAGTTACTATATAGGGTAACTATTATAGTTAACTATTATAATAACCAATACTTAAAATAGTAATAGCTATTAATAATAGTTAACTACTACTTATAATAGTAATAGATATTATAATAGTTAACTATTATAGTTACTATATAAGTTAACTATTATAGTTAACATTTGTATTTAGCTATTAATAGTTAAATATTATAGTTAACTATTATATCTACTTATTAATTATCAACTATTATAGTTATTTTATAGTTAAATATATGCAACTATTATGATTTATGTTTAACTAATACTATTAATAGTATTAAGTAATTATAATATTACTAATGACAATATTATATAATCATAATAGTTACTATATAAGTTAATTACTAATATTATTATTACTTAACTATAATAGTTATAATATAAGTTAACTATTACTATGAACAATATTAGTTAATTATAATAGATACCATATAGATTAACTATTACTATTAATAGTATGACAAATTCTTATATACAACCGTTGCACATGGTGCAACGGGCCAAACCCGTGGGTCAACCCACTCAAACAACTTTTATCCAGCGGTCTAAGGCGTTGTCCAGCGGTCCAAGGCGTTATCCATAGTTATTACCCAGCGGTTCTTCTTAAAACTGGTCCATCCATTTGTCCAGCGGTTAAAAAAAAAATCTCCAAAAACTTTAAAATGCTATATCTTGAGTTTTATAAGTCGGAAAAAATATTTAAAAATACCGTTGTGTTCGTCTCGACGAGATGAATAAAACTACATAGGTCATGATATGGTTTGATTTTTTTTTTTTAAAAAAAACATATTTTTTACACACAAAAGTTTGAGTTGCTCATCAGCTAAGATGTAACACTCTGTTCTGATAAAAGTAACACTTTCATCTTCAAGAAGTAACACTTTCTACTGTTAAAGGTAATAGCAGTTTTACAAAAAAAAAAAAAATTGGTTTGCATTTCAATTGTTACTTTCTCAATAAAAAAATGTTACATATCATATATAATGTTACATTTAAGAATATAAACTGTTACAATTGAGAAAAAAATGTTACATTCATTTTTATAAAATGTAACATTAGTTTTAGTTGTGAATCCTATGTTATTGAGAGAGAAAAATTGTTACATTTGAAACAGTGAGTGTTACATTCTTTTTATAAAAAATGTGATATTAGTTTAGTTGTCAATCTTTATGTTATTTTTTAATGTATTGCACCAAAATAGTGGTACATTTTGGAACAAAAAGTGTTACATTTGAAAAGGAAAAAGTGTTACATTTTGTTATAATAAGTGTTACTTTTGTTGGGAGGAAAAAAGTTTGAGGTGACAAAAAAAAAATAAAAAATTGGAAAATCCCGTCGCACCGTGCGACGTGTGTACAGGAGAGTTGCTCTAATAGTATAAGTTAATTGTAATAGTTAACTATAAATAATAACGATTACTATTAATAGTATTATTTAAGTTTAATAGTTATATATGATAACTATTACTATTAATAGCATTTGTTAATTGTAATAGTTAACTATATAAGATAATTATAGTTACTATATAAATTATTATTTATTATTAATAATGTTAGCTAATCATAATAGTTACTCTATTCGTCGTAAATAATAAGTTAAAAAGTAATAGTTACTATATATAGTGGAGTAACTAATACTAATAATACTAATTTATATAAAAACTAATAATAGTAATAGTTATAATATATTAAAACTATTATAATTAATTAATATTATTTTTATTATTAGTATTAGTTACTTCACTTGGACAAGTTTTTATAAAATCTTACTTTTCATGAAGCCACGTCATCATGGGTCCTACGAATTTCGTGAGACTTTTCATATTTCTCCAAATAGCTAATAGTATCAGCATACTATATTAGTTACTATATTAGAATAATGTGTCTCTTAGTAATTAATATTCTATTATTGTAATAGATAATCACATTCTACTATTAGAGTACTATGTTAGTATGTATATAAGATGTAAGATATGTGAAAAGTCTACATTAATTTAAAATTATTACATCAATTATTATGAGCTTATTAATTAATATTACAAATTTGTTCAATATGAAATTTCTATCTATATTCATTTATGAAGAAAATAATTATATGCTTTCATTTAAGTGCAATGGTTACTCAAATATGAAAAGTCTCAATATAACTTAATACATTAATAATAATCATGATAAAATGACTTTAACATCTCCGTTATAAGAAATGAAAAATCATAAAAATTTAATACAATATTTACTTTGAAATGTTAAGTCACAAAACTAAATATTTGATTTATCTTTTGAAACATACAAAAAGTCTTTAAGCAAATTAATTGATTTAACTAAGTCATTAATAAATTATGTTGAGCCAACTTATAATTAATCCGGTAAACAAATAAAAAGTCACAAAAAACTATCCTCTTAGTTTTAAATCAAAAGTTAGAAAATAAATTATCTTTAATTTATCCCCTCGATTTATCTAATTGAAATTATTTACATGTCTTTTTCTTTTGATTGTACTTTTATGATACTTAAACCTTCAAATATTTTCTTGATTATAGTAAAATTTACTTATTATGATAAATTTTACTTGACTATTTAACATAAAAAACAATAATTGTAAACAATTTTCCGTGCGTAGCACCGGTTTTCCCCTAGTAATTATATTACAACAAAGTACAAGTTACAAGTAAGTAAAAGTAAAGCATGATTCATAAAGTTGATATATACTTTGATGAGCTGGACTACCATGCGACGGTCTCACCTTGTGATACCGTTCCCGTCATTTTTTTTTGGCCCGCCATTTTTTTACTCGCCAACAGAAGTAACACTTTTTATACCAAGATGTAACACTTTTTATAAGGAAACGTAACACTTTTTTTTTTTTTCAAAAAAAAACTATTTATATTATTTTGCGAAATTGCTGTTACATCTTACAATAAAGTGTTACTTTTTTAAGACCAAACTGTTACTTTTTTAATAAGAAAGTGTTACATTTCTAACCACAAAAACTATTTATATTATTTTACGAAATTGCTGTTACATCTTACAATAAAGCATTACTTTTTTAAGACCAAACTGTTACTTTCTTCATAAGAAAGTGTTACATTTTACTATGACGAGCAGCTCACTTGTATTGTATGTTAAAAAATATTTTTTTTTAAAAAAATAAACCATATCATGACCTATGTAGTTTTATTCATCTCGTCGAGACGAACACAACGGTGTTTTTAAATATTTTTTTTGACTTCAAAATCTCAAGAAATAGCTTTTTTTTTTTTTTTTTTTTTTTTTTTAACACACACGTGGACTTTGAAAAAGAGGGGAAAAGTGGGGCGGCCGTCTCACAGACTCGCCGTCTCACGGCGTGAGACGGTCGCATAGAGGTTTTAGTCTACTTTGATTTGTATGCTAGCTGGATTGTAGGAGTGGACATGATTATTTAAAAAAAACTCGTTAAAATTTTCATCAAATTCCATATATTAAAAACAAAAAAAACCCCTTACATTACATTATTGATTGTTCTTTTACATTTACATTGATTTATAACAACCAAAGAGCTCTATCTCAAGCGGTATCCGGTGTTAGCTTCCCATGTAGAGATTTATAACAAAAGGTAATCTTTACAGCCAAATTAATGTTCTTACTTTGACTTTATACGGAGATTAAGAAAAAATAAATGTCATTGTTCATTTTGGGTAATAAAGTAAAGTAAAAACCTCAAATTGAGACAAACCAAAAAGGAAAGTAAGAACCTTAAAGCGGGACAGAGAGAGTAGTATATACTCCCTCCGTCCCAACTTAAGAGTCAAAAAAAAATTGGGTTCATGAATTAAAAAAAAAGTGATGTGTTGTGAGTGTTAATAGTTAGGTAGGAGAGATAAAGTGGGGTAGAGAAGATTTAGTGGATAATTGTTGTGAGTGTAATATGTATGACCATTTCATACGTATCGGCAGAGGCGGAGCTACATGTATGTTAAAGGGGGCAATTGCCCTCATTGGTTTTTAAAAAATAAAAATTTACTAGTGCAAAATTTACAATATTTTTGGAGTTTAGTGTAATTTGTTGAAATTTACCCCCTTTAAGATACAGATAATAATACACTAGATTTTTTCCCCCCATTGACTAACATACAGTTAAAATATTTATGTTGTACAATTTTTGCCCCCGTTGACAAAATTTTCTGGCTCCGCCACTACGTATCGGCATCATCTTTTACCCTTTTAAGTGTTCAATTACGAAGTACGACACACTTTCAAATAAAAATGTTTATGTACATTATTTAATGAGACTAACTTCCTCACTCACAGCTTTTCACTTACTATTATCTATCACTTTCTCTTAGGTGTCTCATTCACATACTTACAAGTTACAATATCTACTCCGCTAACATTTTTTTTAATGTCGTGCCTAAATTAAATTGTGTGATTTCAACTATGATGGAGAGAATGATTTTCATTTCCTAATAACATGTTTTACATTTTATTGGAGTGAGAACATTATAGACTGACTGAGTATTTTACTACCCCTGTCTAAAATAAATGACTTCTTTATTTTAAAAGGTATCTCTTAATGATTTTTTTTAAATGTTTTCATTTTATACTTGTAAAATTAATATTTTGAAAAACTATAACAAAATGATTTATAAAATTAATTTTTCAGGGTGTGTTAAATCAGAAAATGTTTATTTTTTGGAATAGAGGAGTGTGTAAGATTTTGGATTGCTGTGCCGCTTGTGCGTTTTGACCTTTTGACCATAATCCCAAACCCAACAAACTCTGGCAGTTGAATGGAATCAAAATACGGTTACATATCCATTCCGTCATCGCTTCCGTACCCCTCCAAAAACCCTACACACACAAACACACACACACACACACACACCAGCCATTGAAGAAATCTAGCTTCCAAAAAAATGGAGGACAAAGAGAAACAAGAGCAACAGCAGCTTCGCGAAACCCTACGAGACTTGGCGGTCAAAGAGATTTGCGAGAATTTATTCAGCACTAGAGGCGACGACTCCAATTTGTACGCCGATTGGCCTCAAATCCGTGAACCTCTCTTATCTTGCCTCTCCACTGCACCACCGCCGGCGGCGGCGGCGGCGGCGGCGGAATCTTCATCATCGTCTACGCCGACTTCGCCGTTGCATATTCTAATCCCTGGTTGCGGCAGCTCGCGGCTTCCCGAACACCTCTACGACGCCGGATTTCACAATATTACATTCACTTTAGGAGACGTTAATTTCAGATTGAGGCTTAATTCGGTACAACTTTCAGTAATTTGTATGCTAAAACATTTACCGGAAAATTCATTGTTTGTAAAGTTATTTGTACACATATAAGTTGTAACAGCTATAACATAAGCTTGTTTACTTAAATGAAATCATGTAAGTGATCACGGAACATGTCAACATGGCTTCACATTAAGAAGCTGATTTGCAGCTTGTTTGCTGTATTAAGCAAGTCTCATTACCTATTTGGACTGTCAAAGAGGTCCTAATTGTGTTGATATTAATTTTTTGTTCTGATTTGTGAATGTTTGGAAGATATATGGTTATGATGGGCATAATATGCATATATTTCGGGAATATATCTGAACGATGATGGTTTTTTAATTCTCAGGATGATAATTCTGTTTTATATTAATCAACTATTGTATTTTTCTAATATCTGCTGTACTAGCTGTTTCATTTTGTATGGAGGGAAAACGACGGTATCCAAGCATGTTGGTATACTAGAAAGTGTTTCTGTTCAAAAGGTCGATCACCATGGATATAAAGCGAGTGGGGCCCTTAGGTCGTGCATTTTGCTTTTGTTGTAAATCATTTGCATAGCACAAAGTTCAGTTAGTTTCTGACTACATTTCTTCATGGTGCTTAGTTTGGTGGAACTTGGTTTATACTCAGGAAAAGCATCCTAGCAGGTTACTTTATATAAGAATCTCAATGATTTAGGGTCCTAAACTCTCTTATAAACCTGCTGGTGGTGGAACGTCATCACAAAGGAGAAAAACATCCAGGAACTGGATAAAAATTGGGGTAGATGAGGGAACACTTAACTGATGTACCTCTTTCAATTAGTAGTCTCTGCGTTCAGCGTACCTGTGATGCAGGTTTGCTTGAAATTACACATGAATGACCACCCACTTGTAGAACATACTAAAAGGAGAAAAAAAATCATAATTACAAAATGTAAGGAAAATGGAGAGGGAAGTGAGCCTGGAACAACACGACTGGAGCTTCTCCAACTCCGAAATAAACCCCCTTTGGAAGTTTATATCCTTTTCAGCTATATATTCACTCAGCAGAAAGCCAGAAAGGATCTTAAAAGAATACATGGGATGCATAATAAATCTAAATGCTAAAAGATTTCCTTAGATTATTTTTTTGTAAGGACTGCATCCATGAGTCATTTGGGTGCTATATGCAAATTTCATACCCACGGATGGTTTTTATCACCACCACCTTATGGATTTGTTGAATCTCTGAGGTAGTTATCCGTCATCAGACGAAGTGATGGTAGTGAAGTGAGTTATATATTCAAGGGCATTCCCTTCAAAATCTTAGTCTTATTGTTGATTGCTTTTTGTAGCCATAGATGACTGACCATGCATTGAGATCACAGTATAGAAATCAATGTGCCATTATTCTTCACATGTAAAGAAGGGAACCGTAGAACTTCAAAACCGAATTCCTCTAAACGATCTCGTCACTGAGAAGCTACTTTCTTTCCTCTTGTTTAGCCCATACAATAGGGTAAACTTGTAAACTTGGTGATTTAGCTAGTTTGGTCACCCAGTTGATAGTTGAGAAGATGAGCAGTTTTATTCTAGCATCTAGATGGGCTCCGCTTAACGTCCAGAAATAAATACTACTCCCTCCGTGTTAAAAAGAATCTGACTTAAATTTTGTAAGTCAACTTGATTGAACTTTTGACCAGAAATTTATGAATTTCAATTATTATCATGAAATTCTAAAAATTGTTATTGATAGCTAATGGTACATCAATTACATTTCATTTTTTTTTTTTGGAATTTCTTGAGGATAGTAAAGTTTTCAACTATACAACAGTCTGAATTGTATGCAGTATGCATAATCTCATGGTATATGCATTATGATGCTTGCTGCTGTCTTAGTATTTCGTTCCTGATTAGTTTGTTCGACATTTCCCAAGTTTTGAATGATTTGCAACCCTGTCCATTATTACATGAGAGGGGAGTTTGGTAGAGATAAGTTGTATTATCAATCTTTATACGAAGAAGGGGTGGGATTTGGACATTAGTTATTTTCTAGGACTCTGGGATCTAAACATCAAATCTTATTCTATGCTGATTTGGGCAGCAAGAAATTGTTGGCTACTTTATGATTTCCTGAATGTTACAATGCTCCATAGTTTAATATTTCTTGTGATAATAGGAATTTCTTGCTCTTACAATTCCTCTTACTTTTTCTTACTTTCAGTTTGTAGATGAGACATTTGATGTGGTTCTTGATAAGGGTGGATTAGATGGGTTGTTGGACCCAGAACTTGGCCATAAGCTTGGGAGTCAGTATTTGTCAGAGGTGTTCTGGACTCATATTCAAGTTCACTTTTCGTAAATATCTGGCAATTTATTGTAGTTGAATATGTTCAGCTATAGCTTAGTAGATCTAACGAGTTTTTCTTATGTGTTGTATATACCTAGGTAATGAGAGTTTTACAGGAAAGGGGGAAATTTATATGTCTCACTCTGGGTGAAAATCATGTTTTAGGTAATGTTCATCTTATCTTTGTTTATGTTGAGAAAGCGAGGCTTACATCATCCTATCACTTGCAGCCAAGTTTAATGTACAAGGATATTACTAATCACAAGCTTTCTTGATGTGGATGAAGTAATGTATACTTTGCATGTAATTAACTCTATTGTGCAGAGGATATTGACGTACTTATTATAGCTTTTGTCTCAGGCAGAGGGGGGGGGGGCGAAGGCATGTAAACGGGGTGCAAGTGCACCCCATATGTTTCCATTCAATAAAAATATATTTTCTTATCTCTAATCTGACTCATCCCACTGGGAGTGCACCCACTAGACTTGAGCTGCAGCCTTTGTTGTCTAGCCAGACCAAGGTGTTTTGCATGAATCTCTTATTTCGGCTGCCCATTATCCTCATATCCTCTGTCTTAGGCCTCTGTATCTAAGGCTTGTGGTGCCGTTGTTGTTTGATGGTGTGTATGTATATGTGTGTGCTTTTTCTTGCGTCTTTTTTAGGGCTTTGGTAATTTGTTAGAACAATTGAGCCTCCTATAATTGCATAAGACAAACTTTGCTAAATAAATGAACAATGGTGAAGAAATTCTGAAATGTTTGATGGTTTTAAAACTCAGATATAACATTCCTCTGTCCCTAAATAAATGTCCAATTTCTTTTGTCCCAAAATAATTTTTCACCCTTAAGTATTTTTATATTTTAAAGTATACTTGCAAAATTAGAGGCTTATAAAGCAGAGAGTAAGGATGTTTATGCATCTTTACCACTAAATTTACTTAAAATTTAATCTTTTCAGAATGTCCCTTAAAAAAGGAATATTCATTTACGAAAGCAATGATGTGATCAATTTTAAATGATTGTCTAATACGTTCTATTGAAAATTATTTGTTTAGGAGCATTACAAATAATGTTGTAACTACGCTTTTAGAGTATGAAAACAAGTAGGGGACTGTTGTTATTTGATGTTTTGTAATATAATCGTGCAGGAGAGAGTTGTTATTTGAAGTTTTGTAATATAATCGTGTAGGGGATAATCATAATTAAAATATTGTACTGTATTCTGTGCACCCCATTTATTTTTTCTCCTGGGTTCGCCACTGGTCTCAGGTACACTTTTCCCAAAGTTCAGGTATGGATGGAGAGTGACTGTTCATGCTCTACCACAGAAGCCATCTGATGAGCATAGTCTACAGACATTTATGGTGGTTGCTGAAAAAGACAGTTCATCTATGATGCACACAATATGTCTGTCTTTTGACCCTACTTCTTTACCTAACAAGAGGGATCAGGTAGGATTACTTCTAACCCCCCGGTATGTCAATTTTTTGGTAGCATCACATAGTTTGCGTAGAAGGGGAGCCTTGGTACACCGGTTAAGGTGTTGCCGTGTGACCTGGAGGTCACGGGTTCAAGTCCTGGAAGCAGCCTCTTGCAATGCAAGGTAAGGTTTGCCTACATTTCACCCTTGTGGTGGGGACCCTTCCCCGGACCCTCGCTATGCGGGGATGCCTTGTGCACCGGGCTGCCCTTTTTTTTTTTTTTTATCACATAGTTTGCGTAATGTCTATCGGATTGCAATCGAGATGCATAAAACTTGGATATAAAAATCTTGACAGAGATCCCTTTAAATTTCCAGGTTCTTGGACTTTCACAAGCAATTGAATTTGAGAATAAAGTTAGGGAGGATTTCTCCGATGGCTCTGACATGTGGTACACACTTAAGGACCTGAAATTAGGTGGTAGAGGAGATTTGACAAAGTTTAGGCCAGGTCAACGTATCCAGCTTACTATCGGCGAAGTGGGGCACTCTCGTTTTGTTTATAGAGCTGTACTTCTTGATTCTCCGCAGCAGTCCGACTCTGGCCCATTGTATGGTTCTGGTGTTTTTCTTGTACCAGCGGTTAGTTTCTACTTTATTATGCCTTTTATTGCATGTCTGACCTCGTAGGGTAATCCCACTTTTAGTTATGTGAAATCAACTTAACATATCATTTAGTTATTTTTAAGTGGTCAGCTTCATCTGTTTGTGTGAATTTCTAACAAAATAACACATTAACTATGTAATATGTATCGATAAAAGTTCATGTACCAGATTTTAATGGAAGTACAAATGTTACAACATCATTCATGTATTAACCTTACTTTTCTCCTTGGTCATGGGAAATGATTTTCATTTAGCTTCAATTGTAAGTCCATCTAGTTTTAGGTCGGCTTCTGCATTAAGAATTTGAGAGCAACTAAATGAACTTGCCAAATGCTACCTGGATATATATTTGGACACAAAAGAACTACTGTAATCAATTATTCCCATTTTACTGTGACGATGTGTTTGGAGTTCCTCTGCAGAAATAATTTCTGCCCATGTATTTTGTTTGGCCAATCATGACGAAAATGAATCCCTAGCCCTAAGCTCATCACCAAGGCATCTGGCAGTAATGTTGTTCATGGTCAATAAAATGGTTGTGTTGGCTGTCATGGTGACATCTTATTCAAGGTTTATACGTTGTCTTCCTGTCAATTTACCCATTGCATAAATTCCCAGTTATCCAGTTAGATTATATTAGTGTATGCACATACACAATTGATCAATTTCTTGAGTATGTTTACTGCTGTCTTCGGTTGTGCTTTGTATGTCCATACGCATTGTTTATTATTTTTTTAGCTTAGTATTCAAAACTTGTAACGAAGCGTTAATTTCAGACTCGTGCTCATGAATGGGTCTTCACCTCAAAAGAAGGGCAATGGATGGTTGTTGAGAGCTCAAGTGCAGCCCGTTTGATAATGGTACCTTTTATTTACTTAATGTGCAAGCATGAATTATATCTCTCTAAACTGGAGATATTGAGCTGAGGTTATGTGTGATAGGTTTTCTTAGACTCCTGGCACACTAAGTCCAGCATAGAAGAATTACAGGTGATTTCTGCCTTCTGCGTGTGGGATAATGGCACACTAATTTGTAAACCTTATATTAAACTGCTAATATTATTGACATGTAATTTGAATGTCTCCTCTTTCAGGAGGATCTGACACCTCTTGTTAAACAACTGGAACCATGGGAGAACGCATTTGGAGCTGATGTTGCGTATGCTAATTTTTATTTTTTGTTGAAGTTCACATCTACTTCCTTTTGACATGGATCATAGCCTCTCATATGCTAGTTTCATTTTGAAGCATCTTGCAACTAGTAAGTGATATTGATATTGTTGATTTGCCTGATACCCAAAACACAATCGTTTATCATGAGCACTGGTGTGAACTCCACAACCATTGATATTCATATTCATGCATTTGCAAATGGTGAGATGGTGGGAAGCATTAGACAGATGGTATTTGGCTTACTCATTACTTGTATGAACTTGCCTATCTGCAGATATTGGGGATTGGGTGATGAGTTCAAGAAACGTAAACTCGTTCACCAGGCCTGTAACTTTCTTAAACAACAATTCACAATTTGCTTTTATTTATCAGCTTCATTGGCCTCATTGTGGCCTACCGATCACGTCTTTCGTAATCATTCGTCTTATTTGCTTTCCATCCTGTAGGTCACATCTTCTTTGAGTGGACCGATCATTGTTGACGAGGTGGTCTATGAGAATTATAATAATGATTTCCTTCAGCCATCTAAAGACCTGCTATTTCGCCGCCTTACTGTCCAAAGATCTCAGAAGTATGTCCAATCTCAAGCTTTGATGAAAAGAGAAGAATCTTTGAAAGATTCTGGTGAAAAAGAGCGGAAGAGTACACATTCATCCAAATCTAAAAAGAAAGGAAACCGGAAAAAGAATGAGCCTCACACTTCGCAAACTGATGGTATTTACCATAGTAATTACTTATCATTATGCAAGATATGTGTTCTCTACATACACGATTTCCTGGGATTTCTATAGACAAACACTTATTGTTGTCCATTGGGGTTTATCTCTTCCGCAAAAGCTGAGGGGGGTATAGGAAGGGTCTCGGTTTGAAGCCTTCACTGTAATTACTATTATCCTTAAGTCTGTTTTTGGGTTTAGAGTTGCAATGCCTCAGGCAGTGTTCTAAAAGACGCCCGTCTAGGCCGCCTAGGCGCTAGGCGTTCATGAAACGCCTAGGTCCCATCTAGGATATTATAGTTATTTCTGAATTCTCGGTCCTACCTAGGCCCCACCTAGGCGCTAGGCGCCTCTGCGGCGCCTAGCGACCGCCTAGCGTTTTTTAGAACCTTGCCTCAGGTAACAGCTGACTGGACCTGTGTGAAGGCTTTCTGAAGTTGATTGTTACCTTTCCAATAGAAACAAGTAGATTCTGTTAACTTGGAAGTGGATTCATAAATAAATACTGTTGGGCTGGACTCACCGGTAGGGAACAAGTCCTGTTCTAGTAGTTAGGAAGGACTACAACAACAACAAACAAAGACTTATTCCCAAAATAATTTGGGATCGGCTAACATGAATCCTCGTATGTCATCGTGAAAAAAAAGATGTGCGAAAAGAAAAAAAAATAGAGTTAAAAGAAGAAATAGGTGGGAAGTCAGGTAGGAATCAAAGCTGTAATTTTATTTGATACATTTAGAAAGAATGACAGAAGGATAGTTCAGCGTGCAAGGCCTCATAAGTTCATCCACTAAGGTTGTCATGAACACCAATATCTCCTCCTTGCTTTCCTGTCCTCATGTGGTGGTATAGTATTGTGCTTGTTAAGCTGATAAATATGCATCAAAATTTCATCGATTTAGGAACTTGAATGAAAGGGATGCTCAAATCTCATTGCTTACGCATTCAGCTTCTCGCTTTCCATCCTCTCGTTCAGGTTGCCGGTCAGTCTTTGGTTTGGATCCCAGTGGTCTTTTTTATGGTCAGACCTTTTCATGAAAATATTTCCTGTAGCTTGTACACGTCATAATTTTACAGTATCCACTTTCATCTATAAATCCATGCTCCATACAAGTTTAAGCCTTTTATGTGGTCTCTTGTGCTCATCTGGTTGAATGTTAGATGGCATCAGAAGCATAGGCCGAGTAAGGCCATCTCCCAGATATTTGTGTGTTAAGAAGCATATGAGATTATTGAGCATGTCTTCCTTCATTGCCTGGTTACGTGGAAGTTTGGTGAACCTTATTTATATTTGCGGTTCAATTTGGATCAGTCTTGGTTTTATAGAGTTTTCTTTTTCATGGTGAAGCATGAAGGTTTAGTTGCTGCCCTGTGTTCAGTATGAACTGCTATTTTTAGTATGATGTAGGTATCTGGATCGAAAGGATGTCTCACAATTTTCTTGATGACGCAGTCACTATTCACTCTCTCTTTTATGGGAGAAGATCTATTTCCGTGCTTCAGCTATAAAATGGCTTTTAGATGATTACCTATATTGGATTTCGCAACATACTGTTTTGGTTTCTTGTAGTTGGTAAGAATGACCATACTTGAGTCTATGCAAGATACTTGTATCACAAGTGGACTCTGAAGTTGAAAGCTTAAAAGTATAATGGGTCAAAGTGAACTGTTTAAGTGAAACATCTGAAAATGGAATAGTAGACTCTATGCATGAAAAGGATTAGGTACAAAGTGCAGGAAAGATTATAAAACGTTTGTCCCAAGTTGAGTGTGTTTTTTTTCATGATCACTTACAAAAAGTATCTCTCATTTCAGGTCTGGGTAAGTATCTACTACCTCTGTCCCAAAATGAAAGTCCAAAATTGCTCTTGATCAAGAGTAATTTCGGACATTCATTTTTGGATGGAGGGAGTAACATTTATAAATCAAGGAGATGATATTAGGAACTTTAAGCACAATGTACTACAAAACAGTCAAGTTCCTATTAGAAGGGAATAATATTAAAGAAACGTAAAATATGGAAAAGAAGCTAAATTAATAAAAAGTAGAGAGGTTTGGTTTTCAGTAACCAATAGACTTATTGTTCAGTTAATGGCCTTAGAGAGATTTGGTATCTGTTCCAGGAAGATAATTTTGCACGCTTATCGCGTCATTAAGGATTGTAATTGATGATTATTTGGTTGATTTTATTTCTTATCAATCATTTCTTTATGATGTAGATTCAAGCTATGGGCTAAAAGTTGATCTCGACCATTTGGCTGGTGTTTATCATGCTGGGATGATCTCTGGTTTTGCGTTGATTTCTTCCTATCTGGAAAGGATGGCATCGACTGGCCAATCAGTAAGGATGATTTCTATAATATGCATCTGCTGGTGGAAATTGCTCTTACTCTTTCTTTGTCTCACTCTTTTTTCCCCCTATCTGTTCTAAGGTACTATTGTGCTGTGTAATTTCCCTTTGAATTTTCTACGCTTTCTTTTGTATCTTGATAGTTGATTGTGAAAGAGAAATTTGTGTTAGGAAAGAGTCACGACAATGATTTATAACAGCTGAACTGCACATGTACATAATCCTGCATAAGGAATTATTTGAGGAGTTTTTATTATAGGGTTTTTAACTTCTGTATACTTTCTTTGTGTTGCACTTTCCGAGATTAAAATAGTGCATAAGTTTGTTCCAACTTATCAAGGGTGAAAAATGCTTAAAGACTAGGAGTGCTCATGTATAAATCCATACGAACTAATTTAAAGACGTAATAGTGCTATATCCCCCCCCCCCCGAATAGGCATCTATTCAAGTTTATGACGCTGAAGCAGAATTTGTGTTTTTCCAGGTTAAAGTAACCATCATCGGTCTCCGTGCCGGACTGCTTCCAATGTTTCTGCATAGATGCCTTCCCTTTATACGTATTGAGGTAGTTTCAAGTTATGCACTATTATGAATAACGAATATTTATTTTAAAGAATGTTCAAGAAATTTACTTGGCTTGTCGTATATACAAAAAGGTAGTGGAGTTAGATCCTGTTGTTCGAGATCTTGCTAGGGACTTCTTCAGCTTTAAAGAAGATGAACGCCTGAAGGTGAATCGTTATTTTCCTGTTTAAGAAACTTCTATTTCATAGTTGTAGATATGTGTGCATTGCATATCTATACTATTTACGGAACTGCATTCTGCATGAATTGGATCATCAATCAAAACAGCTATCTTCCTTTCTCTCCTTAGGCTAAGCACTGCCATTTCTCTCTTGCTTAATTGCTTTTAGTATCTAGCATTCAGCACCTATATAAAATCTTAGAACACTTGCTTAAGCCACTCCTGCAGTCAAGTTCACTTGCAAAATACTCATGCTTTCCATGTAAAAGGTTCTTAGATGTTTAACTTCACCCTACGTTAAATAATTACGTATTCAATCTTCATAACCTTTAACTTATGCCTCCTCATGTTATAAGGTCATCATTTTGTAATCATGACCAACTGCAAGTTTACCACAGTACCCCTTAATCTTTAGGCTTTGTAAATATGGACACCTTGGTCGGAACTGGACATTTATTTTGGTACGGAGGTATTATGAATTCCTAAATAGTTAGTTTCAGTCTTTTACATTCCAAGAGATACTTAATGAAAGAGTATAATATAAATGGAACGCAAAAAATCTGACAAATCAGTTTATTATGAATTCTTAAGCGAAGTGCTTTTCTCTAGTGGCTAAAAGCCTGAAAGATAGAGGCGTAGGGAGTACACGAATTATCTTGAGAGTGTCCACAATGCCCTTCCTCTTCTTATTGTTTTGTTTTCTCAAAGACACCCCTCATTTTCTTGTATTATGCATCAGGTACATATTGCTGATGGTATCCTGTTTGTAAGAGAGGCTGTAAAATCCAAAGTAGTTGCCGAGTGGACTGCCAGTTGTGAAAAGGCGGATGCTGTTTGTAGTGTTGGCGCTTCTGTTTCCTGTGAAAGTTCCTCGGAGCCCATTGAAGTAGGTGAAGATAGTAATAGCGTGGACATCCTTATAGTTGATGTGGACTCTTATGATTCAAGGTTAATATCTGTTTTGAAGTTCTGTACTACTCCCTCTGTCCCAAAATGATCTTCACGCTTTTTTCGACGTTACTAAGAAGGAACTTTGAGCAATGATTTTAGGTTCATTTAATTATCATAATGAAAATCTAAAACTTGTTAGTGATAGTTTTGTTGATGGTGTGTCAATACTCAGTACAAGTTTTAGATTTTGATTAAGATAATTAAATCAACCTAAAATCATTGTTCAAAGTTCCTTAGTAGTAACATCGAAAAAAGTGTTGAGATCATTTTGGGATGGAGGGAGTATGATATACTCCCTCTGTCCTGCAAAGATAGTCCCATATTATTTTATTGTCAATTGGATTGAATTTTGACTAGTAATCAAGGCTAATTTAATTATTTGATAAGGATAGTATTGATCATGCATGGTGTATCAGTAACAAGTTTTAGAATTTGACTAGGATAATTACTTTTTTTTGTCAAATTCAATTAAATCAACCACTACAAAGTGGGACTATAAGTCCGGGATGGCGGGAGTATTGTCTAAAAAAGCATGTATAATCTCCTTACATTTTCAGTTAAATGTTGTGCATTGGTTTTCATGGTATTTTTGCAGCTCTGGATTGACCTGCCCTTCAGCAGAATTCGTGGAAGAGTCTTTTCTTATGACTCTTAAAGGTCTCATCAGTGAGGAAGGTCTGTTTATCATGAATTTGCTATCAAAGTCACGGACGATGAAAGATTTGGTCATGTCAAGAATGAAAACAGTGAGTATCAAATACCTGGGGTTTTCTTTCTTATTAAATAGTTCCATTATACTTAGGGATGGCAATTCGCCCGAACCCGATCCGAACCCGAAGGCGATCCGCCCCGAAAAAGTAGGGTTTGGGTTGCATTTTTCATGACCCGAGCGGGTTAGGGTCGGGTTCGGGTTTTGATGTTGACCCGATGTGATCCGACCCGACCCGCATCCCTATGTACAAAGTTAACATATTATGTTAGTTAACCATATTATAAGTGTTGTGCAATTTATTTTTTTAGTTGTTTGTGGGTTAGGTTTGATGATTTAAAATTGATTTATATAACCGGTTCAAATTTAGGCTTAAACATAGATAGTCCCAAGCAAATATGAGCTGAAAAATTAGATATTGTACACTTCGGGTCGGGTCGGGGTCGGGTTCCACTCTCTTCGGGTCGGGATCAGGGTCGGGTTCGGGTCACCCTCTTTGAGGTTAGGGTCGGGTTCGGTTTTGACGAAACCCGCCCCGAACCCGACCCGTTGCCATCCCTAATTATACTCCATCCTCCCAAACATAGTCCTGCTTTCTTTATTAGTTCCCCCCCCCCCCACCACCAAATAATAAAAAAAAATACTCCCTCCGTCCCAAAATTATCTTCACATTTGACTATTCAAACTTTTTAAGGATATGAACACTTGATTCACTAGTCATGTTTTGTTTGGGCACTTCTAAGCCTAGGTTGTAGAAATGTGAAGAATTTTTTGGGACAATGAAACATGCCAAATGAGAAGATCATTTTGGGACGGAGGGAGTAATCCATATCTAAAAGAGGATATAATTTTATTGCACTTTCATGAAGATAACGAACAATATAAAGATACAATCTTTAAAAATGTTTGACTTGTCCATTGGGACGATTATCTTGGGACAGAGCAGTTACCAATCATTCTTCTTCCAAGGTTTAGTCAACTCCGTTAATCTTCCTTCTGGGCCATAATAGGTACGTAAGAAAAGTTTCAATGATTTTAATACCTATAATCCTATGTAGAGTAGCTGGGTGTTAGGTATTCAAATTGCAATCTCATACCTTATGATAAAGGGGTAGGTTTTACTGTATCCAGTATTCAAAGAAGATGCTAGAACCTGCAGCATCAGTATTGCCAAAAAAATTGTAAAGCTAGAGTTTAACCAATAACCAGTTCTGTTATTATGCCCTATCTTATTAAGATGTATAACGCCTTAACTTCAAATTACAGCTTCTTTTCAAAAGTTTCCCTGCCTCCTTATGAACTACTCAGCAGTCCATTGTTATTAACCAGTGTAGCAAGCGTGAAATGGGTGTTACTAATACTCCCTTCGCCCCCCCCCCCCCCCCCCCCCAAAAAAAAAAAAAAAAAAAAAGTCACACTTTCTGTTTCGATTTGTCTCCCTCAAATCGTTCAGTTTTCAGATACAGCATACTTTTAGAGTAACCTAAAAAATGTACAAGCATTTAAAGGTACAAATTTTAAGAGTTTGACTTGTCAAATGAGAATATTCATTCCTAAAGGAGGGAGTATTTTACTTGCTAATGTGGAAATGTGTCTTGGATATGTCTCTCTCTCTTATCTATATATACTCCATTATAAATACTATTAATATCAATTTTTAGATTCACATTAACATAATTATAAGTAGCCTTTATAATTGCTCAAAGTTCCCTCGTAGTAACAACGAAAAAAGGGGGACTATCTTTCTGGCACGGAGGGAGAAGTATTCTTCTGATGTTCTAATGTTCTGTATTTTGTGTGCATCGTTTCAGGTCTTTTGCAACCTCTACTCCCTCGAGATTGAAGATGTTGTCCAAGATGTCATTTTTGCTACAAAGGTTGCCACTGACATTGACTTGGATGAAGCTTCTCAAAAACTGAAGAAGCTATTGAAGCTAAATAACCCCATTACAGGTCAACTCATTATAGACGCTATTAACAGTATCGAAAATTTGAAGTAATGTAAACTCCAGACGTACCAATGTTCTTGCTAAGCCTTTTTTAACTGCAAAGAAACATAACATCTCGCCATCGTATGGCCACTTTTGCATGAAATGCAGTCAACTTGCACTCGTTGACTTTTTTTCCGTATGTGTACAAATTCTACAATAGCAACCCCCATCCCAAAGGGAGGGGGGAGGGGAACAAACAAATCAAAGGCTGAGATTGTAAATTGAAGCGGCATCGTGAATTGGCTTGTTGTTGTTATTTCTCTATTAGCAACATTTTGTTCAGTGATACCGTTGTTTCAGATCATATAATCACTCAGGTGAGCGCATATATCAGTAATGTTCAGTCTCATTGCTATTGTTTCCAAATTGGTCATGACTTTCTTTTCCACTGACTTGTAACTAGCAGTATGCTGTATATTCCTTCCGTCCCATTTCAATTTAGACAAATAAGATGACACGGGGATTAAGAAAAAGTGTATACTTCCATTTGCCTCCCTTGTAAACAAATACAACTTGTATAAAAAATATAGTCTCGCTCTGACTTTCGTGGTGAACTAATATTTCGTGAAATTCCATTTTCTTTAAATTTTGGTCAAAGTTTAACTGAGTTGATTATTAAAATTAAAGTTTGACTATCTTTTCAAACAGAAGGGTACAAATTCTAACATAACCAACAATGCACACTAGACTTGACCTTTTTTTCCTATTAATTTCAGTAAAGAATCTCATTTTGTTTAAATTTTGGTTTAATTACTAACCAGCGGCCAAGCCATGATTTTTCAGAAAGGGGGTCAAGATTATTTTTTGAATGATTATTATAGATAAGGTTTTCACGTTTAGTATGCAAGGGGGTCAAAATAACAATCTAATGCTAAATTTATCTAAAATCAAGGGGGTCAAAATCTATAAATTCATCATTTTTAATTGTAGAAAGACATTTTTCAAAAACATGAAAGTGGTACACGTTTCAAAAGTGAAGGGGGTCGACCGCTCCCCACTAATGTGGCTTCGCCACTGTCACTAACATGATAGGCAGACTTGCAAGCCCCGGAAAGCTCCCCTCTGTTCCAAGGCCTCCCTAGGAGCTTGGGTCATGAGCCCATTGGTCCGCCGTCAGTCTCCATCCGACCTCCCTAACTTTTGGGCTCCAGTTCACAGGCTAAGATTGTACAACTTTGATCGCAGGCACAAACTGTCACATCTCATTTATTGGCCGTTTGGAGCCTTACCTACCGCAAAACTCTATTAATGCATCATGTCATTCAACGACATCCACTGTTTTGAATCAATTGATCTATGCGTGTTTGTTGCAAGAGAAAATTTAATGGGAGTAATTTTGTATTCACTGAGAGTAGTAATGAATATGATAACACTCCCTTTGTTTGGGAAAGTTGTTACAATTTAACTTTTTATAGTCAACACAAATGAACATTGACCATGTCGATATAATCAGCCTACTGAAATTTTAACAATTATAATTGATAAATCATTAAGTGATTTATTAATAAGATTTTTAGAATTTCATTGAGATCATTAGATTAATTTGACACCAGTGTATGATTAAAGTTTATTGTGTTACCGTAAAAATCAAATTGGGACGAGCTTTTTGGGACAAAGGGAGTATGTTGTTAATATGTTTGACTAGCAAATCATTAGGGAAGGAGGGCGTAAATAAAAAATTTAAGAATAACATGTCCAAAATAAATTACAATTTTTAGAATTTTTTCTCTCTCGAAATGAATGACTTTTTTATGTAAAAAAATTGTCTCTATTTTTTTTTTCATTTCATATTCTTTTCTCCATTCACTATATACTTGCAACATTAAAAGTTTAAAAGTAGATAATAAAATTTTCATACATTACCAAAATTTAGGAATGGTTGAATTTCTTACAAAAAAATTCAAGGTGACAAAAGAATTTTAATTTTGGGACGGCCCATAATAAAGACACAATTTATTCATTTTCCGATTGTCCCGTTGATAAATTACTCAAAATGAAAGTATTGAATACCTATTTATCTTAATATAATGAGATCAGTTGTTATAGTCACAACAACTTTCTACTTGTTATTCTCGACCTCACTTTGTCTCTTCAACATTATTTTTCTTGCTCACAACACCCACTCATTACCAATATTCTTGAATATAAGTTTACCTTCTTTTTTTTTCCGAAAGGATAGATATACCCTTCTTATTTCCTGTATATGCTATTTTTTCCATTTTTTTTTAAAGGAAACTATAGTTTTTCTTATATTATAAAAATCTTGTTTTTGAAATTATTCTTAAATATTTTTCAAATACTTGCGAGTAGAAAAAAAAACTTTCTATAAAAAAAAAAAAAAACAGTTTTCCCAAAAACCTATTTTTGGTTTTTCCTTTGTTTGTTGTGGGACAGAGGGACTGTTATTTAATCCAAACAAACTCTGGCAGTTAAGTGGAATCGAAATACGGTTATATTACCATTCGGTCATTGTCATTGCTTGTCGTCATTTTCAATTCAAAACAGAAAACCCCCTGCAAAACCTCTCTCTCTCTCTCTCTCTCACACACACACACACACAAACACACACTCACACACCAAGGAAGAAAAAAAATGGAGGAGAACGAGAACGAGGAACAAGAGCAGCAGCAGCAGCAGAAGCAGAAGCTTCTGGAAACCCTACGAAACCTCACAATCAAAGAGAATTGGGACAAATTCTTAAGCATTAGAGCTTCCAATGGCTGTATGGAGTGGTACGCCGACTGGCCTCAAATCCGTCAACCTCTCTTAGATTGCCTCTCCGCCACAACGACGGCGCTTCCGTCAACGTTACAAATTCTGGTTCCCGTTTGCGGCACTTCGGGGCTTTCCGAACACCTTTACGACGCCGGATTTCACAGCATCACCAACATCGATTTCTCTAAAGTTGTTATTTCGGAAATGTTGACGCGGAATGTTCGTTCGCGTCCTGAAATGAAGTGGCGGGTTATGGATATGACTGATATGAAGGTATACTTTGTTTATCTGATTTCTAGTGTTCAATTTCTGATTACTACTCCTACTAGGTTTTTGAATGGGAAAATTAAACGTTTCAAAAATTAGTTGAATATCATAAGTCATATCCTTGTTACTACAGGAACTACAATTTCACAATTTCTAGATGTAATAAATACTGTTTAATCTTGAACTGCGATTTTGATTAATTCTGCTGTACTAGATGATGTATGATGGACATAATATGCATCTGTTTTGGGATTATACATGAACAATGTTGGTTTTCTAATCCTCAAAATGATAATTCTGTTTTATCTTGAACTGCGATTTTGGTTTTCTAATCTCTGCTTTACTATATAATTTATGATGGACATAATATGGATCTGTTTTTGGGACATAATATGCACTTCTATAATATACGGCAAGGAATAAAAACGCAATAAGAAAATGTAAGAAAAATGGAGATAGAAAGAGTCTGGAACGACACTACCGGACCTTCTCCAACTTCCAATAAATCACCCTTGGAGTTCTCATCCTTTTTCACTTACGAATTTTCTCATCAAAAAGGAACTTAAAAGAAGAAACGAGAGGCATAATAAAGCTATTAAATGTTAAAACCTAAAAGTATTCCTGGAGACTTTTTTGATGATGACTATATCCATGACTCATTCAGGTGTATAAGTGATTTTTAATTCCCATGGATGGTTGTTTTGATCATCACCTTTCAGTTTTGTTTAGATCTCTGAGGTAATAATCCGTTACAAAATGAACTGATGGGTGCAGATGAGTTATGTCCAAGGCCACACATTTCCAAATCTTAGTTTTATTGTATATTGCTTTTTCTGACCATTGATGAATAAGCATTGAGATTACAGTAAAGAGATCTTATACTTGACATGTATTCAAAGAGGAGAACTGTAGAACTTGTAAATAGAATTCCTTTAAACGACTTGTCACTAAGAAGATACTCACTTTCCTCTTGTTTAGCGCACGCAAATAGGGTAGACTGGTAAACTTAGCGGCTTAGCAAGGCAGGTCTCCAAGTTAATAAATGAGTGCAAGAAATTGTTGGTTATTCTAAGATTTGTTAAATGTTTCAATGCTCCATAATTTGGTTCATGGTGTTCAGGATTTGTACTCTGATCGGTCATTGGGTCCACTTTAAGTGAATGTGAAATAAACTTTTCTGGTTTTGTTTTGAACTGTGCTCGTAGGGGTCATATTTAAAAAAAAAATAAAAAAATTGTATGCATATTCATTGTATTCTGTGTTCAAATATTTTTCTTGTGATTATTGGAATATCTTGCTCTACAATTCTTCTCTCATTTTTGTTACTTCAGTTTGTAGATGAGACATTTGATGTGGTTCTTGATAAGGGAGGATTAGATGCTTTGATGGAGCCGCTACTTGGCCCTAAGTTTGGGAATGAGTATTTAGTAGAGGTATCCTGGACACATATTCAAGTGTTTTCGTGAAACTCTTGCAACTTATTTTAGTTGAATATCATTCGGCAATAAGTTAGTAGATCTAATGAGTTTGTCTTATATGCTGTATATAACTAGGTAAAGAGAGTTTTACAGAAGGGGGGAAAATTTATATGTCTCACTTTGGGTGAATCTCGTGTTTTAGGTAATGTCATCTCTTATTCATTTATGTTGAGAAATTGAAGTTTACATCGTCTGTAATCAATTATATTTTGTGCAGAGGATATTGACTTATTCTAGCTCTCGTCTCAGGTATACTTTTCCCAGAGTTCAGGTATGGGTGGAGAGTGAGTGTTGATGCTCTACCACTGAAGCCTAATAAGCCTAGTCAACTGACATTTATGGTGATTGCTGAAAAAGAGAGTTCATCTATGTTGCACATGATACCTCCATCTTTTGATCCTAATTCTCTACCTAGTGAGGGGGGTCAGGTGGGATTACTTATTACATTGAAGAACTATGTCTTATCTTGTTGTTTAGTTTGGGAGGTCATAGTTGTCACAGTGTCCATCGGATTGTGTCCGAGATGTATAGAACTTGGATATAGAAACCTTTACAGAATTCCATTATAATTTTCAGGTTTGTGGACTTTTACAAGCACTTGATATTGAGAATAGAGTTAGAAGGGAGTTCTCCTATTGCTCTGATATATGGTACACACTTGAGGACCTGAAACTAGGTGCTAAGGGAGATTTGAATCACTATAGGCCAGGTCTACGTATCAAGCTTATAATGGGGGAAGACGGACACTCTGTTTATAGAGCTGTACTTCTTGATTCTCCACAGCGGTCTGACTCCGCCTCATTCTTGTATGATTTTGGGGTTTTTCTTGTGCCAGAGGTTAGTTTCTACTTGATCATCCCCTTTTTTCGCATGTTTACCCTTGCAGGGTAATCGTACTTCTACCTCAACATAGTTTATCTTTTAGTTATTTCAAAGTGGTTAGCTTCATCTGTTTGTGTGAGACTTCTGACAAATCAGAACATATACTACATATCACCCAAAATTCATGTACCAGATTTCAACGGAAGTACAAATGATAAAAAATCATTCATGTATTAACCTTACATTTCTCTGTGCATAATAAAAAATGATTTTCCTTTAGCTTCAATTGAAGTCCATCAAGTTTAAGGTCGGTTTCTACATTAAGAATTTAAGAGTAACTACATGAACTTGTTGAATGCTACCTGGATATGAGACACAAAAGAATGATTCTAATCAATTATTCCCATTCCATTCTGAGGATGCGTGTGGGAGTTTCCTACAAAAATAATTTCTGCTCATGTATTTGTTTGGAAAATCAAGAGGAAAATGAATACGTAACTCTTACCTCATCACCATGGCATCTGGCAGTAAAGTTTTTCATGGTCATGAAATGGTTGTGTTATGGTAACATCTCACTCAAGGCCTGCATGTTATCTTCCTGTCAGTTTTCCCATGGCACAATGTGGTTATCCAATTAGATAGCATTAGTGTGTGGACATGTATAATTGATCATTTTCAATAGTAAGTTGACTGCTGTCTTCGGTTTTGCTTTGTACGTCCATATACATTGTTTTTGTTTTTTATTTTTTAGCTTACAGTTATAAACTTCTAACAAAGTGTTAGATTTCAGGCTCGTGATCATGAATGGATCTTCTCCTCAGAAGAAGGGCAATGGACGTTTGTTGAGGGTGCAATGGCAGCCCGTTTGATAATGGTACCTTTTATCTACTAAATCTGCAAGTACGAATCATTTCACTCTGAGCTGGAAAAATTGAGATCGGGTTATTTGCAATAGGTTTTCTTAAACTCCAGCCACACTGAGGTCAGCATGGAAAAGATACAGGTGATTTTTACATTCAGCATATGTGACACACTAGTTAATCTTGTAAAAAAAAAAAAAAAAACTATTACTCCCTCCGTCCCAAAATTTTGGTTACTTATTTCCATTTTAGGCGTCCCATACTTTTGGTTACTTACCCAAAATGTTCAATTTTCTCTCTCCTCTCCACTCACGACAACCATCCACTATCTCATTTTCTCTCTTCTTCTCACTCACAACACCTATTTTTTTCTTAATCTACGCGCATTCAATCTTAGTAACCAAAAGTATGGGACGGAGGGAATATTATTAATAACATGTGGTTTGTATGTTTCCTCTGTTTCCTCTTTCAGTTGGATCTGTTTCCTCTTATTAAACAATTGGAACCATGGAAGTATTCACTTAGAGCTGAGATGGGATCAGATCTACCTCGGTGTGTTTTTTATTTGTTGACGTTCACAGCTACGTCTTTTTGACATGGGATCATAGCCTCTCACATGCTAGCTCTTTTAGGCGCCTTTCATATTCCTCCAAGTTATGGTATTCCATCATTTGATCAGTCCTCAACAAATTTGGTTTTTCATTTTGAAGTGTCATGCAGCTATTCAGTGAAATTGATATTATTTGTTTGTCTGATACCTAAAACACAATCGTTTATTTTGTGCACTGGTCTAAACTCCACATACATTGATATAATGTGATATTAATACATTTGCAAATGATGAGATGGTGGTAGGCTTAGACAGATGATAATTGGGATAATCATTACTTTTATGAACTTACCTATCTGCAGATATTGGGTATTTGAGATGGGATCAAGAAATGTAAACTCGTTCACCAGGTCATTATTTTCTCAAATCACACTCACACTTAGTTTTTATTTCTGTCGCCCCGTTCTTATTCCTGCTACAAACACACACACATATTTTTATCTGATTCATGTCATGATATTGTTGCCTCCAGATCACATCTTCCATGACATCATTCTTCTTTTTTACTTTTATGTACTGTAGGTCGCATCTCCCTTTACTGGACCTATCATTGTCGAGGAGGTGGTCCCTGAGAAGGTTGATGATGATTTTCTTCGCCCTTCTAAAGACCTGTTATTTCGTTGTCTTACTTTCCAAAGATCCCAGAATTCGAACCGATCTCAAGCTTTGCTCAAAAGAGAAGAATCTTTGAAAGTTGCTGGCATAAAAGAGCGGAAGAATACACATTCATCCAAATCTAAAAAGAAAGGAAACCGGAGAAGGAATGAGTCTCACGCTTCACAAATGGATGATATACATGGTAGTGTTTACTTATCCTTATGCAATTTTTTTGAAATGGATACCTCCCTCATAACTCATAAGCATTACGGCCGTGGTGGGGAATATTAGCTAATTCTACTCAAATTAGGGAAATAATGAGTTGAGCTTTACTGTCGTAGTGTCTTCTAGTTTAAAAGCTCTGGTTGGATTTAAGGAGTCATCAAATTGTGGATGCAAGACCAAACGGCCTATGAGTGTGTATATAGATAGTATGGGGGTGGCATCAATTTTCTATTTCTCATCTTATTTTCATTGATGGAAGTATTAGTTTTCTGCCATTGTAGATAACTGCAGTCTTTTTGCTTATCTATTTTGTGCTTCAATGATGTATCTTGCTTTAACTTAGTCCAAGGAGTTACATCATTCTTTGGTTCTTTGGTTTTCTCTCCACTTCATATTGTGTAAATGGTTCGTGAGATTGATAGCCTATGTAATGGAGATTATGTTGGTTATCAACCTTTAAGACCCATTTGGACAATAAGAAGTGAAGATTTATAGTTCAGCTGAAAGATTGCTGTCTTAAGTTTTATAAGGCTGCGTGTAAATCTTACAAAATTGCCTATTGTAAGGTCATTCCCATATTGACTATCACATAGAATTCTTGGTAAATGGACATCACTTTTTCTGCCTGGAATCTCATTGCATTTCACTTTGGCATACAATTACTAGGAGTTAGTTCAGTGTACATCGGCACGGGTAGGTTGTTATTGGCTCTTCTCCCAGCCAGCCTGATATTTGATATGTGGTGGGAAGCAGGGGCAGCGGCATCTCCTTTTAGCTTTCTTTACTCATGTAGTGGTATAGTATCTGTTTGTTAGACTGATAATTATCCATCATAATTTCACCGTTTTAGGAACATGAATGATAGCAGGGGCGGACCTACCCTATGTTTATGGGGGGCAATGGCCCCCCTTTGTTTAAAAAAAATAAAAAATTACTAGTGTAATTTTTTTTAAAATTTGGAGTATTAGTGCAATATTTTAGACTTTGCCCCCCTTTGTTTAAAAAAAATAATTGCATTAGTATTTATTTTTGCCCCCTTTAAATGTGTTATGCCATTTTGCCCCCCTTGTGAAAAATTCCTGGGTCCGCCACTGAATGATAGGGATGCTCAAATCTCATTTCGTAAATTTTCATGCGTATTTCTGAAAAACTATTGTAGATCCAACTCTGAAAGATAATTATTCATGCTTATCACTTTATTTTGAAAAGTAAATGATCATTATTTAGTTGACAGTGTTTCTTTATGATGTAGATTCAAGCCATGGATTAAAAGTTGACCACGGCTATTTGGTTAGTGCTTATCATGCTGGGATAATCTCTGGTTTTGTGTTGATTTCTTCCTATCTGGAAAGGATGGCATCGACTGGACAATCAGTAAGGATGTTTTCTCTTATACTCCCTCCGTCCCAAAATGATCTTCACGTTTGACTATTCAAACTTTTTAAGGATATGAACACTTGCTTCACTAGCCATATTGTGTTTATGCACTTTTAAGCCTAAATTATAGAAATGAGAAGAACTTTTTGGGACAATGAGGAATGGCAAATGAGAAGATCATTTTGGGACGGAGGGAGTATATATCTGTCTCCAACTCTTTCTTTGCCTCGCTCTCTTTTTTTAGTTTTTTTCATTCATCTCTATTCTAAGGTGCTACGGTTCTGTTTAATTAACTTTCGAAATCTCACGCTTTTTTTATCTCATTTTTTGAAAGTGAAAAGACAAAGAAATTAGAAAACAAAAAGAATTGTTTCTTAGGAAAAGAGTCATGACAGTGTTTTTTAACAGCTGAATTGCACATGTACATAATCTTGAGGTTTATACGTAGCATGTTGAATATGTAGAGGAGTTTTTACTCTAGGGTTTCAATTTTCTTTAAACGTCCTTTGTCTTACATTTTCCAAGATTGAGATAGATCATGTCTGTTCCTAGGTATTTGTGCTATATTATCAAGAGTGAAAAAAAAAGAAGTTTAATCTTTAAGAGCACTCATGTATTCCATACAAACTAATTTAGAGACACAAATCGTACCAAAATTTCCCTGATAGTAATCCCTCTAAAGTTTATGCTACTGAAGTACAATTTGTGATTTTTCAGGTTAAAGCAACCATGATTGGTCTCGGTGCAGGACTGCTTCCAATGTTCCTCCATGGATGCCTTCCTTTTGTACATATTACGGTAGTCTCATGTTTTGCACAATTATTCATAATGAATATTAATTGTAAAGAAAGTTCAAGAAACTTACTTGGCTTGTCGTGTATACAAAAAGGTAGTGGAGTTAGATCCTGTTGTTCGTGATCTTGCTGGGGACTTCTTCGACTTTAAAGAAGATGAACGTCTGAAGGTGAATCCTTCTTTTCCTATGTCTATCAGAAGCTTTAAATTTAACCTCCTCATATTATATAATCATCTAGCATATGGTCATCTTTTTGTAACTATGACCAACTACAAGTGTACTTTTCTATCCCTTAATCTTTATGCTTTGTGTTATGTTTGTGGCGGAGGTGACCTTTAATGGTTACAATAAGTGGGGTGGTGTCGTTTTGATGTCGTGTGGCATTATAGCCAATGGGGTCATTTTAGTAATGTTCGTCAATGGTGATTTGTAATCCTGTCGGGGGTAGCCATATCCTCGTGTGGATGTTGGTTGTTGATTCCATGTGCTGATTCATGCATATAGAGTGTGGTTGTGACAAATGATAACAATTTCCTCTCTCTCAAATGGTCTCTCCTGCTCTCTCTCTCTCTCTCTCTCTCTCTCTCTCTCTCTCTCTCTCTCTCTATCTCCTCTTTTCCCTATATTTCTTTGCTTCTTCCGCCACTTCCAATATTTCCCTTCTCTAAATAATTCTTCCAATTTAAATTGTCGCGTTTGATTGAAATCAGCTTGCAGGTCATAACAAACCTAGCAGCAGAGCTGTCTCCCAATTTCAGTATCTGGCTTTCAGCATCTATAAAAAAGCATAGAATACTTGCCCAGTCCATGCCTACAGTCAAGTTCCCTGGCAAAATACTCCTGCTCTCAATGTAAAGAGTTTTTAGATGTTTAAGTTCATCTGACTTGATATAATTATGCATTCAATTTTCATAACCTTTTAACCTTCTCTATAATCATCTCACATATGCTCATCACTTTGTAACTATGACCAACTCCAAGTGAACCTCTATATCCGTAAATATTTAGGCTTTGTGTTACGTTTATGGGAAGACGGCCGCTAATTAATTACAATAAGCGGGATGGTGTTGTTTTGGTGTCGTGTGCCATTATAGGCGTTAGAATCATTTTATGAATTAGTAGTGGTCCTTTAGTAAATTTCATTCGAGTTTGTCTTTATGCGTCATCGTTTTAGACGAAGGGCAATGATCACTAATGGTGATTTGAATTAGAATTAAAATTGGGTAAGAAGTAGAGAAGCCCAAGGGTGATCATGGTCAATAATGGTGATTTGTCTTAGTTCTTGAATGAAGAGCTTCTGTCTAGTGACCAAAAATAGAGACGGAATGTGTACTTGAATATTTGAAGAATGTCCGTATTAGCATTCAGGCATGAAATTCTTTTGACTTTCTTAAAATTTATTACTCCCTCCGACCCATAATGATGGTCCCATTTGACTATTCAGATATTTTAGTAACTTACTTTTATTTTCATCACTAACCTTAATGAGGTTTACTTATTAAACCATTACCCCCTCTTTATCCTTGATTGGCTCCCATCCTCTCCTCTCTCCTTCTACATTGGTTAGCAATTTCTGATGTTCAATGATTTTGAACTAATAATTTTGGAAATAAGACTATCTTTTTGGGACAAACAAAAATAACAAATGCGAACATCTTTATGGGACGGATGGAGTATTTACTCCTATATTTATGCTGAAGCTGTAGGGACCGCGACCACCACCACCACTTTCCCACATTAGTATGATATTGTCCGCTTTGGGTCCAGCCCGCACGGATTTGTTTTTGGGTTAACTCCCAAAAGGCCTCATACTAATGAAGTGGGTGGGTGCTCTTATATACCTTGCAATTGTTTCCTTAATTGCCGATGTGGGACTTTGGGTTGCCACCCAACAATCCTCCCCTCAAACCAAGGACCACACCGCTATGGCCCGCAGTGTTTCCTCTGGCCCATATCGGCGAAAGCTTGTACCAACCGCCCGCGAAACACCATCGCCCTCGATTGCACCAACCGCCCGCGGAACACCACCGCCCTCGATTGTACCAACCGCCCGCGAAACACCATCGCCCTCGATTGCAAGACTCGATTCGCTATGTCGCACAAGGGGAACCCCACCATATAAAGCACACACACGGTCCACCCGGTCGGGCCCATCCGAACCATGGCTCTGATACCACTTGTAGGGACCGCGACCACCACCACTTTCTTTCCCACATTAGTATGATATTGTCCGCTTTGGGCCCAGCCCGCACGGATTTGTTTTTGGGTCAACTCCCAAAAGGCCTCATACTAATGAAGTGGGTGGGTGCTCTTATATACCTTGCAATTATTTCCTTAATTGCCGATGTGGGACTTTGGGTTACACCCCAACAGAAGCTAGGTTTAGACACATCAATGCCCTTCCTCTCCTTATTGTATTGTTTGCTCAAGAGTCATGACACCTCATTTTCTTGTATTATACGTCAGGTGCATATTGCTGATGGTATCTTGTTTGTAAGAGAGGCTGTAAAATCCAAAGTAGCTGCAGAAATAACTGCCCGTTGCTAAAATGAGAATGCTGATTCTAGTGCTATCCCTTCTGTTTACTGTGAAAGTTCCTCGGAGCCCATTGAAGTTTGTGAAGGTAGTAATAGAGTGGACATCCTTATAGTTGATGTGGACTCTTTTGACTCAAGGTGAATGCAATTCTGTTTTGGAGTTCTCAAATTTGATATATTGTGTAATATCGTCCCATTTTAAGTTTATTGTTGGGCATTGATATTTATGGTATTTTTGCAGCTCTGGATTGTCCTCCCCTGCTGAAACTTTCGTGGAAGAATATTTTCTTTTGACTGTTAAAGACTTCATCACAAAGCAAGGTCTGTTTATCATGCATTTGCTCTCGAGGTCACCGGCGATCAAAGCTTCGGTCATTTCAAGAATGAAAGCAGTGAGTGTCTAATATTTAGACTTTTCTTTCGAAAATAGTATACTCCATCCGTTCCTAAAATAGTCCTGATTTCTATATTGGTTTCCCCTCCCCGCCCCCCCCCCCTCCGATACTCCATACGTTCCTAAAGTAGTCCTGATTTCTAACCCCCCCCCTCCCCCGCGCATGAAAAAATCCATTTAAAAAGAGGTCATTTTTATATTTGGAAATGCAATAAAATTTTATCCTCTTAAAAGAGGATAAAATTTTATTGCACTTTCGAGATGATACAAACAAGAAAAAATACTGTTGAAATGCTAGGCAAGTTCTATATTGAATGAAATGATAATGAATTAAGTTATTAATGTAATGCACTAAAGGTTATTTATACAAATAAGATTCAGAAGAGTTATAAAGAAAATCCTAGGCATGACCGCATGAGGGCTGGTGTTGATTCTGTCGGCGTTTTGTTGGTGGCTTGGGGGCGATATGGCTATATGGAGGCTTGTGGGTACTGGGTTCATTGTTAGTAGTCGAGATATGCGGCCATCCTTTGTTATTAGCCAGTGTAGTAAGATTAAAGTGGAGGTTTGTAAGACTCTCTCCGTCCCAAAACAAGTTCTAGTTCACACTAACACTAATAATGCAATATGTTGAGAGATCATTTAGGGTTTTTATTTAACTACTAATACTTAAATCTCAACTTTCTTAAATTTCCCTCAAACTTAAAATTGGACATTCATTTTGAAATGGAGAGAGTAATAATGTTAGCTTAATTTTCAAAAAGTTACAAATCCAAAATGTTTAACTTGTCAAATGAGAATACTCGACACGAAGGGTATGTGGAGCTTTGCCTT
Source organism: Campanula takesimana (assembly GCA_026119855.1). Lineage (NCBI taxonomy): Eukaryota > Viridiplantae > Streptophyta > Magnoliopsida > Asterales > Campanulaceae > Campanula > Campanula takesimana. The sequence continues at coordinate 347,398 of JAOWBW010000605.1, read as the reverse complement.
GGCCTCATCGTATTATTTTCTGCACTATACAATCAATCTCTTATCATTCTTCTGAAGTGCTAGTGTCTTATAGTGTTGTGCATCTTGTTTTTCAGGTCTTTTTCAACCTCTACATCCTCGAGACGAAAGTCAATGGCCATGAAGTCATTTTTGCGCTTAATACAAAGGTTGCCACTGACATTCACGGGCGTGAAGCTTCTCAAAAACTAAAGAAGTTATTAAAGCTGAATAACCCCGATACCCGTCAACTCATTTTAGATGGTATTAAGAATATCAAAAGCCTGAACTAAACTGCAGAACAAGTACACCAATGTTCTTGCTAACCCTTTTTGAACTGCAAAGAACATAACATTTGCCCTAAAATGAAAGTCAAGTTGAACTTCTTGACTTTTTCTCGTATGTTTGTGTGCAAATTTTACCATAGCAACCCCCATCTCGAAGGGATGGGGGATAAACAAATCAACGGCTGAGATTGTATATTGAAGCGGCATCGTGAATTGGCATGTTGTATATTTTGGTGAGGGCATTATATGTCTAATATTCAGTTTCATGGTACTACTCCTGGTAATGCAGAATATGGTGTTTGTCTTGCTAGTTGCTATTGTTTCCACATTGTCCATTCTTGTACACTGATATGTGATTAGCGTGTTGCATACTCCCTCCGTCCCAAAATGATCTTCGTGTTTGACTATTCAAACTTTTTAAGGATATGAACACTTGCTTAACTAGTCATGCTTTGTTTAAGACTAAAATGTAGAAATGTGAAGAATTTTTTGGGACAATGAGAAATGGCAAATGAAAAGACCATTTTGGGACGGAGGGAGTATTATATTCTGCAGTCTCTAATTTTTATTTTTATTTTGTTCTTTTTTAAAATAAGTGAAACTTGTTTTAAAAACATGCATTGAGATTTATGTAAATATCTTGTATTTTTTTCAAACGCGCGGTGACATTTTTTTAAATAGCTGATACTTCTTTTAAAACATTCAAAATAAGTCCTAATAATTCAAATAAATATAGAATTATTTCTCAAAATTTAGTAATTTGCATTAAATGACTATTTTACCTGGGTGTTAACACAACTCAAACCAAGTCAACAAACGTTAACCCAAATCCAAATAATTTTGATAAGGGTTAATTGCAATTTGGTTCCAAAGTGTGTAAGTATCACGACTTTTTGGGTATTTTGGTAAATTAGAATATTTCTTATTTTTAGGATTTATGCCTTTCTTAGTGTAATATATTTTGTTTACTTATTTATCTTTTCGTTTTTAGGAAACTAACAATACTAATCTTTGAATATTGTAGTGTATATCTTTTAATTGTTTTGTAGTTATCTCTCAAGTGCTAAGGATGGGAAGAGTTTAAGGAGGTGATCAAGTCTATAAATAACACAAAATCTTGTAAAAAAACGTGTTTTACACTAACTATGTGTAAAACGTGTTTTTCAAATAACGGCTTAAGAGGGATTAAAAGACGCGGTGGCAATTTTGTAAATAAGTGGAACTCATGAAAATCTCAGCAGGCACATTTTAAAACAAGAGGAGACATTTTTCAATACTTCACAGCAGGCATATTTTAACTCTAGAGGAAACACTTTTTTAGAGCAGGCGTGTTTTAACTCTAAAGGAGGCACTTTTTTTGAACTTTTAACAGTGCCTTTTTTGAGAAAAAATAAGTGCCTGCTCTAGTTAAAAAATGTGCCTCATGCAGTTTCAAAACATGCCTCCTGAGATTTTTTGAACTTTTAACATTGTCTTTTTTAAAGAAAAAAAATGCATGCTCTAGTTTAAAAATGTGCCTCCTCCAGTTTTAAAATTTATAAGTGCCTCTTTGAAAAAAATGTCTGTTATGGTTTTACAAAGTGCCTGATGTGGAGTTTCAAAAATATGCCTCCTTCAGTTTCATAATATGCCTCCTGCAGTTTTAAAATATGCCTCCTGAGATTTCATAAGTTTCAAATATTTACACTTATGCCACCGCGTCTCTTAAACCCTACTTGCCGTTATTAATAAAACACGTTTTACACTAAGCCTAGTGTAAAACGCATTTTACAAGAGACTTACTCTATAAATAAAGCCTTATTCCTCATTGTTCTAACATGGCTTTTGCACAGAAAAAACATTCAAAAGTTGAGAAGTTTCTTTGAGAGAGTTTTAGTCTAACACAAAGTTTGAATAAACCTTTGTGTTATTTTGTGTTTAAGTATTTTAGTATTTCGTGAATTCTTCTTTGTAATTTTGGTACTCCAGTGCTTAATCAATAAAGAAGATTCGTTTTTTGTGTCTACAGCATTCTGCTGTAGATGTGTTAAGTTCTGTGTTCTTTATATTCCGCTGCAATTCTGTTCAGTGTAGTCTCTAGTGTAACCACACCAGAGATTACACTGTGTCGTTTCTTTGTGTTTTTATTGTTATCCTAGCTACCAAAATTTTCAATTGGTATCAAGAGCCGTCACTCGACGTGCTGAGAGTGATCCTGAAAGTTAGTCACAATGGATAACATTCCTAGTCAATATCGTCCTCCTGTTCTTGATGGAACAAATTATTCTTTGTGGAAGGCTAAGATGCGTCTTTACATCAAAGCAATTGATGAAAAGGCATGGCTTAGTCTGATTGTTCCATGGTCTCCTCCTAAGCTTGAAGTTAAGAACACCGATGCTGCTAGCAGTAGTGGTGAAGTTATTTATAAACTTAAACCTGAGGAGACATGGACAACTGAAGAAGTTGCTGTTGCCAATTACAATTCCAAGGCACTTGGTGCCATCTCCAGTCATGTTGATAATCATATGTTCCGTATTATTCAATATCAACCTGTGGCTAAACTTGCGTGGGACACTCTGCAGGCTCATTGTGAGGGTCCTTCATGTGTTAAGTCCACTCGTCTTAGGATTCTTATGACCGAATTTGAAAATCTTAGAATGGAGGAAGAAGAGACTATCAAAAAAAATTCTGCTAAGTTATTGGATATCTCTAATGAATGCCTCGCTCTTGGTGATCCGATTTCTAATGCTAGACTTGTAAGTAAGACTTTGAGATCTCTTCCTGAACGCTTCAATATCAAAATTGCTGCTGTTGAAGAAGCACATGATCCTCAAACCATGGCCTTGGATGCTCTCCTTGGCATTCTAACTATGTTTGAGTTGAACTTGGGCGTTCAAAAGAAACATAAAGAGCAGAGCCTAGCCCTCTCTAGTCTGCTCAAGATTTCTAAGGAAATGGGAGAGATTTCTCATCAAATTGATGCTTCTAATCTTGAACAAGAGGATGTGGCCTTAATCACTAAAAAGTTTAATAACTTTCTGAAAGGCAAAATTGAAAGAAAATTTCCATCACAAGGCCAATCCTCATTTTCTGAAAGTCCTAAAGTGTCCCAAGGTTTTAAAATCCAACTGAAATAACTAAAGGGAGTCAAGGTTTTAAAAAACCCAGTAGTTTCGAAAGCTTGAAAAAGAAAGATGGTGTCCAATGCCGAGCTTGTTCTGGGTATGGACACTATGCTAATGAGTGTGCAAACACTTTGAAGAAAAAGGGTATGAACCTTACAGCCACTTTAAGTGACAGTGAAGATGAAGATGAGACTGCCAATCTAGCAGTTATTGATTATTCAGGTCATGTCACTGATGATGTGGGTACATTATCAGCTACACCCCCGAAATTTGACTTGCAGTGCCTAAACGTAACTGAGAAGTCTGAATCAGAGGGGGATAGCTCTGGAAATTTTGAGGAGCTCCTTGACAACTACAAGGAACTCTATGCAAGTTGGGAAAACGTGACACGCCCTCAGGTCCCGGGATCCCCTAATAGAACCTTGAACCTGGATGCGCGTGACTAACAAGGAACAAGAAACTAACAAGAAACAGGATGACATCTGTCTATAACAAACTGACATGATATATATACTCAAGAGTAAGGAGCTATACTAGCTCACAACACGAGTTCTAGACAAGAAAATTAAAACCAAACTTAAATACATACACAGCGGAAGATATGCCTAGCACATAAGCTAGCATTACAAGATGTCTAGAGAAACAAGAGACAACAAGTCTACCCAAAAATACTGAGTTATACAACCCATAATACATCGTCCTCACCAAAATGTAAAAGGACACAAGCCCCAAAAGAATAACCACCTGCGTAGTAAGCTCCCAGCTATGTCGAGCCTCACTGCGCACTATCACTAGCCTTCCTTTGATCTAAGGAAAACAATTAAACAAGAAACGGGGTGAGATAAATCTCAGTAAGCTATTAGATGCAACTACATGACATGCTATCATGCAATTCAAGTAGATACTCAAGTAATCATGTATCAAGTATCATCAAGTAACAAGTATATGAGAGGCTAAGCCAACTTATCAAGTAGCACATAAGGCTAAACAAGCAAGTTATAAAGGATATTGCTTCCTTCCTTATTCCTCCCAAGAATACCATTGTTGTCGTAGCTTGTATTACGTTGACAATCACGATCAATAACAAGAAACTGATTATTCAGTATATATCAGAAGACCCGGTAACCAGTGTCATTCCCAAGATCAAGACTCACGAGGTGTTCAAGAGTTTAGCATCCACTTAAGTCAGGCGTATTTCTCCAACCAAGGAAGCTATGCCCTTACTATGGCCGGTAGTAAGGGGTCAAGCGCAAATACATAGGGACCCGATTATCACTTAAACCCCAGCTCTCGCGATAAGCGTGAACCTATATATTTCCGAACAAGCAAGGAGAACCAGCTGGACTCACACAAGAATGTACAAGTAGGTATTTACTTGAACTACGGGAGAAGAACTAATCCAAAAGTAGTGGACTAGCTCAACAAGGAACATGCTTCAAGTAATCGAGAAGTCACCTTGTTATCAAGCAACTATATGCAATGTTTGCACACACACAACAAGAACATGTCTCATACAAGTTAGTTCTTGTTCATAGCACTTTCTAGTTCATTACCATACATATGTATTGGCATCAAGTCATGTACAAGATTTTATTATCTTATATTCAAGTCTTAATCCAATTCTTTGGATGTTCAAGTCATGTACAAGATTTTATTGTCTTATACTTCAAATTATAACTACAATATTTGGACATTCAAGCATGTATAAGAGTTATATATTTATTCTTACAAAATCCTAATCCTATTCTTAGGATGTTCAAGTCTAAAACTTTGTTCTAATGCCCCTAAAGTGCACAAACATTGGTTTCAAGACAAGTATAACACATTAGTGCTTGTTCATAGCACTTTCAAGACATAAAGAAGAGTTGCTACTCTTATAGTTAAGTTCTCATTTGAGTTTTATAAGTATTAATGTTCAAATCTAAGTTCCAATGCCCCCAAAAGGTACAATTACACTTGCTAGGACATCTTATACCAAGGCTATATGCCTTAGGAGGGGTAAGCTTTCATTTCAATTTAGATTTAAAACACTTTTGTTGAAACAGGGGACCGGGCGGGCACCTACAGTGGACCGGGCGGCCACTCATTAGAGCACTTTTGAAACCAAAACTTCTGATGAAATGGGCGGGCGCTCGAAGGATAACCAGGCGGGCGCCTGGTGCGATTTTCAGCAAACACTAAATTTCTTTCCAGGCTTAAGAATTCTCCGTCCCAAGCGTAGGAGTAACTTTTTACTAACATATTAACATTGCTAGGAGTATACAAACATTTTCTTAACACCTATTTCAAGTTCCCTTATTATTTTACACAGTAGGGTTTTACTCTCTTTGTCCCAAAATTACAAGTATCCCAAAAATCACCCCAAACACGAAATTGACAAGCACAAGTATCAGAAATAACATATATGAATGTTATTACAAGCAAGGGGGAGCTAATAACTTACTTAGTCCGAAATCAAGTTGACCCAAATTAATTTATGATCGGCCTGGAACGCTCTAATCAACGCCACGAATCTTTATCCGGGATCGGAATCAAGAACAGATGGATAATTAAGCTCAATGAGTCGAGAATAGGGTAAAAACCTAACCCTAACTTTGAAACAGAGGAAACAACGTAAAGAAGATTTGAGAATGCTTTCTCAGAGAAGAAGGCAACTTGATATACTTGCAAGTTTCCAACAATGACACCTAGGCCCCTCAAGTTTCACTTTTAACAAAAAGGCCCCTAAAAGTCAATTTTTTACAAATGACCTAAAAGTCAAAACTAGACATTTAACCACCTTAATATTCTAAAGCAGTTAATAAATTAACCCAAGTAAAACTAGCACATAATATGCAAGTTCAAGTATTTAACAAGAAAATCAAATATTTAACGAGAATAAGGATGGGCGTTACATCCTCCGCACCTTAAAGAAAATTCGCCCACGAATTTTACTTACCAAAATTTTCAAATAGGCTCGGGTATTTATCTCGCATCTCTTTCTCGGTCTCCCAAGTAGCCTCTTCTATTTCATGATTCCTCCAAAGGACCTTCACAATAGGAATCCTTTTGGTACGCAAGACTTGCTCTTTCCAGTCAAGAATTTCAACAGGTTGCTCCTCATAAGACAAATCAGGCTGAAATGGAATAGCCTCATACTCAAGAACATGTGATTCATCTGCCATATACTTGCGAAGCATAGATACATGGAACACATCATGAATACTAGATAAAGAAGGTGGTAAAGCCACTCTATAAGCCAACTTCCCAACTCTTTCAAGAATCTCAAATGGACCGATATAACGAGGAGATAACTTTCCTTTCTTCCCAAATCTCTTTATACCTCTACGAGGAGAGACCTTTAAGAATACAAAGTCACCTACCTGGAATTCAAGATCCCTTCTACGATGATTTGCATAACTCTTTTGTCTACTCTGAGCTGTGCGCAATCTATCTCGAATGAGTTTCACACTCTCAACTGATTGTTGAACCATTTCAGGACCCAAGAGTCTAGCTTCTCCCACTTCATCCCAGCATATAGGAGATCGACACTTTCTGCCATAAAGAGCTTCATATGGAGCCATTTCAATGCTAGACTGATAACTATTATTATAAGCAAACTCAGCCAAAGGAAGATGAGTATCCCAACTGCCTTTGAAATCCACAACACAAGAACGCAACATATCCTCAAGAATCTGTATAAGTCTCTCATATTGCCCATCAAATTGAGGATGAAAAGTTGTACTGAAATTCAATTTAGTACCCATGGCACCCTGAAGAGCCTGCCAGAATCGAGAAGTAAAACGAGGATCTCTATCAGATACAATACTCACAGGAACTCCATGGAGTCAAACAACCTCCTGAACATACAAAGATGCCAACTGAGACAATGAATATCCCATGGAAACAGACAAGAAGTAAGCTGACTTAGTCAGTCTATCCACTATAACCCAAACAACATCATGGCCTCGTCTGGTACGTGGCAAACCAGTCACAAAATCCATCGTGATATGCTCCCATTTCCACTCTGGAATTTCTAATGGTTGCAACAAACCTGCTGGACGTTGATGTTCCACCTTTACTTGTTGACAAGTCAAACATTTGGACACATACTCAGCAATTTCTCTTTTCATATTGTTCCACCAGAAATGTTTCTTCAAATCTTGGTACATTTTAGTGCTTCCAGGATGAATAGTATACTTGGCTTTATGAGCCTCTTCAAGAACTCTCTTTTTAATCTCAAGATCAACTGGAATACAAAATCTGCCTCGAAAGGTAAGAATTCCATCACTGTTGAAAGAAAAATCTGGTGGCTTTCCTTCATTCATTCCACTAATAATTTTCTGCAATTCAGAATCAGTTACCTAAGCTTCTTTGATCTGTTGGAGTAAATCTGAAGTAGCCTTTATATTAGCAAGAATAATTCCATGATTTGATTCACAAGGACTCCAATCACACAAGTCTTCTAACAATTTCCATTCACGAATCATTAAGCAAGAAATATAAGTCTTTCTGCTCAGTGCATCTGCTACAACATTTGCTTTTCCTGGATGATAAAGGATAGTGTTGGGTTTCGTAGTAGCATGCGCAGCGGAATTTAGCATTTAAAATTTTGAAACCCAAAGCCATGGATCCGTTCATATGATTAAATCAAATACAACATAAGAATAAAGGAATAAACTAACCCTTGATGGCTATCAAATTCTCTTGGTCTTTGGTGGAGGTTTGAAGACTTGATCACGATCACAAAGCTTGAACACGAACTTTGAAGATGATGATTCTCACCCTCTAGCGGTATCCACACTTCGAACGAATATCAAAGGAGCTTCTTTGATCTTGGTTGCTAGACCAAATTGTGAAACACTTTTTCACAATAAAAAAGAACTATATGAAATTTATTTTGTGTATTATTTTGTTCCTCAACCAAGAATGTCTTGGAACAAAATAAACCCTCTCTCAAACTCTTTGAGACTCACAAAATCATTGGCTTAGAGTGCTGGCCGAATTTGGTCTTTTATACACAAGTATGACCTATTCCAAATAGGAAACTTACAAAATCCGTCCAAAATTCGTTTCCTAATCAAATTAGGAATCTGCCACCCGACAGTACTGTGCGGCCGCCCAAAAACCTCTGTGCGGTCGCACAACAATCTGAAACAAAACTGGTACATTTCTGAGCTAAGTGTGCGGCCGCCCAGTCCATTATGTGCGGTCGCCCACTTCCCAGAAGGTCCAGAATTTCCAAAATTCCAATGTAGTCCTTTTAAAGATTCGTTCTATTGTGTGTGACCCTCTAGGATTATACTAAGTTGGCAATGGGTTCAAACATGAAACCATAAGATATGATTAGGTTCTAGCAAACCGTCATACCTACCCAAATAGTATAACTAGATACAAGTTCGCATTCCTTTAGAATATGTCATAATCCTTTTATCCTCGACGTCATTGAACACAAGTCATGGTCAAAGAGTCAACTTGTTTTTGTTCAATACTTTCTCGATTCCGAATATGTTGATAATCCAAGTGACATTGATCCAATCAATTCATTTGAGTCCGGCTGAACATTTCATCAACATCATTCCTACGAGTGGCCCAAGCTTGACATCTCTCCGAGGAGGGACAAATCCATTTAGCTTATTATTCTTCCCTACGTGAATCCGATTATGCCAATCATACCCTTTATAACTACTCGGTTAAAAGTAGCGTTTGAATATGTCAAACATAATGTTCATCAAGTGGAAGACTATAATAACTTCATGTCTAAGGATTCAAATGGCATAACTAATATGAGATATATGTATGACATAGACCATGACATAAATCTCATAAAGCGGGTCATGTCCAGTACCTTGTTCCAAACAAGTACCCATAAATCTAACATGATCATCCCATGATCATTTAGCCTTTATACCAGTGCTTAACAAGTACTAGGGACGGAAATTATTATAAGTAAACATGAACAACAATAATAATCAAAACATCTCTTTATTGATATGAAATAAATGATAACAATTACAACGTTTATTAAACGTGCCTAGGGCACCACTACCAACAATCTCCCACTTGCCCTAGGCCCAATCTCCCATGTATCTAATACCCATGGACCTAACATGACCATCATGTTTAGCTTGTGGAAGTCCCTTTGTTAGCGGGTCCGTAACATTGTCATCAGTAGGTACTCTGCATATATTTACGTCTCCCCTATCAACGATCTCTCGAATGATATGAAAACGCCTAAGTATGTGTTTGGATTTCTGATGTGCTCTTGGTTCCTTTGATTGAGCAATAGCACCATTATTATCACAATAAAGGTCTATTGGATTAGCAATACTAGGAACCACTTCAAGTTCAGTTATGAACTTCTTAATCCAAACAGCTTCCTTTGCAGCATCCGATGCAGCAATATACTCAGCTTCTGTTGTAGAATCAGCGGTTGTACTTTGCTTGGAACTCTTCCAGCTTACAGCTCCACCATTTAACATAAACACAAAACCCGATTGCGATCGGCTATCATCTTTGTCGGTTTGGAAGCTTGCATCTGTGTAAGCATTTACAACGAGATCATCTTCCATTCCTCCATAGACCAAAAACGAGTCTTTAGTTCTTCTCAAGTACTTAAGAATCGCTTTTACAGCTATCCAGTGATTTTCGCCAGGGTCGGATTGGTATCTGCTTGTCATGCTCAAAGCATAAGACACATCCGGCCTAGTACAAATCATGGCATACATGATGGACCCAATTTCCGAAGCATATGGAACATCATTCATTTTCTCACGCTCATCTTTTGTCTTAGGACATTGAGTCTTGCTTAGAGAAACTCCATGTAACACGGGCAAGGTGCCTCTCTTAGAATTTTCCATACGGAATCTTCTAATGACCTTGTCAATGTATGTACTTTGGCTTAAACCAAGTAGCCTCCTTGATCTATCTCTATAGATCTTAATGCCAAGTATATATGCGGCTTCACCCATATCTTTCATTGCGAAGCACTTTCCTAACCAAGTCTTCACAGACTGAAGTGTAGGAATGTCGTTTCCAATGAGCAATATGTCATCCACGTATAAAATAAGGAATAGCACTATGCTCCCACTAATCTTCTTGTATACACAAGGCTCATCTTCGTTCTTGATGAAACCAAACTCTTTGACCGATTCATCAAAACGGAGATTCCAACTCCTTGAAGCTTGCTTCAATCCATAGATGGATCTTTGCAATTTGCATACCTTAGAATCTTGTTCAAAACCTTCTGGTTGTGTCATATACACATCCTCTTGGAGTTTTCCATTCAGGAAAGCGGTTTTAACGTCCATCTGCCATATTTCATAGTCATGATATGCGGCAATGGCAAGCAAAATTCTTATAGACTTGATCATTGCTACGGGTGAAAAGGACTCATCATAGTCAATACCATGAACTTGCCTATAACCCTTCGCTACAAGCCTAGCTTTGTAAGTATGCACCTTCCCATCCATGTCAGTCTTCTTCTTGAAGACCCATTTGCATCCTATGGTTTTTACACCTTCGGGCGCATCAATCAAATTCCAAACTTGATTGTCTTGCATGGATTGCAATTCGGATTCCATGGCTCCAAGCCACTTGTCCGAATCAGGAGAAGACATCGCCTCTTGGTAGGTTGACGGTTCATCATTCTCAATGATTTCTACCTCATTACTATCCGTTACGAGAAATCCATATCTCTCGGGCTCGGATCGTAACCTACTAGATCTGCGAGATGCTTGTGTATTTTGAACAGGTTCCACAACTCCTTGTGGTTCTTGTTCTTGTTCCACTATTGGTTCAATGTTATTTTCTGGGTCTCGAATTTCTTCAAGATTTATTTTACTCCCACTGATTTCTTTGGAGAGAAACTCTTTCTCTAGAAAGACACCAGTTCGGGCAACAAACACTTTGTTGTCCTCTCGGTTGTAAAAGTAATATCCTTTAGTTTCCTTAGGATATCCCACGAAAATACATTTATCAGATTTGTGTGCTAGTTTGTCAGAGATAAGTCTCTTGACATAAACTTCGCAACCCCAAATCCTCATGAAAGATAAACTAGGTTTCTTTCCACTCCACATCTCATATGGAGTCTTTGGAACCGATTTAGTTGGAACTTGATTTAGTGTGAAAGCAGCGGTTTCTAGGGCGTAACCCCAAAAGGATATTGGAAGATCAACTTGACTCATCATTGATCGAACCATGTCTAACAAAGTCCGATTTCTCCTCTCAGACACACCATTCCATTGTGGTGTTCTGGGCGGAGTCAATTGTGAAACTATTCCACAATTCTTTAGATGATCGTCAAATTCTTGACTTAAGTATTCACCACCTCGATCTGATCGAAGTGCCTTTATACTTTTGCCAAGTTGTTTTTCTACTTCATTTTGAAATATTCTAAATATCTCAAATGCTTCACTTTTATGTTTCATTAGGTAAACATACCCAAATCTACTATAATCATCAGTGAAGGTTATGAAGTATTGAAATCCTCCCCTAGCATTGCTACTTAATGGTCCGCATACATCGGAATGTATCAACCCCAATAAGTCGCTTGCCCTTTCACCCAACTTGGTAAAAGGTGTCTTAGTCATTTTTCCAAGAAGACACGACTCACAAGTGTCATATGACTCTAAGTCACATGAATCCAAAAGTCCGTCCCCATGGAGTTTTGAGATACGCTTCTCATTAATATGACCAAGACGGCAATGCCACAAATAAGTATGATTTACATCATTAGGTTTAGATTTCTTATTTACATGATAGACATTATTTTCACTCTTGACATCCAAGATATAAAGGCCATTAAATGAATTAGCAATACCATAAAGCACATCATTTAAATAAATAGAAAATTTCTTATTCTCAATAAGAAACTTAAAACCTTCATTATCCAAACAAGATATTGAAATAATATTTCTGCTTAAATCTGGAACATAATAACAATTGTTCAAAACAAGAATTAATCCGGAAGGTAAAGTGACTTCATAAGTCCCTACGGCTAATGCAGCAACTCTTGCTCCATTCCCCACACGTAGATCTACTTCACCTTCTTTAAGCAGTCTCCTATTCTTTAGTCCATGCACATTTAGACAAATGTGAGAACCACATCCGGTATCCAATACCCAAGAATCAGTGGTAGAAAGGAGAATATCTATCATATAGATACCTGAAGTCGACGCAGCCTTGCTGCTCTTCTTCTTCTTTTGCTCTTCCAAGAAAGCCTTGCAATTACGTTTCCAATGACCAATTTCTTGACAATGGAAACAAATTGCATCCTTTTGTGTATCGGGTTTTGCCTCAGAAGCCTTGGCAACCTTTGCCTTGCTTATCTTGGGTTTGACAACTTTTGCCTTACCCTTGCCTTTGGCACCAGGCTTCTTCCCATCATAAACCAAGAGCACGGGAGAACCTTTCTCCACAATTTTCATCTCTGCAGTTTTGAGCATCCCATGCAACTCAGAGAGATTCTTATCCATTCCATGCATGTTATAATTCATTACAAACTGATTATAACTTTTAGGCAATGAATTAAGAATGAGATCCGTGGCTAGCTCCAATGGGATTGGATAGCCAAGTTTCTCAAGGTGCTCTACATAACCTTTCATTTTAAGAAAGTGAGGACTCACTTGTTGCCCTTCATTCATTTTACTAGTAGTGAATGCAACAATGGTCTTGTACCTCTCTTGCCTAGCTTGCTCTTGAAACATGGTTCTCAACTCCACGCCTATCTCATAGGCTTCCAAATGTTCCAAACTTTGTTGGAGTTTTGAACACATAGCAGCAAGCATGAGACAACTTACATCTCTAGAATCATTACGATGTTTCTTGTAATTGTCTCTTTCTACCCTAGGGGCAGTAGGCGGTGGTTCAGCGGGGAGAGGCCCATCGAGAATGTACAACTTCTCTTCTTGCCTAAGAACGATTCTTATGCTACGGATCCAATCCATAAAGTTGGTACCATTCTCTTCGAGCTTATCCTTCTCAAGGATCGATCGCAACGACATTGATTGAGTGTTATTAGTCATTATCTACAAATATGCAAAATTTCCAAAATTTAATGAGTACCCATTTTCATTAAAGAGATAAATAATGTATTTTTAAAACAAAATACTCCCACTAAATTATATAACCTTCACATACATCCAATGTATAATATAATTTAAATGGGTTAAGATCCAACTTTAATTTAATTTCAAGTCCGCTAAGACGGATTACACAAAATCAAATTAATTAGGTAGACAACTCTTGTCAATCATATCTCATATGACTCTTAGTTCCTTTTATGAGATTCTTTAAGAAATCAAATTTCAAAAAACATGTTAAACCTCATCTTTGCCTAGGCCCAAAACTGTTTTGACGCCCAATCAAGTCTAACCATTTTAAACGCACAGTTAATGTGTCCCGCTAGGGCGTGCCCACACTATCTATCTTGCTCATACATAAACAAATTTAATGCACCTCGCTAGGGCGAATCTACATTAAAATCACTCATGTACTAACAAGTGTTTTAATCATGGCATGGCAATAAAAGACTTAAAGCCTTCTTTGAAGGTTCATCACATATAGCATATAACACATTTATGAGCACATAATATAAACATGTTACACATCAAGTTTAGCCATTAAATTAATCTTCATTAATTTAAGCATGATATTTATGTGTCATTAGTTTCTCTATAATTATGAGGATGAGACTATTTCAACTTTGGTTATTATCTCCAAATCAAGACAACAAGAAGTGCGGTCGAACTAAGCCATTAGGCAACCACAATCCCGCACTAATTCAAGAAACCAAGAAAGTAGTCCATGTGGCCGAAACTAAGCAATAGATGGTCTCGATGAACGTAGGCCAATTGCATTCACAATTCCACATGGATCTCCAAACTTTGAATCAAGAACTTTGTTTCTCAATTTTAGCAATTATGAACTCTTCATAATTCTAACTTCGTTTTATCTTTGAAACTTTGATTGCGATCAAGTTTGGGAAACACAATCTCGATGAACGCAGATTAGCCATCCAAACCTTGAACCAATCTTAGAATCACAAGACTAAAACAAATAGGAAAATCAAACCCCAAGATCCACACACAAACCAACTACCCAAAACCCATTCCAGATCAGCAGGTCTGGATTGGTTCTGTTACTGGTTTTGTTGAACCTCTCGAAAATTCCAAATTCTGATTTTTGAGCAAAATCAGACATTCTGATCTTGGCGTGCGGCCGCCCAAAAAGACCTGTGCGGTCGCCCAAAAACCGTGCGGTCGCCCAGTATATTCCGTGCGGTCGCCCGGTTCAATCAGAATGTGCAGAATTTTAAGTTCGAAAATTTTGTCTCAAAATTGTTTTTCCCCGATTATTAAAACTTTGATCCAATCAAAAATTAATAACCAACAATTCTGAATCCACCATAATTTATTTATTGCGATTGAATCGTGCGATTAAAGTTGCAAAACAATAAACCACATAAAATCACATAACACATAAACATCACATATTCCAATATTCATATCATGCAAGGCACATAAACAATTTATATACACATAACATGATCTAGGTATTGAAATAATCAACATGAACGGGGCTCTGATACCACTGTTGGGTTTCGTAGTAGCATGCGCAGCGGAATTTAGCATTTAAAATTTTGAAACCCAAAGCCATGGATCCGTTCATATGATTAAATCAAATACAACATAAGAATAAAGGAATAAACTAACCCTTGATGGCTATCAAATTCTCTTGGTCTTTGGTGGAGGTTTGAAGACTTGATCACGATCACAAAGCTTGAACACGAACTTTGAAGATGATGATTTTTACCCTCTAGCGGTATCCACACTTCGAACGAATATCAAAGGAGCTTCTTTGATCTTGGTTGCTAGACCAAATTGTGAAACACTTTTTCACAATCAAAAAGAACTATATGGAATTTATTTTGTGTATTATTTTGTTCCTCAACCAAGAATGTCTTGGAACAAAATAAACCCTCTCTCAAACTCTTTGAGACTCACAAAATCATTGGCTTAGAGTGCTGGCCGAATTTGGTCTTTTATACACAAGTATGACCTATTCCAAATAGGAAACTTATGTCAAAATCCGTCCAAAATTCGTTTCCTAATCAAATTAGGAATCTGCTACCCGACAGTACTGTGCGGCCGCCCAAAAACCTCTGTGCGGTCGCACAACAATCTGAAACAAAACTGGTACATTTCTGAGCTAAGTGTGCGGCCGCCCAGTCCATTATGTGCGGTCGCCCACTTCCCAGAAGGTCCAGAATTTCCAAAATTCCAATGTAGTCCTTTTAAAGATTCGTTCTATTGTGTGTGACCCTCTAGGATTATACTAAGTTGGCAATGGGTTCAAACATGAAACCATAACATACGATTAGGTTCTAGCAAACCGTCATACCTACCCAAATAGTATAACTAGATACAAGTTCGCATTCCTTTAGAATATGTCATAATCCTTTTATCCTCGACGTCATTGAACACAAGTCATGGTCAAAGAGTCAACTTGTTTTTGTTCAATACTTTCTCGATTCTGAATATGTTGATAATCCAAGTGACATTGATCCAATCAATTCATTTGAGTCCGGCCGAACATTTCATCAACATCATTCCTACGAGTGGCCCAAGCTTGACATCTCTCCGAGGAGGGACAAATCCATTTAGCTTATTATTCTTCCCTACGTGAATCCGATTATGCCAATCATACCCTTTATAACTACTCGGTTAAAAGTAGCGTTTGAATATGTCAAACATAATGTTCATCAAGTGGAAGACTATAATAACTTCATGTCTAAGGATTCAAATGACATAACTAATATGAGATATATGTATGACATAGACCATGACATAAATCTCATAAAGCGGGTCATGTCCAGTACCTTGTTCCAAACAAGTACCCATAAATCTAACATGATCATCCCATGATCATTTAGCCTTTATACTAGTGCTTAACAAGTACTAGGGACGGAGATTATTATAAGTAAACATGAACAACAATAATAATCAAAACATCTCTTTATTGATATGAAATAAATGATAACAATTACAACGTTTATTAAACGTGCCTAGGGCACCACTACCAACAGATAGTACAATCATGATCCTTCAATTTCTCCATCCATCTACGTTGTCTCATATTAAGCTCTTTCTGAGAAAACAAGTACTTCAAGCTCTTATGATCTGTGAAGACTTCAAATTTGGTTCCATACAAGTAATGCCTCCATTTATGTAAAGCAAAAATAATCGCAGCCAACTCTAAATCATGAGTAGGATAGTTCTTTTCATAAGGAGATAATTTCCGAGAAGCAGAAGCTATTACCTTGCCATCTTGCATTAAAACACAACCCAATCCTTCTTTAGAAGCATCAGTATAAACCATGAAATTCTCAGAACCACTAGGCAAAGCCAAGACTGGAGTTGTAGTTAAGCGCCTTTTCAACTCTTGAAAACTTGCTTCACATTTGTCATTCCACTCAAAAGAAATAGCTTTTCGAGTCATATTAGTCAATGGAGTAGCAATTTTAGAGAATCCCTCAATGAACCTCCGATAATAACTAGTAACTAGCCAAGCCCAAGAAACTACGGATCTCTGTCACTGTAGTTGGCCTCTTCCAGTTTACAACTGCTTCAACTTTGGAAGGATATACTGCAATACCAGTAGCAGACAAAACATGTCCCAGGAATGAAACTTCTTCTAACCAGAAAGCACATTTGCTGAATTTTGCAAATAATTGTTTCTCACGAAGAACTTGCAATACCACTCTGAGATGTTGTTCATGCTCAGCCCGTGATTTAGAATACACAAGAATGTCATCAATGAATACCACCACGAAACAATCAAGATATGGTTTGAATATACGGTTCATCAAATCCATAAATACAGCTGGAGCATTTGTCAAACCGAATGGCATAACAATAAACTCATAATGCCCATACCTGGTACGGAAAGCTGTCTTTGGTATATCCTCAAATCTGATTTTCAACTGATGATAACCACTTCTCAAGTCAAGCTTCGAGTACACTACTGAACCTTGAAGTTGATCAAACAAGTCATCAATATGAGGTAACGGATATTTGTTCTTTATGGTTACCTGATTAAGATCTCTGTAATCAATACACAATCGCAGAGTCCCATATTTCTTTCTAACAAATAACACTGGTGCACCCCACGGTGATACACTAGGCCTGATGAAGCCCCTTTCAAGAAATTCCTCAAGCTGTGTTTTTAACTCTCTCAACTCAGCTGGAGCCATTCTATAAGGTGCTTTAGAGATTGGTGCTGTACCTGGTAATAACTCAATACAAAACTCAAGCTCTCGATCAGGTGGCATGCTATACTCAGAAGAGAACACATCTGAAAATTCAAACACAACAGGAATATCCTCCATCTTGGGAACAGATAAACTCTGGTCAAGCAAACATGCGAGATACCCCGCACAACCACGAGATAAAATTTTTCTAGCTTTTAAAGCAGAAATAACATGTATAGCACATAAAGGCCTATCACCTTCAAAGGTAAAATCAGGCAAACCAGGTATAGAAAAAGTTACTACTTTTCTATGACAATCAACAGATGCATGATGCACATAAAGCCAATCCATGCCAAGAATCACGTCAAAGTCCCTTATAGGTAACACGACTAGGTCAGCAAGAAAGGCATGATCACCCACAAGAACCTCACATTTCTTGTAAACCTTAGAAGCAAACATGCAATCTCCCATAGGGGAAGATACTTCTAACACATAAGGCATAGAATCAGGAAGAACATGCAAGTGCGACACAAAATGAGATGCCACATAAGAATGAGATGAGCCTGGATCTATCAGGACTCGCGCTCTCGTACTAGAAAGTAATATAGTACCTCCTATGACCGCAGAAGACTCAGCTACACCCTGCTGATCTAGAGCAAACACTCGACCCTGAACTTTAGGTCGACCCCCACTTTCTCTCTTAGTACCTGAGGCATGTTGACTTGTACCCCCAACTTGACTTCCTTTACCTTTTGGACAATTCTTAATAAAGTGCCCAGTTTCACCACAAGATAAACATTTTCCTTGCTTTAACCAACACTTGTCTTCAGAATGGCCTTCTTTGTTTCATTTGGAACTAAGTGATCACAATACCTAGCCAATTCTGTGAAATTGGTTGAGTATTGCCCCACCGTCAAGCTTCCCTGCTCCAGATTAAGAAATTCCATCTCTTTTCTGTCTTGGACCACTGTTGGAATAAACTGTGACTTGAATGCTTTAAGGAAATTCTCCCAAGTCTGTGGTACTGTAGACACCCCGCCTTGGACCTCTCACCCCGATTGCATACATAGTATTTTTATTTAACTTATTTTTATTAATTTCTGTTACTTCGGTTAAGTTCCTAACTGATTCCGTTAGTTTTGGACTAAACTGCATAACAGAATTAATTTTAGAGTCATTTCTGTCGTTCTGTCATTTTTAGAATCGCGCGCTTCCGGCACAGCTAACGGGCCGCGCGCGCCTCCCGTCCCAAAGGCGGGACTCGCGCGCTGTCTGATATGGCAGTAACGGATTGCACCTTATTTCCCTCCTTTTTCTTATTTACAAACATCTTTTCTTGATCACAAAAACCATCTTTTTACATCCACATTTATCCCCCCTTTTCTCATTAACTCCCAATCCCAAATTCTAAGCCTTTTCCCAAAAAACTAATATTTCTTTCATTTATTATTTGATTTCTTTTATTTTTCTTTTATTCATTTATCTTATTTGTGATTGGCTCATTCCATTTCACATGGATGACCAATTTCCCTCCATCATTTCCCTCTCTTTTTTACCTATAAAAACCATCATCTTCTACATTGGAAAGGGACTTCCTTTTTGGACTCCAACCTTGATTCACCAACTACATTATACACAAATTCTCCCAACAAGAGTTCTTAGTAACAAGACTCTACACAAATTGTTCTACAACAATTTCATTACAACAACAACACTTTCAAGTCAAGGTTCCAAGTCCTCTTTCTCAAGGTACAACTCCATTTCTTCCTTTGTTTTCTTCTTCTTGATGTATGCAATCCCCATTAATGGGACATGACCAACATGACTACTTCACATATTGAAGTTAGTTAAGGTTATCTCCCTACATTTTAATCTTAACTTTAATTCACCATGTTAATTTCTCTCCATCTCTTAATGTAATTCTTTAACATTACTTGTTACATGTAATCTTTATCATTAAATAAATAAAACAATTCTATTTTATTTCCCCTTTATTTCCCTTTTTCTTCTCATCACAATTGTTAGCACATTTCTATTTAATTAATTGAAGGACATGTAAATATTAGAACACCAATAGTAGCAAGACCCGCGTAAGCGGGGCAGAGTGGGTGTTTAAGTACTTCCCACTCCGTCACCTAACCCCCGAACCCTTCTATCCCGAATCTCTGGTTTTGTACATAAATTAGGCTATTTCTAGGTTTTTCTTATGTTCCTTTAAAAACATAGGTGGCGACTCTAAACAATCTAAAACAAGTTAGACATCCTAGGATAATTCACCGCTCTAGCCAAGCCGTGGTTCCCCGGGGTATCTACAGGTACCCCTTCCAGTTCCCAACTTTTATTCAACACTTGCCACCAATGTTCAGCGGCTTTCTCAAGTTTAAAGGTTGCAAAGGTTACATTATCACCACCTGCACATCTCAAGGCTGTAAAGATCTTCTCAATACTCTCAATCCACTCCTCTGCCTTCTTAGCATCAAATTCCCTGTCAAAACTACGAGGTTTTAGCTTCAAGAACCTTGTAAGTCGATTAGGATAATCCCAGTCTATATTATCAACCATCTCTACTTGAGGAGTTATAGATCTCAGCTGATTACTACCACTTGTACCTTCAGAACTCATTGTACCTGTAGGTAAACACTCGGCGTTAATAACACCCCAAGACTAACCCATACCTAGGCCATAGACCCTATCCAGACTTAGAGCAAACCAAGGTAGCTAAACAGGGTAGCTAAACCAGGGTAGCTCTGATACCAACCTGACACGCCCCCAGGTCCCGGGATCCCCTAATAGAACCTCGAACCTGGATGCGCGTGACTAACAAGGAACAAGAAACTAACAAGAAACAGGATGACATCTGTCTATAACAAACTGACATGATATATATACTCAAGAGTAAGGAGCTATACTAGCTCACAACACGAGTTCTAGACAAGAAAATTAAAACCAAACTTAAATACATACACAGCGGAAGATATGCCTAGCACATAAGCTAGCATTACAAGATGTCTAGAGAAACAAGAGACAACAAGTCTACCCAAAAATACTGAGTTATACAACCCATAATACATCGTCCTCACCAAAATGTAAAAGGACACAAGCCCCAAAAGAATAACCACCTGCGTAGTAAGCTCCCAGCTATGTCGAGCCTCACTGCGCACTATCACTAGCCTTCCTTTGATCTAAGGAAAACAATTAAACAAGAAACGGGGTGAGATAAATCTCAGTAAGCTATTAGATGCAACTACATGACATGCTATCATGCAATTCAAGTAGATACTCAAGTAATCATGTATCAAGTATCATCAAGTAACAAGTATATGAGAGGCTAAGCCAACTCATCAAGTAGCACATAAGGCTAAACAAGCAAGTTATAAAGGATATTGCTTCCTTCCTTATTCCTCCCAAGAATACCATTGTTGTCGTAGCTTGTATTACTTTGACAATCACGATCAATAACAAGAAACTGATTATTCAGTATATATCAGAAGACCCGGTAACCAGTGTCATTCCCAAGATCAAGACTCACGAGGTGTTCAAGAGTTTAGCATTTACTTAAGTCAGGCGTATTGCTCCAACCAAGGAAGCTATGCCCTTACTATGGCCGGTAGTAAGGGGTCAAGCGCAAATACATAGGGACCCGATTATCACTTAAGCCCCAGCTCTCGCGATAAGCGTGAACCTATATATTTCCGAACAAGCAAGGAGAACCAGCTGGACTCACACAAGAATGTACAAGTAGGTATTTACTTGAACTACGGGAGAAGAACTAATCCAAAAGTAGTGGACTAGCTCAACAAGGAACATGCTTCAAGTAATCAAGAAGTCACCTTGTTATCAAGCAACTATATGCAATGTTTGCACACACACAACAAGAACATGTCTCATACAAGTTAGTGCTTGTTCATAGCACTTTCTAGTTCATTACCATACATATGTATTGTTGGGGTGGCCAATCGTACCAAACAAAACCTACCAACCGAGTACCAGCCGAACCGAGAGCTTTGGTATACCGACAGTCGGTATACCGAAAGTTCGGTACGGTAGTACCGTACCGAGTTTGCAGTATTGGTTGGTACACGGTACACAAAATTGAGTTCGGTTGGTATACCGTGTACCGAGTTTATTTTTATAAAAATAATTTTTATTATATATTAATAATTTAATAGAAAAGTAAGTATATAAAAAACTAAAAAAAATGTGTTATTTAAAATTCCAGTCAGTTTTTTGATTGTTTCAGTTAGTTTTTGACAGTTTCAGTTAGTTTTTAGACAGTTTTTCAGTAAGTTTTTGACAGTTTCAGTTAGTTTTTGACATTTTCAGTTAGTTTTTTGACAGTTTCAGTTAGTTTTTGACAGTTTCAGTTAGTTTTTGACAGTTTCAGTTAGTTTTTTTGACAGTTTCAGTTAATTTGTCTTCCACTTTTCCTTCTTTGGTAGAGGTGTAGTACCAACCGTACCAACCAAGTACCAACCGTACCAAGAAATTGGTATACCGAGTTTGTTGGTACGGTACTGGTACTCATTTTCATGTACCAACTTCATCTTGGTTGGTACTGGTACAAGGTAAAAAATGTTGGTATACCTACCATGCCACCCCTAATGTATTGGCATCAAGTCATGTACAAGATTTTATTATCTTATATTCAAGTCATAATCCAATTCTTTGGATGTTCAAGTCATGTACAAGATTTTATTGTCTTATACTTCAAGTTATAACTACAATATTTGGACATTCAAGCATGTATAAGAGTTATATATTTATTCTTACAAAATCCTAATCCTATTCTTAGGATGTTCAAGTCTAAAACTTTGTTCTAATGCCCTTAAGTGCACAAACATTGGTTTCAAGACAAGTATAGCACATTAGTGCTTGTTCATAGCACTTTCAAGACATAAAGAAGAGTTGCTACTCTTATACTTAAGTTCTCATTTGAGTTTTATAAGTATTAATGTTCAAATCTAAGTTCCAATGC
This sequence comes from Campanula takesimana, assembly GCA_026119855.1. NCBI lineage: Eukaryota > Viridiplantae > Streptophyta > Magnoliopsida > Asterales > Campanulaceae > Campanula > Campanula takesimana. The sequence continues at coordinate 324,805 of JAOWBW010000605.1, read as the reverse complement.
CCCCAAAAGGTACAATTACACTTGCTAGGACATCTTATACCAAGGCTATATGCCTTAGGAGGGGTAAGCTTTCATTTCAATTTAGATTTAAAACACTTTTGTTGAAACAGGGGACTGGGCGGGCACCTACAGTGGACCGGGCGGCCGCTCATTAGAGCACTTTTGAAACCAAAACTTCTGATGAAATGGGAGGGCGCTCGAAGGATAACCAGGCGGGCGCCTGGTGCGATTTTCAGCAAACACTAAATTTCTTTCCAGGCTTAAGAATTCTCCGTCCCGAGCGTAGGAGTAACTTTTTACTAACATATTAACATTTCTAGGAGTATACAAACATTTTCTTAACACCTATTTCAAGTTCCCTTATTATTTTACACAGTAGGGTTTTACTCTCTTTGTCCCAAAATTACAAGTATCCCAAAAATCACCTCAAACACGAAATTGACAAGCACAAGTATCAGAAATAACATATATGAATGTTATTACAAGCAAGGGGGAGCTAATAACTTACTTAGTCCGAAATCAAGTTGACCCAAATTTATTTATGATCGGCCTGGAACGCTCTAATCAACGCCACGAATCTTTATCCGGGATCGGAATCAAGAACAGAGGGATAATTAAGCTCGAGGAGTCGAGAATAGGGTAAAAACCTAACCCTAACTTTGAAACAGAGGAAACAACGTAAATAAGATTTGAGAATGCTTTCTCAGAGAAGAAGGCAACTTGATATACTTGCAAGTTTCCAACAATGACACCTAGACCCCTCAAGTTTCACTTTTAACAAAAAGGCCCCTAAAAGTCAAATTTTTACAAATGACCTAAAAGTCAAAACTAGACATTTAACCACCTTAATATTCTAAAGCAGTTAATAAATTAACCCAAGTAAAACTAGCACATAATATGCAAGTTCAAGTATTTAACAAGAAAATCAAATATTTAACGAGAATAAGGATGGGCGTTACAAAACGGGGTGAACAAATAAGTGTTTTTGAAAAAGTTCATGAGAAACTCACAACTGAAAATACTTCTCTAAAAGCTGAAGTTGAGAGACTTTCTCATGAAAATGACAGTCAAAAAGAGTCCATGGCCAAACTAGAAGTTCTTTAACTAAAAAGGAAGTAGATTTTGAGCGTGTTAAAACTGATTTTGAAACCGCCAAGAACACCTTAACTAGGTTAAATAATGGCAAAGCCAAACTTGATGAGGTTTTAAACATGGGAAATCAAGGAAAAACTGGTTTGGGCTATGACTCTAAATTTGTGAAAGAAGGAGAAAGTTGGTCTAGAAAAAATAACTCTAGACCTTGGAGAAAAAGATTTGTGTGTCATTACTGTTTCACTCCAGGTCACATCCAACCTTACTGCTATCAAAGACTGCGTGATATGGAGGAGTCTGGACCTCAGATGTATACTGGAGTGTACCCACACTCTGGTCCACACCGTGCCCAAAAAGGCAAGTTTGTGTGGAGAGAAAAGAAGAATGAGGTCTGTAATGTTGTGTTCACTTCTTTAAAAAGTAGTGTCGCTGGTGGTTGGTACTTTGATAGTGGTTGTTCCAGGCATATGACTGGAACAGTTGAGTTCTTGTCTGACTACACCCCCGTAAAAGGAGGAAATGTCAATTACGGAGGTGGTGCTCAAGGTAAGGTTGTTGGAAAGGAACCCTCTGTGTTGATCAGATGCCCAAGTTGAAAAATGTTTTTCACGTTGAAGGGTTGAAAGCGAATCTGATCAGTATAAGTCAGTTGTGTGATGACAACTTGTTTGTTAGGTTTGATAAGAAAACTTGTGAGGTGTATGATGAGAATAACATTTGTCTCTTTACTGGTGTCAGGTCCCCTGATAACTGTTATAGATTTGGGGACAATCTCTCGTGTCTTTCTTCCAAATCTAGTGATCTTGACCTATGCAATCAAAAGTTAGGTCATGCAAGTATTAGGAAATTGGAAGAATTAGCTAAATACAATGCGGTTAAAGATCTTCCCAAGCTTGATTTTAAGAACCCTAGTGTGTGTGGATCATGCCAAAAAGGAAAACAAACCAAGACACCTCACAAAAAGGTTCAACAAAGTACCACTAGTCAAGTCCTTGAATTAATTCATACGGATCTTATGGGTCCCATTGAAGTGGAAAGTTTAGGGAAAAAGAAGTACTCTTTTTTTGTGTGTGGATGATTTCTCTAGGTTCACTTGGGTTTTGTTCTTGAAAGAAAAGTCTGAAGCTATAGAAGTCTTTAAGGTTTGGTACAAAAAAGTCAAAAAACTTGCATGGCAAAAAGGTGGTCAGAATAAGGTCAGATCATGGTAACGAGTTTGAGAATTCCACATTCTCCAGTTTTTGTGATTCCAAAGGGATCACTCATGAGTACTCAGCCCCAAAAACTCCACAACAAAATGGAGTGGCAGAAAGAAAAAATCGTACTTTGCAAGAGATGGCAAGAGTTATGCTAAATTCTAAAAACATCTCTAAACGGTTTTGGGCTGAGGCTCTGAACACAGCCTGCCACATAGGAAATAAAGTCTACCTGAGAGTGGGATCTAAAATAACTCCTTACGAGATTCTTCTTGGAAAGAAACCCACTCTCAAATACTTTCATGTGTTCGGTTGTATTTGCTATGTTCTGAATGATAGAGATTACTTATCTAAGTTTGATTCTAAGAGTGACAAGGCTGTATTCATGGGATATTCCACCAATAGTCGTGCTTATAGGGTTTACAATCTTAAAACCAAGACTATGAGGGAATCCATAAATGTTACTTTTGATGATCATGCTGATTTAAATCTAAAATCTCTTGAGGATGATGTTTCAGGTTGTGTTGACCTGCTGAAACCCGCCAATGATGAATCTGAACAGAAGGAAACAGAAGAATCTCAAAAAACTACAAAATAGACTGATGTAGTCGACAGTGTAGGTACACCACAGGATACACCTGCTGAAAATAATTGTTCAGAATCAGAGGCATTCAACAGTTCTGAAGATGATGAAGGAGACATGGGAAGGACCAAAGACGTTCCAGCAAAAATCCAGAAAAACCATCCAGTTTCACAAGTGGTTGGTGATGTTCATGAAAGGGTAAACACTCGACCAAAAGGAAGAGTTAATTACCGAGACCTTGCCGGTCTTGTCTGCACAACATCCATGGTATCCAAGGTTAGTTCCTGTTGTTTTGTGTCTCATCTTGAGCCAAAAACTGTTGTTGAGGCTATGAAGGATGATAATTGGATTGTAGCAATGCAGGAGGAATTGAATCAATTTGAAAAGAATGATGTGTGGGAATTGGTTCCTAGACCCAGTGGTGGTAATGTGATAGGGACCAAATGGATTTTCAAAACAAAACCGATGAAAATGGTCAAATAACAAGGAACAAAGCTCGTCTTGTGGCCCAAGGCTACACTCAAGTCGAAGGGGTTGACTTTGACGAGACCTTTGCTCCTGTTGCTCGAATTGAATCTATTAGATTGCTCTTAGCCATTTCTTGCTACTTAAACATTACTTTACATCAAATGGATGTAAAAAGTGCTTTTCTAAATGGGATTTTAAATGAAGAGGCTTACGTTGAGCAACCTAAAGGATTTTTTTGATGCAAAGTTTCCAAACCATGTGTTTACAAATTAAAAGGGCTCTTTATGGTTTGAAGCAAGCTCCTAGAGCTTGGTATGGGAGGCTCACTGAGCATCTCATACAAATTGGTTTTAAAAGAGGAGAGGTAGATAAAACTTTATTCATTTTAAAGGAAAAGAAGGGCATTCTTGTGGCCCAAATCTATGTCGATGACATTGTTTTCGGATCCTCCTCTGAAGTCATGCTAGATTTTTTTGTGAAAAACATGACTTCCACTTTTGAAATGAGTATGGTGGGTGAGTTAAATTACTTTCTTGGGCTTCAAATTAAACAAAACAAAGAAGGTATTTTTATCTCTCAAAGTAAGTATGCTCGAAACTTGGTCAAAAAATTCTCTCTTGAGAATGCCTCTCATCTTAAGACTCCTATGGGATCCTCCCAAAAGTTGTGTAAGGATGAGGATGGAGAGGATGTGGATCCGACCTTGTATCGTACCATGATTAGGAGTTTGTTGTATCTATCAGTAAGTCGTCCCGACATCATGTTCAGTGTTTGCTTGTGTGCTCGATATCAAGAAAGTCCCAAAGTTTCACACATGAAAGCTGTGAAACGAATAATTAGATACATTGGTGGAACTGTTAACTTGGGACTATGCTACACACGAGAGACAAACACAAATCTGGTAGGTTTTAGTGACTCTGACTGGGCTGGTAATACTGATGATAGGAAAAGTACCACTGGTGGGTGCTTCTACCTAGGAAATAATCTAGTCTCTTGGTACAGTAGGAAACAAAATTGTGTTTCTTTATCCACTACCGAATCTGAGTACGTGGCTGTAGGCAGTTGTTGCACCCAACTTCTTTGGATTAACCAAATGATTAAGGACTATGGTCTAACTAGCAATGTTTTAACAGTTTTTTGTGATAACTTAAGTGCTATTGATATATCCAAGAACCATGTGCAACATTCTCGCACCAAGCACATTGATATACGGCATCATTTTATTCGCGATCTAGTTGAGCAAAAAATTGTTAGTCTTGAATCTGTAAGAACTGAAAATCAGTTGGCTGACATCTTTACTAAAGCGCTTGATTTTGAGAGATTTTCAACCCTAAGAAAGTCTCTCAGTTTGTGTGTCATCTGATGATGTGATCCCCTGTGTGGTCACATCATATTGTACACTAGTCTGTAAAAAAAAAAATTACATAATATTGCTTTGCACGGCTCTTCTCAGTGTGATCACTTGTTTCTGCACCTTGACTTGCCCGATCCTCGGAATGTGAACTCTTCCTACGTGTGTTATAACAATATGTCGCATGTTTTATCTCTCAGTGGGTGCTTTCAAGGGAAACAGCTGCTCCGCCACAGTATGCAGCCACTCCAAATGTGATCAAACGAACCTTGCACAAAAAGTGCTCTTCGAATTTGAGACGATCATTTGAAAGAGAAAGGGCTATCTGTGGATCTATGAAAGAGTGAAAGCTACCCACAATTTCATCCCCACAATAAAAAATGGGTGGGTGCATTCTCTAGGCTGAGCAGATTGGAAGTAGGTTCATTGAATTCCTTGGATAAGATGAGTCCCCTGGTGTAGTTACATTCCAAGTCACACCCCAAGCTGAGATTTGCCATTCACTTCAGATTGGCACACTTACTGTTTTTCTTTATAAATTTTTTAGCCGACTGATTTTTGCTTCTTTCTAATTCTTCCTAACAAGTTTTTACCTAATTATGTCTGTAGATAATATTATTTCTATAATATCAATGTTTGAGGGGGAGAATGCTGCTATGAGTTGTTTTGAAATATAGATAAAACTGAATTTATCTGTGAAAAGTTTTACAACATTGCTCGTGGATCCTAATCCTAATTTTGTGGTTAATTTAAATAAGTAGGGTGAGATTGTTGTTTGTATCCCTAGTTTCGCTCTCATCAGTATTTCAAGTCCTAGGGGGTCTAGAGGTTTAAATTGCTTGATATTCATTCTATCTCTTAGATTTCTCTTTTCCCGTGCTCTCATAACTCTCATAACTCTCAACCACTTTCTAACATTGTTCTCCAAGCTCGCTTTCTCTCTCTGTTTCACAGGAATTCCGATGGTCTCTCCGGGTTCGAGTTCCACCATTCCCGCCGCCGGCGACCTATCCTTGGTCGAGGCCACGCCTACTCCGGTCGCCGTCTCTATTCCTGGGTCTGAGGACAACGCCATCAATGTCGAAAACCCAGGTGATTTAAGGAGCATTGGAGCACAATATGGCACCGTGAAGATTCCAATTCGCTACTCCCGTCGGCAAATTGGGCTCTCTCCAGACATGGAAACCCTCACTCCAAGACAGAGACCATTCATGGGGGAACTAGGGTTCGGTCCAAAAACCTCTGCCTCAAAATCAATGTCTCAAAAGAGGAAATGTACTTCCCCGAAATCTTTTATTTCTAAGCGCCGAACTCGGTCCTATGTTCCAACCCCCAATTCGAGTGATTCAGAAGGTCCCGATGCTGCCTCTTGCCCTAAGACAACCCTTGTCCATGTATCTACATCAGAGGATAATGTTCCTCTAAATGTGCTAATGGAAGTCGCTCGAAAATTAAAGGGCAAGGCTATTGTTCAGGAGGATGCTTTGGTAAATGATGAGATGAGTCAAGATAGTTCCGTGGGTTTTTCCGATGATGATAGTGTCAGTGATGAGCCCTACAAAGTTTCAAAGGGTGAGGAAAGGGCTGCAGCTAAGGATGAGGCTCAGGAGGTTCTTACACCAGAACCTACACCGAAACGTACTTCCAAGAAATCAAAAGCCCCTGATTCTAATGTTCCCATTAAGCGAGTGCTAAGACCTCGTTCCAAGCCAAGCTCTGTAAGTTCTCCAGTTGATCGTTTTTTTGTGTCAAATAAAGCTAAAGAAAACTTTCCTTCTTTTTTGGCAAAAGATTTTCTTGTGGAGCGTGTGAGGGATAAAATGTTTGATACAATGAATCTCACCAGATTTTTGGAAGAGAAATCTTTGTTATTTTCTGTGGATTACCCCTCTCCTTTTTTCCCTAGACTGGTGTGTGAATTTATGCCAATATGGTTCAGGATGTCAAAAATCCAAGGTCTTCCTTGTTTGGTAAAGTTTATGTCAGGGGAGATATATTGAGTTTTCTGCTTCAAAAATCAATGAGTTCTTGAAAGTCCCAAATCCCTCTTCTGTCCCCACTAGTGTGTCTCTTTCTACTCTGGCCACTTCCATCACAAATAGCCTTGAAACTCTTTGGCATAGCCAGTTCACGAGTGCCAATCTCACTTCTCTCTACAGCTTTCTTCACAAAGTTGCCTCTTATAACTGGAAGCCATCATCAAATCACTCCAATGTCAACACAATCCAGGCTGATCTCATATATCGAATTGTCCATGATATTCCTTTCAGCCTAGGGACATCATCTTTCCTTGTGTAGTCCAGTTTGCAGAAAAACCTCAAATCAGTTGGGGGTTACCATTTCCTTGTCTCATCTCTGCCTTATGTCTACATCAAGGGGTACAAATTGAGTCTTCTGATCATTTGTCTGCCGTTCCTGATAAATTTGGAATTCAGCCTGTTCTAGGTAGTCCCGGGAATGTACGCACCATTGACCTTCCAGTCCGGTTTCATGATGATCTGCTTCCTCCTGTCAACACTGATGTTGCTGATGATGAGGTGACACCACCACCTCCAGTACCTCCAGTTCAGGTTTTGGAAGATCAGTTACGCTTTGTTGAAGCTCAAATGAGGCACTTTAGGGCATGTTCAATGAGTTTGGAAAACAGAGAAGGACTTTATTGGCTGCAATTTCTGGCCAAAAAGGGGGAGTAAGCAGCAATGAAGGGGGAGTTAGTTCAAATGTATATCAGGAGCTGCCTGATTCTCCTCATGCTTAGTTGTTCTTATGCTTAGTTTTAAGTTGGGTACAATGTGTGTTTTTTTGCCAGAAAGACATAAATCAGGGGGAGATTGAAAGTGTGTAAGTATCACGACTTTTTGGGTATTTTGGTAAATTAGAATATTTCTTATTTTTAGGATTTATGCCTTTCTTAGTGTAATATATTTTGTTTACTTATTTATCTTTTTGTTTTTAGGAAACTAACAATACTAATCTTTGAATATTGTAGTGTATATTTTTTAATTGTTTTGTAGTTATCTCTCAAGTGCTAAGGATGGGAAGAGTTTAAGGAGGTGATCAAGTCTATAAATAAAGCCTTATTCCTCATTGTTCTAACACGGCTTTTGCACAGAAAAATCATTCAAAAGTTGAGAAGTTTCTTTGAGAGAGTTTTAGTCTAACACAAAGTTTGAATAAACCTTTGTGTTATTTTGTGTTTAAGTATTTTAGTATTTCGTGAATTCTTCTTTGTAATTTTGGTACTCCAGTGCTTAATCAATAAAGAAAATTCGTTTTTTGTGTCTACAGCATTCTGCTGTAGATGTGTTAAGTTCTGTGTTCTTTATATTCCGCTGCAATTCTGTTCAGTGTAGGCTCTAGTGTAACCACACCAGAGATTACACTGTGTCGTTCTTTGTGTTTTTATTGTTATCCTAGCTACCAAAATTTTCACTGACTTTTTCCAAAATTTGCAATGTTGATGCTGTCTTTTCAATTTCGCCAATTGGTATACTCACTTTGTCATTTTGTTGCAATCTGACTACAAAAGTAACTGTGTGTTAGTTTTCTAACAGATTTTATGTCATGTGACTAGCACATGACGTTTTAAGGGACGTTTTAAGATATTTTTGGAGCTACACATATCCGATTAATATGATTCTTTTTTTAAATTGAAACTAATATTTAAATTTACAACATATAATTTTTTTGGCAATTTTTTGGGTAATTGGATTATTTTATATTAAATCTTAATTTTAAATATTAAAACAAAACACGTGAAATAATAATCTAAAAAATATATTAGGCCCAAATATGTTTCATATGAAGTATATGTTATATGTAGATTATCAGTTCATAAAAATATTTGATAGGAAAAAAAAGAGAGGAAGAAAAGGATGAATCGGGGGAAGAGTGCATGTGGACGGGGTGATGTGGGAACGTAGGCCTGGCAATTGTGGCCGGTTACCCGCTAATTACCCGACCCGACCCAACCCGTTTAAGTTAGCGGGTTAAAGCGGGTCACTCATTTCAACCCGCGAAGCTTAACTGGTCGACCCGACTCAACCCGATCGTTCCGACCCGTTTCAACTTGCGAGAACAACTAGCTTGGGTCAATATCCTAAGGCAAAAAAGTAAATAAAAATAAATGGGTCGACCGCTACAACATGTCACCCGACCCGTTTCAACCCGACCCGCTTGACCCGTAAATTTAAACGAGCTGTGGCGGGTAGCCCCGTCTTAACCCGCCAACCCGCTAGAACCCGACCCGCCCAATTGTCAGGCTTATGGGAACGTGGCGGAGGGGTGGAGGAAAGCAAATGTTAGGAAATAAGGTATATCATGGTGGAAAGTAGTAATTTTGTTCAGATTATTTTTCCCATGTCCTCTATTTTTTAAAAATTCCCATTTATTTAAATTAAAAATTAATATAATAAAATTAGTTCACCAAAAATATTTGTCAAAAATATATGTTGTATATTCACATATTAGCTTATGTTTAAAAAAAGAATCATACCAGTCGGATATGTGTAGCTTCACAAACATCCTAAAACGTCATGTGCTAGTCATATGACATAAAACCCATTAAAAAACTTAACACCCAGTTAGTTTTGTAGTCGGATTGCAACAAAATGACAAAGTTAGTATACCAATTGTCGAAATTAAAAAAACAGCACAACATTACAAATTTTGGAAAAAGTCAGGAACCAAATTGCAATTAACCCTATTGATAAAACTCTCAAAAATTCAGTGTGGTAGAGTCTAAGATTAGTGTCCACTGAGCAAGAGAGTTTAGAAGAATCCACATTGAGTGTTGGCAGGCCCTTTCCTTGGGCTATTATTCAGTGTGGTAGAGTCTAGGATTAGGTCCATCGAGTATTTGTACTTTGTTTATTAAGTGGTTTAAAGCATGCTACAGTTTTTTTCTTATCCACTACATTAACTAATTTTCACTCAAATACTGCTATAATCTTTTGACACAATTGCCTTTCAAACAAATATTAACTTTGGCAAGTTTTTCTATTCTTTTGTCTCAAGTGTAATTCCTTCTTAACATGTTATCGATAATAATTTTTAGACTTTATTCATCTTTGTACTGTCTAATTGCAATTTAATCTTCGATGACTCTCGCACTATCTCAAAACAAAAAGGATATTAGTGTTCTTGCTGCACAAAGCTGCTTCGAAGGTTTTGGAATATTTGGTGGATGATTATTCGCCAACCTGTATTCTCCATGTCAAGTATTCAACGTGAAATATCATCAGGCAGGGGATTTCTTAAATGCCGACTTGAGGCAAGTTCCAAGTGTTTCTTAAGAGTAAAATCCGTATGTTTTAAGATTTAAGTCGAAATCGTCATTATTGTAGGTTAAGAAATGGGTCTATTATGAATATTTGGGGTGAGTCTCTGGCCTTTGTGGAGTGCCGTGATACAATTGAAATTGTTGTTTAAAAAAAAAAAAAAAAAGAAGGCAAATTGCAAATTGGTAACCTGTGTTTGTCTCACATTTACAATCCCCAACCTGAAAGTTGAATCGTGCCAATCAGGCACCTAAGTTTATTTTTTTGCAATGTGGTGAATAAACTAATTTTTTGTTAATTTTTTGACGGACTTAAACACATGTGCCTCGCACATGACTTTTTAAAAGGGCAATCTTGTCGATTCCAGGAGACTGTGCAAGTCATGTGTTTAACTGAGGGGTCAGCTGCAAGTTATTTAAAATAAAGGAAAGAAACAAAAAAATCATCATGTCATACATGCATTCGGTTATATCTTCATCTTCTTCCTCCATCTTCTCTCACAAGCCCTAGCCTCTCTCTCTCTCTCTCTCTCTCTCTCTCTCTCTCTGCCATTCCCGAATCTCTTTGATCCTCCTGCAAATCAGCCGCATCACGCCGGCTACCACATCACCTCTTCCAGCCGACGCCCCCCCATCGCCAAATCCAACCCCCACTTCCTATCTCGACCCAAAAACCGACCGTTGTCTGCCCCAGATCCCCGTCAGCAAAAATTCCGGCCATCACCTCCTTCGACCAGCAGGACATCATCGTCGGATTCGCGAGTGAGGGCGGAAGAGGACTCGTTGAACGTCCATTATTTTGATTTGCAATTGCAATTTCAATTTAAATTTTCTATTTTATTTTTAGAGACAAGAATTTCAATTTGGGTGTGTTTCTATTTTATGTGTTTGAGAAACAACCTGCTCTTGCCCATGTTACCCAGCAACAACATTAATTTTCTAATATGGAGTTTTTGAATTTTGAAATGCTTAATTTAAAATTTGAGCTTTTGATGTTTTTCAATAATCTGAATTTTGGGACTTGTTGATGGTTTGATGGTGGAGGTGGTGGGTAGACGTGTCCAAAAAATTGACTGAACCGACTAACCGGCGGTTGGCCAACAGGTCAAAACCGGCCAACCGGCCAACCGTTTCGGATGTGAACCGGTAAGTGGCGGTCCGGTTAAGGTTAGGAGATTTGTAAACCGGTTAACCGGTTGAACCGCCGGTTGAACCGGCTAATGGTCATTATTTCCAGTTTTTACACATTTTCCAGTTAGTTTGTCAGTTTTCAGTCAGTTATTTTCAGATTTCCAGTCAGTTTTTTAATGATTCCAATTAGTTTGTCAGTTTATTCCAGTCTCCAGTCAGTTTTTTGACATTTTTCTGTTAAATTTCCAGTTTCCAGTCAGTCTTTTGAAAATTTTCTGTTAAATTTCCAGATTTCAGTCACTTTTTGACATTTTTCAGTTAAAAAAAAAAAGAAAAAGGCAGACGGTTTAACCGGATGAACCGGTTTAACCGGTTAACCGCCTAACCTTAACTGCTAGAGCCGGTCCGATTACGGTTAGACCTCCGGGAGCTTTTCAACCGCCGGTTAACCGGCATGGACACGTCTAGTGGTGGGTGGTGGTTTTTGTGAGGCGGCTGAATGGTGGTGTTGGTATCAGAAGTGAGATCGGCAGCAATTGTGGAGATGGGGATCTGAGAAGTTGTGAAGAAGATGGAAAAAATAGAGTGGTGAGGGCTGACCAGGGGTGGATTCATCAATTTCTAACGAAATGTCAAAATACCCCTTTTAAAAGTCATGTGCAAATCACATATGTTCTATTCTGTCAAAAAATTAACGATTTATTAGTTTATTCACCACATTGCAAAAAAATGACAAACTTAGGTGCCTGATTGGCACGATTCAACTTTCAGGTTGAGAATTGCAAATGTGGGAAAAACACAGGTTTAAAAAAAAAAAAAAAAACCCAACAAAATATGGCGGTTGTCAATAAGGGTAGCTCACGCTATGCGTTGACCATTGGTCAAAGGTTCAATGCCCTCGCTTTTGAATTTTGATATTGATAAAAAAAAAAAAAGATAAATGAAAAACAAACGCTGGCAGTTTAATGGAAACGAAATACGGTTATATTACCATTCGGTCATTACTTGTCGTCATTTCTTCAATTCAAACAGAAAACCCCCTGCAAAACCCCTCTCTCTCTCTCTCTCTCTCTCTCTCACACACACACACACACACACTCTCACACACCAAGGAAGGAAAAAATGGAGGAGAAAGAAGACGAACAAGAGAAGCTCCTGGAAACCCTACGAAACTTCACAATCAAAGAGCATTGGGACAAATTCGTGAGCATTCGAGCTTCCAATGGCTGTATGGAGTGGTACGCCGAATGGCCTCAAATCCGTCAACCTCTCTTAGATTGCCTCTCCGCCACAACGACGGCGGTGCCGGCGGAAACTTCATCATCATCATCTTCGCCGCCGCAACCACGACCGTTGCAAATTCTGATTCCCGTTTGCGGCACTTCGGGGCTTTCCGAACACCTTTACGATGCCGGATTTCACTGTATCACCAATATTGATTTCTCTAAAGCTGTTATTTCGGAAATGTTGACGCGGAATGTTCGTTCGCGTCCTGAGATGTTGTGGCGGATTATGGATATGACTGATATGAAGGTATACTTTGTTTATTTGATTCCTATTGCTCAATTTCTGATTACTACTCCTACTAGGTTTATGCATGTAAAAATTAAGCGTTTCAAAATTAGTTGAATATCATAACTCATAGCCTTATTACTACAGGAATTACAAATTCACAGTCACTAGATGTAATACTCCCTCCGTCCCGGACTAATGTTCTTAGTTTGACTTTACACAGAGATTAAGAAAAAAATTAAAAGGAAAGTAAGGACCTTATATACCAGACATGGTGTATCGAGGTAGGGAGGGGGTGGTTTGGGGAGGTTAATTATAGATTGAAGCTTAAATCAGTACAACTTAACTTGTAAATTGATTCACTGCTTGTTTGCCCTATAAAACAAGTTACACTGCCTATTTGTGTTGAGATTTTTTTTTTTGGTTCCAACTTGTGAAGGTTTGGAAGGTAAATGGTTATGATGGACATAGTATGCATCTGTTTTGAGATTATATATGAACTATGTTGGTTTTTTAATCCTCAAGATGATAATTCTGTTTTATCTTGAACTGCAATTTTGGTTTTCTTAATTCTGCTGTACTAGATAATTTAGGATGGACATAATATGTATCTGTTTTTGGGACATAATATGAACTTCTAGAACATGCTTCAAGGTATAAAAACGCAATAAGAAAATGTAAGAAAAATGGAGAGAGAAAAGAGTCTGGAACAACACGACCGGACCTTCTCTAACTTCCAAATAAATCACCCTTGGAAGTTCTCACCCTTTTTCACTTAAATTCATTATGTGTGTGCCTACATCTGAATGGATGGGTCACTACGTACACAGACAGACAAAGGGACGTAGGTTCAAATCCAGATATGCAGGATGATATTCTAGACATCAAATCTTATTCTAGGCTGATTTAGGCAGTCTGGAAGAATATGTCACTTGGTCATTCATATGGGAGCGAGAAATTGTTGGTTATTCTAAGATTTATTGAATGTTGCAAAGATTGTGGTTCATGGTGTTCAGGATTTTTATGTGGTTTCTGGTTGGTCTTTGGGGCTGCTATAAGTGAATGCTAAATATGGTTTTTTGGTTTCGTTTTGAACTGTGCTCGTAGGGCTCACTCTTTTTTTTTTTTTTTTTTCAAAATTATTTGTATGCATATTCATGATATTCTGTGTTGAAATATTTCTTATGATTATTGGAATATCTGCTCTAAAATTCTTCTCTAATTTTTGTTACTTCAGTTTGTAGATGAGGCATTTGATGTGGTTCTTGATAAGGGAGGATTAGATGCTTTGATGGAGCCGCTACTTGGCCCTAAGTTTGGGAACCATTATTTAGGAGAGGTATCCTGGACACATATTCAAGTGTTTTCGTTAATATCTTGCAATTTATTTTAGTTGAATATCATTCGGCAATAAGTTAGTAGATCTAATGAGTTTGTCTTATATGCTGTATATAACTAGGCAAAGAGAATTTTACAGAAGGGGGGAAAATTTATATGTCTCACTCTGGGTCAATTACGTGTTTTAGGTAAATGTCATCTCATATTCATTTATGTTGAGAAATTGAATCTTACATCGTCTGTAATTAATTCTAGTTTGTGCAGAGGATATTGACTTATTCTACCTTCATCTCAGATATACTTTTCCCAAAGTTCAGGTATGGGTGGAGAGTGAGTGTTCATGCTCTACCATTGAAGCCATCTAATAAGCCTGGTATATATACATTTATGGTGATTGCTGAAAAAGAGAGCTCATCTATGTTGCACATGATGTCGCTATCTTTTGACCCTATTTCTCTACCTAGTGAGGGGGATCAGGTATGTTTACTTTTTACCTTACGGAACTATTTCTTATATTATTGTTTGGTTTGGGAGGTCATAGTTGGCATAGTGTCCATCGGATTGTGCCCAAGATGTATTAAAACCATTACAGAGTTCCATTATAATTTACAGGTTCGTGGACTTTCACAAGCACTTGAAACTGAGAATAGAGTTAGAGTGGAGTTGTCCAATTGCTCTGATATAGTGTACACACTTGAAGACCTGCGACTAGGTGCTAAAGGAGATTTGAATCACTATACGCCAGGCCTGCGTATCCAGCTTAGAATGGGGGAAGACGGACACTCTCTCTTTGTTTATAGAGCTGTACTTCTTGATTCTCCACAGCGGTCTGACTCCGACCCATTCTTGCATGATTTTGGGGTTTTTCTTGTGCCAAAGGTTAATTTTTACTTGATCATACCCTTTTTTCGCATGTCTGCCCTCGTAGGGTAATCGTACTTTTATTCTATGTGAAATCAACACCTCAACATAGTTTATCTTTTGGTTATTTCAATGTGGTTAGCTTCATCTGTTTGTGTGATACTTCTAACAAATTAGAACATTTAATACATATCCACCAAAGTTCATGTACCAGATTTCGATGGAAGTACAAATGATAAAACATCATTCATGTATTAACTTCACATTTTTCAGTGCGTAACAAGAAATGCTTTTCTTTAGCTTCAATTGAAGTACATTAAGTTTTAGACCGGTTTCTCCGTTAAGAATTTAAGAGTAATGAAATGTACTTGTTGAGTGCTACCTGGATATGAGACACAAAAGATTGATTGTAATCAATTATCCCCATTCCATTCTGAGGATGCATGTGGGAGTTTCCTACAAAAATAATTTCTGCTCATGTATTTGTTCAGAAAATCATAATGAAAATGAATCCATAAATGTTACCTCATAGCCATGGCATCGGGCAGTAATGTTTTTCATGGCCATAAGGAAAATGAATCCGTAAATGTTACCTCATAGCCATGGCGTCGGTTTTGCTTTGTAGGTCCATATACATTGTTTTTTTATTTTTTAGCTTAGAGTTATAAACTTCTAACGAAGCGTTAAATTTCAGACTCGTGGTCATGAATGGATATTCTGCTCAGAATGTGGGCAATGGAGGGTTGCTGAGGGTGCAAAGGCAGCCCGTTTGATTATGGTACCTTTTATCTATTATATTTGCAAGCAAGAATCATTTCGCTCTGAGCTGGAAAAATTGAGATCGGGATTTTTGCAATAGGTTTTCTTAGACTCCAGCCACACTGAGGTCAGCATGGATAAGATACAGGTGATTTCTACATTCAGCATGTGGGATAATGACACACTAAACTATTAATCTTATAAAAAAACTACTGATATTATTAACGTTTAGTTTGAATGTTTCCTCTTTCAGGAGGATCTGTCTCTTCTTATTTCACAATTGGAACCATGGACGTATGCGTTTACAGCTGAGATGGGATCACATCCAGTTCAGTATGTTTTTTTTATTGACATTCACAGCTACGTCCTTTTGACATGGGATCATAAGCCTCTCACATGCTAGCTCTTTTTAGGCGCCTTTGTTGATCCTCCAAGTTATGGTATTCCATCATTTGATCAGTCCTCAACAACTTTGGTTTTTCTTTTTGTAGCATCATGCAGCTATTAAGTGACATTGATATTATTTGTTTGTCTGATACCTAAAACACAATCGCTTATCATGTGCACAGGTGTAAACTCCACATTCATTGATATAATGTGATATTCATGCATTTGCAAATGATGAGATTGTCGTAGGCATTAGACAGATGATAACTGGAATACTCAATTCTATTATGAACTTGCCTATCTGCAGATATTGGGGATTAGGTGATGGGATGAAGAAATATAAACTCGTTCACAAGGTCTGTAATTTTCTCAAACAACCATTCACACTTAGTTTTTATATATCACATCTTCCATGACATCATTCTTCTTTTTTGCTTTTATGTACTGTAGGTCATATCTTCCTTCACTGGACCTATCATTGTTGAGGAGGCCCCTGAGAAGGTTGATGAGGATTTTCTTCACCCATCTAAAGATCTGCTATTTCGTCGTCTTATTTTCCAAAGATCCCAGAATTTCAACCAATCTCAAGCTTTGCTCAAAAGAGAAGAATCTTTGAAAGTTGCTGGTGAAGAAGAGCGGAAGAATACACATTCATCCAAATATAAAAAGAAAGGAAACCGGAAAAAGAACGAGCCTCACACTTCAAAAACTGATGGTATTCATGATAGTGTTTACTTATCCTTATGCAAGATATATGCTCTTTCCGTACTGTTAATTTGTGAACGTTCCAAAAGAAATAAAGGCAATACTGATGGACGTGACTCACTGGTATCAAGTCCTGTTCAACTAGTTAGGTAGGAATCAGCGGTGTAATTGGATAAGATTCATTTGAAACAATGAGGGAAGAATAGTGCTCTTCTATTTCTTTCCTCTCTCTCTCTCTACCCATCTGTCTATCTGGCTGATTTGCAAGATTTATGAATTGGATACCTCCCTCATAACTCATAAGCAATACGGCTGTGGTTGGGAATATTACCTAATTCTACTCAGATTAGGGAATTAGTGTCTTCTAGTTTAAAAGCTCTGGAAGGATTTAAGGTGTCATTAAATTGTGGATGCAGGGTCCAAACGGCCAATGAATATGTATATAGATAGTATGGGGGTGGCATCAATTTTCTATTTCTCATCTTATTTTCTTTGATGAAAGTATTATTTTCTGCCATTGAAGAGAACATGCAGTCTTTTTGCTTATCTCTTTTGTGCTTCAATGATGTATCTTGCTTTTAAATTAGTGCATGGAAAAGTTACATCATTCCTCAGTTCTTTGGTTTTCTCTCCACTTCGTATTTTGTAAATGGTTCGTAAGGGTGATTGCCTATGTAATGGAGATAATGTCAATCCCATATTGACTATGACATCAATTTTTATTTTTTTTTTGTAAAATGGCCGTCTCTTTTTCTGCCTGGAACCTCATTCCATTTCCCTTTGGCATACAGTTACTAGGAGTTAGTTCAGTGTACATCAGAATGGGTAGGATGTTATTGGACCTTCTCTCAGGTGTGCAAGCCCGTGTAAGTTTATCCACTAGTACTATCATCCGCTCCTAGGTTTCTTCCCTCATGTGGTGGTAGTGTTTGTTAGACTGATAATTATCCATCAAAATTTCACCGTTTTAGGAACATGAATTATATGGATGATCAAATCTCATTGCTTTACGTATTCAGCTTCTCTTATTCAATGCTCAAATTTTCATGCTTCCCATTTCTTAAACTACTGTCCTAAATCCAACTCTGAACGATAATTATGCATGATTACCACATTTTGGAATGTAAATGATCATTGTTTAGTTGACAGTTTGTCTTTATGATTTAGATTCAAGCTATGGGATAAAAGTTGACCACGAGTATTTGGCTAGTGCTTATCATGCTGGGATCGTCTCTGGTTTTGCGTTGATTTCTTCCTATCTAGAGAGAATGGCATCTACTGGACAATCAGTAAGGATGTTTTCTCTTATATGCTTCTGTAGGTGCAAAATGCTCTAACTCTTTCTTTGTCTCACTCTCTTCTTTCTTTCTCTTCATTCCTTTCTATTCTAAGGTACTACAGTTCTGTGTAATTTACTTTTGAATTCTCTAACGCTTTTCTTTTTGTTCTCAATGGCTGAAAGTGAAAAGGTAAAGAAAACAGAAAACAAAAAGATTTTTTTCTTAAGAAAAAGAGTCCCGAGAATGATTTTTAAAAGCTAAATTGCACATGTACATAATATTGACTTTTGTAAGTAGCATGATGGATATATACAGGAGTTTTTATCATACGGCTTTCAAACTTCTGTAAACTTCCTTTCCCTTGAATTTTCCATAGTTGGAGCATAAGTGGGTTGATGGGTTCCTAGGTATTTGTGCTAAATTATAAAGAGTGAAAAAATGCTTAAAACTTTAGGAGCACTCATGTATAAATCCATACATACTAATTTAGAGACACAATGGTACCCCCCATTATTTCCGTGATAGGCATCCCTTTAAACATTATGCAATTGAAGTCGAATTGTGATTTCAGGTTAAAGCAACCATCATCGGTCTTGGTGCAGGACTTCTTCCAATGTTCCTCCATGGACGCCTTCCCTTTTTACATATTGAGGTAATCTCAAGTTTTGCACTATTATTCATAATGAATATTTATTGTAAAAAAAGTTCAAGAAACTTACTTGGCTTGTCGTGTATACAAAAAGGTAGTGGAGATGGATCCTGTTGTTCATGATCTTGCTAGGGACTTCTTCGACTTTAAAGAAGATGAACGTCTGAAGGTGAATCCTTCTTTTCCTATGTCTATCAGAAGCTTTAGATTTAACCTCCTCATATTATATAATCATCTTGCATCTGCTCATTATTTTGTAAATATGACCAACTCCAAGTGTACATCTATATCTCTTAATCTTTAGCCTTTTTGTTATATTTGTGGGGGAGGCGACCTGTAGCAGTTACAAAAGTGGGACGGTGTCGTTTGATGTTGTGTGGCAATATAGCCGTTGGAAGCATATTACTCCCTCCGTCTCGTTTTGTTTAGCCACATTTGATTTTGATGGTCAACACAAGCGAACTTTGATCAAACATTAATGTCAATCTAATCATCCTAGTGAAATTATAAAAATTGTTAAATTAATCACTTAGTGTTTTATCAAATAACAAATTTCAGAATTTCACTAGGATGATTATATTGGCATTAATTTTTGGTCAATGTTCACTTGTTTTGACCTTCAAAAGTCAAATGTGGCCAAACAAAATGAGTCGGAGGGAGTAATTACTATTGGAGTCTTAGTTCTACGTCGTCATTTAGTTTAGTGAATCGGTTAAGTAAATTTGCTTTTGTGTTTGTCTTTATGCTTGTCGTTTTAGAACAAGGGAGCAATGTTCGTCGATAGTGATTTGTAATCCTGTCGTGCCATGTCCTTGTGTGGATGTTGGTTGTTGATGCCATGTGCTGATTCATGTATATAGAATGTGGTTGGCAAGGGAATTTTCGTGATGAATTAGAACAACTTCCCCTCTCAAATTCTCTCCCCTGCCCTCTCTCTCTCTCTCGTTTTATCTCCCTCTTAACGCTAATTTCTTTGCTTCTTCTGCAACTTCTAAGTCTTCCCTTATCTAAATAATTCTTCCAATATTTATAGTCACATTTGATTGAAATTAGCACACAGGTCATAACAAACCTGGCATCAGAGCTATCTCCCAATTTTAGATGTAAAGAGTTTTTAGATGTTTAAGTTCAGCCAACTTCTTATAATTATGCATTCAGTTTTCCTAACCTTTGACTTTAACCTCCTCATGTTATATAATCATCTAACATATGCTCATCGCTTTGTAAATATGACCAACTCCAAGTGTACCTCTATATCCATAAATATTTAGGCTTTGTGTTATGTTTTTGGGGAAGCCGACCATTATTTAGTTACAAAAGTGGGATGTTGTTGTTTGGTGTCTTGTGCCATTATAGCCGTTAGTGTCATTTTTTGAATTAGTGGTAGAGTCTTAGTTCTACGTCGTCCTTTAGTTTAGTAAATTGCATTCGTATTTGTCTTTACGCTTCATCATTTAGAACAAGGGCAATGGTCAATAATGGTGATTTGTCGTAGAATGAAAATTGGGTAAGAAGTAGAGAGGCCCAAGAGTGAGCATGGTCAATATTGGTGATTTATCTTAGTTCTTGAACAAAGAGCTATTGTCTAGTGATCAAAAATAGAGACGGAAGGTGTACTTAAATATTTGAAGAGTGTCCATATTAAGCATTTAGACATGAAATTCTTTTGACTTTTTAAAAATTTATTACTCCCTTCGACCTATAATGATGATCCCGTTTGACTATTCAAATATTTTTAAAACTTATTTTTATTTCCATCACTAACCTTAAGGAGGTATATCTATTACACCATTACCCACTCTTTGTCCTTGGTTGGCTCTCATCCTCTCCTCTCTCCTTCTTCTACCTTGGTTGGCAATTTTTGAAGTTCAATGATTTTAAGCTAATAATTTTGAAAAGGATTAATTCTTTTCAACCATCGTACTTTCACCTGACTTTCACTTTAACCATCCTACTTTATTTTTTGCACGAAAACCACTCTACTTTGGAAAACCTCTCATCCAAACCCAAAAATCGCGGATTAGGGAACGGATTAGTGACGGATTAGACACGAATTTGTGGTTGCGATGGGAGGTTTTCAAAAGTAGAGTGGTTTTCGTGCAAAAAATAAAGTATAATGGTTATGTGAAAGTCGGGTGAAAGTACAATGGTTGAAATGAATTAAAACCTTTTGAAAATGATACTATCTTTTTGACAAACAAAAATGACATATGCGAACATCTTTATGGGATGGGGGAGTACTTCTATTTTGAGCTTTGCTGAAGCAGAGATGTAGAACTACAATGCCCTTCCTCTTCTTATTGTTTTGTTTGTTCAAAAGCCACTTCATTTCTTGTGTTATTCATCAGGTACATGTTGCTAATGGTATCCTGTTCATAAGAGAGGCTGTAAAATCCAAAGCAGCTGCTGAAATGACTGCCGGTGGTGAAAATGAGGATGCTGGTGGCCCTTCTGTTTCCTGTGAAAGTCCCTCGGAGCCCATTGAAGTAGGTGAAGTTAGTAATAGCGTGGACATACTTATAGTTGATGTGGACTCTTTCGATAAAAGGTGAATGTAATTCTGTTTTGGAGTTCTCAAGTATGATGTAGTGATATACTCCCTCCGTCCCAATTGAACCGACACATTTTACCTTTTTGGGTGTCCCATTACAAACTACACACTTCCAAAAATGGAAAGTTTATAATACTCCCTCCGTCCCATAACTATGTGCACAAAATGGGTTTTGCACGTGAATTAAGAGAAGAATAGTAGTGGGTAGTTGTTGTGAGTGTGAAAAGTGAAGTAGGAGAGAGAAAGTGGGGTAGGGAATAGTAGGTTGATTGGTGTTGTGAGTGTAAAAGTAAAGTAGGAGAGAGAATGAGTGTGGGGAATAATAAAGATTCTTTGCCATTTTAGGAAAGTGTGACTTATCAATGGGACACCTAAAATGGCAATTTGTGCACATAGTTATGGGGCGGAAGGAGTACTTTTTAATTTAGTGGGACCCACTTCCCACTCACAACAACTTTTTCCATTCACTATTCCCTACCCTAGTTTCTCTTTCCTATCCCACTTTTCATACTCCACTATCATTTTCCTTAACTCCTGTACCCAAACCAAAGTGTGTAGTTTCAATTGGGACGGAGGGAGTATTGTCTAAAAGAAAGCTTCCCTTATCACTTTCCATTTTTAAGTTTAATGTTGGGCATTGATATTTATGGTACTTATGCAGATCTGCATTGGCCTGCCCTGCTGCAGCATTCCTGGATGAATCTTTTCTTTTGACTGTTAAAGACTTCATCAGTGAGCAAGGTCTGTTAATCATGCATTTGCTCTCAAGGTTACCGGCGATCAAAGCTTTGGTCATTTCAAAAATGAAAGCAGTGAGTATCAAATATTTGGACTTTTCTTTCGATAAATAGTATACTCCATCCGTTCCTAAAATAGTCCTGATTTCTATATTGGTTTGACCCCTCCCCCTCCCCCTCCCCCTTCCCCCCCCCCCCCCCCCCAAAAAAAAAAAAAAAAAAAAAAAAACTAAATAAAATAAAATAAAAATAGTTTCATATATAAAATAAAAGAGGTCCTCTTTTATACCCGGAAGCACAATAAAATGTTAGTCAAGTTCCATGTTGGATGAAATGATAATGAATTGTATAACTGATACAATGAACTGAAGGTTATTTATACGAATAAGATTCAGAAGAGTTATAAAGAAAATCCTAGGCATGAGGCTAGTGTTGATTCTGTCAGTGTGCTGTTGCTGCCTTGTGGGTTCATTGACTAGTCAAGATATGCGGCTACACTAGTCAAGAGAGCTGAGTAATATTAGCACTAATTTGAATTTATGCCTTCTTTTTTCAAAAGCTTCCCCACCTCTTTATGAACAACAAAAACTCAGCCATCCTTTGTTTTTAGCCAGTGTAGTAAGATTGAAGTTGGAGTTTGTAAGACTCTCTATGTCCCAAACTTTAAAAAATCTAGCCCCACTTCCTTTTTTATTTGTCCCCCAAAATGTGTTCCGTTTCTAAATATAATACTCCCTCCGTCCCGAAATGAATGTAGAAGTTACTAAATCATCTATCATCAAACAACAATATTCACACTAACACTAATAATGTAATATGTTGAGATCATTAAGGGTTTTTATGTAACTACTAAAAGTACCTAAATCTCAACTTTTTTCAACTTCCCTCAAACATAAAATTGGGCTTTCATTTTGGGATGGAGGAAGTAACATTGTTAGCTTAATTTCAAAAAGCTACAAGCTTCTAAAGCTACAAATTTAAAATGTTTGACTTGCCAAACGAGAATACGTTCTTTTTCGGATGGAGGGAGTAGTTTACTTGCTAATTTGGAAATGTTTATGTGTGAACTCTCTCTCTCTCTCTCTCTCTACTTGACACGAAGGCTATGTGGAGCTTTGCCTATTGTATAATTTTCTGCACTATACAATCTCTTATAGTTTTGTGTATTTTGTTTCAGGTCTTCTGTAATCTCTACATCCTTGACACGAAAGACGATGAGCATGAAGTCATTTTTGCGCTTAATACAAAGGTTGCCACTGTCATTCACTTGCCTGAAGCTTCTCAAAAACTAAAGAAGTTATTAAAGCTGAATAACACCGATACCCGTCAACTCATTATAGATGGTGTAAACTATATCGAGCATCTGGAGTAAACTGCAGAAGTACCAATGTTCTTGCTAACCCTTTTTGAACTGCAAAGAACATAACATTTGCCCTAAAATGAAGTCAACTTGTACTAGTTGACTTTTTCTCGTATTGTGTGTACAAATTTTACCATAGCAACCCCCATCTCGAAGGATGTGGATAATTGATAAACGAATCTAAGGCTGAGATGTATATTGAAGCGGATAAACAAATCAAAGGCTGAGATTGTATATTGAAGTGGCATAGTGAATTGACATGTTGTACATTTTGGTGAGGGCATTATATCTCAAGTATTACTTCCGTCCCAGATTAAGTTTTTTTTGTTGTTTGTTTGAAGGAACTTTGAGCAATAATTATAGGTTAATCCAAATATCTTAATGAAAATCTAAAACTTGTTATTGATGCATCATTATACATACTATTAATAGTAATTTTTAGATTTTCATTAAGATAACTAGATTAACCTATAATTATTGCTCAAAGTTCCTTCAGACAACCAATTAAAAAACTAAAACTTTAAACTGAGATGGCTGAGATGGAGAGAGTATTCAGTTTCATGGTATGGTACTAGTTTTGGTAATGCAGAATGTGCAAATTCGATTATGGTGTTTGTCTTGCTATTCTTTCCACATTGACCATTCTTGTACACTGATTTGTGATTAGTGTGCTGCATATTCTGCAGCCTCTATCTTTTCTTTTTTAACAAATAAATGAAACTTGTTTTAAAAATATACGGTGATATTTCTGTAAATAACTGACATTTTTTTTTTAAATGTATGGTGGCACTTTTGTAAATAACTGATACTTTTTTAAAAAACATGTAATGACATTTTATTGAATAAGTGAAGCTTATTAACATAACACTACACGCACGGGCACTCCTAATCACTATAACCAGCGGCGAAGCCAGAATTTTTTGGGAAGGGGATCGAAGTTGATTTTGATATAATAAGTGTAAAAAACAAATTTAGTGTAAGGCGTTGAAATTATAATTTAGTGCAATTTTGTTTTTTAAAATTAAGGGGTTCAAAATGTATAAATTCAAATAATTTCATAAAATTTTGGTTTGATTTAGAAAAAGACCAGACCCTGACAGTTGAATAAAATCAAAATACGGTTACATAACCATTCCGTCATCTCTTTGGTAAGCCAGTCGTCATTTCTTCAAACAGAAAACCCCTGCAAAACCTCTCTCTCTCTCTCTCACACACAGTCACACACCAAGGAAGACGAAAAAATGAAGAAGAAGGAGAAACAAGAGCAGCAGAAGCGTCTGGAAACCCTACCAGACTTCACAGATTGGGACAAATTCTTAAGCATTAGAGTTTCCAACGGCTCATTGGAGACGTACGCCGACTGGCCTGAAATCCGTCAACCTCTCTTAGCTCGCCTCTCCACCACAACGACGACGACGGCGCCGGAAACTCCATCATCACCTTCGCCGCCGCCGCCGCCACGATCGTTGCGAATTCTGATTCCCGTTTGCAGCACTTCAGGGCTTTCCGAACACCTCTATGACGCCGGATTCCACTCTATCACCAATGCTGATTTCTCTAAAGTTGTTATTTCGAAAATGTTGAGGCGGAATGTGCGTTCGCGTCCTGAGATGAAGTGGCGGACTGTGGATATAAATAAAATGCAGGTATGAGTTGTTTTTCCGATTTCTAGTGCTCAATTTCTGATTACTAGGTTTTTGCATGAAATTTTTTAGCATTTCATTTACTAATTGAAGTGGCGGATTTCACTATATCACCAATTTTAGTTTCTCTAAAGTTGTTGTTTCGGAAATGTTTGGGGAGATTAATTTAGATTGATGCTTATTTCAGTACAACTTTCATTAACATGTATACTAATGAAATTTATTGGAAAATTCCAATGTTTGTAAGTTAGTTGTATACGTGTAGGAGCTAGAGCTACAACATAATTTTGTTTACCTGATGGCTGATGCAATCATGTAGTTGATTAAGTCTGAATTAATTATCACCTAGACGTGACTTCACATTAAGAGGCTGATTCACAGCTTGTTTGCAATATAAAACAAGTCGCATTGCCTATTTGGAATGAAAAGAACTGTCAAAGAGGTCCTAATGTGTTGAGAATTGAGATTAGTGTTTTTTCTACCGACTTGTGAAGTTTGGGAGATATATGGTTATGATGGACGTAATATGCTTCTGTTTTGGGAATACGTTTGAACGATGTTGGTTTTTCAATCCTCAAGATGATAATCCTGTTTTATAGAAAACTGCGGTTTTGTATTTCTAATAACTGCTGAACAAGTTATTTTATTGTATGGAGAGGAAAAAGGGTGGTATTTAAGCATTCTTGTAGAATCAGAAAGTGTTTTGTTCAAAAGGTCGATGGCTGTGGATATAAATGATGTGAAAGGAAGTTCCGTTAGTTTCTGACTCTTCTCCTTCGCTGAGGTGCTTAGTTCGATGGAACTTGGTTTATGATCACGAAGAGAGTGTCACTACATTGATACTAAGAAATATGCGTAGATTGGAAATTAATTGGGAAATTGAGGATCATCTTCATAATAATTGAATATTGTACTATCCACTGAGGCAAACACCGGTTTTAGATAAGAATCTTAGTTATCTAAGGTCCAAAATCCATTTATTAACATTCTGGTTGTAGAACATCAGCACAAAGGAGAAATTCAGTCTGGAACATGATAAAAATATGGGTAGAGGAAGGAACACTTATGGTGATTCAGGTTTGTGTAAAAGTACACAAGAATTACCACCCACTTGTAGTAAATGCTGCAAGGAATAAAAGCGCAATAAGAAAATTGTTAGAAAACTGTACAGAGAAAAGAGTCTGGAACGACACGACTCCAACTCCAAAATAAACCCCCTTTGGAAGTTCTCTTCCTTTTTCACTTATGAATTTACTCATAGGAAAAGAACTTACTACAATACAGGGAAGGGATAATGGAACTAAAAGCTAAAAGTGTTCCCCGGGACTGTTTTTGATAAGGACTACGTCACATGACTCATACAGGTGTAATAAGTGAATTTATCGCCCATGGATGGTTTTTATGATCATCACCTAATGGATTTGTTAAATCACTGAGGTAATTATCCATTACCAAATGAAATGGGAGCGAGATGAGTTATGTCCTCAAGGGAATTACTTTCAAAATCTTAGTTATGTCGTGGATTGCCTTTTCTAATCATTGATGACTATGCATTGAGATTACATTCAATAAATCAATGTGCTATTATGCTTCTCATGTTTCAAAAAAAAGCAAACTGTAGAACTAATAAAAACAAATCCTCTAAACGATCTCGTCACTCAGAAGCTACTCACTTTCTTCTTGTTTAGCCCACGCAAATAGGGTAAACTGGTAAATGCAGTGGCTTAGCAAGGTTGGTCTCCAAGTTGATAACTGAGTACATGAGCAGTTTTATTCTGGCATCTCGATAGTGTCCGCTAAACATTTAGAAATAAATACTACTCCCTCTGGCCAAAAATAGGCTGGACCTAAATTTGTTAGTCGACTTGACTGAAATTTGACCAAAATATTGTGAAATTTAATTATCATCATTAAGTTCAAAAATATGTTATTGATAGTATTCTTAATGGTGCATCAATTTCATTTTCAATTACTTGAGGACAATTAGATTTTTACAATTTTTTTGTCAAATTTCAATCATACGACATTATGACTTAGATATTCAAAATGAAACGCTTTTTTTCGGGTGTCGGAGAAAGGATATTACATTGAGCATAAATATTGGGCTCAATATCTTGATTAGATTGGAATCTTTCAATGCGAGTAAACATAAGTGCAGAAATAACAACTTACCAGGACCAATAGATGCCAGTATCACAGAGTTTGGTTGCAATACATTGAGCATACACATTAGAATTGGGTTTTAATACAATGGTCAATAAGCATGGGACTTAGTATCGTGGTTAAACAAGGATCTTCCAACGTGCATAAACATAGGGACAGAAGCAACTACAATTAAGACAAAAGGTATCAGTTTCTATGAAGGAATTTTGATCCATTAATTAAGTGGCTTTAGAAATGGAACAGAGAATAAGGGGCTGTGGTGATTTCTTCACCATTTTGTGGCTCACTTGGATTGAAAGGAACTCAAGGATACTTAAGGATAGAAAATTTTCCTTGAGTCTTCTGTGGGGTCATCTTATCTTTTTAGCCTCTCTTTGGATAAAGCGTAGGAAAGTCAAGTGTTTGCCTTTGGTTGACAATTGACTTCAGGCTCTTTTATAGTCTACCTTTACTTTGATTTATTTTGTTTTTGTTAGTTTTTTTTAAATTGTACTCTGTGTAGGTGTATATCTTATTTCCCTTCTCTTTTTAATAAAGTTGTCTTTATGTCAGAAAAAAATAGAAACAATAAAAAGACAAGAGGAGAGATGCCTGTGTTACCTCTGTCAATCGTAAGTTTGAAAGGAGACATCATTCCTTCATATAGTGACACTTCAAGAGGACATGGTCCAAAAGGTTAAATTCATGTACGGTCGCCTACATCTTAATGGGTGGGTCAGTAGGTACATACAGATGGGCGGAGCGATGTAGGTCCAGACAGGCAAGACGAACTGACCGTAAACATATTTTCTTTTTCAACTACGCAACAATCTGAATAGTATGCAGTTTACACAATCTCATGGTATCTGCAATATAATGCCTGCTGTCTTAGAACTTCAGTCCTGATGGGTTTGATTTTGCATTTCCCAAGTTTTGATTGATTTTCACTTTTTAATTTTATTTTTATGCAAATTCAGGATGTTTGGTGCTCAAACAATTCTTGTGATTATTGGAATTTCTTCCTCGGCCATTTTCTCTCTAATTTTTGTTACTTTCAGTTTGTAGATGACACATTTGATGTGGTTCATGATAAGGGCGGATTAGACGCTTTGATGGAGCCAGTACTTGGCTCTACGTTTGGGAATCGGTTTTTAGTAGAGGTATCCTGGACTTATATTCAAGTGTTTTTGTGATTATCTTGCAAGTTACTACAGTTGAATATTATTCGCAGTAAGTTAGTAGATCTTGTAAGTTTGTCTTATGTGTTGTATATAACTAGGTAAAGAGAGTTTTACAGAAGGGGGGAAAATTTATATGTCTCACTCTGGGTGAATCTCATGTTTTAGGTAATGTTCATCTTATCTTCATTTATGTTGAGAAACCGAAGTTTACATCATCTCCATCATTTTCAGCCAAGTTTTATATAAAAGGAAATTACTAATCACAGCTTTCTTGATATGGCAGAAGTATATATATTTTGCCGTTAATCAATTCTAGTTTGTTCAGAGGATACTGACTTATACTAGCTCTCATCTCAGGTATACTTTTCCCAAAGTTCAGGTATGGGTGGAGAGTGACTGTTCATGTCCTACCACAGAAGCCATCTAATACGCGTAGTATACATACATTTATGGTGATTGCTGAAAAAGAGAGTTCACCTGTGTGGCACTTGATATCTCTGTCTTTTGACCCTATCTCTCTACCTAGCAAAGGGGATCAGGTAGGATTACTTTCTACTCTTGGAACTTCTTATCTCATTGCTTGTTTGGGAGGTCATAGTTGGCATAACTTTGATTGGATTATAACCGATATGTATGGAACCAAAGGCATAAGCCTATGGGGGTCAATTGACCCCCCCCCCCCTTCAATTTTGGAACTATGATATCTTACCACCTTCATGTTCGGAATTTTTTTTTAGCATTTTTACCACTAAGTGCAAGATTATTTTTTCTTCAAATGTTGACCCCCTTGGATTTGAACAATTACAACTACATCATAATTTTGACCCCCTTCCACTGAAATACTTGCTTCACAACTGTATTGAACTTGGATATAACAACCTTGCCCGAGTTCCCTTTTAATTTTTTCAGGTTCATGGACTTTCACTATCAGTTGAAACTGAGAATAAAGTTAGGACAGAGTTCTCCAATGGCTCTGATATGCTGTACACACTTGAGGACCTGCAACAGGGTGCTAAAGGAGATTTGACAGAATTTAGGCCAGGCCAACGTATCCAGTTTACTATGGGCGAAGAGGGACTTTCTCTCTTTGTTTATAGAGCTGTACTTCTTGATTCTCCACAGCCATCACAGCCGTCTGACTCCGACCCATTCTTGTATGATTGTGAGGTTTATCTTGTGTTAAAGGTTAGTTTCTACTTGATCATGCCTTTTCTTGCTTGTGTGCGCTAGTAGGGTTATCCGTATCATACTTTTAATTCATGAGAGATAGAAATCAACAACTCCTCAACGTAATTTA
Source organism: Campanula takesimana (assembly GCA_026119855.1). Classification (NCBI taxonomy): domain Eukaryota; kingdom Viridiplantae; phylum Streptophyta; class Magnoliopsida; order Asterales; family Campanulaceae; genus Campanula; species Campanula takesimana. The sequence continues at coordinate 295,304 of JAOWBW010000605.1, read as the reverse complement.
TCTTTTAGTTATTTTGAAGTGGTTATTTCATCAGTTTGTGTGAGACTTCTAACAAAATAGCACATTAACTATCTATCCACCGAAGTTCATGTACCAGATTTTATTGGAAGTAGATATTGTTAAAACATAATTCATGTATAAACCATACATTTCTCCATGCGTAATGGGAAGTGATATTTTCTTTAGCCTCAATTGATGTCCATCAAAAGTTTTAGGTTGCCTTCTTCATTATGAGTTTAAGAACTTGACGAGTGCTAATTGGTATGGGCCACTAAGGTTGGTTTCTTCATTATGAGTTTAAGAACTTGACGAATGCTACCTGGATATGGGACACTAAAGAAGACAATAATCAATTATTAGCATTGTGAGGATGTGTGTGGGAGTTCCTACAAAAATAATATTTGCTCATCTATTTTGTTTAGCCAATCATGAGGAAAATGAATCCATAACTCTCTGGTTGGAATGTTGTTCATGGCCATTAAAATGTTTGTGTGGTTGCCGTGGTAACATCTCATCCGAGGCTTGTACATTTTGTTCCTGTCAGTTTACCAATTGCATAAAGTCACAGCTATCCAATTAGATAACCTTAGTGTGTGCACATGTATAATTGATTATTTACGGGAGTAAGTTGACTGGTGTCTCCGGTTCTGCTTTGTATGTCCATATACATTGTTTAATATTATTTTAGCTTACAATTTATATTTGTAACGAAGCTTTAAATTTCAGACTCGTGCTCATGAGTGGATCTTCTCCTCTGAAGAAGGGCAATGGATGGTTGTTGAGAGTAGAATGGCAGCCCGTTTGATAATGGTATCTTTTATCAACTTTATATGCAAGCAGGAATCATATCGCTCTGGGCTGGAGAAATTGAGCCTTGGTTATGTAATAGGTTTTCTTGGACTCCAGCCAGACTGAGGCCAGTGCGGAAGAGATACAGGTGATTTCTACCTTCAGCCTGATAGATAATGAAACTCATTTGTTAACCTTATTACAAAAACTACTAATATTATTAACATGTATATTTAATGTTCCCTCTTTCAGGAGGATCTGTCTCCTCTTGTTAAACAATTGGAGCCACGGATGAACACGATTGGAGCTGACAAGGGATCACATAGACTTCCGTATGTTTTTTTTTTTTTGTTGTTGTTGATGTTTAAATCTACTTCCATATTTCTTTGTCCTATAAGTTATGGTATTCCATCATTCGATGAGTCCTGCATAATGGGTTTTCTTTCTGACGCATCATCCTAAAACACAATCGTCTATCATGAGCACTGGTGTGAACTCCACATCCACTCATATAATGTGATGCTCATGCTTTTGCAAGGTTGTGGGAGGCATTTGACAGATGATATTTGACGTACTCATTACTTTTATGACCTTACCCATTTGCAGATTTTGGTCATCAGATGAAGGGCTCAAAATATGTGTACACGTACACCAGGTTTGAAAGTTCTCAAATCATTTTACATTCTTAGTTTTATTTATTGGCTTCTGTGGCCTCATTCTTCTTTCTGCTACACACAAACACACAGACACACAAACAAAGATATGTGTATAAAATATATATGTGTGTGTATATACATGTTATGTATATCTATATGTATATATGTGTATATATATACAAGGGCGGATCTACGTTAATAACAGTGGGTGCAAGTGCACCCAACTATTTCCTAAGTTTTCAATTTAGACAATATTCACTTTACGGTGCACCTAACGAATAGATAGATGTTCAGCGCAGTTGATTTTGCACAATTTTGTCAATGTTTGGTACCATGTTCGAGACCCTAGGCTTATGTTTTCTGCTCTTTTCCCTTCTTTTTTCCCATCCCTTTGAGAGGTATGCAGTATGCATCCCATGACCCAAGGCTTTAGCTCGAAAGTTGGCCTTGGAAACAGAATTTTAAATTTTGGGGTTTAGAAAATTGCTCTTTGAACATTATTGCTTAATAAGTGGATATCAAATTTTAAGGTTGCTTTAAATATTTTTTTTCATTTAGCTAAATCAAAGCTTGGTCGATTTTCATCCATGTAATTTTTGTGTAGCATTTTAACCATCCTACTATATATACGCACTCAATTTCACCTTATTCCCTAACGACATCCAAATATGTTATTTTTTGTTGGTAAAGCTTAACAATATTAACAAAAATCATCCAAAACTAACATCCAAAAAAGTTAGATTCCCCACCACACCACCCACAACTCGGATCTTTCATAACCAAGCACCACCTATGTTTATCAAGCTCGAATATCACCTTTTGACCCTCTCTTCCAATCAACTCACTCCGTTTGGCAACCGAAACATCTAACTTCTTGATATGTCATTAGTTTTTGGCAAATTCTCAATAGTTTTGTTAGGTTTTATTAACAAAAGCTAACTCTTTTTGATGTCGTTAGGAGGTAAGGTGAAATTGAGCCCGTATATATAGAAGGATGGTTATAACTACTAAAAAAATACATGGTGGGTCAAAAAGGTGATATGCCTTCTTATTTGCTTTTATGTCCCGTAGGTCACATCTTCTTTGACTGGACCGATCATTGTTGAGGAGGTGGTCTATGAAAATGATGATGATGATGATCTCCTTTACCCATCTAAAGACCTGCTATTTCGTCGCCTTACTTTCCAAAGATGCCAGATTTTGGTCCAATCTCAAGCTTTGCTGATTAGAGAAGAACCCTTGAAAGTTTCTGGCAAAAAAGAGCAGAAGAATACTCGTTCATCCAAATCTAAAAAGCAAGGAAACCAGAGAAAGAATAAGTCTCATGCCTCACCAATTGTTGGTAATTTCCGTAGTGCTTCGCTTTATGCAATATATATGCTCTCTTCATACAAGATTTCCTGGGCTTTCAAGAGACTAATATTTATTGTTTGCTGGTGTGATTTATCTCTACCGTAAAAGCTGTGAGGGGGTATAGGAAGGATCTTCGTTTGAAGGGTCCACTGTAATTCATCTTATACTCAAAGCTGATAGTTTGGTTTACGCTGTCATTACAATGAATGTACTACAAAACAAAGTTCAGGTTCCTATTAGAAGAGGGGAATAAAGAAACGTAAAGTTTGGAGAATCAGCTAAATGAGAAAAGTTGAGAGGTTTGGTTGCGAGTAACCAAATAACAATGAGACATTTGTTCTTCGACAGAAATAGAGTAAACTCTGTTGCTAGGCTTGAGAACATACTTTGCTTTTATGAGGATTCGGAGAATCGTGACATTCTTCCATGTGATGCTGAAAAGGAAGCCTTGCTTGAGTAAAACCGTTATCCTGAGTAGTTGAACACATTCATTTTTTTAGTGGGCGTAAGGCTCAAATGTTCATGCTTCCCATTTCTGAAACTACTGTTCAAGACCCTTCTCTGAAATACAGTTGTGCACGATTTTCACTTCATCTTGTAATGTAAATGAACAATATTTAGTTGACTTTATTTCTTGTCAATTATTTCTTTATGATGTAGATTCAAGCTATGGGCTAAAAGTTGATCACGACTATTTGGCTACACCTTATCATGCTGGGATAATCTCTGGTTTTGTGTTGATTTCTTCCTATCTAGAGAGGATGGCATCGACTGGGCAATCAGTAAGGATGTTTTCTCTTATATGCATCTGTAGGTGAAAATCGCCCGAACTCTTTCTTTTTCTCCGTTCCCTACTATACTGAGGTACTATTGTGCTGTGTAATTTACTTTGAATTCTCTAACGCTTCTCTTTTTCATCTCAATAGTAAGTGAAAAGGCAAAGACAATGTAAAACGAAAATGAATTCTTTTCGTAGGACATTGAATAGCAGCTGAATTGCACATGTGCATAATCTTGAGGTTTGTTGCATAATGAGTAATGAATAAATACAGAAGTTTTAATTATAGGGTTTTCAAACTTCTGTAAGCTTCTTTTCTCTTGCACTTTTCGAGATTATGTAGAGGAAAAGTATTTTCCTTGGAATTTGTGCTAATGCAAAAAGCTTAGAAGCGCTCATGTACAAATCCATTCAAACTAATATGTTTAACTTTACACAACTGAAACAGAATTTGTGATTTTTCAGGTTAAAGCAACTGTCATAGGTCTCGGTGCAGGAATGCTTCCTATGTTCCTTCACAGATGCCTTCCCTTTCTACATATTGAGGTATTTTCAAGTTTTCACTATTATTCATAATGAATATTTATTGTAAAGAAAGTTCAAGAAACTTATATGGCTTGTCGTATATACAAAAAGGTTGTGGAGTTAGATCCTGTTGTTCAAGATCTTGCTAGGGACTTCTTCAGCTTTAAAGAAGATGGACGTTTGAAGGTGAATCCTTCATTTCCTGTCAATCAGAAACTTATACTCCCTCCATTCCAAATTGATAGTCCCGTTTGACTTTTCAAATATTATAAGGTTCCAATGTAACTTTTGAAAATTCAGTGATTTTGAAGCCTTAACTTTGGAAATGGGACTAACTTTCTGGGACAAACAAAAAGGGGAAATGGGACTATCATTTTTGGACGGAGGGAGTATATCGTACTTGTGGATATGTGTGGATCGCATATCACTATTCTATTAATGAAAACTGCAGTCTCCATGATTATTCATCAATCAAAACAGTTATCCTCCTTTCTCTCCTGAGGATCTGCACTGGCTTTTTTTTTTCTTCTTCAGGTACATATTGCTGATGGCATCCTGTTTGTAAGAGAGGCTGGAAAAGTCAACCCACGTGCTGAAATGACTGCCAGTTGTAAAAATGAGGATGCTGGTTGTGGTGCTGGCCCTTCTGTTTCCCGTGAAAGTTCCTTGGATCCCATTGAAGTTGGCAAAGGTAGTAATAGTGTGGACATCCTTATAGTTGATGTGGACTCTTTCGACTCAAGGTGAATGAAATTCTGCTTTGGAGTTCTCGAGTATAGCATCCGTCCCATTTATGTTTAATGCTTTGCATTGGTATTTGTGGTATTTTTGCAGCTCTGGATTGGCCAGCCCTCTTGCAGATTTTGTGGAAGAGTCATTTCTCTTGACTGTTAAAGATTTCATCAGTGAGCAAGGTCTGTTTATCATGAATTTGATGTCAAGGTCACCGGCAATGAAAGATTTGGCCATTTCAAGAATGAAAACGGTTAGTACCTGGGATTTTTTCATTCTTGATGAATAGTTTTAAGTATACTCCGTATGTGCCAGAAATAGTCCCGCTTTCTATATTGGTTTGTCCCCTCAAATAATAAATGGATCAAACTTTGTTGCACTTTCAAGAAGAAACAAACAAGTAAAGATACAATCTTAGAAAATTTGACTTGTTCAAGGACGGAGTAAGTTTCGTTAACTCCCCCAATCTTGCTATAAAGGTACAATAGCTGGGCGTTAAAATTTACCCTAGCCTATGATAAAGGAGTAGGTTTTACTGTATCCAGTATTCAAAAAAGTTTCTAGAACCTCCGTCCTTAGATGAGAGTTATTTTTGAAGTTTCCACGGAGGTTAAGAAGTTCCCAATTGGCTACTTACAATCAACATGCTTTATATCAGTATTGCCATGGTTGACCAGTTCTGTTATTATGGCCTATACCATATTCAGAAGCGACAAAAACTTGTGTGAGACAGTCTCACACGTGAGACGGATATGGGCGGGCGGGGCGGGGCAAGCCCATTTCCTCTCTCGTCGAGATCCGTCTCATGTGTGAGACCGTCTCACACAAGACTTCCTCTTCAAATGCTTTATATCTTGTTTCAGGTGTTTTGCGACCTCTACTCCCTTGAGATTGAAGAGGATCTCCACGAAGTCATTTTTGCTCTCAATACAAAGGTTGGCACCGACAGTCACTTGCATGAAGCTTCTTCCAAAACAATGAAGAAGCTATTAAAGCTAAATAACCCCGTTACTGGTCAACGCATTATAGACGGCATAAACAAAATCAAAAGAGTCTGAAATAAACTCTACATATACCAATGTTCTTGCTAAGTGCAACGAACATAAACTTTGCCTAAAATGAAGTCAAGTTGCTCTAGTTGACTTTTTCTCGTATATGTGTACAAATTTTGTTACCATAGCAACCCCCGTCCCGAAGGGATGGGAGGGACAAACAAATCAACGGCTGAGATTGTATATTGAAGCGGCATTGTGAATTGCACGTTGTACATTTTGTTCAATGATATCATTCTTTCAGATTCCATAATCAGAGGGACATCATGCAGAATGTGCAAATAATTATGATGTCTTGCTATTTTTCCCAGATTTTGACCATTCTTGTACACCGATTTGTGATTTATGTGTTGCATTTTATGCGGCCTTTTTTTTTTTTGTGTGTGTGTGTGTGTGTGGTGGGGTTTTGGGGGGGGGGGGGGGGGGGGGTTGGGGTAGGGTGGTGGTCATATAAACTTTCTCCATTTGTGTTGGTCAAAAAGAATTTAGACATTGCAACAAGTCATTTTCCATCTATTTCTTCATGAATATTGTGATAAAAATGCTGAATAGAATGTGTGAGGCTAAAATTATCCAGACACTCAATGTGAGTCTGATGCCATTTGTTTGAGAGATGGATTCCCTCCTGGTTTTTCTCAAGAGAAGTAACATTTCTTTTTTAATTTAAGATGTAAAATGTTCCTCCTGAAAAGTGCTAATGTCTGTTTTAGAAACTCTCAATTTTATTGTTTAGAAGTGTAAGTGCAGAATGTGGTGATACCAGAAGTGATAACCACACCTTCCCAGTGCTGCCGACGGGCAGACTTTATTATATTTGTATATTTGCTTCATAAATAATTGCTGGACTAATAACTAATATTTGTGCAAGTTTATTGTTTATGTTGGTCCAATTTTCAAGTATAATATATGCTAGAATAATGCATGGAAGATAAAAAGAGAGTTATGAATAAAAAGGATTTTATTCATAACACATGGGAATTCCTCAACAACAAACACATGGGTAATTGACCCATTCAACATCTGAGTTTATGGAGGAGAAAGTACAAGGCGATGAAGCTAGGAAGTACAACAAGGCGAAGCACAAAACTTGGGCACAAAGAATTTGTTCCTACAAATTAGGAAATGTGGGAATTATCCTCCCCAAGGCTCGGCCAACTAACTCCATCTCTCTACCACGTTTTTGTGACCCATCTCAGCCATTATTGGAGTGTTCTCCAAGTCCAAGAAGTACTATAAATAGATGAGGAAGGGAACTTAAGGCAATCACAACACACTTACCTCACACAAAAGTCTTTACACTTTTCCTTGTTTCCTTATAAATTCCCAAAATACTTTTATGTTCTTGTACCGAGTTTTATAAAAGTCTTGGCTAGGTTAGGAATTGTGTTATAGACTTAGTTCGTTCCTAGAAGCTTTCGTTGTAATAGCTTTAGGAATTTTCGACCTTGTAATTCACTCTTATTATTAGTAAAGGTCTCGCCTTTTGAGGCATCCCTCAAGATATATAATTTATATATCTTGAGAAAATTATTTTCTTGTGTGATTTTTTCCGCTGCAACTCTTTCCAGAAATTATTTTCTGTTCGTGTGTGTGAGTGCTGCCAGAAGTGATATCGTCGCAGTGACAACACTTTTGATATCACTTCCTTTCTGACTTAAGCCTTGACCCTGCTTTTTCAATTGGTATCAGAGCTGGTTACTTGATATACTAAGTACCTCGGTCCAGTGTGTCATGGCTTATGATCCTGCAAATCCTAATCAAAAAAGACTCCCAGTTCTTGATGGTTCGAATTACGCCTATTGGAAGATCCGCCTTCGTTCGTATATCAAATCAATTGATATCCGGGCATGGCGATCTATTGTGAATGGTTATTCTGTTCCATTGTTGCCGCCGGATGAGGATGGTGACGTTCAAGTCAAGCCTGAATCCGAGTGGACAAATGAGGAAAACGCCCTAGCTGGTTTTAATGAAAAGGCACTTAATGCCATTTATGAGTGGGTTGATATGCATATTTTTAAACTCATTCAAAATACTCCCACTGCTAAGGAGGCATGGGATACTTTACAAAGATTTTGTGAAGGGGATGATAGTGTGCGTGAAACTAAGCTTAGGAGGCTCACTAGTCAATTTGAAAGATTGAGGATGAGTGAAAATGAAGATATCTCTTCATATTTTGAAAAAGTTTTTGATATTGCTAATGAATGTCAAGTTTTGGGTGAACCTTTTACAAATAAACAACTTGTTTCAAAAGCAATTAGAACTCTTCCTGAGCGCTTCAATATTAAAGTGTCATCTATTGAAGAGGCTCACAATCTTGCAACCATGGATATTAATACTTTGATGAGCATTTTGCAAAATTTTGAACTAAATCTCGCTGATCAAAGTAATGCTATTAAAGGCAAAAATGTTGCTTTAAAAACTCTTCCTTCGTCTAGTGTAAAAGATGAGGAAGATGAGGTTTTTGATGAAATGGATGAAAATACTAGTGTTGCTTTACTTGCTAGGAAATATAACTTTATGTTAAGAAAATTCAACAAAGAAAATGTGCAGGTAAAAGCAAAGGAACAACAAACCAAGGTGTATGATTCGATGCCAAGGAGGACACTCCCAACCACTCAGAAGGCGAATCCAATCCGAAGGGGTTCCTCGGATCAGTCGAGCTCCAATCCCAATTACCTCGACTCCATTAAATGTCATACTTGTTCAGGATGGGGTCATTATGCCAATGAATGCGCAAATAATCTGAGGAAGAAGGGTAAGAGCTTGTGGGTGTCTCTCAGTGATAATGAAGAAGAATGAGTGGACCATGCTCAAGAACCAGACGAGACAACCATGTTTGTCACTGTTTGTGACTCGAACACAGAGAGTGCTATCCCAAGTGATAACCCAAGTGGGATAACACCTGTGATAACACCCAGCAGGTATAATGATTTCAATTATGATAATGCTGTTTGTTTTGTGGGGTCTATTAACATGGATGCAGGAAGTTCTCAAAAGGATGCTGAGATGAGTAAGGATGAACTTATAAAAGGTTTGAGGAACCTTTATGAAGACATCCTTGAAGAATACAAGAAGGAGCATAGTATGGTGCAATTCTTGACCAAAGAAACTCAGCAACTAAGACTTGGCGTGGCTACTCTAGAAATCGAGCTCACAAAGAAGGATGCTGAGCTTGCAAGAGTCATGGCCAAATTGTCCCTCGCCGAAACCACACTTAAGAAACTCAACACGGGGTCTACCAAACTGGATGAGATCCTCATGTTAAGTAAACCTCTCAGGGCAGGTATTGGTTTTCAAGATTCTTTAGATAATATTATCTCTTCTTTGTCTTTGGAAGATAATCAAACATGTTTTGTAAATGAACGTGGAAATGATAATGATTTTTCTTTCAAAATCTCAGATAAGAGGAAGGTGTGTACTTGTTGTCACACTACTGGACATTTTAAAAACAAAAGCCATACCTTTATAAAAAGAAATCAGTCCAGTTCCTCAGTGTTACCTGAGGTGTTACCCATCACTTCCGATATCACTGCTTATCAGAGAAACAAAAATCAAAGTAAGAAAGAATGGAGACCTAAAAACAATCAAAGATGTGATGTTGTTTTTACTGCTTTAAGAACTAATGTTGAAGGTTCATGGTATTTTGATAGCGGGTGTTCGCGTCACATGACGGGAACAAAATTGTTTTTGAAAGACTATGAATCTGTTCTTGGAGGTAATGTTACTTATGGTGGTGGTAGTAAGAGTAAGATAATCGGGAAAGGAACTTTAAATGTGTCCGGTTTCCCCGCTTTAAAAAATGTTTTACATGTAGATGGTCTTGTAGCTAATTTAATTAGTATAAGCCAACTTTGTGATGACAATTTAGAGGTAAAATTCAACAAAAATACCTGTGAAGTCTTTGATCATACTAACAAGTGTGTGATGTCAGGTACTAGATCAACCAACAATTGTTATTGTGTGGAAGACAGACAGGTATGCAACTCCGTGAGAATTGATGTCACAACCTTATGGCACCAAAAGTTAGGACATGCCAATTTTCGAAACATTGAAAAGATTATTAAACTTGGTGCTATTCAAGGTGTCCCTAATTTAGATTTCAAAAATAAAATCATTTGTGAAAGTTGTCTTAAAGGCAAACAAACTCGTGTTGGCCACAGTGCTACCCAATACCATGAGCAGTACTCTGGAACAACACATTGTTTTCAACTTTTACATTTGGATTTAATGGGTCCTGTTGAAGTCGATAGTTTGGGTGGTAAGAAATATTCTTTAATAGTTGTTGATGATTTTTCTAGATTCTCTTGGATCTTTTTCTTAAAAGAAAAATCTGAGGCATTTGAAAAGTTTAGAATCTTACACTCAAAAATCAAAAACATGTTTTGTGCTTCTGTTTCTTGTATAAGATCCGATCATGGTAAAGAATTTGAAAATACTTCTTTTTCTTCCTTCTGTGAGAAAATGGGAATCCACCATGAATTCTCGGCACCCAAAACGCCTCAACAAAATGGGATTGCCGAAAGGAAAAATCGGACTTTACTTGAAATGGCCCGTGTAATGTTGTTCTCTAAACAAATTTCTAAAAGATTTTGGGCCGAAGCACTAAATACCGCTTGTCACACCGCTAATAGAGTTTTCTTAAGACCCGGTACCACTATGACACCTTACGAGATTTTGAAAGGCAAGAAGCCTAAAGTTCACTATTTTCATGTTTTTGGGTGCATGTGTTACATTTTAAATGACCGGGATCAATTGACTAAGTTTGACTCTAAAAGCGATAATGCAATTTTTCTTGGATACACTCAAGATAGTCGAGCATATAGGGTATATAACCTAAGGACAAAAACTATCCAAGAGTCAGTTAACATTGCTTTTGATGACTTGTTGAGCAATACAGGTGAAGGACCACAAGAATCTCCCTTGATCCTGTCAGACGAGCTGACTAAAAACAGAGGGAATCCTGATTCTGTTGATGAAGCAGGTGCTGACCGGAGTGATAACACTGTTGAGACAACACTTCCGGTATCACCTGATTCCAGTACCGCTGCTGAAACAGAACAAGAAAATCCAGAAGGTGCAGAGGTTCATGAAGTTATAAGGAGGGACCCCCAGCCAGAATAAGAAGGAATCATCCTTCTACACAAGTAATAGGGGAAGTAAATGAAGGAATTCAAACGAGGAACAAAGAACCTGTCAATTATCGAGATATGGTAAGGTATGTGTGTATGTCTACCACATATGCTCAGGTAAAACACTCTTGTTTTATTTCCTTCGTTGAGCCTAAGAATGTGATTGAGGCCCTAAAAGATAATTTTTGGATTCAAGCTATGCAAGAGGAGCTTGAACAATTTACCCGAAATAATGTTTGGACTTTAGTTCCCCGTCCCGCTAACACTAATGTTATTGGGACTAAATGGATTTTCAAAAACAAAAGTGATGAAACGGGTAACATTGTTCGTAATAAAGCTCGTCTTGTGGCTCAAGGATATACACAAGTCGAAGGTATCGATTATGATGAGACCTTCGCACCTGTGGCTAGAATTGAGTCCATAAGACTCCTCTTGGCTATAGCTTGCTACCTTAAAATCACATTGCACCAAATGGATGTGAAAGGAGCGTTTTTGAATGGATATATTGTTGGTAGTGGTGCCCTAGGAACGTTTAATAAACGTTGTAATTGTTATCATTTATTTCATATCAATAAAGAGATGTTTTGATTATTATTGTTGTTCATGTTTACTTATAATAATCTCCGTCCCTAGTACTTGTTAAGCACTAGTATAAAGGCTAAATGATCATAGGATGATTATGTTAGATTTATGGGTACTTGTTTGGAACAAGGTACTGGACATGACCCGCTCTATGAGATTTATGTCATGGTCTATGTCATACATATATCTCATATTAGTTATGTCATTTGAATCCTTAGACATGAAGTTATTATAGTCTTCCACTTGATGAACATTATGTTTGACATATTCAAACGCTACTTTTAACCGAGTGGTTATAAAGGGTATGATTGGCATAATCGGATTCACGTAGGGAAGAATAATAAGCTAAATGGATTTGTCCCTCTTCGGAGACATATCAAGCTTGGGCCTCTCGTAGGAATGATGTTGATGAAATGTTCGGCCGGACTCAAATGAATTGATTGGATCAATGTCATTTGGATTATCAACATATTCGGAATCGAGAAAGTATTGAACAAAACAAGTTGACTCTTTGACCATGACTTATGTTCAATGATATCGTGGACAAAAGGATTATGACATATTCTAAAGGAATGCGAACTTGTATCTAGTTATACTATTTGGGTAGGTATGACGGTTTGCTAGAACCTAATCATATCTTATGGGATCATGTTTGAGCTCATTGCCAACTTAGTATAATCCTAGAGGGTCACACACAATAGAACGAATCTTTAAAAGGGACTATATTGGAATTTTGGAAATTCTGGACATTCTGAAGAGTGGGCGACCGCACAGTTTTGACTGGGCGGCCGCACACTTAGGACAGTTTTGTACCAGTTTTGCTTCAGATAGTTGTGCGACCGCACAGATGATTTTGGGCGGCCGCACAGTGCTGTCGGGTGGCAGATTCCTAATTTGATTTGGAAACGAATTTTGGAAGGATTTTGACACAAGTTTCCTATTTGGAATAGGTCATACTTGTGTATAAAAGACCAAATTCGGCCAGCACTCAAGGCCAATGATTTTGTGAGTCTCAAAGAGTTTGAGAGGGGGTTTATTTTGTTCCAAGACATTCTTGGTTGAGGAACAAAATAATACACAAAATAAATTCCATATAGTTCTTTTGATTGTGAAAAAGTGTTTCACAATTTGGTCTAGCAACCAAGATCAAAGAAGCTCCTTTGATATTCGTTCGAAGTGTGGATACCGCTAGAGGGTGAAAATCATCATCTTCAAAGTTCGTGTTCAAGCTTTGTGATCGTGATCAAGTCTTCAAACATCCACCAAAGACCAAGAGAATTTGATAGCCATCAAGGGTTAGTTTATTCCTTTATACTTATGTCGTATTTGATTTAATCATATGAACGGATCCATGGCTTTGGGTTTCAAAATTTTAAATGCTTAATTCCGCTGCGCATGTTACATCGAAACCCAACATATATTGATAAAGAAATATATGTTGAACAACCAAAAGGTTTTGAAGATCCATTCAAACCATACCATGTTTATAAGCTTACAAAAGCATTATATGGCTTGAAACAAGCTCCTCGAGCATGGTATGGACGACTAACTCAATTTTTGTTAGATTATGGTTTTATTAGAGGAGAAGCCGATAGGACTTTGTTTATCTTAAGAAATGGTAAAACTCTTGTCATAGCTCAAATATATGTTGATGACATTGTTTTTGGCTCCACATCAGAAACCTATTTGAAAACATTTGTGGATGCCATGTCATCAACTTTCGAAATGAGTATGATAGGGGAACTAAACTTTTTCCTTGGATTGCAGGTGAAACAGTCGAATGAAGGGATCTTCATCTCTCAGAGCAAGTATGCGAAAAGTTTAGTAACAAAGTTCGGGTTGGAGCATGCCAAGGAGTCTAAAGTACCAATGAGTTCGACACTGAAGTTGGGAAAGGACCAAGTTGGGGAGGATGTGGATCCAACCCTATATCGCTCTATGATAGGTAGTCTCCTCTATCTTACCGCAAGTCGTCCTGATTTAATGTTTAGTGTGTGTGTATGCGCACGATATCAAGCCAGTCCTAAACTTTCCCACCTAAATTCTGTCAAAAAGATTATCAAATATGTGTCGGGGACGAGTGATTTAGGAATATGGTTTTCTAAGGATACTAATACCAATCTTGTTGGTTTTAGTGATTCTGACTAGGCGGGTGACATGGATGATAGGAAAAGTATTAGTGGGGGGTGTTTCTTTTTGGGTAATAACTTAGTATCATGGTATAGTCGTAAACAGAACTGTGTCTCCCTCTCGACTGCTGAATCAGAATATGTAGCAGCCGGGAGTTGTTGTTCTCAACTTATTTGGTTAAAACACATGTTAGATGACTATGGTCTTGAGAGTAACATTTTGACCATGTACTGTGATAACTTGAGTGCAATAAACATTTCAAAAAACCCGGTTCAACATTCCCGCACTAAACATATTGATATTCGTCACCATTTTCTAAGAGACTTGGTTGAAAAAGATTTGATAAACATAGAGCATATTGATACAAAGTATCAACTTGCTGACATTTTTACTAAGGCCCTTGACCATGAGAGATTTTCAAGTTTGAAAAGATCTCTTGGTCTTTGTATTTTTTAAGTTACTGTTTTCAAGTGTTACCCTGAGTGCTGTCATCACTTCTGGTAACACTGTATAAAAAAAAAATAATAATAATAATAATTGTATTTTTTCAGTTGTTTTTCGTTTCAAGCCCTCGAGGCGGCACATGCTGACCTTTTTGTTTTGGTAGGTTTATACTTGGTTAACATGTTTGTCAAAATTCCCTTTGTACTCAAAAGTGACAAAGTCACTAATTTTTGTGATAAAAATATATTTAAAAGGCAAAAAGCACTTATAATATTTCCTTAGTAACTCGGGGCACGGCGCTCGCTACGACGATGCACTCTTGCCAAAAGGAGATATTTTCTAGTGATTTCGTACTAAGTATTAGGAACATGGAGTTCGCTACTACAGTGTATCCTGCTTGAAAGGTGCAAATCACTAAAGTATTCTTTACACTTTATAAGGACTCGGAGCACGGAGCTCGTTACTACGATGCTATCTTGTAGATATTAAAGTGTAAATTATATTTTTTTTAAAAGTGCTTAAAGATGAAGAACAAGCTTATATAGTGTTAACTTCAAACATGCATTTAAGGCTTGCTATGCCTCAAGTGTTTGAAAATGAAAAGCTTGTTTCTTAGCCTCAATTGCTTATTATATAGAAGCTTAACAATGTGCCTCAAGTGTTGATAATGAGGATTGTTTTGCCGTATGTTCTTTAAATATAAAAAGTTTTTATCAAGGGGATATTTGACTTATGTGTTCTCTAAAGTGTTACCCTCATTGCCAATAACACATTAGTATGTGCCACATTAATTTTTTTTATTCTCGGAGTTAATATTTAAATTTTGAAAGTCCGAAAGTCCTTTATAATTTGTGGAGTTTTTGATTTTCAAAAAGTCTTTATTAAATTCCTTTTATTTTATTTTTGGTGAATTTGGTTAAGTAACTTCATCCTTATAAGTAAATCAAACTCAAAAATTAGGGATGTAGTCACCTAGGCCGAATTTATTCTCTCTATTTTATTTTTCGTTTTATTTATTTTTAAAAAAAAAAAAAGGCTTTTTGGGATAATGGCCGGTTGGTTATTTTAAAATGGGGGAGTGATAGAGATAATAGCTAACTAAGCTAGAAAATAGGAGGAGTTGAGTGTTTTTAGGAATAGGAAGAGTTATCTAATAATGGGTATTTAGTTTTCTAAACTCTCCTCCCTCCTCATACTCACCGATCTCCTCTCTCTCTATTTCTCGGGTTATCAAAAACCCTAGAAATCCCTCTCCAAAAATTCTTCCTTCTCTTCTCAAATCATCAATGGCTTCACCATCCAAAGCAATCACCGAGCCAATGGAAGTCTCTCCAAGTGTGGGTGAGGCTAGATTTTTCTCTCCTATGGAGACATCACCGGCGACAACACCGCCTTCCTTGGCGATTGTGGTGTCCGGTCCATCTCCAATTCCAGTCGCCCAAGCTCCTCCCGCCATGGCTCCTTCCCAACCAGCTGCAACCACCACCAAAACCACCAAGAAGAAGCGGAAAGCTCCGCCACAACCACCATCTGTCCAAGCACCTAAAAAGAGGACTTCAAGCAGATTAAGGGCTATCTTCAACAAAGCAAATTCCAACACTCCAACTGATCCTGTTGAAGTATCAGATGAAGACTCTCAGAGTTTGTCTTCCGCTCATGCCTCGGATGAAAATTATACCGTAGAGCAAGAACCTACAGAGGATGACTTCGATCAGTGGGTGGATGAACAGGAACAAGATAGTGAAACCCTTGCTGCAGCTCAACAAAGACTTGAAAAAGGGAAGGGTATTCAGGGTGCTGACAAAGGTGTTACCCGCAGAAGGCCAGCACCTTCGGGAACACCTCTGCAAGCTCAGACCAGGTCCAAATCTCAGGAGGTACATCATTCTTCTCCTCTTGTCTCTGATTCTTCTGATGATTCTGAAAATGAGCATGTTAGAGTTGAAGATAATGAAGCTTTTCCTTTAGATCCTTATTCTCTTGAGTTCTATAAAGAGTCGGGTATGTCTTTTTGGCTAAAACATAGCAATACCCCTTTTTGGGAAGAGAAAAACATTGATGAGGATGATTTAAAGAAAAGTGGTGTGTATCAATTCCTTGAGGACCGGAATTTTTTGATTCCTAACACCCAAGGAATGGCTTATGTTGATAAGGTGGTAAGGAATTTTTATGCTAATCTTAGTCCACACATAGACAATGAAACTGCTCCAGAATTCGGAAAGGTGTTTGTTAGGGGTAAAGTGTTTCTTTTCAACCCCAACATCATTAACAAAGCCTTAGGATTGCCCAATATCATCGAGGAAAGTTTTAATTGTAACAAAGATGCAATGGCTAAATTCCTAACCCATAATGAAGTCCAACATTGGCCAACCGATCCCAAAGTCAAATTTCCCGCTTCTAAACTTACCTTTCTTTACTCGGTTTTACACAAGCTTTGCTTGCTTAATTGGCTTCCTTCAAAGAGTGATCAAAACCTTACTATGGAGCAAGCGAGAGTTTTGTATAGGCTAGGGAAAAACAAATCGATCAACTTTGGGAATCTAGTGTTCAAACATCTTTCGAATTGGCCTAAAAGAAAAGACCCATCCTACCTTCCATATCCATCCTTGATCTTTCGTGTCTTAACCTTTCAAAAATTTCAAGTACTAGGCTCTGATATCTTCACTTCCGGCCCTAGCTACTATGTTATTGATAATCAATTGAAGAGAGGTAACCGACATGTTGATCTACCGTGGTCCAAACCGTCCCCACCTTTGGTCTCCAAACCTATTCCTGCTCAGCGTTCCCAGACAAAAGCTAGACCTTCTGTTCCAGACTTTTCGTTTCCTATCCCTACAGGTACAGCAAAAAGTGCTACCCAAAGTGAGGTCAATACTTTTGACAGCACTTCTTCTATGATTTCCACAGTTGCTGTTGTTCAGGTTTTTAAACAGGGTTATGGAAAACGTAAAGGATCAGGTCAACTCCTGGATGAAGATTCATGATGATTTGTCTGTATTTCTTGATCATATTTCATCACAAACAGGGGGAGGAAATGCTGCTGCCTCGGGTACTACCGCAGGTGCTGGAACAAGTGCTGGAGGCAATGATACTCAACCAGGAAATGAAGAGGACGAGGTCGAGGATGATGAGTAAAGCGGGGTGTGGTTCTTTAACAATTTTATGTTGGTAGTTTTGTGGTGATTAAAACAAACTTTTTATTAGTTGTTTTTAAATTTGTGGTGGTGGAACAATTTTATTTGGTTGTTGGTTTGTTAAACATTTTTTGGTTGGTTTTGTGAAGTGTGAGATGCACTTCATAACATTTGGATGTTTTGGATATTGACCGTGGACTTTTTCGGTCGTTTTAGTACTTAAGTTTTAGTACTTTGGTTATTTCTTTGTCATTGATATTTTGGTTAACTCGCCTCTTTGAGGGGGAGTTTATTTTCGAGAAGAGTGCATGTATATTCTAGACTTGTGACTAACTTTATCTTGCAGGTCGCAGCATTATTTAGTTTGTGAAGAAATATACAATTAAGGGGGAGATTGTAAGTGCAGAATGTGGTGATACCAGAAGTGATAACCACACCTTCCCAGTGCTGCCGACGGGCAGACTTTATTATATTTGTATATTTGCTTCATAAATAATTGCTGGACTAATAACTAATATTTGTGCAAGTTTATTGTTTATGTTGGTCCAATTTTCAGGTATAATATATGCTAGAATAATGCATGGAAGATAAAAAGAGAGTTATGAATAAAAAGGATTTTATTCATAACACATGGGAATTCCTCAACAACAAACACATGGGTAATTGACCCATTCAACATCTGAGTTTATGGAGGAGAAAGTACAAGGCGATGAAGCTAGGAAGTACAACAAGGCGAAGCACAAAACTTGGGCACAAAGAATTTGTTCCTACAAATTAGGAAATGTGGGAATTATCCTCCCCAAGGCTCTGCCAACTAACTCCATCTCTCTACCACGTTTTTGTGACCCATCTCAGCCATTATTGGAGTGTTCTCCAAGTCCAAGAAGTACTATAAATAGATGAGGAAGTGAAGATGGAACTTAAGGCAATCACAACACACTTACCTCACACAAAAGTCTTTACACTTTTCCTTGTTTCCTTATAAATTCCCAAAATACTTTTATGTTCTTGTACCGAGTTTTATAAAAGTCTTGGCTAGGTTAGGAATTGTGTTATAGACTTAGTTCGTTCCTAAAAGCTTTCGTTGTAATAGCTTTAGGAATTTTCGACCTTGTAATTCACTCTTATTATTAGTAAAGGTCTCGCCTTTTGAGGCATCCCTCAAGATATATAATTTATATATCTTGAGAAAATTATTTTCTTGTGTGATTTTTTCCGCTGCAACTCTTTCCAGAAATTATTTTCTGTTCGTGTGTGTGAGTGCTGCCAGAAGTGATATCGTCGCAGTGACAACACTTTTGATATCACTTCCTTTCTGACTTAAGCCTTGACCCTGCTTTTTCAAGAAGTGTCATAATAATTGTTAGTGTTAGTGTTTAGGAGGGCCAGTTTTTGTTTTAGAATGTCACTGTGTATGTGTTAACAAGTGTCAGTGTATTAATTTCGATCATTTACAATACCGTCAGTGTGCTGTTGCACAGTCTAAAATTATGTATAATACTCTCACTATACCAAACGTAAATAATTTAACAATTTTTATTTTAGAAATACAAATATATCATTTATACATTATTTTCTTATTTAAATATGTGATACTTATTTTAAAAATGTTCTCATTTTAGTTTTGATGGTTTGGTTGAACTTTAACAAAAAATGTAAGAAATTATCCAAATGAAATTTTAAACTTGTTATTAATGCACTATTAAAAATATTATCAATAAAATTTTTAGACTTTAATTAAAACAATTCATTTAATTTTAGATTATTGGTTAAAGCTCCCTCTGTCTTGAAATGAATGCTCATTTTTAATAAAATTTGGTTATAAAATAAATAACCTTTTTTCACAAAAAAACATTGTCCGTAATGTTTTTATTATTATTTTTTTTTCTCTATGCATTATATACTTACATAATTAGAAGCTAAAAATGTAAATAGTAAAAAATATCATACACCTTTATTACCAAATTACTAAAAGGTAAAGTTCTTTAATTTCTTTTAAATAAATAAAACTGAATAAAGGACATTCTTTTTTAGATTGAGGAGTAATTCTTTAGATGAACTGATAGATGTTGAAAATATTCTTGATGAATAAATTACTAAAATAATATTTAATAACAAAATTTTAAATATGTACAATCATTACTAAGGCTATCACTCTTTAATACTAGTAATGACACTCAAACTTATTACTACCACTGGCACTCAATAAACACTCTAGCTAGCTACACTTAAGACACTATCAATGACAATAAAATATAATATCTCTGGGCTGTCAGTGTTAGTGATAAAGCTTGTTAGTGTGTGTGTGTTCTTAGTGTCAATGCATGTATTTTTGAGTGTTAGTCCATTTGTTTAAAGAGTGTCAATGCCTCGATGCATATTTTAAACTGTGTCAATGTTAATCTTAAAAGAATATCAATAGTAGTGCTAAAAATCGTACTGTTATAAGAGTGTTACTAGTAATGTTAGAGATTGCGAGTGTTAGTGTTTAAGGGTGATATCGTGAGTGTTAAAGTGTGTCATGGAGTCTTAACAAGTTCCAATTATTTACAAAAGCCACCGTACATTTTAATTAAATTCTGATTATTTTGAAAAATATTACGGTAAGTTTAGGTATTGTTCAAAAAAAATTAAGTTTACGTTATTTGTAAGAATATCACCGCACATATTATTAGTAATGTTAGAAGAAAAAAATTAGTACTACCTTCGTCATAAAATAAACTTAAAAAAAAAATACTTTCTATAAATAACAAATTTGAAAAATCCCAGATATTATTTTGTGATAGTTGGATAGAAAGAGTTGCTTTAACTATTTTTCTTTCTTAAATGTGTTTCAAAAAATAAAATTTACATTTATTTTTAAAAAATTACTAATTTATGTTCAAAATAATTTTTAAATTTGATGTGATAAAATGTAAAATCTAACTTTTTTTTAGATATTTATTTTGAAACAAAGTGAGTAACGTGAGTAAGATCTTTGGCTAATAGCCAAGCCATACTTTCTCCGTTCTATAACAAATGCCGCATTTTATTTTAGAAACACAAATTTTAAAAAATTGTTTTAAAAGTAGGTGGCATGAGTATGAAAGAGAGAAAGTGAAATAGAGAATAGTGAGTGAATAGTTGTTGTAATTAGGCAAAAATGCATCTTTGGCTAATAGCCAAGCCATACTTTCTCCGTTCTATAACAAATGCCGCATTTTTCCATTAGGCGGCCAATCTAGGCGTTAGGCGGTCCTAGGCGGGTCTAAGCGGTCTAGGCGGATCAGGAGGTTTGAGGCGGGTCTAGGTGGCCTAAGTATCATTTTTTTATTTTTTGGTTGCCCTAAAACGACGTCGTTATACAAATGAGATTTAAAATGGGATGGGAATCTAAAAAGGTGAAAACAAATGATCAAAGATACTTTTAATAGTAATTCATTTTTTGTGTTAAAATTAAAATATTTTATTATTTTTTTAACAAATAACAAAAATAAGTGTCATTATTTTTTGAATAACTACATATAGATTTATAGACTTATAAGAAAATATTAAAATGGACTAGCGATTGATTTAAACTAAAGGGTAAATATTAATTTGACTGAGATAGGTTGGCGTAATTTATATTTTTGAACCGTTATGAAATCCTATTAGTTAGTTATGATTCATTTCTTCTTGTTTTAATTAAAATAAGTTATAATCTTAACAAATAAAAAAATAAGTGCCACTTTTTGGATATATATATATATATATATATATATATATATATATATATATATATATATATATATATATATATATATGTGTTAATAAAATTATTAAAAATGCGCTAAATTCTAGTCCCCACCTAGGCCTCTAGGCGCTAGGCCCACCTCCGCCGCCTAGCGATTTTTAGAACACTGACTATTAGTGGCCAATTTAAAAATTTTTCATTCAAGATAACTAAATAAAATAAACATAATCGCTGAAAGTTTATTCATGGTCATGACAAAAAAAAAAAAAAAAAAAAAGTAGAAAGATCACTTTAACACAGAGGAAGTATTATGCGGTAGTATTTTTGTAATTAAGTGAAACTGGTATTATTAAAAAATGTTTTATAAGAGAGTAACTTAGCGTTTAAGATTGCCTCTGGATATGAGTTTCAGCTATTCACGAAAAATGTCATTGCGTATTTTAAAAGAAGTATTCGTTATTTATAAAAATGACACCACGCGTATTGGGAAAAAAAAAAGTATCAATTATTTGAAAAAATGTTACGCGTGTCTTTGAAACAAATTTCACTTATTTTAAGAAAATGGAAAAAACAGAGGCGGCAGAATATGAAACACGCTAATCACACATCAGCAAGACAAACATCATATGATCGAACTTGCACATTATGCATTACCAGGAGTAGTACATGAAACTGAATATTACAGTTACAGATATAATGCCCTCACCAAAAAGCCAATATACAATGCCGCTTCAATATACAATCTCAGCTTTTGATCTGTTTGTCCCCCGTCCCTTCGGAATGGGGGTTACTATGGTAAAATTATGTACTCGCATACGAGAAAAAGTCAACACCTGCAACTTTGACTTCATTTTAGGCAAAAATGGGGAGATATGTTTATGTTGTTTGCAGTTCAAAAAGGGTTAGCAAGAACATTGGTGTACTTGTTGTGCAGTTTAGTTGAGAATTTTGATATTGTTAATACCATCTAAAATGAGTTGACGGGTAATGGGGTTATTCAGCTTTAATAACTTCTTTAGCTTTTTAGAAGCTTCAGGCAAGTGAGTGACAGCAGCAACCTTTGTACTGAGAGCAAAAATGACTTCGTGGCCATCGTATTTCGTGTCAAGGATGTACATGTTGCAAAACAGCTGAAAAACAAGATACACAAAAAGTATAAAAACTCTACCACTTCAGTTCACAAGAATGATAAGAGAATGTATAGTGCAGAAAATAATAGGATGATGCCAAGGCAAAGCTCCACATAGCCTTCGTGGCAAGTACTGAGAGAGAGAGAGTTCACACATACATCTCGAAGACTGGGCATATATTCTAATTAGCAAGTGAACTACTCCTCCCTCTGTCCGGGGGGGGGGGGGGGGGAGTATTCTTTTTTGACAAGTCAAACATTTCACATTTGTAGCTTTAGATGCTCGTCAATTTTTGAAATTTAGCTAACATTATTACTCAGTTTATCGCAAAATGAATCTCAAATTTTAAATTTGAGGGAAATTTAAGAAAGTTGAGATTAAGTGCTCTTAGTAGTTACATAAAATCCCTTAGTGATCCCAACATATTACTACATCATTAGTGTTAGTGTGAGTATTGTTGTTTGATGATGGAGGATTTAGTAACTTATACATTCATTTTGGGACGGAGGGAGTACTATATTTAGAAAGGAACATATTTTGTGGGACAAATCAAAAAAGAAAGTGGGACAGAGTCTTATAAACTCCCACTTCAATCTTACTACACTTGATGGCTGAGTTTTCTGTAGTTCATAAAGAGGTAGGAAGCTTTTGAAACAAAGGCAAAAATTCAAATTAGTGCTTATGACTCAGCTCTACTCAATAAACCCACAAGCCTCCTATCGCCAGCGCCTGCAGAATCAACACTAGCCTCATGCCTAGGATTCTCTATTCTGAATCGTATTTGTATAAGTAACCTTCGGTACATTGTATCAATCAATCACACATCTCATTATCATTTCATTCAATATAGAGCTTGCCTAGCATTTCAACATTATCTTACTTTTCTAGAATGTGCAATAAAATCCTATCCTCTTCCATGTCTAAACGAGGACCTCTTTTATATATGAATTTTTTTCGGGGGGGGGGGGGGGAGGTTCAGATCAATATAGAAATCAGGACTATTTTTGGAACAGATGGAGTATAATGGAACTATTTATAGAAAGAAAAGCACTAAGTAATTGATACTCACTGTTTTCAGTCTTGAAATGACTAAAGCTCTTATAGCCGGTGTCCTTGAGAGCAAATGTATGATAAACAGACCTTCCTCACTGATGGAGTCTTTAACAGCCACAAAGAAAGATTCATCCACGAAAGCTCCAGAAGGGCAGGCTAATCCAGAGCTGCAAAAATACCATAAATATCAATGCCCAACAGTAAACTTTCATCGAAAGAGATTATACGACCTCTGTCCCAAAATAAATGACCGAGTTTGCTCTTGATCAAGAGAAAATTCAGTCATTGGTTTGGGGACGGAGGGAGTACAATTTTCCTTCAGAAAATATATCATAATTGAGAACTCCAAAACCAAATTACACTCACCTCGAGTCAAAAGAGTCAGCATCAACTATAAAGATGTCCACTTTATTACTACCTTCACCAACTTCCGGGGGGTCCGAGGGACTTTCACAGGAAACAGAAGGGCCAGTACTACAACCAGCATCCTCATTTTCACAACTGACAGTAATTTCAACCTCTTTTCCTAACGGGACATGTACCTGATGAATAACACAAAAAATGAGGTTTCTTTTTGAGCAAACAAAACAATAAGGAGAAGAAGGGAATTGTTATTCTACATCTAGATTCAGAATTGCTCAAAATAGAAGTAATTACTCCCTCCGTCCCATAAAGATGTTCACATTTGCCATTTTTGTTTGTCCAAAAAAGAGCAAAAACATTTGGGGAAAGGAGGAGATGTAGAGAAAGAGAGAGAGCAGGAGAGAGGGGACGTTGTTATCATTCATCAAAACAACACCGTCCCACATATTGTAACCATTAAAGGTCGCCTCCGCCACAAGTATATAACACAAAGCCTTAATATTAAGGGATATAGAAGTACACTTGGAGTTGGTCATATTTACAAAATGATGAGCATATGCAAGATGATTATATAATATGAGGAGGTTAAATTTAAAGCTTCTGATAGACATAGGAAAAGAAGGATTCACCTTCAGACGTTCATCTTCTTTAAAGCTGAAGAAGTCCCTAGCAAGATCACGAACAACAGGATCAAACTCCACTACCTTTTTGTATACACGAAAAGCCAAGTAAGTTTCTTGAACTTGCTTTACAATAAATTTTCATTATGAATAATTGTCTGAAACTTGAGACTACCGTAATATGTAGAAAAGGAAGGCATCCACGGAGGAACATTGGAAGCAGTCCTGCACCGAGACCGATGATGCTTGCTGTAACCTGAAAAACCACAAATTCTACTTCAGCAGCGTAAAATTTAAAAGGATGCCTATCAGGGAAAAATTGGGTACGATTGTATCTCTAAATTAGTTTGTATAGACTTATACATAAGTGCTCCTAAAGTTTAAGCATTTTTTCACTCTTGTAATTTAGCACAAATACCAAGGAACAGACTTATGCTTTATTTTGAATCTTGGAAAATGCACGAGAAAGGAAGATTACAGAAGTTTATAAACCCTATAATAAAAAAATTCTATATATTCATCATGCTACGTATGTGCAATTCAATCGTTAAAAGTCACTGTCATGACTCTTTTCCTAAGAAAAAAAATTCTTTGCGTTTTCACTTTCAACTATCGAGATTAAAAAGAAAAGGGTTAGAGAATTCAAAAGTAAATTACACAGAACCGTAGTACATTAGAATCGAAAGGAATGAGAAAAAAAAAAAAAAAAAAAAAACAGAACAAAACAAAACAAAAAACGAGAGTGAGACAAAGCAAGAGTTAGAGCATTTTGTATCTACAGATGCATATAAGAGAAAACATCCTTACTGATTGTCCAGTTGATGCCATTCTCTCTAAATAGGAAGAAATCAACACAAAACCAGAGATTATCCCAGCATGATAAGGGCTAGCCAAATAGTCGTGATCAACTATTAGCCCATCGCTTGAATCTACATCACAGAGAAATAATTGACAAGAAATAAAGTCAGCTAATATTGTTTATCTACATTACAAAATGAAGTAAAAGCGTGAATAATTAGAGGAGTTATCCAATTCATAAATCTTGCAGATATATACACATTCATTGGGCGTTTGGACCCTGCACCCACAATTTGATGACACCTTAAATCCATCCAGAGCTTTTAAACTAGAAGACACTACGACTGTAAGCTGATTCCTTATTTTCCTAATCTGGATAGAATTAGCTAATATTCCCAACCACGGCCCTAATGCTTTGTGGATAAGACTAATTACAGTGAACCCTTCAAACAGAGAACCTTCCTATAAGCCCGGCAGAGATAAACCCCACCGGCCAATAATAAATGTTAGCGTATAGAAAGCTCAGGAAATCTTGTATTGAGAGAGCATATATCTTGCATAAAGAAAAGTAAACACTACCATGTATACCATCAATTTGTGAAGCGTGAGACTCTTTCTTTTTCCGGTTTCCTCGCTTTTTAGATTTGGATGAATGTGTATACTTCCGCTCTTTTTCACCAGCAATTTTCAAAGATTCTTCTCGTTTGAGCAATGCTTGAGATGGGTTTGGATTCTGGGATCCTTTGAATGTAAGACGACGAAATAGCAGGTCTTTAGCTGGGCGAAGAAAATCTTCATCAACCTTCTCAGGGACCTCCTCAACAATAATCGGTCCAATCACGGAAGATGTGACCTACAGTACATAAAAGTAAATAAGAAGAATGATGTCATGAAAGATGTCATCTGTAGGCCAAAATATCATGACATGAATAAGATATGAATGTGTGTGTGTGTGTGTGTGTGTGGTGGTTTGAGAAAAGTACAGACCTGGTGAACGAGTTCACATTTCTTGATCCCATCACCTAATCCCCAATATCTGCACGTAGGTATGTTCATAAAAGTAATGAATACTCCAATTATCATCTATCTAATGCCTGAATATCACATTCTACCAATGGATGTGGAGTTTACACAAGTGCACATTATAAACGATTGTGTTTTAGGTATCAGACAAACAAAATAACATCAATTTCACTTAACTGCTGCATGATGCTTCAAAATGTAAAAACCAAATTTGTTGAGGACTGATCAAACGATGGAATACCATAACTTGGAGGATTAAGAAAGGCGCCTAAAAGAGCTAGCATGTGAGAGGCTATGATCCCATGTCAAAAGGACATAGCTGTGAACGTCAACAAAAAAAGACATACGGAAGTATAAGTGATCCGTTCTCAGCTTTACGCCTATATTGCCATGGTTCCAATTGGTTAATAAGAGGAGTCAGATCCTCCTGAAAGAGGAAACATTCAAACTACATGTTAATAATATTAGTAGTTTTTTTTATAAGATTAATATATTAGTGTGTCATTATCCCACATGCTGAATGTAGAATCACCTGTATCTTTTCCATGCTGACCTCAGTGTGGCAGGAGTCAAAGAAAACCTATTGCAAAAAACCCGGTCTCAATTTTTCCAGCTCAGAGCGAAATGATTCTTGCTTGAAAATATAGTAGATAAAAGATACCATTATCAAACGGGCTGCCTTTAGACCCTCAACAATCGTCCATTGCCCTTCTTCTGAGCAGAAGATCCATTCATGACCACGAGTCTGAAATCTAACGATTTGTTAGAAGTTTATAATTTGTAAGCTAAAATATAAAAAATAAAAATGTATATGGACCTACAAAGCAAAACCGAAGACAGCGGTCAACTTACTATCTAACTGGATAACTGGGATATTGTACCATGGGAAAACTGACAGGAAGATCATTTCTTATGACGCACGAATAAGGTTAATACAAGAATGATGTTTTATCATTTGTACTTTCACTGAAATCTGGTACATGAACTTTGGGGGATATGTAGTAATGTTCTAATTTGTTAAAAGTCTCACACAAACAGATGAAGCTAACCACTTCGAAATAACTAAAAGATAAACTACGTTGAGGTATTGACTTCACATAAACTACAAGTATGATTTACCCTACGAGGGTAGACATGCGGAAAAAAAAATGGAATGATCAAGTAGAAAGTAACCTTTGGCACAAGATAAACCCCAAAATCATACAAGAATGTGTCGGAGTCAGACCGCGGTGGAGAATCAAGAAGTACAGCTCTATAAACAAAGAGAGAGCGTCCGTCTTCCCCCATGCTAAGATGGATACGTAGACCTGGAAAATAGTGTTTCAAATCTCCTTTACCACGCAGGTCCTCAAGTGTGTACAATATGTCAGAGCAATTGGAGAACTCCTCTCTAACTCTATTCTCAGTTTCAAGTACTTGTGAAAATCCAAAAACCTGAAAATTATAATGGAACTCTTTAAAGGTTTTTATATCCAAGTTCTATACATCTTGTGCACAAACCGATGGTCACTATGCCAACTACGACCTCCCAAACCAAACAATAATATAAGAAATAGTTCCTCAAGGCAAAAAGTAATCATACCTGATCCCCCTCATTAGGTAGAGATATAGGGTCAAAAGATAGAGATATCTTGTGCAACATAGATGAACTCTCTTTTTCAGCAATCACCATAAATGTCAGGAAACTAGGCTTATTAGATGGCTTCAGTGGTAGAGCATGAACACTCACTCTCCACCCATACCTGAACTTTGGGAAAAGTATACCTGAGATGAGAGCTAGAATAAGTCAATATCCTCTGCACAAACTAGAGTTGATTACAGACGATGTAAACTTCAATTTCTCAACATAAACGAATATGAGATGACATTACCTAAAACACGAGGTTCACCCAGAGTGAGACATATAAATTTCCCCCCCTTCTGTAAAACTCTCTTTACCTAGTTAAATACAGCACATAAGACAAACTCATTGGATCTACCAACTTATTACCAAATGATATTCAACAATAATAAACAGCAAAATATTCACAAAAACACTTGACTATGTGTCCAGGATACCTCAACTAAATACTGATTCCCATACTTAGGGCCAAGTAGCGGCTCCATCAAAGCATCTAATCCTCCCTTATCAAGAATCACATCAAATATCTCATCTACAAACTGAAGTAACAAAAATTAGAGAAGAATTGTAAAGCAAGATATTCCAATAATCACAAGAAATATTTGAATACAAAATACCATGAATATGCATACAAAAAAAAAATTGAAAAAAAAAAAAAATGAGCCCTACGAGCACAGAACAAAACAAAACCAGAAAAGCATATTTCACATTCACTTTAAGACGAACCAAAAGCCACGTACAAATCATGAACACCATGAACCATATTATGGGGCATTGCAACATTCACCAAATCTTAAAATAACCAACAATTCCTCGCTCCCATATGAATTACCCAGTAGCATATGCTTCCAGACAGGTATAAGATTCTCTGAATACATGTGAAGTGTAAGATTCTTAACTGCAATCTCAATGCTTATTCATCAATGGTCAGAAAAGGCATCTACAACAAAATTATGATAATGACAGGTATATCCTTGGGGACATAGCTCATCTTGCTCCCATCACTTATTTGTGTTAATGGATAATTACCTCAGAGATTTAACAAATCCATAAGGTGATGATCACAAAAAATCATCCATGGGCATAAAATTCACTTATACACCTGAATGAGTCATCAATGTAGTCCTTATCAAAAACAGACACCGGGATTACTTTTTGATTTAGCTTTATTATGCCTCCTCTGTGTTCAAGTTCTTTTCAGATGAGCTAATTCATATGTAAAAAAGGACGATGACTTCCAACAGTTATTTATATTGAAGCTGGAGAAGGCCCGGTCGTGTTGCTCCAGACTCTTTTCTCTATCCATTTTCTTAAATTTCTTGCGCGTTTTTATTCCTTGCTGCATGTTCGACAAGTGCATATTATGTCCCCAAAACAGATGCATTTATGTCCATTATAAATTAACTAGCACAGCACAAATTTGAAAATCAAAATTGCAGTTCAAGATAAAACAGAATTATCATCTTCAGGATTAATAAACCAGCATCGTTTATATATATTCCCAAAACAGATGCATATTATGTCCATCATAAGTTCATAACCATGTATCTTCCAAACCTTTAGGACCTCTTTTTGGTCAGAATCGGCAATGTGCTTATAAGCAAAAGCAAACAAGCTGCGAATCAGTACAAGTTATTGAAAGGTGTACCGAATTAAGCTCCAATCTAAAATTAACATGTCTGGCATATGTTACATATAGTACTTGTAATTCCTGTAGTAACAAGGATATGACTTATGATATTCAACTAATTTTTTATTGCTTAATTTTTCATGCAAAAACCTAGTAGGCGTAGAAATTGAGCAATAGAAATCAGATAAACAAAGTATACCTTCATATCAGTCATATCCATAGCCCGCCACAACATCTCAGGACGCGAACGAACATTCCGCCTCAACATTTCCGAGATAACAGCTTTAGAGAAATCAATACTGGTGATATAGTGAAATCCGGCGTCGTAGACGTGTTCGGAAAGCCCCGAACTGCCGCAAACGGGAATTAGAATTTGCAACGGTCGTGGTTGCGGCGACGATGATGATGAAGTTTCCGGCGGTGGCGCCGTCGTTGTTGTGGTGGAGAGGCACGCTAAGAGAGGTTGAGAGATTTGAGGCCATTCGGCGTACCACTCCAAGCATCCATTGGAAGCTCGAATGTTTATGAATTTGTCCCAATGCTCTTTGATTGTGAAGTTTCCTAGGGTTTTCAGAAGCCCTTGTTCGTCCTTCTCCTCCATTTTTCTCTTCCCTGGAGCGTGTGTGTGTGCGTGTGTGTGAGAGAGAGAGGGAGCGGGGTTTTGCAGGGGGTTTTCTGTTTGAAGAAATGACGACAAGGTAATATAGCCGTACTTCGATTCCATTTTAACTGCCAGAGTGTTTTTTAACTATCTTTCTTTTTTTTTTCTTTTTTTTTCTTTTTTTTGAAGGAATTCTTTTTTTATCTTTTTATCACAAGCGAGGGTCACTGAACCTTTGACCGAGGCAATGGTCTATACATGGCGTGACTCTCTCTCTCTCTCTCCCCCGTAATGATCTTCTAGTTTGCCATTTTTTATTGTTTCAAAAAGTTCTTCTCATTTCTACAATTTAGGCTTAAATGTGCATAAACACAACATACACAACACAACTAGTGAAGCAAGTGTTCATATCCTTAAAAAGTTTGAATAGTTAAATGTGAAGATCATTTTGAGACGGAAAGAGTATTACAAACCAATATATTAGTTCAATTCACTTCTTTGTAAAATTAGTTCCGGTTAAAATCAGACCAGGCCATTTGTGCATATATATATATATATATACTTTTATATACTCCATCTGTCCCATTTGAAGCTTCACCAATTACCCAAATGGGTGTCTCGTTAAAAGCTTCACCATTTTCTAAAATAGTAAAAAATATAGGCCCCACTTGTCATACATACTCAATTCTTCCTCCACATACTTAAATTATGAGGCTCACTTGTCATACTCACTAACTTTCTCCTCACACATATTTAAATTGGAGACCTCACATGTCATACCCACTAACTTATTCTCTCTCACAATCCTTTTTACACTCATCACTTGTCATAATTTGCGTGCCATCACCAAAATGGTGAAGCTTCAAATGGGATGGATGGAGTATTTATTTTATATGTGTATCTTATAGTAATAAAATTATATACTTATTATTTTTGTATTACAAATTTTCAAAGATCCATTTAACTATTTGTTTTGTTCCCAACTTAAGGTCTCAAACCGGCAAACCCTAAATCCCAGACTTCCAGACCAGTAATCCTTATTCTCACTTTTCAACTTTCATTTTTCATATCTATTCTTGGTTCGTGAATGATGGCAGCAGATTAACAAGCAAGATATATATATATGTTTCTTTTTGTTTGTTAATCAATGGTTGTCATATTTAATACCATGATTATATTTTGTGGATTGAGACATTTAATTGTATATCTTGACGGTATTTCTATTTTTATATGAGTTTGATCTTGATTTAAAATTAATATTAAGTGAATTAATGGTTGTAATATTTAATATCGTAGTGATTAATAAATTATAGAATCGCACTAGACTAGACCAGTAGAACCAGAACCAGTGTACTAATTCTCACAAGTATTGATTGGTTCGTGTTCTAACTTTTTATAAAATCGGATTATTTGTTCTGTGATATAAACCAGACCGGAGAATGGTCACCTCTATCAACAACTACCATATTTTATTAATATTAAAGGAGAAATGGTAAATTAGGTTATAGCGTGATGCATGGGAAGTGTGTCAATCAAAGATAACTTTTCTTTTGATTTAATTTTCTTATTATTCTCCTATAAAATAAAATCATAAAAAGTATAACTTATTTATTATTTCAAAAATATAATATTTTTAATATCCAACATAAAAGATTAAATTTTATTTAAATTTTTACTCCCACCATCCCACCTCACTTGAGACCTAAGAGGTGGACACAATAACTAAAAAAAAAAAATAAGGAAACGTGTGGAAAAAAAATAAGAGAGAGAATGAGTGGGGTTAATAGTAGGTTGGTTGAATAAATTGTGTGGTGGAAAATGAAAAGAGAGAATGAGTGGGTATGGTAGATTGAATATAAAATTATAGAAGCGTACGTTTTGAGGGAAACTAGTTCCTCCATAAGTTATAAAAAAAATTGTTTTTAACCCTTAAACCCTAAACAAACCCTAAATCTTAAACCTTAAACCATAAACCTTAAACCCTATAAAAGAACCCTAAACCCTAAACCTTAAACCCTAAAAAACAACCTTAAACTCTATAAAACAACCTTAAACCCTAAACCTTAAACCCTAAAAAACAACCTTAAACTCTATAAAACAACCTTAAACCCTAAACCCTAAAAAATAACCTTAAACTCTATAAAACAACCTTAAACCTTAAACCCTATAAAACAACCTTAAACCCTAAACCCTAAACCTTAAACCCTAAACCCTATAAAACAACCTTAAACCCTAAACCTTAAACCATATAAAACAACCTTAAACCCTATAAAAATATGACTTTTTATAACTTATGGAGAAACTAGTTTCCCCCAAAATTTTCACATTATAGAAAGATTACCATTTTGGGGTGTTTCAAGTGAAGTGAGACGGACCAAAATGAAAATAAGTCTCAAGTGAGGTGGGACGGAATGAGTATTCTTTAGTAAATTTAAACATAATAACAAAAAGTTGACAATATAAAGAAATAAAAAGAAAATAAAGGAATACAAATTAAATAAGAAAATACTAACAAAGACCCAATAACATAGATAAATAGATTCATCATGTCAATAAACCCTAGCAACGGATCTAAACTAAGCACAAGTAAAATTATGAATAGGATAAAGATAAGAAAGAAAAACACCTCAAATGAATAAAAAGGGCCAAAATACGGTTACCTCTAAAGTATACACCGAATCCTACTTTGCATCCTAGCGCGAAATTCGTCCCAAAGTGGTACCTCATGCTGGAATTATCCCACTTTACCACCTGAGTCCTAACAGATGTTAGAATTCTAACGGGATTTAGTCATGTGCTTGTCATATGATGGGTATTTTAGACATTCTCATTCTATTATTTATTTTTCCTTTGATTTAATTTTCTTATTATTTTCATATACAATAAAACCATAGAAAGTATTTTATAACTTATTTATTATTTCAAAAATATAAAAATTTTAATATCCAACATAAAAGATTAAATTTTATTTTGTT
Source organism: Campanula takesimana (assembly GCA_026119855.1). Taxonomy (NCBI): domain Eukaryota; kingdom Viridiplantae; phylum Streptophyta; class Magnoliopsida; order Asterales; family Campanulaceae; genus Campanula; species Campanula takesimana. The sequence goes on along the minus strand of JAOWBW010000605.1, from coordinate 262,474 downwards.
AGAGCAATTGAACAAGACTTGGTGGGAAAAGAAATCAATCACAAGAACACCGATTTACGTGGTTCACCAACTTGGCTACGTCCACGGGGAGGGGGGGAATATTATTATCACTGGAGAAACAATTACACAAGATCACACTAATCTACTTTGCACGAATTTTGATTACAAAATTCCTGACTGTGCAAACCCATCTAGAATTATTGATCTCTCTGTGTAAACTGAGCAAACTGAGCTACTGAATTAAATTAGGACGGAGGGAGTATAATATACGTATCCTCAAATCTCTAAATTAATTCGTGAGACATAGGAATTCCAAATAGTTTCCTTATACTAATTCCTAAGCTAAGATGGCAGTCCTAATTAAACAAGAAGTCCTATTCTTGTTTCCAAAAAGATAACCCATCTGACCATGCAAAGCCCAAACAGTCAGTACCACACACGACACTCCTTGGCGTGGATTCTTGCATGGCTGCCTCGCAAACTTCTGTTTTTATGGCTTTGGCTTTAAGTCTTAGCCAAAAACATTTTTACTCCTTCTGTCTTGGAATTACGAACTTGTTAATTAATCCACTAAATTAGGCGTCCGCAAATTCAAAGGCATTAATCCTAACAAATCTCCACCTTGACTTTGAATCTCCCAAATAACAAATCTTTCCTCCCCCCCTCGCCTCTTCTGCTATCTAATAGCTGCGAACATTAAGCAAGTTCAAACAATGTTGGAACTTGCTCCCCGTCACGGGTTTCGTGAACATATCTGCAGGGTTGTCCGCCGTCCCTACCTTCTTCACCTTTACCCGTTTCTCATCTCTTAGGAAATGATATCTGACATCAATGTGCTTGGTACTCTCATGATGAACTTGATCCTTGGCCAAACAAATCGCGCTCAAACTATCGCAATAAATAATAGCATGATCATGATGTATCCCAAGATCGCTGATCAATCCCTTCAACCATATTCCTTCCTTAGCGGGCTCTGTCAATGCCATGTATTCTGCTTCTGTTGTAGACAACGTTACTGTCACCAGCAATGTAGCCGCCCAACCGATAACTGACCCACCAAGTGTAAATACATATCCGGTCTTCGATCATCTTGTATCAACATCCCCTGAATCTGAGAAACCTTCGACTGCACATTCTGTCTCATCTCCATAGACGAGTCTAACGTCGCTGGTGCGCATTGTAGTATGCATCAAACTACCAACTGCACTAGCATAGGATACTCGAGCCATATACTCTTTTTCCTCAACCGATTTGGGCCCAAACGCGACTGTCTGTGCATTCACTGCACCCGGAGTGTCTATAGCCTTAGCTGTTGACCTACCAAACCTCTCTGAAACTTTCTTGATGTATCTTTTCTGGGATAAGAACAGTTTCCGTTTGGCTCTGTCTCTATAGATCTCCATACTTAGAATTCTCTTCGCGTTACCCAAACTCTTCACCTCTGCGACCAAGCCTTTCAGCCTCTGAATCCCTGACATCTTGACTGCTGCTATCACATAGCTGTCAAATCCTTTGTACCACTGCCTAGGCGATTGCTTCAATCTACAAACTTGATCTTCCTTACCAGGAACTTGGAATCCTTTCGACTCTGTCATGTATATTTCTCCTTCTATTGCTAGCAACACTCTGATCTAAGTGTGTCTGACCACTGTTGAGAAGATCCCATTGTAGTCCACCTCTTCTGTCTGTGTGAAGCCCCTTGCAACAACGCGAGCTTTATACTTGAACCCTTCTGTCGGTGATATCCTTTCCCTTTTCTTGAAGATCCACTTGCAAGTCACAATCTTCCCGCCTTCTGGCCTTATAGTCAACTTCCAAGTCCGATTCCTGTGAAGAGACTCCATCTCATCACCCATAGCCGCATACCACTGAGATGACTCTGAACATGTATCTGATTTATTGAAAGTAGAAGGTTCCGTAAGAACGGGCTCCACTTCCTCAGCAACCAGCAGTGCATAAGACACCAAGTCTTCAAATCCATACCTCTCCGGAGGCTTCCCGAAATTAGCTCTTCTAGACCTTCCTTGTGCTAACCCATGTTCCTTGGGAAATGAACTTGAACTTTCTGGTGCTTCAGTCTCTGTCTCTGTTGGTGGATCCTGATCAACATCTGACTGTGGGACAACTAACTCTTCAGTATCTTGTTGTTCCACCTGTTTTTCAACATCTGACTGTGGGATAACTAACTCTTCAGTATCTTATTGCTCTACCTGTTTATCAACACCGCCAACACTTGAACCAATCGTGGTTTTACCAGTCCATACCTTATAGGGAACTTTGAGGCCACTACCGGTATGAAGTCTATGATTAATCAAGTAACATGTTGTACTAAGAGCTTCTGCCCAAAAACGTTTAGACAACTCTGCATTGGGGAGCATGCACAACGCTCCCACAAAGCCATGTCTGATTCATCCGTTCTGCTACACCATTCTACTGTGGCGTGCCTCTACTGGTGAGATGTCTAGAAATCTCCACCTCTCTGCAAAACGAATCGAACTCAGTACTGCAGAACTCCAAACCATTATTGTCCGGAGCTTCTTGATCTTCTTCTCTGTCTGGTTCTCCACTACCGTCTTCCCATCCTTGAAATTCCTTAGAGCCCCATTCTCGTGCCTCATGATAACCACCCAAGTCCTCCTCGAATAATCATCAACCATAGACAAGAAATATATGTGACCCCTTAGAAATCCCTGACATGAAGGTCCCCAATACTTTGAGTGGATGTAATCCATAACGCCTTAAAGATCCTTGATCTTATGGCTATAAAGAAAATCTCTTTTAGTCAACTCATGCATCTCTCGAGTGTTCATGTGACCGAGCCTGATGTGCCACAGCTTAGACATATCTCCCTCGTTCACCTCTTCTGATGCAGCCATAGTCGAGTCTGCAAGCGTCTTTCCTTGGAGGAAATACAAGGAGCCCCGCTTAAGTCCTTTCAGCATCTCTTCTGAACCGTTACAGACACTAACTGCTCCACCTTTACCTTTGAAACTGAACCCTTTGCTGTCTAACTGACTAAGAGGAATCAGATTCTTCGTGTTGGTAGTGGTGCCCTAGGCACGTTTAATAAACGTTGTAATTGTTATCATTTATTTCATATCAATAAAGAGATGTGTTAATTATTATTATTGTTCATGTTTACTTATAATAATCTCCGTCCCTAGTACTTGTTAAGCACTAGTATAAAGGCTAAATGATCATGCGATGATCATGTTAGATTTATGGGTACTTGTTTGGAACAAGGTACTGGACATGACCCGCTGTATGAGATTTATGTCATGGTCTATGTCGAACATATATCTCATATTAGTTATGTCATTTGAATCCTTAGACATGAAGTTATTATAGTCTTCCACTTGATGAACATTATGTTTGACATATTCAAACGCTACCTTTAACCGGGAAGTTATAAAGGGTATGATTGGCATAATCGAATTTACGTAGGGAAGAATAATAAGCTAAGTGGATTTGTCCCTCTTCGGAGAGATGTCAAGCTTGGGCCTCTCGTAGGAATGGTGTTGATGAAATGTTCGGCCGGACTCAAATGAATTGATTGGATCAATGGCATTTGGATTATCAACATATTCGGAATCGAGAAAGTATTGAACAAAACAAGTTGACTGTTTGACCATGACTTGTGTTTAATGACATCGTGGACAAAGGGATTATGACATATTCTAAAGGAATGCGAACTTGTATCTAGTTATACTATTTGGGTAGGTATGACGGTTTGCTAGAACCTAATCATATCTTATGGTTTCATGTTTGAACCCATTGCCAACTTAGTATAATCCTAGAGGGTCACACACAATAGAACGAATCTTTAAAAGGACTAAATTTGAATTTTGGAAATTCTGGACATTCTGGGGAAGTGGGCGACCGCACAGTATGGACTGGGCGGCCGCACACTTAGCTCAGATTTGTACCAGTTTGTTTCAGATAAATGTGCGACCGCACAGTGTATTCTGGGCGGCCGCACAGTACTGTCGGCTGGCACTTTCCTAATTCGATTTGGAATGTCTTTTGACACAAGATTCCTATTTGGAATAGGTCTTGCTTGTGTATAAAAGGATGAGTTCGGCCAGAACTTCAGTGATAGCCTTTTGTGAGTCTCCAAAGAGTTTGAGAGAGGTTTTACTTTGTTCTAAGACATCCTTGGTCAAAGAACAAAATAATACACAAGAGAGAAAATTCCATATAGTTCAAATTCATTGTGAAAACGTGTTTCACAATTTGGTCTAGCAACCAAGATCAAAGAAGTTCCTTTGATATTCGTTCGAAGTGTGGATACCGCTAGAGGGTGAAAATCATCATCTTCAAAGTTCGTGTTCAAGCTTTGTGATCGTGATCAAGTCTTCAAATCTCCACCAAAGACCAAGAGAAAATTTAATAGCCATCAAGGGTTAGTTTATTCCTTTATTCATTATGTTGTATCTGATTTAATCATATGAACGGATCTATGGGCTTTGGGTTTCAAAATTTTAAATGCTAAATTCCGCTGCGCATGTTTGATCGAAACCCAACAGTGGTATCAGAGCCCCGTTCATGTTGATTATTTCAATACCTAGATCATGTTATGTGTATACAAATTGTTTATGTGCCTTGCATGATGTGAATATTGGAATATATGACGTTTATGTGTTATGTGATTTTATGTGGTTTATTGTTTTGCAACTTTAATCGCACGATTCAATCGCAATAAATAAATTATGATGGATTCAGAATTATTGATTATTAATTTTGATTGGATCAAAGTTTTAATAATCGGGGAAAAACGATTTTGAGACAAATTTTTCGAACTTGAAAATTCTGCACCTTCTGATGGCCATGGGCGACCGCACAGAAGATTCTGGGCGGCCGCACATTTTTTGGGCGACCGCACAGATCTTTTTGGGCGGCCGCACAAAGGGATCAGAAGGTCTGAATTTGGTCAAAAACAGAATCTGGAATTTTTCGAAAAATTCAACAAAACCAGTAACAGAACCAGTCCAGACTTGCTGATCTGGAATGGGTTTTGGGTAGTTGGTTTGTGTGTGGATTTTGGGGTTTGATTTTCCTATTTGTTTTAGTCTTGTGATTCCTAGATTGGTTCAAGTTTTGGATGTCTAATCTGCGTTCATCGAGATTGTGTTTCCCAAAATTCATCGCAATCAAAGTTTCAAAGATAAAACGAAGTTAGAATTATGAAGAGTTCATAATTGCTAAAATTGAGAAACAAAGTTCTTGATTCAAAGTTTGGAAATCCATGTGGAATTGTGAATGCAATTGGCCTATGTTCATCGAGACCATCTATTGCTTAGTTTCGGCCACATGGACTACTTTCTTGGTTTCTTGAATTAGTGCGGGATTGTGGTTGCCTAATGGCTTAGTTCGACCGCACTTCTTGTTGTCTTGATTTGGAGATAATAACCAAAGTTGAAATAGTCTCATCCTCATAATTATAGAGAAACTAATAACACATAAATATCATGCTTAAATTAATGGAGATTAATTTAGTGGCTAAACTTGATGTGTAACATGTTTATATTATGTGCTCATAAATGTGTTATATGCTATATGTGATGAACCTTCAAATAAAGTTTTAAGTCCTTCTTTGTCATACCATGATTAAAACACTTGTTTATGCATGGGTAATCTTGATGTGGGTTCGCCTCCGCGAGGTGCATTAATCTTATTCATGTATGAGCAAGATGAGGTTTATTAATTTAATGTGGGCTTGCCTCCGCAAGGTGCATTAAATTGAATGGTTCCTATACGTTTGAAATGGTTGGACTTAATTAGGCGTCAAAACAGTTTTGGGCCTAGGCAAAAGATGAGATTAAACATGTTTTTTTTTTAAATTGGATTTCTCAAAGAATCTCATAAAAGGATCTAAGAATCATATGGGATATGATTGACATGATTGTCTACCTAATTAATTTATTTTTGAGCGGTCCGCCTCCGTGGACTCAAAAGTTAAATTAAATTGGATCTTAGCCCAATTAAATTATATTATACATTGGATGTATATGAAGGTTATATAATTTAGTGGGAGTATTTTGTTTGAAAATACATTATTTATCTCTTTAATGAAAATCGGTACTTATTAAATTTTGGATTTTTTTGCATATTTGTAGATAATGACTAATAACACTCAATCAATGTCGTTGCGATTGATCCTTGAGAAGGATAAGCTCGAAGAGAATGATACTAACTTTATGGATTGGATCTGTAGCATAAGAATTGTTCTTAGGCAAGAAGATAAGTTGTACATTCTCGATGGGCCTCTCCCCGCTGAACTACCGCCTACTGCCCCTAGGGTAGAAAGAGACAATTACAAGAAACATCGTAATGATTCTAGAGATGTAAGTTGTCTCATGCTTGCTGCTATGTGTTCAAAACTCCAACAAAGTTTGGAACATTTGGAAGCCTATGAGATAGGCGTGGAGTTGAGAACCATGTTTCAAGAGCAAGCTAGGCAAGAGAGGTACAAGACCATTGTTGCATTCACTACTTGTAAAATGAATGAAGGGCAACAAGTGAGTCCTCACTTTCTTAAAATGAAAGGTTATGTAGAGCACCTTGAGAAACTTGGCTATCCAATCCCATTGGAGCTAGCCACGGATCTCATTCTTAATTCATTGCCTAAAAGTTATAATCAGTTTGTAATGAATTATAACATGCATGGAATGGATAAGAATCTCTCTGAGTTGCATGGGATGCTCAAAACTGCAGAGATGAAAATTGTGGAGAAAGGTTCTCCCGTGCTCTTGGTTTATGATGGGAAGAAGGCTAATGCCAAAGGAAAGGGTAAGAAAGTTATCAAACCCAAAATAAGCAAGGCAAAGGTTGCCAAGGCTTCTGAGGCAAAACCCGATTCACAAAAGGATGCAATCTGTTTCCATTGTCAAGAAATTGGTCATTGGAAACGTAATTGCAAGGCTTTCTTGGAAGAGCAAAAGAAGAAGAAGAGCAGCAAGGCTGCGTCGACTTCAGGTATCTATATGATAGATATTCTCCTTTCTACCACTGATTCTTGGGTATTGGATACCGGATGTGGTTCTCATATTTGTCTAAATGTGCAGGGACTAAAGAATAGGAGACTGCTTAAAGAAGGGTGAAGTAGATCTACGTGTGGGGAATGGAGCAAGAGTTGCTGCATTAGCCGTAGGGACTTATGAAGTCACTTTACCTTCCGGATTAATTCTTGTTTTGAACAATTGTTATTATGTTCCGGATTTAAGCAGAAATATTATTTCAATTTCTAGTTTGGATAATGAAGGTTTTAAATTTCTTATTGAGAATAAGAAATTTTCTATTTATTTAAATGATGTGCTTTATGGTATTGCTAATTCATTTAATGGCCTTTATATCTTGGATGTCAAGAATGAAAATAATGACAATGTCTATCATGTAAATAAGAAATCTAAACCTAATGATGTAAATCATACCTATTTATGGCATTGCCGTCTTGGTCATATTAATGAGAAGCGTATCTCAAAACTCCATGGGGACGGACTTTTAGGTTCATGTGACCTCGAGTCATATGATACTTGTGAGTCGTGTCTTCTTGGAAAAATGACTAAGACACCTTTTACCAAGTTGGGTGAAAGGGCAAGCGACTTATTGGGGTTGATACATTCCGATGTATGCGGACCATTAAGTAGCAATGCTAGGGGAGGATTTCAATACTTCATAACCTTCACTGATGATTATAGCAGATTTGGGTATGTTTACCTAATGAAACATAAAAGTGAAGTATTTGAGATATTTAGAATATTTCAAAATGAAGTAGAAAAACAACTTGACAAAAGTATAAAAGCACTTCGATCAGATCGAGGTGGAGAATACTTAAGTCAAGAATTTGATGATCATCTAAAGAATTGTGGAATAGCTTCAAAATTGACTCCACCTGGAACACCACAATGGAATGGTGTGTCTCCGAGAGGAGGAATCGGACTTTGTTAGACATGGTTCGATCAATGATGAGTCAAGTTGATCTTCCAATATCCTTTTGGGGTTACGCCCTAGAAACCGCTGCTTTCACACTAAATCGTGTTCCAACTAAATCGGTTCAAAAGACTCCATATGAGATGTGGAGCGGAAAGAAGCCCTGTCTGTCTTTCATGAAGATTTGGGGTTGTGAAGCTTTTGTCAAAAGACTTGTCTCAGACAAACTTGCACACAAATCTGATAAATGTATTTTCGTGGGATATCCTAAGGAAACTAGAGGATATTACTTTTACAACCGCGAGGACAACAAAGTGTTTGTTGCCGAACTGGTGTCTTTCTAGAGAAAGAGTTTCTCTCCAAAGAAATCAGTGGGAGTAAAATAAATCTTGAAGAAATTCGAGACCCAGAAAATAACATTGAACCAATAGTGGAACAAGAACAAGAACCACAAGGAGTTGTGGAACCTGTTCAAAATACACAAGCAACTCGCAGATCTAGTAGGTTACGATCCGAGCCCGAGAGATATGGATTTCTCGTAACGGATAGTAATGAGGTAGAAATCATTGAGAATGATGAACCGTCAACCTACCAAGAGGCGATGTCTTCTCTTGATTCGGACAAGTGGCTTGGAGCCATGGAATCCGAATTGCAATCCATGCAAGACAATCAAGTTTGGAATTTGATTGATGCGCCCGAAGGTGTAAAAACCATAGGATGCAAATGGGTCTTCAAGAAGAAGACTGACATGGATGGGAAGGTGCATACTTACAAAGCTAGGCTTGTAGCGAAAGGTTATAGGCAAGTTCATGGTATTTACTATGATGCGACCTTTTCACCCGTAGCAATGATCAAGTCTATAAGAATTTTGCTTGCCATTGCCGCATATCATGACTATGAAATATGGCAGATGGACGTCAAAACCGCTTTCCTGAATTGAAAACTCCAAGAGGATGTGTATATGACACAACCAGAAGGTTTTGAACAAGATTCTAAGGTATGCAAGTTGCAGAGATCCATCTATTGATTGAAGCAAGCTTCTAGGAGTTGTGTTGGTCCCAGAGGGCAACAAGGGTATAGAACCGCTAGAGGGGGGGGGGTGAATAGCGGTCCGAAACTTTTTCGAAATACCCTTAAAATCAACCGAGTACTTATCAGTTTGGCCAACTGCGGTTCAAGGCACAAGAACCGAACTGATAAAATGCACAGCGGAGTTTGCGGTTTGGCCAAATAGGTTAGTTAAAGAGTTTGGAAGTTTGACTCGGGTTGAGAAAACACTATGATGCAACAGAATAGTTAAACTTAAAGTTTAAAGGAAAACACAATTCATCTTTCAAGTCATTTCGTATATGGAAACAAGTTCAAGACCACAAACAAGAAAGATAAATATCAAGACAGAAAATAAAGATCAAACACACAAATTGAAGAGGTTCGTTCTTTAATGAACTACGTCCTCTACCTAGATGGTTAGTCTAGGATTTTCTAATAGCTATAAGACTTGTATTAATTTAGAGGAGGTTTTACAAGATAAATCTAAACTCTAAACAATGAGTCTAACCTAAGCTATAATAACAACCGGTGTTTTCGAAGTATATAATCTATATGATCATATAAATCGGGTGTGTGTGTGAAAAGAAATCAAATGCTCTAAGTATCTAAATGATGGTGGAGCAAATAGAATTCTTTCTGTGTAAAGGCTAAGTATGAGTGGTTGTTAGGCTTGAAGCTTTGATGAAGAACTGGGTTTGCAATGGAGATGGTTGAAGATATGAATATCTGGGTTTAACTCTTCAAAGCAAACTTGAATACTTGGGAATGAATCTCTTGAAGCTCAGCAACCTTCATTGTTGAATAATGAAGGCTATTTATAGGCAGAGCACCCTTGTGACCGTTGGGTAAAGATTTGAATCAAATCTGAAGGGTACAGTGCTGTCGAAATCCCATTGGTTGAGCTGTCATTTTCGTCCTTGGTTTTGTCTTGTAGTCCTAGGTAGTTGTTGCACCACTACCTGACAATTGTCCTTTGTTGCAGAAAGGACTAACGGTAAACAATTTAAACTGATGGACAAACCGACATTCCTTGCAGAAACTCCAAGTTAACTTAGAGTTATTTTGACATGACATAACAACATCCTTATACTGTCAATAAGGGAATGTTTGTCTAAGGAATAAATGACATCTCTTTAATTCTTCAATAACTGCTCTGCGGTTTCACCAAGCATAGGGCGGTTTGAAGAATGGTCTTGATGTGCGGTTTCATCAAACATGCAAACTGCGGTTTGATGAGAATTGAAGAGCTCCATGCTGGCATTCTTAAAATGATGGCTTGAAGCACTAAACCGCTAATGATACAACCGAACAATACTCAGCCTTGAAAACAAAAAATCTAGAAATGGACTTATCTAAAAATTGAAGTAGAACTTCATTACATGCGGTCCTAAAGTCCATAAAAAGACACGTGGAATGGATCAATCAAATTAAGGTGGGTGCACTAACAATGAATCCTAACAATCTCCCCCTATTTGATTGATGCCATTACCACACTATGATAATAGCAAAACATTGTACTTGGTAAGAACATGTCAGAAATAAATTTCATGAAATTGCATGTCCCAAGTCAATGCACACACTATGCTAGATCATAGATTTCTAATCTATCAAAAATAAAGGAAATGAATAAGAGATAGAAAAGAAATACATTCAGATGCATAAAGAATGATATGATTTTGAGGATCAGAAATGCATGTTTAAACTGAATGTTTAAAACACAATGCACTTAAAGGTATTTTCATGATGAATATAGTGCATGAGGTTTTAAGAAATACAAGCATTGTTTCACAAACAAGCAGTTTGAATAAACAAAGTTTTGGAAACAGAATGCTATGCAGTCATTCTCATTATAATTCAATCATAAAGGATAGTAACTTACAATGTATGAATTACAAGAGATACCAAAAAGAAAGACTAAGAAAAGAGGTCTAGTCTACTTCATCTGCAACAGAACCCCTTGCAGCAGCAGCATCATCTGCGGTTTGGTTCTGAACGGTTTGAGCATCTTGAGCAGCTTGTTCTTGTGCAATTTGAACATTAACAGCGGGAGCGGTTTGATCAACATTTCTAGAACCGGATCCACGGGTGGTTTCAAAAACAAAGTCAGCTGCACGAAGCCGAACTTCAGTCGGTTCATCAATCTTCAATTCAATTGCAGCGGTTTGTTTGACAAGTTTCCCGGTTCTATGAAGTATAAGCTCAGAAGAATCAAGCGCATGCTGGGCCAGAATATCCAGTTTCTCAACAACAGATTGAAGTGAAGCATCAACGGCTTGAAACTTTAAGTTGCAAAGATCATTGTTGGTTCTGACAAGATCTTGAAGGGCCAGTTGATTTTCCAAGATTAAGTTCAGTCTCTCATCTAGCTGTTGTTGGCTTGACCTATCTTCAAATCTCTCATTTACTCTCTCCCCCTTAATGGCATCAAGATCAGATTGAATGGTGAGGAGATGAGTGTCAAACCGAGAAGTGGCGGTTTGTTGATGAAATTGAATATTTCTAACCGCATCTATCAAATCGGCGGTTGAAGCATGAAGAGGTAGAATTGGATAGGAAGGAATTGAAGAGGGCGGTTCATCAGAAGGAGTATAGGGAGGGATGTGCTCATCACTGGAATTATCATCATCAGAAATTTGGATGGCATCATCAATTGATGGGAGGAAGAAGGCATCTTGGCTTTACCTTTCAACAGAATGTGTGCCTCTTCTAAGGTTTCACCCATAGAGATCCTAAGGGCGGTTTCAAGCTCAATGGGATCAAAGAGAAAAGAATGAATAGGGATAATTGCAGTTTGAGGAGGTGAAGAAGGAAGAAGAGGAAATCTCAAATAATCATCATTTAAAAGAATGGAAGGTGAAGGCACAAATCTCCAATTCAACATAGGAGGATAGGCTCTAGCAGTTAATTGTAGAAAGAATTGACTAGCAAGAGTGGGATCCATGAGTACCTGATCGGCAATCTCACCCATCACTTTGTCTGCAACTGAAAGAATTAAGTGTTCAACTGCGGCTTCCATCTCATCCTTGGGAAAGATAGCAAAAGGGTTAGGGCGGCCAGCCTTCAAGAATCTAGCTTCGGCTTTGGCGGCGGCACGAGCATGGGCTCCAGCCCTTCTTTCCCTAGAGGTTTCAGTTTTGAACCGCTTCAAATATTTTGCTAAGTCAGCAGCATTCTTTCGTTTCTTTGTCTTCGGTTTAATGAATGAAACCGATGTCTGTGGAGATAGCTGAACTGGCGGCTGAGAGAGAGGTTGAGCTTGAGTAATAGCCAGCGGTTGAACTGAAGGAAGAGGCAGTGGTTGAACCGACACAGAAGTAGATGCAAAACCGGAGTTGGAGCATAAGGTAAATCAGGAGATGAAGATGGAGTATGCTGGTGAATCAAAGTCCAACTTCTTTTAAGTGAAGGAGGAGAGACCTCAACCATCATTGGGTCAATACCTGCCTTCCTCATCTCAGCTCTTTCTCTTAGCTCTCTTGCAAAAGCTCCTTCAAGAGGTGAGTGATCTCTTTTGTAGTCAGCCTCACTGAAGTCTATAGCTCCTGGTGGCCTTGACTGCCAATGCTCCACATAATCACTTTTCTTCACCAACTTCCTCTTCTTCTTTGGCGGTTGAACCTCAAGAACTTCAACATCTTGCTCAGGTTCACCAAGTGCCTCAGACATATCAGTCTGCTCAGGCAATGCTGCAGCCTCAAACTCATCGGTTTGCTCAGGCTGAACCACAATGGTAGATACAGCGGTTTGTTCAACTAGAACCGCATCCTCAGACACTTCGGTCTGCTCAGGATCGGTTTGAGAGGAAGGTTTAAGGTTTGGGAAGGCTTTGAAAATTTCAGCCAACTGTTCTTCAGAGAATTGAACAGAGGGCGGTTTAGAAGTGGAAGGTTTAGGAGGAGAAGGGATAGGAAGAAAAAGATGAGGTGAAGGGATAAGTTCTGGAATGGATTTTGCCTTGGCGGCTTTAAGAGAGGAGGCATCCTTAGCAAAATTTAAGGATTTCTCCACATTTTGATGTAATGGAGAGAGGGGTTTAACTTGAGGTTTGGGAATAGAAGGTTTTGAAGAGATAGGTTTTGAAAGAGTAGGAGATAGTCTGATGGGGGGAAAGAGGTTGAAGAAGATGAAGTTTTAGATGATGGTTTGGAAGGCGGTTTGGATAGGTTTGCTTTTGTAATAACCGAAGGGATTTGAGCAGTTCCCTTTCTTTTCCTTGGAGCAGCGGTTTCCTTGGGACGAGCCGCAGGTATAGACCGAGCTGCAGGCTCCCCCTCAACCGCAGGCTCCCCCTCAGCCTGTACCGCGGTTTGAGCTAAATGACTTAACCCCAGTCGGTTTAGAGTGGCAGTTTGACCTTCATTTCTTAGCATCGTAGCATGGGCCTGATCAGCAATGGCACCAGCATACGGTTTCCCTGATTTGTTGAGCCGAGCCTCAGGAAATGGGCCACGTTCGGCTTCAGGAAGAGGGTCCTCATTCCAAACAGTTTGAGCATACCGCCATCCAAAGGTTGTTCTGAATGTATCAAGTCTTGACAATCCAAAGATAGATTTTTCACTTGGATCCAACCAATAGTCCTTGTGTTCAGTAGAGAACTTGAAAATGGCAGTATCTTGATGCAAGAACTTTGTCAGCAACCTGCAATGAGTTCTGACCTTGGATTTTCCAGCGGCTTTAGCAGCATGGAGGCGGTTTAGAGCATTTATAATCTCCTTCATCACAACCTTGGGCCAGTGCAGTTTCTTCCCTTTAAGAATGGCCACACAGTAAGCATACTGTTCACTTGTAAAGTTGTTGTGGTTTCCATTCTTGCACATGACTCCAGAATCTACCAGTTCACAAAGATGAGCCATCACCTCTCCAAAGTCCTTTTTAGAGGAATTCTTGGTGGAGAAAGAGTTAACTCCAATCAGCTCCATTGTAGTATTGCTTAGAAGTTCCGGTTTTATCCCCATAACTCCAGAGTTCTCAAGACCAGCTAGAACTGCAATCTTGGAAGCGGTTAGGATCACTTCTTTGCCACAGACGGTGGACTTGATAGCATCTTCAAATTTTATTTCTCCGGATTCCAGATCCCTTATCGGTTCTCCTCTTACATCTAGTAATTCAGCCTTCGTGGAGATCCCATTCTCAAAGAATTCGGCGCAGATAATAGTAACAAACTGCGGTTCATCCATAAGAAACAGAGGTAGCAGTTTAGCATCATTCAACAGTTTGAGGAGCTTCCTTCCAACTGCATCTTGTTTAAGTTCATTCTCAAGAATCCTAGACCGGGAACAAAGTTTGAGGGATCCTGAAAAATATTCTTAGTTAGAAATAATTTAAAGAATGATAGTTTGAATCCTTAAGCAAACCGCGGTTTGATTAAGTACTACAAACTATAACAAGGAATCCTAACAATGAAAACATGCGGTTCAAGGAGAGTAAGGGTAAAAATGTAAAAACAAAGAATGAAGGAACAGTGAAGGCAAAACGGATCAAAGAGGGAAAATTTTGAAAAAGAGTTTGAATGCATGAAGAACACGAAGAACAGAGTATGAATATGCAAAACAAAATCTTAACCAAAATATGGAAAAATTATATCAAAATGATCACAGAGAGTAGATTCTAACAAAGTTCTAAATAAACTAAGACAAATAACAACACATGAACCCAGAATCTGCAAATTTCGCAAGAACACCAAATAACCCCAAAATTGATTTTGCTCAAAATTGAACACAAATCTTAAAACAAAGTAATCAAATAGTGTATATAAGTAAATGCGAACACAAACCAACCAAGAAATTGAAGAAAAAGCATAAAATGATCAAAGGAAGATGAACAAGCTTTTAAGCTTCAACAATGGCGGATAAATGAGTATACTGAGTTAGGGTTCAGAATTTCATACCATATCAGGCTTCGATGGTTTGGACGATGTAGAAGAAGAAGCAAGATCAATTGATTTCTTTGGTGCCATTGAAAATTTGTTTAAGTAAGAAAATTTAGTGAGAACAGAGAGAGAGAGGGATGAATGCGTACAGAGGAGAGAGAAGGGTTTTTGCTAAAAAGAGTAAGAAGGTAAAAAGATAAATTGAAAAATGGTTTGTCTTTTATACTCAATTAACCACCTCGGGTAGTGGAGCGGGCATGACGGCTGAAGGAAACTCAACCGTCAGTGTACCTGTCGATTCGCAATTAATGCGGCAGAGATAATTGCAAAAAGGTCCTTAATGAATGAAGTGACATAAAGTAGGGACTAAAATGCAATTTCATACCTGAGCGGTTTTGCGTAAACCGACTTACCTTTTCCTCATTATCGGTTTTGGTGAAACCGATATCTTTCAGATCTATATTCGGTTTCAGTAGAGAAAACCGAAACCTTGCTTTGACAATTCGGTTTGGATAAAACTGAAATTGTTCTACTTGACTCTTCGGTTTGAGTGGAATCTTTAGCCGAACCATCTTGTTGCGGTTTTGTCTATTGAACCGCAAACTATTTGCATTTTCTTAATAGAGCCAAAATACTTAACAAATATTATTAGAACAAGAATAAATAGGCATGAATTATATTAAGTAAGTTCCAGCATACCCATTTCTCCTCGTAAATGAAAGAACCTAGAATTTTCGAGCGGTTTGGTGAGAATATCTGCAATTTGATCGTCGGTTCCCACCTTTGCTAGGAAAATGTTCTTCTTTTCAACATGATCTTTGAGGAAATGATATCTTATGTCAATGTGCTTGGTTTTTGAGTGTTGTACTGGATTGTTGGAGATTGATATTGCTGCAGTACTATCACAGTAGATAGGGCAGTTCTTCTCAAATACTTCATAGTCTTCCAACTGCTGTTTCATCCAGAGAATTTGAGAGCAACAGCTTCCAGCCGCAATATATTCAGCTTCAGCGGTTGAGACTGAAACCGATGCTTGTTTCTTGCTGGACCATGATACAAGCCGGGTTCCAAGGAACTGACAAGTACCACTTGTGCTCTTTCTGCTTATCTTACATGCTGCAAAGTCAGCATCTGAATAACCTAATAGATCAAATGAAGATTCTTTGGAGTACCAAAGTCCAAGGTTAACAGATCCACATAAATATCTAATAATTCTTTTAACAGCAATAAGATGAGATTCTCTAGGGTCAGCTTGAAATCTAGCACAAACACAAACACTGAACATGATATCTGGCCTACTAGCAGTTAAGTAAAGTAAAGAACCAATCATACCTCGGTAGAGAGTCTGATCAACTTTCTTACCTCGTTCATCTTGATCCAAACTGCAGGCCTTTTGCATTGGGGTATCAACTGGCTTAGCGGTTTCAAGCCCAAATTTCTTGATCAAATCTTTGGTATATTTGGCTTGGTTGATAAAAATTCCATCATGACATTGCTTGATTTGGAGTCCAAGAAAGAATGTCAACTCTCCCATCATACTCATCTCAAATTTACCTTTCATAAGCTTCTCAAACTTAACACACATAGTCTCATTAGTAGAACCGAAAATAATATCATCAACATATATTTGAACTAATAATGAATGACCTTTGTGTTTAGCAATAAATAGGGTTGTATCAATTTTACCTCTAGAGAAGCCTTGTTCAATAAAAATTTAGATAGAGTGTCATACCATGCTCTTGGAGCTTGTTTGAGTCCATACAAGGCCTTCTTGAGCTTGAAGACATGATTGGGATATTTGTTGTCTTCAAATCCTGGCGGTTGAGCTACATAAACTTCTTCTTGTAGTTCACCATTCAGAAATGCACTCTTCACATCCATTTGATATAACTTGAATTTTTGAAGGAGGCATAGGCCAGGAACAATCTAATGGCTTCAAGTCTGGCTACAGGTGCAAAGGTTTCATCATAATCAATCCCTTCTTCTTGCCTATAACCTTGAGCAACCAACCTTGCTTTGTTTCTTGTAATAGTACCATTTTCATCCATCTTATTTCTGTATACCCATTTTGTTCCAATTACAGTGTGATCTCTGGGCCTTGGAACTAGAGTCCAAACTCTACATCTTTCAAACTGATTGAGCTCTTCTTGCATTGCAGCTACCCAACTTGGATCACTTAGAGCTTCATCTACCTTCTTCGGTTCCATCTGAGATAACAGTGCGGTTGAGAACAAACTGTGGTTATCTCTATGTGTTAAGCTTCCTCTTGTTTGAACACCAGAACTGATAGGACCTATAACATTAGTTGTTGGATGGTCTCTATGCTCATTGATTTCTGGAGGGAGGTCATCATGAACCACTATTTCTTGAAGATTTTCCAGAGGAGGCTCTTCTTGATATTCATTGAAATCTTCATTGAAGGTGATGTTGGGAACTGGATCAACGGTTTGAATGGGATCAGAAGAATGCGGTTCTACAGCAACACCTTCGGTTTGATTTGGAGCGGCTGGAGAACCTGATGGAGCGGTTTGAGTAGGTTGGTCATTTGCGGTTGCATGATTAGGGTAAGATGTACCTGTCTCAAAACCACTGAAATCATCAGCAACATTTGGAGCCATATGTGGCTCAAGAAGATTATGTTCATCAAATGTAACATGGACTGACTCTACAATTTTTAAAGATGTCTTATTGAAACAACGAAAAGCTTTGGAGTGTTTTGAATAAGCCAACAAAAATACCTTCATCGGCCTTAGCATCAAATTTACCTCGATGCTCTTTGCCATTGTACAAGATGTAGCACTTGCATCCAAATATCTTGAAGAAGGCAATGTTGGGTGATCTGCCTCGCCACAATTCATAAGGAGTCTTGTTGTGAACTTTGATGATTAGGGAGCGGTTCTGGGTGAAACATGCGGTATTGATGGCTTCGGCCCAGAAGTATTTGGGAAGCTTTGCTTCTGCAATCATTGTCTTCCCGGCTTCAATCAAAGTCCTGTTCTTTCTTTCTACAACTCCATTCTGTTGTGGAACCCCAGCGGCAGAGAAGTTATGATCAATTCCATGATCATCACAATATTGAGCAACACCATTGTTTGTAAATTCGGTTCCATTATCTGAACGCACGGCAACAATGTCATCCAATTTCTGAGTTTGGAGCTGTCTAAAGAGAGCGGTTACGATGCCATAAGTATCATCTTTAGAGGCCATCATTTCCACCCATGTATATCTTGAATAATCATCAACCACCACAAGTGTATAGCGGTTTCCTCCAATACTGGCGGTTGGGACAGGTCCAAATAAATCCATGTGCAGCAATTGCAAACAGCGGTTCGTTGAAGGTGCGGTTTTACTAGGAAATGACTGTTTGGGCTGCTTTCCAAGCTGGCATGCTTTGCACTTTTCATCATGATGGTCAGCCACTTTGGGTAGTCCTTTTACTAGACCATCCCTGTGCAGTTTTTCTAGATACTTGAAGTTCAAGTGGCTGAGCCGCTTATGCCATAACCAGCTGCTTTCACTTATGTTTTTGGCTACAAAACAGAGGTCAACAATAGAAACAATATTGCTTAAATCTATCATATAAACATCACCTGTTCTGTTGCCAGTCAGTAGAGTGACTTCAGAGGAAGCATCTTTGATATAACAGTTAGTTGATGTGAAGATGCAGTTCATTCCTTTGTCACAAAACTGAGATATGGAGAGAAAGTTGTGCTTGAGTCCTTCTACTAATGACACATTTTCAATAGTCACCTTTCCTCGTTTGATTGCTCCATATCCTACTGTTTCTCCTTTCTTGTTGTTGCCAAACACTACTGGGGGACCTTTCATTTGGATGAAACTGCAGAGTAGTTCGGAATCTCCAGTCATGTGTCGTGAGCATCCACTATCCAAATACCAGAGATCCTTCTTCTTCTTCGCGGTTTCAGCCATAAAACATGAAATCTGAAAAATAAACATGAAAGGTTTTGGTCCCCCTTATTCTTTGGGTCCTAGGGTTAGCAGCTTTTTGGGACCCACACTTGTTTGACCTTAGGATTTTTACGTCCCTTGGCATTGGGTGTGAATCTTAAAAGACAATGACCAGCACTATGACCAAAATCAGCACAAATAGCGCAATGAATAAATCCAGGTTTTGGTTGCGGTTTTACAAACCCTTTACTGACCTTTGGTTTCTCATGTTTTACTGGGTCAGCGGTTTTGGCTTTAACAAAGATTACCTTCTTGAGCTCAACCTTCCTCTTAGGTGCGGCTTTAGGAAAAATAATAGGAATTTCCTTAAACCGACTAGGAGCGGTTTCATCACTCAATACTTCCTTGGTTGCCTCAGCCGCTATGGATTTCTCTTTCCACTTTGAATCTCTCCCAGTCTGGTTTTTAGGGTACTCAAAGAAATAATTTTGCCTTTTAATTTCTTGTTTTGAGCCCTTTTTACCAGCATGATTAACCTTAGGAATTTCTTTGGTTTGTTCAGTAGGTTTCACACCACCTTCGGCACAGAGACAAGGACACTTACACCCATCATCGGTTTTAAACCCCAATCCACTTTTATCCGAAGTAGGAATTTGTGAATTTAGGATTTGTTCCACGGTGACACCAGACTTAGTCCATACATCGGTCACCTTTTGGAGGTCATCCCTTTGTACGGTAAGATCATGGATTTGGGTGAGAAGTACCTCGGTTCTGTCCTTCAGATAGCGGTTTTCATCCACAATAGTAGATATCCCAGCAATTTGGAGCTTGAGATTTTCAATTTCCTCCTTGTGGGATTTACATACACGTTGGGATTCTTCAAGTTCCGCAGCCATTAGTTTATATGCCTTTTTAAGTACAGTGTGTTGTTGACATATAATATTTGCACGTTCTAGTACCTGATCATCATGACTTTGGTCTGCTTGAACCTCGGGAGTGTAGTTTGGTGTTGTAGGAGCTCTGCTTGATCTAGCCTCAGGAGTCTTAGGTGAAACTGACTTCATTTGTTGTTTTGGCAGTGGAAGGCTTTCGTCAATTTCAATTCTTTCTTCAAATCCCATGAGACAGAGATTAGCAGTTTCTTCATCATCACTTTCATCTGAGTCTGAACCCATCCATGTCAGCGGTTGATCTCCTTGGTCAGCTACCATTCCTCTTCTTTTCACGAACTTCTTGTTAAATGGTTTCTTTGCTGGCGCGGCTTCATATCGCGGTTTGGGACAACTTGACGCAAAGTGACCTGGTTGTCTGTAGTTATAACAAACCAAGTCTTCCCTTGTCTTGGGATCTGCAGTTTTGTTGAATCTGGTTGGAGAGACAAACTTTGCTGGGCCTTTGGATGGAAATTGAGATCTATTATTTTTCCTGAACTTGGTGTATCTCTTCACATACAAAGCAAATTCTTCATCATCCATTTCATCAAAATCAACTTGAGTAGAACTTGAGGATTGTGATCCTACACTCTGAGCATAAGAACTTTGAGGAGGAGTATAGGATTGATGAGACTGCTGATAAGATTGATAAGATTGAGGATATGGTTGATGTGATTGTGGATAGGATTGTTGAGACTGCTGGTAATATTCAGAAGGTGCGGTTTGAGGATTATATCTAGGAACATTTTGGTTAGGAGGAGCGGTTTGCAAGTGGAGGTGAGGAGCGGTTTGATGATGGTCTGGATTGTAGACAGGAGATGAGGTATTGTTGAATGCAGCTAGAGAGAGGGTCTTAAATCTGCTTTCGGTTTCATGGACCTCTTCAAGCTTAAATTCAAAAACCTTCAGCATGGCATACAAGTGTCGAAGATCAAGAGCTTCCAAGTCCTTGTTGTCTTCAATGTTAGTAGTTTTGATCAGCCATTTGCTACCAAGTGCTTGCATGAATCTCATGTTCAAATCTGTATTAGAATAGACATGTCCAAGAGAAAAACAAACGTTAACAATATCAATAAACCTCTCATAGCATTGTCTAAGAGATTCCTTAGGATCTTTAACAAAATAGTCAAAGAGTCTTCTCTGTTGATAGAGGCGGTTCTTCTTGGTATCTGAATCTCCTTCCAGAAAATCAACTATAGCATCCCAGGTAGCCTTTGCGGTTTTGCAGTGAAGCACCTTAGAGTGAGTCCTCAGGTCAATAGCTGACACTAGCATGGACATAGCTCTTCCATCAAAATCCACATTGATGCGGTCTGCATCAGTCCATTCACTTTCTAATTTCTTAACTTCAGCTTCTTCTCCTGCGGTTCCTGCACGTGGATTAGCTTTCATAGGAACATATGGTCTATCAGTAACCGCGGTCCAC
The DNA here is from genome assembly GCA_026119855.1 of Campanula takesimana. NCBI lineage: Eukaryota > Viridiplantae > Streptophyta > Magnoliopsida > Asterales > Campanulaceae > Campanula > Campanula takesimana. Next base: position 241,359 of record JAOWBW010000605.1, on the reverse strand, counting down.
AGTCTACGATCACATGAAATCATGTGTTTCATCATCCTATCTTTCCAAAAAATAAAACTATCTTCATCCAGAATCGATAAGTGATTCGAATTGGATGTTTGCATCATATGGGTGTTTGTGTTTGCCATTGGATCAGCACCCAAGCGGTTAAGCTTGTAAAAACAAGTTTGGTGGATATGCTCTGATACCACTTGTTGGTCCCAGAGGGCAACAAGGGTATAGAACCGCTAGAGGGGGGGTGAATAGCGGTCCGAAACTTTTTCGAAATACCCTTAAAATCAACCGAGTACTTATCAGTTTGGCCAACTGCGGTTCAAGGCACAAGAACCGAACTGATAAAATGCACAGCGGAGTTTGCGGTTTGGCCAAATAGGTTAGTTAAAGAGTTGGGAAGTTTGACTCGGGTTGAGAAAACACTATGATGCAACAGAATAGTTAAACTTAAAGTTTAAAGGAAAACACAATTCATCTTTCAAGTCATTTCGTGTATGGATGCAAGTTCAAGACCACAAACAAGAAAGATAAATATCAAGACAGAAAGTAAAGATCAAACACACAAATTGAAGAGGTTCGTTCTTAAATGAACTACGTCCTCTACCTAGATGGTTAGTCTAGGATTTTCTAATAGCTATAAGACTTGTATTAATTTAGAGGAGGTTTTACAAGATAAATCTAAACTCTAAACAATAAGTCTAACCTAAGCTATAATAACAACCTGTGTTTTCGAAGTATATAATCTATGTGATCATATAAATCGGGTGTGTGTGTGAAAAGAAATCAAATGCTCTAAGTATCTAAATGATGGTTGAGCAAATAGAATTCTTTCGGTGTAAAGGCTAAGTATGAATGGTTGTTAGGCTTGAAGCTTTGATGAAGAACTGGGTTTGCAATGGAGATGGTTGAAGATATGAATATCTGGGTTTAAATCTTCAAAGCAAACTTGAATACTTGGGAATGAATCTCTTGAAGCTCAGCAACCTTCATTGTTGAATAATGAAGGCTATTTATAGGCAGAGCACCCTTGTGACCGTTGGGTAAAGATTTGAATCAAATCTGAAGGGTACAGTGCTGTCGAAATCCCATTGGTTGAGCTGTCATTTTCGTCCTTGGTTTTGTCTTGTAGTCCTAGGTAGTTGTTGCACCACTACCTGACAATTGTCCTTTGTTGCAGAAAGGACTAACGGTAAACAATTCAAACTGATGGACAAACCGACATTCCTTGCAGAAACTCCAAGTTAACTTAGAGTTATTTTGACATGACATAACAACATCCTTTTACGGTCAAAAAGGGAATGTTTGTCTAAGGAATAAATGACATCTCTTTAATTCTTCAATAACTGCTCTGCGGTTTCACCAAGCATAGGGGCGGTTTGAAGAATGATCTTGATGTGCGGTTTCATCAAACATGCAAACTGCAGTTTGATAAAACTGAAGAGCTCCATGCTGGCGGTCTCAAGATGACGGCTTGAAGCACTAAACCGCTAATGATACAACCGAACTATACTCAGCTTAGAAAATGAAAAATCTAGAAATGGACTTATCTAAAAAATTGAAGTAGAACTTCATTACATGCGGTCCTAAAGTCCATAAAAAGACACGTGGAATGGATCAATCAAATTAAGGTGGGTGTACTAACAATGAATCCTAACAACGAAGATGAGCCTTGTGTATACAAGAAGATTAGTGGGAGCATAGTGCTTTTCCTTGTTTTATACGTGGATGACATATTACTCATTGGAAACGACATTCCTACACTTCAGTCTGTGAAGACTTGGTTAGGAAAGTGTTTTGCAATGAAAGATATGGGTGAAGCCGCATATATTCTTGGAATTAAGATCTATAGAGATAGATCAAGGAGGCTACTTGGTTTAAGCCAAAGTACATACATTGACAAGGTCATTAGAAGATTCCGTATGGAAAATTCTAAGAGAGGAACCTTGCCCGTGTTACATGGAGTTTCTCTAAGCAAGACTCAATGTCCTAAGACAAAAGATGAGCGTGAGAAAATGAATGATGTTCCATATGCTTCGGCAATTGGGTCCATCATGTATGCCATGATTTGTACTAGGCCGGATGTATCTTATGCTTTGAGCATGACAAGTAGATACCAATCCGACCCTGGCGAAAATCACTGGATAGCTGTAAAAGCGATTCTTAAGTACTTGAGAAGAACTAAAGACTCGTTTTTGGTCTATGGAGGAATGGAAGATGATCTCGTTGTAAATGCTTACACGGATGCAAGCTTCCAAACCGACAAAGATGATAGCCGATCGCAATCGGGTTTTGTGTTTATGTTAAATGGTGGAGCTGTAAGATGGAAGAGTTCCAAGCAAAGTACAACCGCTGATTCTACAACAGAAGCTGAGTATATTGCTGCATCGGATGCTGCAAAGGAAGCTGTTTGGATTAAGAAGTTCATAACTGAACTTGAAGTGGTTCCTAGTATTGCTAATCCAATAGACCTTTATTGTGATAATAATGGTGCTATTGCTCAAGCAAAGGAACCAAGAGCACATCAGAAATCCAAACACATACTTAGGCGTTTTCATATCAGTCGAGAGATCGTTGATAGGGGAGACGTAAATATATGCAGAGTACCTACTGATGACAATGTTGCGGACCCGCTAACAAAGGGACTTCCACAAGCTAAACATGATGGTCATGTTAGGTCCATGGGTATTAGATACATGGGAGATTGGACCTAGGGCAAGTGGGAGATTGTCGGTAGTGGTGCCCTAGGCACGTTTAATAAACGTTGTAATTGTTATCATTTATTTCATATCAATAAAGAGATGTTTTGATTATTATTGTTGTTCATGTTTACTTATAATAATCTCCGTCCCTAGTACTTGATAAACACTAGTATAAAGGCTAAATGATCATGGGATGATCATGTTAGATTTATGGGTACTTGTTTGGAACAAGGTACTGGACATGACCCGCTCTATGAGATTTATGTCATGGTCTATGTCGTAGATATATCTCATATTAGTTATGTCATTTGAATCCTTAGACATGAAGTTATTATAGTCTTCCACTTGATGAACATTATGTTTGACATATTCAAACGCTACTTTTAACCGAGTAGTTATAAAGGGTATGATTGGCATGATCGGATTCACGTAGGGAAGAATAATAAGCTAAATGGATTTGTCCCTCCTCGGAGAGATGTCAAGCTTGGGCCTCTCGTAGGAATGATGTTGATGAAATGTTCGGCCGGACTCAAATGAATTGATTGGATCAATGTCATTTGGATTATCAACATATTCGGAATTGAGAAAGTATTGAACAAAACAAGTTGACTCTTTGACCATGACTTGTGTTCAATGATATCGTGGACAAAAGGATTATGACATATTCTAAAGGAATGCGAACTTGTATCTAGTTATACTATTTGGGTAGGTATGACGGTTTGCTAGAACCTAATCATATCTTATGGGATCATGTTTGAGCCCATTGCCAACTTAGTATAATCCTAGAGGGTCACACACAATAGAACGAATCTTTAAAAGGGACTATATTGGAATTTTGGAAATTCTGGACATTCTGAAGAGTGGGCGACCGCACAGTATTGACTGGGCGGCCGCACACTTAGGACAGTTTTGTACCAGTTTTGCTTCAGATAGTTGTGCGACCGCACAGATGATTTTGGGCGGCCGCACAGTGCTGTCGGGTGGCAGATTCCTAATTTGATTTGGAAACGAATTTTGGAAGGATTTTGACACAAGTTTCCTATTTGGAATAGGTCATACTTGTGTATAAAAGACCAAATTCGGCCAGCACTCTAGGCTAATGATTTTGTGAGTCTCAAAGAGTTTGAGAGAAGTTTTATTTTATTCTAAGACATTCTTGGTTGAAGAACAAAATAATACACAAAACAAATTCCATATAGTTCTTTTGATTGTGGAAAAGTGTTTCACAATTTGGTCTAGCAACCAAGATCAAAGAAGCTCCTTTGATATTCGTTCGAAGTGTGGATACCGCTAGAGGGTGAAAATCATCATCTTCAAAGTTCGTGTTCAAGCTTTGTGATCGTGATCAAGTCTTCAAATCTCCACCAAAGACCAAGAGAAAATTGGATAGCCATCAAGGGTTAGTTTTATCCTATATTCATTTTATTGTATTTGATTTAATCATATGAACGGATCTATGGGCTTTGGGTTTCAAAATTTTAAATGCTTAATTCCGCTGCGCATGTTTGATCGAAACCCAACAGAAGAGTTCCAAGCAAAGTACAACCGCTGATTCTACAACAGAAGCTGAGTATATTGCTGCATCGGATGCTGCAAAGGAAGCTGTTTGGATTAAGAAGTTCATAACTGAACTTGAAGTGGTTCCTAGTATTGCTAATCCAATAGATCTTTATTGCGACAATAATGGTGCTATTGCTCAAGCAAAAGAACCAAGAGCACATCAGAAATCCAAACACATACTTAGGCGTTTTCATATCATTCGAGAGATCGTTGATAGGGGAGACGTAAATATATGCAGAGTACCGACTGATGACAATGTTGCGGACCCGCTAACAAAGGGACTTCCACAAGCTAAACATGATGGTCATGTTAGGTCCATGGGTATTAGATACATGGGAGATTGGGCCTAGGGCAAGTGGGAGATTTTTGTAGTGGTGCCCTAGGCGCGTTTAATAAACGTTGTAATTGTTATCATTTATTTCATATCAATAAAGAGATGTTTTGATTATTATTGTTGTTCATGTTTACTTATAATAATCCCCGTCCCTAATACTTGTTAAGCACTAGTATAAAGGCTAAATGATCATGGGATGATCATGTTAGATTTATGGGTACTTGTTTGGAACAAGGTACTGGACATGACCCGCTGTATGAGATTTATGTCATGGTCTATGTCGTACATATATCTCATATTAGTTATGTCATTTGAATCCTTAGACATGAAGTTATTATAGTCTTCCACTTGATGAACATTGTGTTTGACATATTCAAACGCTACCTTAACACGGTAGTTATAAAGGGTATGATTGGCATAATCAGATTCCCGTTGGGAAGAATAATAAGCTAAATGGATTTGTCCCTCCACGGAGAGATGTCAGGCTTGGGCCCCTCGAAGGAATGATGTTGATGTAATGTTCGGCCGGACTCAAATAGATTGATTGGATCAACAGCATTTGAATTATCAACATATTCGGAATCGAGAAAGTATTGAACAAGACAAGTTGACTGTTTGACCATGACTTGTGTTCAATGACATCGTGGACAAAGGGATTGTGACATATTCTAAAGGAATGCGAACTTGTATCTAGTTATGCTATTTGGGTAGGTATGACGGTTTGCTAGAACCTAATCATATCTTATGGGATCACGTTTGAGCCCATTGCCAACTTAGTATAATCCTAGAGGGTCACACACAATAGAACGAATCTTAAATAAAAGGACTGTATTGGAATTTAGGGTCGAAGGACCTCAAGGGAATTTCTGGAATTATTCTGGTCCTCCTGGTCAACCAAGCGGGCGCTTGGGTTGAACCAGGCGGGCGCCTGAATAAGCCGGAAAAGGCCTTGACCTTCTGCCCAAATGAGCGGGCGCTCGGGTGGTACCGGGCGGGCGCCTGGTCTTGCCGACAGGAAAATTCCTAATTTGATTAGGAAAGGTTTTTGGCACAAGTTACCTATTTGGAATAGGTCTTAATTGTGTATAAAAACCCCAATTCGGCCAGACCATATTTACAAGTGCTTTTGTGAGTCTCAAAGAGTTTGAGAGAGATTTTATTTTGTTCTAAGATATCATTGATTGAGGAACAAAATAATTCACAAAATAAATTCCATATAGTTCTTTATTGTATTGTGAAAGTATGTTTCATAATATTGGTCTAGCAACCAAGATCAAAGAAGCTCCTTTGATATTCGTTCGAAGTGTGGATAGCGCTAGAGGGTGAATTTTATCATCTTACAAAGTTCGTGATTTGTTCGTGATAAAGCTTCAAGATCTCCAAAAGATCAAGAGAAAATTTATAGCCATCAAGGGTTAGTTATTCCTCTATTCATCTTGTTGTATTTGATTTAATCATATGAACGGATCCATGGCTTTGGGTTTTCTTAAAATTTTAATTGCTATATTCCGCTGCGCATGTTACTTGGAAACCCAACACCTTGGTCGTGCGGTCCTCTGTCAAGCTGTGGACCTCGATCATCTGGACAAATTGAAGAAAGAGTTGGCCTCTCCTACTGTTCTCCGGGACCGCATGGGTCTGGTCATTTCTGAGGTATTGTTTAGGGATCTGATCCTCCTCGTTTTTGATTTTTGTTCTTCTGGATTCTTACTTGTAATTTTTTCTGTAGCTCTCCACTCTGGCCGTTCGCCTGTCCCAAACTGGCGAGGAGTTGGAGGATCGGGCAAATAATAAGGCGTCGACCTTGGTTGAGAGGGAGAAAGAACTGGCCGCCCGCAATAAGGAGTTGGAAGAGGAGAAAAAGAGAGCTGCTGCCGCTGAAAAGTTAGCTGAGGAGAGCCAGGGGGAGGTTAAAAGGGTTGAGGCTGCCCTAAAGGTTGAACAAGAACGGGCTGACAAGGTCCAGGATGAATTGGGCCTCTCTATAGGTCGCACAAGGGAGGCTCAAGCCCGTGTCAACGATTTGGAGCAGGAATTGGCTCAGCTCAAGGAGAAGCTCGCTTCGTCCAGCTCGTCAAGCAAACAGGCTATCATTGATGAGTATGAAAGATCTGAGGAGTATGAGGAGAAGTTGGTGGCCAAAGCTTTCCCTTACTAGAAGTCTAGTCATAGGCACGGGCTGAGGGATGCCTATGGTCGGGGGTTTCTCCCTTAAGACCTCGAGGCTCTGGCTGATTTAGTGGAGTCATCTAACGTTCAATTCAACGACTTCGCCCGAAAAGCCCATGCCATGATTCTTTTCAATCAAGAGGAGCTGGACCAACTAGCTGGAGAGGATGAGACGGACAAGAAATATCTGTGGGTCGCTCCCGAGCTACTACCCATAAATGTTGATATTGTTTTGGCGAGGAGGGAAACCGAGCTTGCTCGTGAAGAGAGTGAGGCCATGATTGATGAATTGACTGGGGAAGACGATGAGCAGGCCACTGCCTAGCTTAGTACTTTTCTTTTTGTAGTTAATGTGTTATCATGTAAGCCATTGGGGTCGGCTATTGGCCCCTATAGTAAATGAAACCTCTTTTCAAGTCGTTATTGTGTTGTTTGTCAATTTGTTTGGAAACGAGTTGTGCGTCACCAGCTTAGAGCAAGGCTTGAGCTCGTTTAGAACGAGCAGTGTGTTGCCTGCATGGGGCAGGACTTAACCAATGTGCTTGCTAGGAGCAAGGCTTGAGCTCATTTGGAACGAGCAGTGTGTTGCCGGCACGGGGCAGGACTTAACCAGCGTGCTTGCTAGGAGCAAGGCTTGAGCTCGTTTGGAACGAGCAGTATGTTGCCGTCACGGGGCAGGACTTAACCAATGTGCTTGCTAGGAGCAAGGCTTGAGATCGTTTGGAACGAGCTGTGTGTTGCCTGCACGGGGCATGACTTAACCAATATGCTTGCTAGGAGCAAGGCTTGAGCTCGTTTGGTCGTGATAATTCTTGGTTTTCTGCTTATAGTTCAACAACCTAAGATGAGCATCCAGCCTTCTTTCATTAAGTAGTCTAGGTCGGTCCTTCTCCTTATTTCATTCAAACCTTCGTCGAAGAAAGACACACGAGCTGTAGGGAGCGCGAGTTCGGCTGGTGCCATGGCTTCCGAACCGTAGGTCAGAGCAAAGGGGTCTCTCCGGTGGGTCCCCTGGTTGTGGTCCGAATTTCCCAGAGGGTGAGGGGGAGCTCGTCCACCCACTTCCCAGCTCGTCCTGTCAGGTTTCTGTGAAGAGCATGCATCACTAACTTGTTTGCGGCTTTAGCCTGTCCGTTCCTTTGGGGGTATGATACTGATGACTTTGTGTGTTTAACCCCGAGGCGAGCACATCTGCAGTGAACCGATATGAGAACTACAAGCCCCTGTCTGAAACAATGTGCTTAGGCACTCCGAAACGACACCATATATGATCATGCACAAAATTCAGCACGTTTTCTTCGGTGATTTCTGCCAGCGCTTTGGCTTCTATCCATTTTGTAAAGTAATCAACTGTCACCACGGCATATTTCAATTTTCCTCGGGCCAAGGGAAATGGTCCAATCATGTCTATTCCCCACATGTGGAATGGCCAACAACCAACGACAGGAGTTTGCTCGGTGGCAGGAAGCCGGGGAATGTCTGCATATCTCTGACACTTATCACACTTTTGACATATTCAACGGCCTCTTTCCTCATAGTGGGCCAGTAATAGCCCAAGGTTATGATTTTCTCTGCCAGGGTCCTAGCACCTGGGTGGCCCCCACATACTCCCTCGTGCACTTCCTCCATCAGGCTCAGGGTTTGTTCAGGTGGTACTCACCTTAATATCGGCTTGACAAACGACCTCCTGTACAACACACCTTCAACCACGGTAAACCGAGGAGCTTTCCTTTTCACTATTTTCGCCCTTTCTTCGTCCTCGGGGAGCTCCTCCTTCTCGATGAAGTTCTTGAGGTCGTCAACCCAGTTGGGCAGTCTTTCGCTCACTTCGCCAATTTCCATTATCTGGGTCCTCTCAATAGCTGGTTTCTCCAGAAACTCAATCCATTTGGGCTGATCTACTTCCTCGGTTTCCATTGTTGCCAGTTTAGAGAGTAAGTCTGCTCGGGTATTGTCTTTTCGAGATACCTGGACGATCTGCCAAAATTCAAAAGTTTTCACCAACTCTAAGACCAAGTCTTTGTAATTTGAGAGGACATGATTGATGGCCTCATATTCCCCCTTTAACTGGTTCACAACGAGCTGGGAATCGGTGTGAGCCTGAAGTTTTGAGACTCCTATGTGCTTTGCCAGGTCGATTCCTGCTATCAGTGCTTCGTATTCAGCCTGATTGTTTGAGGTTGAGAATTTGAACCTCAGTATTTTCTCGATGCTCTCGCTATTACCGGGCTCGAGTAGGATTACTCCCGCAGCACAATTCTTTGCCGCCGACCCGTCAGCGAAAAGTAGCCAGCAATTGGACGGTACATTTGTGCTCCCTGGTTGCCCGGGCTCGACTTCTGGAGGTGGTCGATCACCATCAAGGCTAAAGTTCGTCTCTACTATAAAGTCAGCTAGAGATTGAGCCTGCAGAGTTTTCCTCGGCTGGTAGGAGATATCAAACTCCGTCAATTCGATCGACCAATTGAGTAACCGACCTGAACTGTCGGGCTTTTGCAGTATCTTTCTCAATAGAGCATTTGAATAAAAAACGATCGGGTTTGCGGAGAAGTATGCCCTCTATTTCTGAGCAGCAATCACCACGGCATACGCTAACTTTTCCGCGTTGAAGTAGCGGGCTTCCACCCCATTCAATTCTTTGCGAACGTAGAATACAGGCTTCATTCCCTTGTCCTCCCTCGCTAGGACTGCTGCAACAGCTCGGTCCGTTGCGGCCAGATAAACATACCAGGTCTCCCCCAAAACCGGGCTACTGAGTATCGGCGGTTGACTCAAGTACACTTTTAGCTCTCGGAAATCTTCTGAGCACTCCTCCGTCCATTTGAATTCCTTGCCACCTTTGAGGGTTTTAAAGAATGGGAGAGATCGTTCGGCCGACTTGGCGATGAATCGACCTAGGGCTGCCACCCGACCGTTAAGCCTCTGAACTTCTTTGACTTACGCTGGCTCCTTCATGTTTAGGAGTGCAGAGATCTTTTCGGGATTCGCTTGAATTCCTCTTTGGGATACCATAAAGCCCAGAAATTTCCCCGCGGTTACTCCGAACACGTACTTGTTAGGGTTTAATTTCATCTCGTTAGCTCGAAGGGTTGAGAACGTTTCAAACAGGTCGGGGCAGTGGTCCCCTTCTTTTGTTTTGATCACCATGTCATCCACATACGCCTCCATGTTTCTACCAAGTTGGGCTTTGAAGACCCTGCTCACCATCCGCTGGTAGGTTGCCCCCGCATTTTTCAGGTCAAAAGGCATCTTTTTGTAGCAGTAGGTCCCTTCGCTTGTCTGGAAGGCATTTTTCTCAATATCCTGCTCGGCCATTTTTATCTGGTGATAGCCTGAATAGGCGTCCAGAAAGCTTAAGGTCTTGTGACCAGCAATAGAATCAACGAGCTTATCTATCCTAGGTAAGGGGAAGCAATCCTTGGGACAGGCCTTGTTGAGGTCGGTAAAGTCCACGCACATCATCCATTTTCCGTTGGCTTTCTTTACCATGACCACGTTGGCTAACCATCTTGATTATCCCAGCTCGCAATAACTTGTTTACCTCTTCTCTGATGGCCTGCTGTTTGTCTGACGAAAACGCTCTCCATTTTTGCTTAACCGGTCTGAATCCTGGGTCGACATTGAGCTCGTGCACGGCTATCTCTTCCCTAATTCCTCTCATATCTTCCACCTGCCACGCGAAGATATCGGTGCTAGCACGCAAGAGATTAAGCAGGTTGGCTCGTTCTCCTGGAGTCAGTTGCTTCCCAATCTTAACTTTCTTCTCGGGAAAAGAGGGGTTGATTACGACCTCCTTTAGTTCATCGATAGGTTTCAGCTCGGGCCCTTCCCTGAATTGTAAGGTGTCCACGATGATGTCCATTATTTTCTCAACTTCCTCTTCTACGATGCCCAGAGCTTCCTCATTGATCTTGTTGCTTACTTCCTTCTTGAGATCGATGATTTCCCTGGAAATTTCCTCGTTGGTTTTTACTTCCTTCGTAACCCCAATGTTCATAGCTTCTCGGGTTTTGACCGTCTTGGAGATGGTCATTTTCTCCTCGGGTGTATCTAGCTCATATTTCCTCTTTGCCTTCCTCGTTTCTACAACATACTCCAGAAACTCCCTGGCTCGTCCCCAAAGACACCCTATTCCTGCTGGTGTGGGGAACTTAACTCGTTGATGGGGCAGAGAGACAACCATACCGAGTCTCACTTGACTAGGAATTCCCAAGATTGCGTGGTAGTCGCTGCTGACGTTGATGACCATGAAGGTTACCAGCTCTTGCACTTTGTAAGGAACAGTGCCGAGTTCAACCAGCAGCTCCACCGTGCCCTTCACATCAACTTTTTGGTTGGTAAAACCCTCTAAGCGACCAGCGTACGGGATGAGCATACCATTAGATAGCTCCATATCTTTGAAGCTTTTATAGAAGAGTACATCCGAGCTGCTCCTGTGTCAATGAGGAGTCTGTCGGCGATGCAATTGTCGATTTGTCCTTCCAACACGATGGGTTGCTCCCGGGCTGTTCGACTGGCCGCGAGCTCGTTTGGGGAGAAGGAGATGGTCTCTTCCTTGTTATTCCACGCGGGTACAAAACCACTTTTTTCAGACTGTAAATCTGGCTCTTCAGGGCTGTGATGGACAACGCCTCGTCGCTGATGACACCAATTTTCTTACGAGGAGCCCGCTCCTAGTAGTGTTCGTCAGCCTTTCCTTTGTGTTCCCGCTCCCTTTTACCGTCCTTCTTGATGAACCGCTCAAGTTCTCCCAAATCAACTCGCTGTTGAATAGCCTTTTCAGAGCTAAGAAACTCTCTGTTACATGGCCACAATCTCTGTGGAAGGAACACCATTTCCCCGTGGCGCGCCTGGATTCCTCATGTCCCTACATAGGACGAGGTGGATCTAGCTCGACTACATTCATAATCTCTTTCCTCGTTCTGGTTAATGGGGTGAAATTCTCCACTTTGTCCTCTTTAAGTTTGGTTCTGCGACTATAGCGTTCCGTCCCACGACTTCGGTTTTTTCCTCGGCGAGAGTGATAGTCCTTCTCCTCATAACTCTTCTTGTCATCTTCTGTACCAGACTCGGCTCGTCCCTTTCCCTTGTCCTTGCTTGGCTCTTTCTTAAGGGCCAGCTCAGCTAGAGCAACTCGGTAGGCTCGCTCGTACATGTCCCCTTTTGTCTCTGGGGGTCTTACATCAAACTCAAACTTGAGCTTCGGGTCTCCCATGCCGGCGGTAAAGCAAACCATTACCATATCATCAGTGATGCCCTCAATTTGCTCGGCAAGGGTTCTAAACCTTTGATAGAAACTCATGCTCGTTTCATTCTCTCCCTGCTTCACGTTGGCCAAGTCGGTGGGTCGCTTCTTGTGATCGCCTGACGTAGAGAATTTTTCAACAAACTTTTTCCTTAGCTCGTCCCAACTGTCAATGCTGCCCGGAGGTAGAGCTCGGAACCAAGCCAGTGCGGGCCCATTTAACGTACTGACCATTGCCTTGCAGAGCACATCGTCATCATGAGACACTAAGGCCATGATGGCCTAAAAGGTGTGGATATGATCACGGGCATCCTCTGACCCTGTGTATCTGCTTAGTGATGGGAGCTTCAAGGTAGGCTGAGGGGGGCTCTCAAGAATCCACTGAGAAAACGGGGCCATGGTATTTGCCAACTTGGTTGTCATTTTCTTTGCTTTCTCCATTTCATGTACTCGCCTCTACAAGTCCAGGATTATGGCATCTCTGGCGCTTGGGTTCCTAGATCGTGACGACTCTTGATCATCCTCGGTTCCGAGTTGAGAACGGCGGACTGAGGGATTGCGCCGTGGTGGGGGATTAAGGTTGTCGATGCGAGGTGGTGGTGGAACTGTTCCTTGGCCTTGAGTATTGCCCGCTCTGAGGCCCCCAGCGCGGGCCTCCTGCCGATGTCCCCGTTGCGATGAGACTTCTTGTTCCAGATCTAGAATCCCGTCAGCATTCATCATGGCATTCATGTTCGTCAGAGGTGGGTTGCCACAAGGCTGTAGAGGAACACGTGGCATAGAGGGCAAAGGTGGTAAATTCGCCATGTTCTCGGGGCCTAGGGATTCCAAGGCTCCGTACATCTCTTGAATTTGTAACAACAGACCCAGACGGTAGTTTACCGCCGCCGCCTATCCAGTTGTCGCTGCGGCTGGATGCACAACACTAGGTCCGGCCTCGTCATAGGGAACGGTAGTAGTACGCTGAGCATAGATCACCGGAGGGTTTCTGGGCATGTTTAGCCGGTCATCGGTGGGGCGGGTCGCCGCCGGCGGCACGCCGTCTCTCATTTCATCTGTCTGGAGTGGTACATTTCCAACCTGTGAGCCCAGGCGGGCGGCCTGAGCTCTGGTCAGAACTCTGGTAGGCGGCTGAAGAGAGGGTTGGAAAGGTTGGGAATCTCCCGGAGCAGTGAAGACTCCGGGAACATGAGGGTATTCAGAATGAGTGCGCTCGGAATTTGCCGCCATTACGATCGTCGGAACAACAAAAGCAAGGAACAAAGTGAAGTTCTCCGGAATTGCTCAGGTCTAACAAGCTATCTCAAATTTCCCGGCAATGGCACCAATTGATCGAGCATAAAATGTGATCAAGGCCGGAACAGCGGTTTGGATACCTAGAAAGCTTGTTAAACCTGCAAAACGAACACCGTGAGCTTAGCCGGGGTTGCACCGGCGAAGACCCTCCGGCGTGAGAATAAATCAGTCCGTTCAAGAATAGAGATATGGAGAGTGAGAAAAGGAGCGAGAGAGTCCACCCTAGAAATGGCTGTTGGAGCCCCTTTTTATACTGAGTTGGCTTGCCCTCCAAGTTGAAGATGAGGTGAGGTCAGCGTGTCCTTTCATAAGGTAATCTAGGTCATCCTTATCCATAGTAGGGTTTTGAGTGGGAGGCCGAAGCCCAAAGAGCCTTGCTGGGCTGGACCCGAGTAGATATAGGTCGTACTTGGGCTCTTCCAGATCTTATGTCAAAGCATTAACTCGTCGGGCCGAGGGGCGAGCAGAACGGGTAGGCAGAGGCTTTGAGTTAACGTAGCTGGTTAGGTGAACTTTCTCAGAGAAGCCCTACGTCGATGGTTCTAACTCGGTGGATCATGCGAGCTGGATCGTGTCATTCGCTCGGTGGACCAGGCGAGCTGGCCCTTATCTTTTTCAGGAGATACTACTTGACCTCTTCTAGATCGGTAAGCGAGCTGGGCTGAAGGTTCGAGCCCAACTTGTGGCCGGGCACGACAAATGCGGGCCAGCCCGTATGGGTAATCCCTTTCATATATATATGAATTTTTACTCTTTTTTTAAAGAAGAAAAGTAACATTTTCTAGTTAAAAATATTATATTCATCTATATAAAAAATTATAATCATATATTCACTTTGCTACACTTCAAATGTTATTTTTTTTAACCACAAAAACTATCAAACAATTTAAATTTTCTTGTAAAACTGCTGTTACATTTGACTGTAAAAAGTGTTACGTTTTGAAGATGAAACTGTTACTTTTATCAGAACAGAGTGTTACATCTCAGCTGACAAGCAGCTCAAACTTTTTGTGTGTAAAAAAAATATGTTTTTTTTAAAAAAAAAAAATCAAACCATATCATGACCTATCTAGTTTGATTCGTCTCGTCGAGACGAACACAACGGTATTTTTTAAAAAAAATCCGACTTATAAATACCAAGATATAGCATTTTAAAGTTATTGGAGGTTTTTTCTTTTTAAGCTTGCCACGTGTCGCGATCTGGGAGGATGGGAAAGGCTGGGCCGGGTGGGTTGTCTGGGCTGGGCGGGTTGACCCGTGGGTTTGGCCCGTTGCACATGGTGCAACTAGGGATGACCAAACACGGTTCCGGTTCGGAACCGCCGGTTCCGGTTCGGCTTTTATGTGAACCTTAACCGGCCCTTGGTTACACCGGTACCGGTTGTCACAATACGGTTCCGGTTCGGTTCCGGTCCGGTTCGGTTCCACGGTTTATTTTTTGATGGTTTTTTAACGGTTAATTCTGATGAAACTGTTAGAAATCGGTCAAAAACACATTTTTATTATTTTCATTCACTGATTTTGGCAAAAAAATCAGTCAAAACACAACTTTTCTTGTCAACTTTCCATTAGTAACGGTTAATTCTAATGAAACTGTTAGAAATCTAATGATTTTGATAGTTTTTTAACGGTTTTACTGACGGTTCAGACGGTTCCGGTTCGCGGTTTGGTTGGGCGGTTCGGATCCTCCGGTTCACGGTTTTTTGGGGGGTTGAACCTTAACCGGCCTTATCCAAAACGGTTCCGGTTTTCGTGGCGGTTCATGGCGGTTACGGTTTTTTCGGTTCCGGGCCGGTTCGACGGTTCCGGTCCGGTTCCGGTCCGGTTTGGCCATCCCTAGGTGCAACTGGTTGAAACATTTACTTTAGAGTTGAGAAATTAAGGATATAATGTAACGACCCGAAAACCCGCCTCTACTTCTTAGTAATAAATATTTAATTATTTATTTATTTCTTATTTATTTATTTAAATTATTTATTTATTTAAATAATTATGTGTGCATTTTGTGTTCCATAATATTTTATGTCTAGCATTTTAATTGATCGTTTGTGCTAGTGTGGAATTTATTGGGTCTTAGTTGATAGTAGGGAAATGGATTTTATTGTTCCTAGTTGGGTCTAGAGGGGGCCTAGGTGTAACATTTTGATTTAATAATCATCCTCCTCCTCCCTCCTCACCCAATCACCAAACACACACACACATAGTGAAATTACTCCCTCTCTCTTCCATTGTTGCCAAGGTAAGAACTCCTCCCTCTCTCCTCATTTTGATCATCTTCTATTCATTATTTTTTATTGCTCATTTTATGAAAATGTTTAGATCGTCGCTAGGATCGTTTATATCCAAGAAAATTCGAATTTCGTCATCTTTGATAAATTCCAAGTAAGTTACTTTTCCCCCATTTTTATGCTAAAATGTTCATCTTTAGTTTATGTAATGCTTTAGTTCATATATATGTTATTTTGGTTGAGTTTGGAATTTATTTGTATTTTTGTTCATCTTTTGTGATTTTTGAGAATGTTGGGATCAAATCTTGGTTTGGGTTGTTAAATGATGTTATGTGAGTTAATTTTAGGCTTAGAAGTCATGTTGGCATTTGGGTAAACTAGTTGGAAGTGTTGGTGTTGATTTGGGTTACAATAGTGAATTTTGGTGTTCATTTTCGGGTTGAAAAACCCAGCTGATTTTCTACCCAGCTCGCCGACCGAGCGCCTGCCCGGGTTGAGCCAGGCGCCCGCCCACCTGGCCAATTTCCTTCTACCAACCCTCTGCCTAAATGAGCGCCCGCCTGACCCTTAGCGAGCGCCCGCCCGCCCCCTGTTTCTGGAAATCTTCTTTTTGGTTGTTTAAAACTAGGTTGCTTCCTTAGTTTAAGTTTTATTACTCTAATTAACTTAAGTTAACATCGTGGAACACTTTATTATTTGAAATGGTTCCGTTGTGAACAATTGTGTTATGGGATCGGTCTAAGTATTGTTGGAGAATGCTTGGGCATCTTGTGACGTATTCATGATTATTCCAATCGAATTGATTTTAGGTTAAAGCTTGGTTTATGTTTTAGGGGATATCTTATAGTATCTAGAGGGTTATTAGGGAATACCAAAGTGTTGGGTTTGGTCCGTTTGTGATCATGTATGAATAAGTGTAACCTATTGGGTTCGTTTGGAGATGTTGTTGGACTCTTTTATGAGAAACTTCTTGTATTCGTTATTGTTGATCTCTTCATGAGTAACTGTTTGCATCTTTTGTGATGATCTTGGCTTGGTTCCCTACTTTGGAATCATTGCCCCGTTTTTGTTTCAAGCGAGTATTTATTACTATGTGCTTGTTTAAAGTCCAGCTGGCATTTGTGGTTGTGTCGGGCGATGGGGAAGATTATAATGGCAACGAGCTGAGTCCATTATAATGTGATCCATTGTTTTGCCCTTATTTTTCCTCTTCCAGATTGGCCTTGGTTGGGATGAGCTAGCTTCCTTCGGAAGTAGTCTAGCTAACTTTTTGGGTTTTGACTTTGTGTCATCTCCCCTGTCCTTTGTGACATGTTACATTGTTATCGTTCCGGTACTGGGGTTGTCATCTTCAGCTGTTTATGCTACTATGAAGATGGTTTGATGGGTTGATTGATTGATTGGTCGGTTCTGACCGGGGTTCTCTTCAGCTGTTATGCTGCTATTGTTGATTGGTTTATCGGTTGAAGCTGCGCAGCGATTGTTCTATCAGTTTGGTGAAACCTTGGCTCGGTATCCTTTGTAACGTGTTTATTTCATTCTTATGTGCTGCATGATGAGCTGGTCGTTATTTCCAATCGGTATGGGACGGTTGGCGATAGGGAGCCTCTCATTTGTTGTTATGTGATTGTACATTATGAATGCTTATTGTTATATTGCTGTTCATGACAGCATGGCACTTAGATGCATTTAGTAGCTTACTGAGATTTTATCTCACCCAGTTTCTTTTTATCTTTGTTGTTTTCCTTAACCCCCCCCCCCCCCCAGGAAAGCAAGTGGTAGCGTTGTGAGTTCCGTTGTAGCGGGAATCTTCTGAGCAGGTTG
This sequence comes from Campanula takesimana, assembly GCA_026119855.1. Lineage (NCBI taxonomy): Eukaryota > Viridiplantae > Streptophyta > Magnoliopsida > Asterales > Campanulaceae > Campanula > Campanula takesimana. Next base: position 224,010 of record JAOWBW010000605.1, on the reverse strand, counting down.
ATCGCCTTTGGGATAGTTGCTCTTTGGAGCCTTTATGTATATTTTTGTGGGTTCGTAGTCGTTCAGTGTTTGTATATACGGTTGTACTTTGGGTATTTTTTGTTAATAGTTGTTCTCGCTTCCGCGTTTGTTTCTAGGCTCCGAGTTATTATCTCGTTGAGGTGTTGTTTGATGGTATTGGTTTCATAGTTGAATTCACGCCCCGATTTGGTATTTAGCATTTTTGGAGATGTTCATTATGTAAATTTTATATTTATGGATTTTTAGAATTTTCCGGGGCGTGACAGTTGGTATCAGAGCAATGGTTTTAGATCTTGAAAGAGAATAAGAACTCTGATATTGAATAGGTTTCAATACTTGGATGATACAAGTTTGAGCGGTTTAGAAAACTAAGTTTTCATGAAAGATGAGGTTAAGGTAGAAGTTGGTTGAGTTATAAGTCGTGATATTGACGTCGAGTGTTCCTTCTCTTGTGGTATATCAAGTATAGGATTGACGCTAATAGTGTGGTTCCATTGGGGTTAGTTGGTTCGAAGATGGAGAGTGTGAGTCTTGGAGGACTTGGCGTGTCTGTTTTGTAAGTGGATGATGTTTCGTGCTGTTTGCGCATGTTTGTCCTCATTCGGTGATTTATGATGAAGTGTATTCTCGAATACGAATTTTCGTGATTTCTTGCGGTGTATAAGGTGATTTAGTTATGTCACCTATTCAGGGTATTGACGAGTTGAGTAGTATGTTTTGGCTTTCTATGTGTCCCGAATCTCTTGGTTGCCATTGATTGGTAGTGAGTATTTCTATACTAGTTTGTGTGACTTTGTTTAGAAGCATACTAGGTATATATATATATATATAATGTTTAGGTTCTATATTGAAAATCAGAAAAAAATCTTTATTATAAGGTTGTGCTGGGAATTTAGCTTATTTAGTTGGCAATACGAATGTTGAAGTCTTGAGTATAATTTATATTGGGTGCGATATGTCGCTTGACCGATAGGGAACTTGGGTTATATGATGAGTTGATATGGGCTATAATACTGATAGGTTAATCAGTGAACATATAGTATCGGTTGGGTTAAAAGAGTTAAAGATTCAATTTGAGAATTTCTTGATAGGAGATTTTCTTTACTTTTAGTACATCTACGTGAGTGCATCGGAATTGTTTAGTATGAGGAAATACTTAAATTATTATGGGTTATATTAAGAAGTTGAGTTATGATACTTTTGGGATCATTTCAGTACATGACTGGAGTTGAGTTAAAGCAAAATGAGTTATGAGTATATTGTGGGAATTGTAATCATCAATGATGGTAAGCGCGTTAAGTTTAAAGGACTAGACATATTTAGCGAAGGTGAGGATTCCTCGAACAATATTAAACGCATTTTTGGGTTTTAGTGAACAGTTGTCACATGGTTCTGAATCTTTTCTTGGTGGCGTCCTCGTTTGGATTAAGGATTTGTAAAGGAAAGTGAGTATAGGTACTTTGGCATATTAAAGGATACTATGATTCTGTATTGGGACGGAGCAGTTATTGAATATTTCGGATTATTAGTGATCATTTGTAATATCTTTTAGAGTTGTAAGTTGTAATATATTGATATTTATGAAAATAAAGATTGTGAAAATTTCGGATCGTTACAGTTGCTACTTTAATGGTAATCCTTGGAGATATAGTCACGCAGTGAACATATGGAGGAGGGGAAATTTCTTTAGCTTTTCATAGTTTAAGAAGTTGTGTAAGCTCGAAATTGTTTGATGTTTTGAATTTCTGGGAAGTAATATTAAGTATGCGATTTTCTAATGGAAGTATCTTTACAGTATAATTAGGGTTGTGAATAAGACAAGTTTGTAGTATCTCGAGAATTATGTTTAAGAGAAATTTGGATTCTTCAATTTTGGCCTTGGGTATGGATTTTAGTTAGGAGTGAAGATAGTGATTGAAGAAGGTTCGGTACGAGAGATTACTATGTTGTAAGCATTATTTAAGTTTACTATATGATGGGTTAAAGTGGGTAATTGGAAAATTCGGGAGGAGACGGAACTAAAGTAACCGTTGCTATTGGACCATTCGGGTAAATATTCCAAAATTCGGGCCAATAAATAGAGCTATCTATGACTAGGGATTGATTGTGGTTTTATTGATATCGCCTTAGCAAGCTATAGTTGTTTTTATGGGACTAAGTTTAGAAATGATGTTAACAGGTTATCAATGTTGGATAGTTATATGTTCTTCGAAAAGATAAGTATGAGGTAATGCAAGTAGTTTGAGAAATTCAAAGCTTATGACTGTATTATGTTTCATCTCATGAGGAAGTGAGTGTGGTAGTGGAATCTCATTTGATCGGATAGTTGATGACGGTAAAATTTTTTGAGTATATCATTGAGTCATTGGGTGACAATAATCGTTAACCCTATTCCTTCTCTTATTTGTTCGGGTAGTAGTATGATTACTTGGGATGATGTCTAGATCGTCAATGCGTACGGATGAACCGGAAAAGTAAAATTTATGGATGTTGATGATTTAAGGGTTGATGGAGAGCGTAGTGCTAATTAGGATCAAATCAGCTATGTTTCATAGTTGGTGATCAAGTGTTAGTCGTGGGAATTTGAAATCCCGGATGAAAGAAGAAGTTGACTTTAGAATGTTTAATATGAGTATACCTGGGATATGTATGTGATTAATATATGTTGGTTTATTTGAGTCATGTAGACTATGTCTGAAAATTTTGATAGGTACTCGATTGGGGTTACGAGTGCTATATGAGAATCGATATTGTGTAGCCTCGTTGTGACTGCGTGTTATGATTGTGATAAGTGAATTCGCGGGCGAATTCTTTTTAAGGAGGGTAGATTGTAACGACCTGAAAACCCGCCTCTACTTCTTAGTAATAAATATTTAATTATTTATTTATTTCTTATTTATTTATTTAAATTATTTATTTATTTAAATAATTATGTGTACATTTTGTGTTCCATAATATTTTATGTCTAGCATTTTAATTGATCGTTTGTGCTAGTGTGAAATTTATTGGGTCTTAGTTGATAGTATGGAAATGGATTTTATTGTTCCTAGTTGGGTCTAGAGGGGGCCTAGGTGTAACATTTTTATTTAATAATCATCCTCCTCCTCCCTCCTCACCCAATCACCAAACACACACACACATAGTGAAATTACTCCCTCTCTCTTCCATTGTTGCCAAGGTAAGAACTCCTCCCTCTCTCCTCATTTTGATCATCTTCTATTCATTATTTTTATTGCTCATTTTATGAAAAATGTTTAGATCGTCGCTAGGATCGTTTATATCCAAGAAAATTCGAATTTCGCCATCTTTGATAAATTCCAAGTAAGTTACTTTTCCCCCATTTTTATGCTAAAATGTTCATCTTTAGTTTATGTAATGCTTTAGTTCATATATATGTTATTTTGGTTGAGTTTGGAATTTATTTGTATTTTTGTTCATCTTTTGTGATTTTTGAGAATGTTGGGATCAAATCTTGGTTTGGGTTGTTAAATGATGTTATGTGAGTTAATTTTAGGCTTAGAAATCATGTTGGCATTTGGGTAAACTAGTTGGAAGTGTTGGTGTTGATTTGGGTTACAATAGTGAATTTTGGTGTTCATTTTCGGGTTGAAGAACCCAGCTGATTTTCTACCCAGCTCGCCGACCGAGCGCCCGCCCGGGTTGAGCCAGGCGCCCGCCCACCTGGCCAATTTCCTTCGACCAACCCTCTGCCTAAATGAGCGCCCGCCTGACCCTTAGCAAGCGCCCGCCCGCCCCCTGTTTCTGAAAATCTTCTTTTTGGTTGTTTAAAACTAGGTTGCTTCCTTAGTTTAAGTTTTATTACTCTAATTAACTTAAGTTAACATCGTGGAACACTTTATTATTTGAAATGGCTCCGTTGTGAACAATTGTGTTATGGGATCGGTCTAAGTATTGTTGGAGAATGCTTGGGCATCTTGTGACGTATTCATGATTATTCCAATCGAATTGATTTTAGGTTAAAGCTTGGTTTATGTTTTAGGGGATATCTTATAGTATCTAGAGGGTTATTAGGGAATACCAAAGTGTTGGGTTTGGTCCGTTTGTGATCATGTATGAATAAGTGTAACCTATTGGGTTCGTTTGGAGATGTTGTTGGACTCTTTTATGAGAAACTTCTTGTATTCGTTATTGTTGATCTCTTCATGAGTAACTGTTTGCATCTTTTGTGATGATCTTGGCTTGGTTCCCTACTTTGGAATCATTGTCCCGTTGTTGTTTCAAGCGAGTATTTATTACTATGTGCTTGTTTAAAGTCCAGCTGGCATTTGTGGTTGTGTCGGGCGATGGGGAAGATTATAATGGCAACGAGCTGAGTCCATTATAATGTGATCCATTGTTTTGCCCTTATTTTTCCTCTTCCAGATTGGTCTTGGTTGGGATGAGCTAGCTTCCTTCGGAAGTAGTCTAGCTAACTTTTTGGGTTTTGACTTTGTGTCATCTCTCCTGTCCTTTGTGACATGTTACATTGTTATGGTTCCGGTACCGGGGTTGTCATCTTCAGCTGTTTATGCTACTATGAAGATGGTTTAATGGGTTGATTGATTGATTGGTCGGTTCTGACCGGGGTTCTCTTCAGCTGTTATGCTGCTATTGTTGATTGGTTTATCGGTTGAAGCTGCGCAGCGATTGTTCTATCAGTTTGGTGAAACCTTGGCTCGGTATCCTTTGTAACGTGTTTATTTCAGTCTTATGTGCTGCATGATGAGCTGGTCGTTATTTCCAACCGGTATGGGACGGTTGGCGATAGGGAGCCTCTCATTTGTTGTTATGTGATTGTACACTATGAATGCTTATTGTTATATTGCTGTTCATGACAGCATGGCACTTAGATGCATTTATTAGCTTACTGAGATTTATCTCACCACGTTTCTTTTTATCTTTGTTGTTTTCCTTAACACCCCCCCCCCCCCCAGGAAAGCAAGTGGTAGCGTTGTGAGTTCCGTTGTAGCGGGAATCTTCTGAGGAGGTTGATCGCCTTTGGGATAGTTGCTCTTTGGAGCCTTTATGTATATTTTTGTGGGTTCGTAGTCGTTCAGTGTTTGTATATACGGTTGTACTTTGGGTATTTTTTGTTAATAGTTGTTCTTGCTTCCGCGTTTGTTTCTAAGCTCCGAGTTATTATCTCGTTGAGGTGTTGTTTGATGGTATTGGTTTCATAGTTGAATTCACGCGCCGGTTTGGTATTTAGCATTTTTGGAGATGTTCATTATGTAAATTTTATATTTATGGATTTTTAGAATTTTTCGGGGCTTGACATATAATATTATATTAAGAATGAAAGGTAGAGAAGAAGAGGGAGAATTAGTGGGGGTGGAAAGAGAATGGGTGGAGAATAATGAGTGGTTGGGAGGAAGAGAGAGAATGAGTGGAGGATTATAAAAGTAATAAAAATCTTCTATTTTTGGATTGTTGCAATTTTTGTGAAATACCCTAAATAACAAAATGTTGTACTCCCTCTGTCCCTAAATGAGTGTTCATTTTCAAGAAATCTTTGTCCCTAAATGAGTGTCTTTTTTTAACATAACTTTCTCCTTAAACATTTTTTTTCGAAATTTTTTTCACCGGTTTCTTTATACGTGCAAAACTAAAGGTTTGGAAAGGAGATTACAAGATTATATATGAATCGTTGTTACCAAATTGTTCAAAAAGTTGAGATTTTCAGTGTCCTTTAAAATGAAATTTGGACACTCATTTAGGGACAGAGGTAGTAACTTCTTTGGAAACGAAGGGAGTATGAGAATTTGTCATAAACAAATACAGTAAAAGAGAATGCGCGGATGAGGAGCGGAATCGTATAACCTTTTTATAAAGGTACTGTATTCACCAACGACTCAAAATACGAAATTTAAAATCTCAGCCGTTGGATCAGTGAAATGCCAGTATAATATGACCGTTAACAATCCAAACAACGACGTCGTATCACAAACTAAAGCGGAAACAAAGAAGGGATTTAGTCTATCAAAGTCCCCGTTCCTTCCCTCACACACCTCTGTATTTTCTATCAAAATTCAAAAAATTCCAAGAAACAAAAGGAATTTTCAGAGAGAGAGAGAGAATCAGAAAATTCGAGGGTGGCGTCCGAAATTTTAGAAGAGGGAGAGGCGAATAATAATAATAGCCGTCTCCAATCTTTCTTTTCATCACTGTTATCAAGTCTTGGTGGCGTCTTTGGCCATAATCACGATCAAGAAGAGGAGTCTGCTATGGATTCCAAAGCTGTTCTTCCAAGACATTGTCCACTAGGTACTCGAATTTTTAATTATTTTGAGGTTTTGTAATTTTTCTTGGTTTTTGTTCTTGTACGTGATCCCTCAAATTTGGGTTTTGTATTATGGATTTACAATCTGTTGTGACGTTTACTGAGTTCAAAAATTAATTTTTCTTCTCCATTGTTGTTGATTTGGGGTTTATACATTCACTGTGTTTCTTTACTGATTTGTCAAATAAGGGTTCTTGGAATTTTTTTATTGTTTGTGGGGTTTGGTTGCAATATGGTTGTTATTCAAGTAATTTTTATTTTTTGGTTGTATTGTGAGCAATTTTTAGTGGGTCTTCATCATTGGCCCAAATTCTATTATGTCATTTTCAAAGTTCAAAAATTGATTTTTCTTCTCTGTTGGGGATTGATATCTATGTTTTTGTTTTTGTTTTTTTTTAAAATGAACGGCTCCGGATGTTCTTGATCATCTATTATGTTGTACTCCCTCCATCCCAAAATAAATGTCCAAAATATTTTCAAATTTACTTTTGATTAAGAGCAAATTTGTTTGTTTGTTTTTTTTTTTTTTTTTTTCTGATATTCATTTTGGGACGGAAGGAGTAGCACAATGATGTTTCTGTAACTAATTTTGTAGGCATTTTGTTTGGTTTGCACGTATATGTTGAGTGTTGGAGATGAGGTTTAATTGTGGGTTTGACCGTTTCCTATGTTGATCGCTTTTTTGTTAGTCTTATTATAACTAGAATGGTCAATTTTGGCCTTTTGGGTTTGCTTGAGATGATTCTGTAGTGATTTTTCATTTCAATTTCTTGATTAATGGGGATAGTGTTTTTTTAATTTTTTTTATTTTTTTAGTGGTGATTCTTGATAATTTAATTTTTGGTTTCAATTTAGGGGATGAAGGGAAGCAGAAAAATGGACACGTTGATGGAAGAAATAATCGAAGGGTTCTGAAAGAAATTGGCAACCTTGTCAGAGGTCCGGCTGTTGAAGTAGGAAAGCCTCAAAATCAGCTTACACGCCCCGCCACTAGGTTTAACTCTCTCTTTCTCTCGAGTCTTGGTGGTGTTTGGTTTTATGAATGGATGGTATAAGATTTTCTTTTTCGCCTTTCAGAAGTTTATGTGCATTACTTGCTAACAAACAAGGGGAGGTTGAGAAGAACTCAAGGGTAAGTTCTTATCCATACATGTGAATATTTCTTAGTTTTATTTGCAATTTGAAAGAAACAAGGCAAATATTAATAAATAATATCCATCCGATCTCAGAAACCGCTTGCAGAGTTGGTTACAAATGGAGTAGGAGCTGTACAGAAGAAGGAATTGGAGAAGGAGAAACCCCATAAACAAGTTAATAATCCTAAGGATGAGAAAATCCTCATCATTAGTTCAAGAAAATCGAGGCCTGGATCCTCAAAGAAGACTGTTGAAAAGTCTCTCACCTCAATACTCTCTGCTCGTAGCAAGGTATCCTCTTACGACTAGAACATAACGTATTTGATATACATACTACCTCCGTCCCCAAATGAATATCCAAATTTCACTTTAGGGGATTTCTGAAAATGTTCACTTTTTAGACTGTTAAATGGGAAAGATACATAAATATTCTTGTTACCCACTTCTCTAAACACTTTGCAATTATAAGATGGCTAGTGAAAATTTTTGGTAGAAAAAACATTTATTGATAGTGCTTTTTCACAGAAAACACATTCATTTTGTTGGGATTCAAAAATCTTGAAGTTTGGACACTCACTTAGGGACGGAGGAAGTAACAAGTTTTTATCGTTTTGATATTGTTCCTCAGGCTGCTTCCGGACTTGCCTACAAACCTAAATATCCACCAGTGAACATTGATGAATCTGATGTTGATAACGAACTGGCTGTTGTGGAATACGTTGAGGATATGTACAAGTTCTACAAGCTCGCTGAAGTATATATTTAAATATTTTACATACCCTTTCTCTCCCTCCCTCCCCCCCCCCCCTCTCTCTCTTTCTCTCTCTCAAATATATTGACTGATATATTTATATATTTGACCATTGCAGAATGAGGGACGGATTCACGATTACATGGATTCACAGCCTGATATTAATTCCAAAATGAGAGCCATCCTTGTAGACTGGTTGATAGAAGTTCACAGGAAGTTTGAACTAATGCCTGAAACCCTTTATCTCACAATCAATATAGTTGACCGTTATTTATCAATGGCGACTGTTTCAAGGAGGGAACTTCAGTTGGTTGGCATCAGCTCAATGCTCATTGCATGCAAATATGAAGAAATATGGGCTCCCGAGGTATATTAAATAAATAATCTATCTATTTCTGTTTAGTTAGCCGATTGTTTGTGATCAAATTCTCATTTTGTTTTTTCGTATATGGGATATTGGTTTTTTCAGGTGAGTGACTTCATAGCTATATCTGACAATGCTTATGTGCGAGAACAAGTACTGTGTATGGAGAAAGTAATCCTCTGTAAGCTGGAATGGTACTTGACAGTTCCAACTCCGTATGTGTTTCTCATTCGCTACATAAAAGCCTCAATTCCCTCTGATCCGGAGGTAAATTCATTCGTTCAACATTCCTCCCCCCTCCCCCTAAAAAAAAAACACTAATAGAAAATAATAATAATAAAAAGGCAAGGATTATTTGCTACTCCCTGTCCCTAAATGAATGTCCATTTTAAAGAAATTCTTATCCCAAAATGAATGTTTTTTTGGAAAAAAAAAATACCTTTCTCGCTAAATGTTTTTCTGTCATATTTGCAATACTAAATGTTTGGAAAGAAGATTACAACAATATATAAATTTTGCCACTAAAAAGTAGAGATTTTCAAAATGTCGCTTAAAATAATTTTGGACATCCATTTAGGGACGGAGGGAGTATGATTATGATTAAAAATAACGGTGTTTTTCTCATTAAAATTCAAGGATTATTTGCTAAGGTTTGGGTTTGGGTTTGCGTGTTGTGTGTAGATGGAGAATATGGTGTTTTTCCTTGCTGAACTTGGTCTGATGCACTACCCCATTACTGTATCCTACTGCCCATCGTTGCTAGCAGCTTCTGCAGTTTATGCTGCCCGTCGCACCTTAATGAAGACACCTACATGGACACAGCTTCTCACGCACCACACTGGATATACTGAGGATCAGTTAAGGTTGGTTTGTAAAAATATACTCCCTCCGTCCAATAGTAATGTCACACTTTCCTTTTTGGTCCGTCCCAAAATAAATGTCGTGTTTCTAGATTAGGAACAAGTTGGCAAGTCAAATGCAACTTTATTTTATGGGACGACGGATGGGGTATTTTTTTCTTGATTCCAATGAATATGTTGATGATTATTTTGATATATACTGGGTAATCAACAATGACTTTTATGGTGCAGGTATTGTGCGAGGCTCTTGGTTGGCTTTCACGCAGCTGCTGCAGAAAGTAAGCTCAAGGCAGTTTACCGTAAATTTAAGAATCCAGACAAGGGTTCAGTTGCTCTTTTCCCTCCTGCAAAATGTCTATCGGATGATGATCATCTTATCTAGTGATGATGCTTTTGGTCAGTTTTTTAGTTTTGTAAAGATCATGTTACTATGATGATCTCTCATTCTGTCATTTGATCTTGAATTTCTCAGTGTAATAGTTTTAGTCAGCGAAAAAAAATTGCCAGCAGTAACTGTAAAAGAACAGCAAGAGCTGTTTTGCCTGCAATATTGTTCTATGTATTTACATAAATCTGAGGTTTGGTTATTATATACTCCCTTCTGTCAGATAAATGTCGTCCTTTTCATTTTGGTTTGTCGCAAAATAAATGTCTCGTTTCTAAGTATATTGACAAGTTAAATAGACATTAATTATGGGACGGAGGGAGTAACTGCTCCCTGGAACATAACTTGAGACCTGTGTGATGGTTGTTTTCATTTAATTATGGGACGGAGGGAGTAGTTGATCCCATATTTACCACATCACTTGTTTCATTTTTTCATGTGAGTATGCTATTGTGCATTACTATTATGGTTTCACGAAAGATGGTTGAATGCTTGAAGAAGGTAACCGAAGTCAAGGTAATCCGACTTGCATAGCCCGAACCAGTGGCGGACCAAGGATTTATATCCGGTGGGTAGGGGGTGGCAAATTGGGTGTTTTGGGTTTTCCATTAAAATTAAAATATCCGGGGTATCCAATGGATTTTTAACTTTAATGGGTAAACCCAAAACACCTAATTTGCCACCCCTACCGGTGGGTGCCAACAAAATATTACTTTAGTTAATCACAAATATATATATATATATATATATATATATATATATATATATATATATTAAAGTTGGTGAGGAGAGCCATGGTGTTGCCACATAGACAATTCTTAGAGAAAGGTTGCATTTGGTGTTGCCACATCATTACCACTCTTATAAATAAGAGACTTTTCAAATTCTTTTTCTTAGCTAATAGTATTAGCTAATAGTATTAGTTACTATATAGGGTAACTATTATAGTTAACTACTATAGTAACTAATACTTATAATAGTAATAGTTACTATAATAGGTAACTATAATAGTTAACTATTAATATGTAACTATTATATTTAACTATTACTCCCTATTAAGAGTCTTACCTTCTATTTTGGTATATCCCAGAATAAAAGTCTTTTTCCCAAAAATAGCAAAGAATATTTATTATTCATCTCACTAATTCTCTCTCATACTTTACTTTTATACTCACAAAACCAATCAACTTATTATTTCATCTCATTCATTCTCTCTCTTAATTTACTTTTACACTCACAATACTTACTTACTTTCATCATTTTTTAATCTCTGTGCAAATGAGAGGTAGGACTCTTACTCCGGGACAAAAAGAGTAATATTTAACTATTATAACTACTATATAAGTTAATTATTATTATTATTAATATTATTAGTTAATCATAATTGTTACAATATATATTAACTATTACTATTAATTATATTATTTAATCATAATAGTTACTATATATGTTAACTATTACTATTAATACCGTTAAGTTTTTTGAAATATTCATACAACAAACTTAAATGTACTTCTAAATTAATTAATTTTTTTTATTACAACTATGACAACCAAAGCTATGAAAATGTTTTGATTAATTTAAAATATACATATATTTTCAAATAAAATTATTATGTTAATTTATCAATTAAAAACATCAAAAAAAGAAAATACAAAAATATTAACGGAATAGATTCCCGTGCGGAGCACGTGTTACCTACTAGTTTAACCAATAATTGACGAACAAAAAAATCCAACATTAAAATCGGTGAAGTCTTTTTAAAACATAAGTTTTGTATAAACTAATTTCTAACTCACCATCTTCTTATTGTAGTAATTTACTTGAAAAATAATTAATGATGAAAAAAGATATGGAATGAAATCATTTATGTCCATGAAAGTGATGGTATTTTTTTTTAATTATAAGATATATTTTTTATTTGAGAAAAGGCCATATATCATAGTAGAGGAAAAAAATAATTAAAATAATAATTAAGTAAAATAATTACATTGATGATAAAAAAAACACAAGTAAGACTATGAATAGCAAGTTACCAACAGAGCAACCTACATGATATTCCTTCCGTCCCGCCCGAAATAGGATTCTCTATCCGTGCACGGGAATTAAAGAATAATAGTATTCTATTAACAACAGTGATAATAAGCTAAAATTAGGAGATTTAACATTCTATGATTAAAAACTAATTACTTTTAAAAGAGACAGCCAATAAATTACAATATTAATCTTTTACAGGGAAAATCAAAGCAAAATTTACAATTCATCCAAATTTCAAAATTTTATCACCATCTCTTCCACGCCACCACCACCATCGGTCCACCGCCACCATAATCGGACCGCCACCGTAATCAGACGACCACCATCGGCTCAACACAAGTCCGCCACCACAGACCACCACCGCAATAGGACCGTCACTACAATCATCAGCACCTCCACTGCCGACTACGATCATCACTGCCACCATAACCAAACAACAAAAATTCAAAAATCAAAGAAGAAATATTAAGATCTACACATATCCACCTAGATTAAACACACAAACGAAAAAATACACCAGATCTACACAAAAAAGTGGATCTACAGACACATTAACACAAACAAAAATGAAAACACCAGATCTGCCATACCTAACCAAACAACAAAATTCAAAAATCAAAGAAGAAATATTCAGATCTACACATACCCACCCAAATTAAACACACAAACGAAAAAAATACACCAGATCTACACAGAAAAGTGGATCTACACACACACATGAACACACACAAAAACGAAAACACCAGATCTGCCATAACCTGTTGAAGAAACGTACAGATTGAATGAGAGAGAGAGAGAGAGAGAGAGAGAGAGAGAGAGAGAGAGAGAGTTAATTGCAGTTCAACGCGAAGGCAACGACATCGGTGACGGTGGCGAAGACGAAGGCGACATTTTCTATGTGGGGTACGAAGATGGCGACGGGAAAGAAGAAGTGGGGCGTGGTGTTGGGTAAGGAAAGGGGTGGTGGAAAGAGGTGGCGACGAGAACGGCGGTGGCTGGGGGCGACGGGAGCGGTGGCAGGGAGGTACGGGAGATGAGAGAAAACAAGAGAAAGAGAGTTGGAGATTTGGGAGGAATAGATTTGAGGGGAGGGGATAATTTTTAGGTTATCTTATCTGGTGGTAGTGGGTTTGTGTTAGTGGGGTGGGTCAACCCATTATGAGTAGTTAATTAAGATAAGTTAAATGAGTTAAGTTTAATTATGGATGATTAGGGTAAATAAGGTGGGGTAGGCTCAATATAAAAAAATATAAACTTTCCATTTTGGGACGTCCTATTTCGGGTAGGACGTCCAAAATGGCAAAACGTCCTATTTCGGCCGGGACGGAGGGAGTATGTGACAAGTGGCACAACTAAATATATAAACTAAACTACTAGTAAAAAATTAGTAAAAAGTATTTTTAAAAATCGAGTGGCGCCGTCGCCCTTGCTCAGCACAAGGTGGGTCCGCCCCTGGCCCGAACGTTATTCCAACACTTGTGCATTCTGTCTTAACCACAAAAATGGAGATTAGTTGATTAACAAAGAAGATATGGTCTCATGCTCGGTAGCACGATCGCATTCTGAAATAGGCGCGGATACATTATCACCCACACAAAGGCGGACTTGGGATGAAATTTAAATGGGTGTACAAATCAAAAGAACAATTACAAGTAACGGAAAAGATAAAATATCAATGGGAATCGAACTTGAAACTTCCAAATATTTAACAAGACTTCTTGCCACTATATTACAAGACATTTTATGTAGTGGGTGCACTGCCACCTATTATGTTATCTTTAGGGTTAGCATCTGCACCCACGATCTCGTAAATACCCGTAGTGCTCATAACCACCTTGAAACCCCTATAGAAGGTTCCCATCTACTACAATTTATGTAGTGGGTGCACTGCCACCCATTATGTTATACTCCATTTTTCCCAGAAAGATAGTCTCATTTTGACTTTTTATGGTCAATAAAAATAAACTTTGACCAAACATTAGTGTCAATCTAATGATCACAATAAAATTCTAAAATTTGTTATTGATAAATCACTTAATGATTTATCAATAACAAATTTTAGAATTTCACTAGAATGATTAGATCGTCACCAATGATTGGTCAAAGTTCATTTTTTTTACTATAAAAAATCAAAATGAGACTATCTTTCTGGGACAGGGGGAGTATAGAAGGGCATTAAAGGTTTTCGGGAAAGGGTGTTGTTAGGATTCATTGTTAGTACACCCACTTAATTTGATTGATCCATGCCACGTGTCTTTTTATGGACTTTAAGACCGCATGTAATGAAGTTCTACTTCAATTTTTAGATAAGTCAATTTCTAGATTTTTGATTGTCTAGGCTGAGTATTGTTCGGTTTTATACCTTAGCGGTTTAGTGCTTCAAGCCGTCATTTTGAGACCGCCAGCATGGAGTCCTTCAGTTTTCATCAAACTGCAGTCTGCATGTTTGATGAAACCGCCCATCAAGATCATCCTTCAAACCGCTCCTATGCTTGGTGAAACCGTAGAGCAGTTATTGAAGAATTAAAGATATTTCATTTATTCCTTAGACAAACATTCCCTTTTTAACCGTAAAAGAATGTTGTTATGTCATGTCAAAATAACTCTAAGTTAACTTGGAGTTTCTGCAAGGAATGTCGGTTTGTCTATTAGTTTGAATTATTTACCGTTAGTCCTTTCTGCAACAAAGGACAAATGTCAGGTAGTGGTGCAACAACTACTTAGGACTACAAGACAAAACCAAGGACGAAAATGACAGCTCAACCAATGGGATTTCGACAGCACTGTACCCTTCAGATTTGATTCAAATCTTTACCCAACGGTCACAAGGGTGCTCTGCCTATAAATAGCCTCCATTATTCAACAATAAAGGTTGCTGAGCTTCAAGAGATTCATTCCCAAGTGTTCAAGTTTGCTTTGAAGATTCAAACCCAGATATTCATATCTTCAAACCATCTCAATAGCAAACCCAGTTTTCTTCATCAAAGCTTCTAGCCTAACAACCTTTCATACTCAACCTTTACACCGAAAGACTTCCATTTGCTCAACCATCATTTAGATACTTAGAGCATTTGATTTCTTTTCACACACACACCCGATTTATATGATCACATAGATTATATACTTCGAAAACACCGGTTGTTATTATAGCTTAGGTTAGACTTATTGTTTAGAGTTTAGATTCATCTTGTAAAGCCTCCTCTAAATTTATACAAGTCTCATAGCTATTAGAAAATCCTAGACTAACCATCTAGGTAGAGGACGTAGTTCATTTAAGAACGAACCTCTTCAATTTGTGTGTTTGATCTTTATTTTCTGTCTTGGTATTTATCTTTCTTGTTTGTGGTCTTTAACTTGTCTCCATATACGAAATGACTTGAAAGATGAATTGTGTTTTTCCTTTGAACTTTAAGTTTAACTACTCAGTTGCATCATAGTGTTTTCTCAACCTGAGTCAAACCGCCCAACTCTTTAACTAACCTATTTGGCCAAACCACAAACCCCGCTATGCATTTTATCAGTTCGGTTCTTGTTCTTTGAACCGCAGTTGGCCAAACTGATAAGTACTCGGTTGATTTTAAGGGTATTTTAGAAAAAGTTTTGGACCGCTATTCACCCCCTCTAGCGGTTCTATACCCTTGTTGCCATTTGAGACCAACAGGTGTTATACACACCCGTAAAATTTATGAATAAACTCATAATGATGTTTCTTACAAAAATGTCATTGATCCAAAAGTCATTAATAACCCTTATCAATTTCATACACCCACATATTCTCTCTTCCTAAACCCAGGTTTCACACAAAGGAAGGAATTCTCCTCATCTTCTTCCCCTTCCATGGCAGCCTTCTCCTTCATCTCTGTCTACCATGGCAGCTCCGGTTTTCTCCCTCCCCATGTCCCCAACGTCTGTGCTGCACTGTTGTCTCAGAACAAGCTGAATAAGACCAGATCTAAAAACACAGATCTGAATCCCAAGTTACAAGAAAGCTCAACCACGATCTCTCCTTCATCTACGCCGACCATGCTACTTTCCGTTCATCTTACAATCCGACATCATTCTTCGATCTGATACCACCCACACAGATCTTCAGTGTCCGTCTCTCTCCTTCCTCGATTGGAAAAAGGGGTTTTGTGGGGAAGAAGATGATAGGTGTCCAGAGTTAGGGAGATGGAGAAATTTGGGGAAGAAGATGAACTTGGCCGGAAATTTGAAGGTGTTGGCCGGAATTTATGAAGATGGCCGGAAATTTTGAAGGTGGCCGGATATAATGAAGGTGTGTGTTCTGGCCTTTTGGGTTTAAAAGGGTAAAAGGGGTAGAATGACAGATTTGTGTTATGTTAAAGATGTTTGTTTGAGGTGTATTTATCGTTACGGATGTATTCATAAATTTTACTGGTGTGTATAACAACACCCTTCCGGAAAAGCGTATCCTCATAAAGTATTACTCCCTCCGTCCCAATTTAAGGTTCTTAATTTGACTTTGCACGGAGGTTAAGAAAAAATAAATGTTGTGAGTATGAAAAGTAAAGTGGGAGAGAGAAAGTGGGTATGAAGTTTTTGTTGTGAGAATGATAAATAGGTCTCACTTTCTATTTTAGGTAATAAAACAAAGCAAGAACCTTAAATTGGGACAGCCTAAAAAGGAAAGTAACAACCTTTAAAGCGGGACAGAGGGAGAGGGAGTAATATTAAGCTTGGGACCTTTTAGGAAATGACTTGTAAAAGAAACCATAAGCGCTAAGTTCATTTTTCATTTGCAGTCTTACATCAGTCGTCCCTCTCCGTCGTTCACCGTCGCCGTTTCAAAATTGAAGCGCTGAGCTGCTAAGGGAAGTAGAGAGAAATGGAAGCTAAGATTGAGAAATTCTTTGAGTCGGTAGGCACCTTCTTTACCGGCGGTGATCAAATTCCGTGGTGCGATTCTGACATCGTCGTTGTAAGTCATTTATTTCTTCTTTCTCCTTTGCTCATTCAAATTTTCTAGGGCTTTATTGAAAGTTCATGGGCAGGGGGTATGGAAATTTTTGTGATTTTGATGAAGGGTACCTCTTGCTTTGTGTAGCATCTAAACTTCATTAAATGAATACTGAATACTCTGTCCCACACCAAGGGGCACTTTTGGTGCAAGATTTTTTAGAGATTGAGAAAGATATTTGGGGCAGAAATTGCACAATTTAGGGGATATAATTATTTCTGCACCGAAATTGGAGATGGCCTTAGTTTTTTTGAGCATCTAAACATCATTTATGTATTGGGTCAGTTTTATAGACGGCATGTTTTTGAAAATACCATGAAAAATGAATTATTCCATTATTATCTCTTTTTCAAATTGTTATTTGGTTAGTCTGTATTCCCTTAGGCCCAAATAAGTCTACTGATTTGTTACTCAATCGAATCGCCTAAAACATTGTGTGATGTCAACTAGTGCTGTCAAGTCAAAAGGGGATTTTGGGGAGGGGGATATTTTCATGGATTTACTGTCTTGTGATTATTATTAGTTAGTCGTGGTGTTGTGATTTTCTAGCCCTTTATAATTCTTAGGTGGTTAAGATTTTAACCTTTGGGTTACAGGAGTAGCAGATTTAAGGTTTTTTTTTGTTTGTTTTTGTTTTTGTTTTTTGTTTATGTGTGTGTGTGTGTGTCGTATGAATGTCGGATATAATCCTTGTGGTTTAGGAGAGTCGGATGTTAATTACTCCCTCTGTCCCTAAACGAATGTCCATTTTCAAGTGATTTTTGTCCCAAAATGAATGTCTTTTCTGAAAATGACTTTCTTTGTAAATGGGCTTTTCTAATTTTTTTCTCACTAGTTCTTTTCTACATGCAAAACTAAATGTTTAGGAAGTGAATAACAAGAATATGTATGCATCTCTGCCACTAAATTGTATAAAAAATGAACATTTTCCTATTGTCCCTTAAAATGAAATTTGGACATTTTTAGGGTCGGAGGGAGTAGTTAACTTTGAGGTCTCTGTAAACTGCCCTATGTTAGGTGGTGAACCAAAGCAACCAGAAAAGACCATTAGTGACTTCTGACAGGAAAAAAACATTTGAAAATGTTGGGAAGAAAAAGGAAAGCCCCAACCTACAAAAGGGTTGGCAATGAAATGCTTCTGCATCCATGCGTAAAGTTGCACCAACTTGAAATGCTATAACTTAATTTAAAGCTATCAAACCACCGACAACAATTGCGAAAATCCTGCCTCTGGGCCTAGGTTGAGAGATAAAAACGGTTCTAGCGTGGTTTTTCTTACTCTTTTGATGTTTTTTCAATTTCATGTTAAATAAATTCTGTATATATTTTCGCTATATTTTGGGTTTCAAGGATTTCCTCACATCATGTCAGAGATTTGATTCCTTGTTGAAGCTGAATCTATTACAAGAGGGGTAAACATGATATCATGCTTTATTTGTAGTATTGTACATTATCTTTCATTGTAATAACAATTTCAACATATTATGTTCATTTAATGTTCTAAAAAAAGAGTGTTGGTAATTACCTAAGTGCATGAATATTCATTTTTATTGGGCACTGTTACTCAAGCGTAGTATTGTGTTGGACGTTGAATGGACTGATTCAACTGCCAATCATTAAACTTACTACATATTTGAGTCTTGTTGACATTAGACGTGTGTCGAGACAATTTCATACATGTCTGGCGTAAAAGGTTCTTTCTGTCATGAAGTAAATGTGTATTTAAAGTGGATAGTGATCGCTTAAAGTTGATTAAGTTGACAACAAACAAAGTGGGATTAACTTTTTGGACGGAGGGAGTATACTATTTACTAAAATAACATATGTAGGATTTTATGTATTTCTTATGTCAATTCTGGAAAATTGCGTAGTGTTTTTCATGTCTTATGCTTTGTAATCATGTAATGGCCATTGTGATGTTAGTTCTCTTTAATGTTTTTTTGCAGGGTATTAATAATATGCTGTCTTACACCACACTCTATATCTTGACTTCTCAATCTTTATAGAACTTTATTTTTCTTTGTGGTGCATTTAGACACTCAGAATGTCTTTAATATACTTATTGGGTATATAAAGCTCCTAGGCAATAATTATTATGTGCGACACCCACCCCCTTTCTGCGGGCCATTTATATTCTTTACTGATGCAATTCAATACATTAGTGTTTAACTCGTATACTATTTTCTTTCTCAAGGAGATATAAGCACGTTGTCGACTTTGGAGTTGGCTTTAGTAAACTTTTACTTAAACGTGTCTGGTTACTAAGTTCACTATGCTTTGTCACATGTATTCCATTTGTACTCCCTCCATCCCATTTATATTGGCCACTTTGACTATTTTTTGGTCAATACAATTGAACTTTGTCCAAACATTAATGTCAATGCAATCGTCCCAATGTAATTCTAGAAATTGTTATTGATAAATCATTAAATGTGTCTGGTTACTAAGTTCACTATGTTTTGTGATATCTATTCTATATTTAGGGGTGTGAGCGTGAGGTTGCCGAGACCGAGAAAAGTTCGTCTGAGGAAATCAAAAGTGAGTGCATTATGCGATTGTCATGGGCCCTTGTTCACTCTAAACGACCTGAAGATGTACAGCGCGGGATCGCAATGCTTGAAGGTGAGCGAACGGGAATCTCCCTCCGTCCCCAGGCCCTGCGTTTTCCATTCTTTTGTCTTAACTGAAAAAACTAGCCTACAATTTTTTTTTTTTTTTTCTTGTATTTATTGTGATCAGCTTTAAAATCTTATTACCTGGCAACATGTCATTGGCAGCGTCACTGGGTGGGAGCAACAGCCCTTTGCAAACGAGAGAAAAGATGTATCTCCTTGCTGTTGGGTATTACAGGAGTGGGTACTATTCTAATGGCAGGCAGCTGGTCGAACGTTGTTTGGAGGTGTGCTCTATTTATCTCAGTTGCCCTAAAACCTTCTCTCTATGTTTCACTGACGGATCTACACATGCTCTAATGGGGGCAGTTGCTCCCACTTGGTAGAAAAAAACAATAATTCTTTTTCACTAGTGCAAATATTTTAATAATAAAAGGGTTTTAGTGCAATTTATTGAATCTTTCCCCGTTGTTTGAAGTAATAAAGTACAAACTGCTCATTGATTGATGAATCAATGCGCAGTTTGTACTTTATTACCCTAATTAATGTTAAGAACAACTACGACATACCTTAAGCGTAGTGCGTGATACTCTCTCTGTCCCAAAATGATCTTCCCATATGATCAATGAGCAGTTTGTACTTTATTACGCTAAGTATTGTTAAGAACAACTATGTATGTTGCCTCAACTGAAGTGCATGATACTCCCTCTGTCCCAAAATGATTTTCCCATTTGACTATTCAAAATTTTAGGATATGAATATTTACCTCACTTGCCATGTTTTGTTTATTCACTTTTAAGCCCAAATTGTAGAAATGGAAAGAACTTTTTGGGACAATGAGAGATGGCAAATGGGAAGATCATTTTGGGACGGAGGAAGTATCTAGCAGGTCTTTGAAGTTTTTATTAGGTCTTTGAAGTTTGTTGTACTATTTTTTATCTTTAATGGCTGCATCTGGGATTGCAGATTGCACCTGATTGGAGGCAGGCATTGGCTCTGAAGAAAACAATTGAAGCTCGCATTACAAAAGGTACTACTCCCTCCGTCCCTAAATGCATGTCCAAATTTCATTTTAAAGGACATTTGAAAATTTCTATCTTTTATACTTCCGTTCTGAAAAGTTTGTTCAAATTTGACTTTTAATGGTCTAACATAAATGAACTTTGACCAAGCATTTGTGTCAATGTAATTTAAAAAATTGTTATTGATAAATCACTTAATGATTGGTCAATTACATAATTTTTGAAATTTATTAGAGTGATTAGATCATCATCAATGTAAGTTCATTTATGTTGACCATAAAAAATTGGACAAACCTTCCGGGACAGAGGGAGTATAATTTAGTGGCAAAAAAATCATATATAATCATGTAATCATCTTTCCAAACATTTAGTTTTGCAAGTATAAAGAGGCTGGTGAATAAAATTTGGTAAAAAAAATATATTGAAGGGCAGAGTTATTTTCAAAAATGACATTCAATTTAGTACAATATTTTTTTTTTAAAAATGGACATTCATTAGGGACAGAGGGAGTAGTTTTTGTAACAACCACTAATACTTCCCTCCCTCCCCGGGCTTTCTCTTTCTGAGATTTGAGGTATTGAAGGGTAACTTATACTCCCTCCGCCCGAAAGATAATCCCATTTGACTTTCAATAGTCAACACAAATGAACTTTGACCAAATTTTTATTGTCAATCTAATTATTCTCGTGAAATTCTTAAAGTTGCAGCCAAGAAATAAATCATTAAACGATTTTTTCAATAACAAGTTTTAAATTTTTTTTGGAACGATTAGATTCACATTTGTTTGGTCAACGTTCACTAATGTTGACCATCAAAACTCAAATGAGACTATATTTTCGGGACGGAGGGTGTATCTATCTAATTTCGCTCGTTTTTAACGTAATGCAGATGGAGTAATAGGCATAGGCATTGCTGCTACTGCTGTTGGCCTAGTGGCCGGTGGGATTGCAGCTGCTCTAGCTCGTAAGAAATGACTTCACTCTCCAATTTGTTTTCTAAGAATGTTATTCTACCTCTCCTAGATGTACAGAAAGTCTTGTATACCATATTTTGCTTCTTGTCAGAGGTTCTCTCTGACAGTAGAATTCTTTGTTAATTTTAAAGAGAGAGACAGGCTACAATAAAATGAATTAAAAAAGAATTTATCTTATCTTATGGTTATGTGTTCATTTTGTCCATGATCATGAAACCTCATACGAGTTTTATATAGTCCCACTTTGACTATAATGATTAACTCAATTGATATTTGACTATAATTGCAATTTTAATTTTTTATTGATGAATTAATAACAATTTTTAGATCCTATAGTTAAGGAAAGAAAATATACACAAATAATATTTAGGGCTAATCTCACTTTACTACCCCCAGGTTTACATGTTTCACTTTGGGGCCTATAGTTTTATTTTTCTCACTTTAGGGCCTGAACTTCCATTTTCGCATCAATCTAGGGCCTAAACAAACATTCCGTTATATTTTGAATAGAGAGTTGGTATATCACATCCTAACACCTATTTTCTCTTGGGCATTTGATATTTTCACAAAAATAATGGTTAAACCAAAATAGTTTGGCAGTACACCCAAATCAATCACAGGTTCATTAGCTTTGGTTTGATTTGGGAATTTAGGTGATATTGTTGCTCAAATTATCACGCATTTTAATGCCAAGAGTGATGAATTGACTCATAAGTTTTCTTTAAGTCACTCTGCTTGTGTTCTGATAGTACTCTTTTGATATTTGGGTGATTCTTAAATTAACTTTTTTTCATTCAAAAATTTGGGGAAATTAGAATTTTATAATTTTAATAATTATCTCAAGGAAAAAAAAAAATTATACTGCTGTTTTTTGTAATCGTTTTCCCAGTTAATGTGTGATAACTAGTTTATGCTTGATGTTGCTACTTTCTTTCTAAGTTATAGCCATACGCAGGAAAAGAAATAATAATAAAAAAATACTCAAAATTAAAGGAACTTTCATATTGACTCCTAAACAGTTTGTTTGGGTCTATTAAATTGTAGGGGAAATATTTTTTAAAATAAATAAATAAGAAGGAACTACTTTATAAGTTTTTTGTTTGGAACAATATTTCATAAGTCGAGAGTTTGAAAGCTTAAATATACTAATGATTTGAAAAGACCAAAAAAACCCCAGAGAAAATGGATTTTAGATGGTAACTTTGCGTTTAAAATCTAACAAAACTCTTGCCAGGACTCTGAATTGATACAAAAACGATAGTCTGGGCCCTAAAGAGAAATATAAAACCATAGGCCCCTAACCGATATAACATGTAAACATTGGGGTAGTAAAACGAGATTAACCCTAATATTTATGATATGTACGTCTACAAAACGGAGGTAATATTTACTGGAGATGGTCTCCCATGAGAACAAGGGGATCCGTCTCATCTATGAGACGGGTCGACCCATGACCCATGGGGTATAACCCGCCACGTGGCAGCCTCTCATAGTTTTTTTTTTTTTTTTTTTTTTGATTTTTTATATTATTTTTTCGGCTTTTCCGTCGTTTACCAAAAGTAATAGTTACCATAACTTAATGTAATGACTATATACATATAAAGTAACATTGTTCATAAGTAAACGTAACACCTGTTTTACAAAAACAAAACCTCGTTTTACCCATTTTTTCAAATGTAATACTAACTATAATTACATGTAACCCAAACAATATCTAAATGTAATTATCATTTATACTCATTGTAATAGTTTAGTTGAGGTAATAAGGCTCCATTTTTTCCTCCCTTAATTATAAAAGAGAAAGGATTGGTTGTCCCTCTCTTTGTAATTTTAATTTTAATTAATAAAATTTAAGGGTACCGTCCCTTTTTTTACTTAAAAAAATTGTGTTATACATTATAGTTATACACTTATACATTTTAAGTTTTTAACTTAAAAACAAAAAAAAAACAAAAGAAAACTGTTTTAAAAAAGGGGGTCATACATATACTCCCGTTTTTTTTTTTTTTTTTTTTTTATAAAAACTGTTTAAAAAAAAAAAAGTTAAAAAAATCTGTTAATAAAACTGTTAAAAAAATCTGTTAAGAAAACTGTTTAAAAAAACAGTTTAAAAATTTTTTTTACTTGAAAAAAAAACTTTACTTGAAAAAAAAAACCCTTTAAAAAAATGAAGTGTTTTTTTTTTTTTTTTTTTTTTTTTTTTTTTAACAAAAAACTGTTAATAAAACTGTTTTGAAAAAAATAAAAATAAAAAAAATGGTAACCGCTTTAACCGGTAAACCGTAACCGGACATCACGGTTAGCCGGTTAGGTTACGGTTAGCATTTAACGAAAATCATAACCGGCGGTTATAACCGTCAACCGCCGGTTTTAATCGGATGGACACGTCTATTTTTAGCTCTAAAAATGTAAATGATTGAATTATTACTTTTTCTAAACATATGTGTTACAATTATGTATAAACATTATTACATATATGTAACACGTTCGTTACATTTTAGTTGTAATAAGTATTACTTTTGGCAAACGAAGAAAACATAGAAAAAAACATTGTTACTTTTCTGTATATATGTATTACTTTTATGTATACAAACTGTTACTTTATATGTATACAGTCATTACATTAAGTTATAGTAACTACTCCCTCTGTCCCTAAATGAGTGTCCAAATTTCATTTTAAGGGACACTGAAAATCTCAACTTTTTGAACAATTTGGTAACAACGATTCATATATAATCTTGTAATCTCCTTTCCAAACCTTTAGTTTTGCACGTATAAAGAAACCGGTGAATTTTTTTTCGAAAAAAAACGTATAGGGAGAAAGTTATGTTAAAAAAAGACACTCATTTAGGGACAAAGATTTCTTGAAAATGGACACTCATTTAGGGACAGAGGGAGTATTACTTTTTACAAACCGAAAAAAAAAAATATAAAAATTTAAAAAAAGCAATTTTTTTTTGGGCCTATGAGAGGCTGCCACGTGGCAGGTCGCCCCCTGGGTCATGGAGCTGGTTCAATGTGCCGGGTCATGGGTTAAAAATGACCCGTCTCATCCATGAGACGGGTTCTCATTTTCTCACATGAGTCTTTGTTTATTTACTGTGGAGTTGGTCTTATGAAAAACGAAGGATTGGAAAAACGTGCTTTGTTAAAGCACGCGGCTGCTTGTTTTAAAACGAGCGGTGACATTTTCGTAAAAACGGGCAAGCATCGTATATGGCGAGTGCTAATATTACAAAGTGCCAGTAATTCAAACGGGCGTTTATAAACGTTGGAATTGACACTTTTCATAAGTGCCAATGGTAGTGTGAAAAACTGTCAGCCATCATACTGACACTTATAAACATTGAAACTAACATTTATCACAAATGTCAGTGGTAGTGTTAATAAATGCCAGTGTAAGTGACTGGCGGTTTTTAATACTACCACTGGCACTTATAATGAGCTAATAAATGCCAGTGTAAGTGGCTGACAGTTTTTAATACTACCACCAGCACTTATGTTGAGCGTCAGTTATTTACAAAAATGACACCATTTGTTTTAAAATAACTTCCGGTTTCTTACGAAAATGCCACCGCGCCATTTCTAAAACACGTTTTTTCGGTCTTTCAAGGAAAAACACATTTTTTTTACTAAATTTTCACTTTATTGTGAGATGGTAAACATAATGAGTCAGTTTTATAAAAAACCTGTTTTACATTAAGAAGTAATGAAAAACGAGTTTTTCACAAAAGATGAATTTATTTTTTTTACACTAAAAGGGAGTGTAAAATAAGTTTTCTTAACGAAAATTTCGCAAAATTAGTAACTTGTTCATTAAAATAGTTTAATGGGTCGATCAAGCTTGGGTTTTTTCCTTTCAATTGGTTAACTTTTTGGTGAACAACTAATCTTGACTCCGGGCAGGCAATCATTAAAAAATATTTGGGCAATGCTAGACTTACAAAAAAAGGTTACAAAATGAAGGATACAAGATGTGGTGATGATATTTTATTGGCTACATCGATAGTGGACCCGGCACACTCTAATTAAAAACACCAATACAATTATGACACCTCATTTTGTAGCCATTTTTTGTAAATTTATTATTTCCCAAAACGTTTATTTAGGGTCGTTTGCAGTCTTCCTCCTCTGTTTGTATTATGGTGAGTCTTCCTTCCCTCAACTGACCCACCATTCCACCTATGACAGATTTGAGATGTTTATGAATGAAATTAAATCTTGTTTTGACTTAAAAAAAAATAAAATTTAACCCTACAAAACAATCAACACGGACTGTTTCCACAAGAAATTATTAATTAAGAGAAACCTTTTCCACGAGATTTTTTTAAGAACAAGCTTAAAGCAGTATAAAAGTTTCACAAGATGTGAATTAAACTTAAAAAAATATTTCCTTCGTATCGAAATAAGGTTCTCAGTTTGACTTTACACGGAGATTAAAAAAACATTAAATATTGTGAGTATGAAAAGTAAAGTAAGAGAAAATAAGATAGAGAAAGTGGATATAGAGTTTTTGTTATGAGAATGACAAGTGGGTCACATTGTCAATGTCAAGTAATAAGGCAACTAAGAATAATACTAGGGGCACAAAAAAGTTACAAAAATTTGCTCACAAAATCCTAAGTGTAGTGATGATATTGGTGTTTTTAATTAGAGTGTGGCGTGTCCATTATCGATGCAACCAATAAAATATCGCAACCTCATGTTGTGAGCAAGATTTTGTGACATTATTTTGTGCCCCTAGCATTGCTCAGCAACTAAGAGCATCCACAATGGTAAAAACATTTTAGAAAGCTTTTTTTACAACTAGTGAGTAACCCGTGCACTGCACGGGAAACTAATTTACCAGTTTTAGTATATTTTGTTTTTTTAATATTTTTATTTAATAATATTAGTTAATATAAAATTATAATAATTGTATAATTATTAAGTATAATAGGTAAATATAATAATTAATTATTAATAGTTAAATATAATTTGCAAATAAATATTTAATTATTAATAGTTAGATATAATAGTTAGCTATAATAGTTAACTAATTGTAGTAAAATATAATAGTTAACTAAAATAGTTAACTTACTACTATAAGAAATATTTAACTATTATAGTAACTATTACTATTATAAGTATTATTTATTATAATAGTTAACTAACTATAATAGTTACCCTATATCATAACTAATAGTATTAGCTAATACTATTAACTAATAGATTTTTTTTTTGAAAAGACACTTATTTATTAAGATATAATTGATTTGGCATCACTAAATGCCACCTTCCCCCATAACTTGTCCACATGGCAACCACGGCCCTCTTCACCGACTTTAATATATATATATATATATATATATATATATATATAAATATATATATGCCAAATCATTTTTAAACTACAAAAAGAGCTATTTAAAAAACATTCACAATGGTAGAGCTCCTTCTATACTTAAAGAATTGGTGAATTTTAATGTATAAACCACAACAAAGAGTTCTTTCTACAAATAGCAACTCTTTAGGAAAGAGCTCTTTAAAAACTTCTACAATGGTAAAAAACTTTAAAGAGCTTTTCCATAAAAATAAAAAGCTCTTAAAGACTCCCATTGTAGATGCTCTAAGAACTATAGTCTGAGACAAATCACAAAAAAAAAAAGTAGGGTTAATAGCAATTTGGTTCCTGACTTTTTCGAAAATTTACAATGTTGATGCTGTGTTTTCAATTTCGCCAATTGGTATACTCACTTTGTCATTTTGTTGCAATCCGACTACAAAAGTAACTGGGTGTTAGTTTTTTAACAGACTTTATGTCATATGACTAGCACATGACGATTTAAGATGTTTGTGAAGCTACACATATCCGATTGGTATGATTCTTTTTTTAAATAGAAGCTAATATTTAAATCTAAAACATATATTTTTTGACAATTTTTTTTGTGAACTAATTATATTAAATTAATTTGTAATTTAAATAAATGAAAATATTTTAAAAAATAGAGGACATGGGAAAAATAATCTGAAAAAATTACTACTTTCCACCATGATATACCTTCTTTCCTAACGTTTGCTTTCTACCCCTCCGCCATGTTCCCGCATCACCCCTTCCACATACACTCTTCTCCCGATTCATCATTTTCTTCCTCTCCCATTTTTTCCTATCAAATATTTTTATGAACTGATAATCTAAATATAACATTTACTTCATATGAAAACATATTTGGGGCTAACACATTTTTTTGATTATTATTTCACGTGTTTTTTTTAATATTTAAAATTAAGATTTAATATAAAATAATCCAATCACCCGAAAATTTTTCAAAAAAATATATATGTTGTAAATTTAAATATTAGTTTCATTTTTTTTAAAAAAATCATATTAATCAGATATGTGTAGCTCTAAAAATATATTAAAACATCCCTTAAAACGTCATGTGCTAGTCACATGACATAAAATCTGTTAGAAAACTAACATGTAGTTACTTTTTGTAATTGGATTGCAAACAAAATGACAAAGTGAGTATACCAATTGGCGAAATTGAAATGACAGCATTAACATTGCAAATTTTGGACAAAGTCAGGAACCAAATTGTAATTAACCCAAAAAAGTAAG
Organism: Campanula takesimana; assembly: GCA_026119855.1. Taxonomy (NCBI): domain Eukaryota; kingdom Viridiplantae; phylum Streptophyta; class Magnoliopsida; order Asterales; family Campanulaceae; genus Campanula; species Campanula takesimana. The sequence goes on along the minus strand of JAOWBW010000605.1, from coordinate 195,990 downwards.
AACCTTAGTTTGGGACGGAGGGAGTAAACTTTTATTATTGTCACGAACTGTAACCTAAGAGATTATCTATAGTCTAAACAATCCAAGCCCTAAAAGAATAATTAAAACTTGAGTAATACTAAAGTTACAAAGAAAGCTTACAAAGTTTTGTATACAAAATCTTTTGGCACTGTATTATTGGATATTGTGTCAGTAGGTCTCAGTATTCATTAATTAAGCATTTAATCAATGATTTTCATATCATTTTGTAACCATAATTTTGTCAATCTTTTTGGTAACCCTAGCATTGGTCTAAAAACGTAAATTACTAAAATACCATTAACTAACGACCAAGATTTTTTAGGCCCAACAAACCTCCTAAATGATATTTTTTGGCCTTAAAACGATGACGTTGCGAGGTTATCCCCGTTGATTTTTGTACATCGCGTTAACGTGATCGTTTTGACTACTGTGTGTTCCGTAACTCATCCGGCCACGAAAGTTATTGACTTCTTGTTAAAACTCACCAAATCAAGGTTAAAAGACAATTGAGAACATTTAAACTTGGATCACACACCTTTTTGTTGGATTTGGAATTGCTTCAACACTTACTAGTAGATAGACCGTGCTCGGCACGATAGCATTTTATTGATTTTTTTTTTTTTTATAAAAAGTGATTAATTTTTAGTAGAGTAATATTTAATAAAAATTAATAATCACTTTATATAACAAAGTAATTGTTTTATATAGTTAACTATTATAGTCAAATAGTAATAGTTACTATATATATTTAATTATTATATTTAACTAATTATAATTACCCAATATAATAAAATATTGTGATTAATTAATACTATTTATAGTAATAGTAAATATATATGTAGTAACTATAATAATTAACTAATAATATTAATAGTAAAAGTTAACATGTATAGTAATTATTATGGTTATCTAATACTATTAACAGTAATAGTTAACGCATTTAATAACTATTATCGTTAATTAATACTATTAGTAGTAATATTTAAATTATATAGTAGCTATTATAGTTAACTAATACTACTAATAGTAATAGTTAACTTATATATTAACTATTATAATGAACTAATACTATTAATAGTAATAGTTAATCTATATAATAACTATTATAAAAAATAATATTATTAGCTAATGATAAAAATACCAAGTATTTTTTTTATATATAATTAGCTATTAAAGTTAGATAGTAATAGTTACGATATAAAGATAATTATTATAATTAACTAATCATAGTCACCCTATATTGTAACTATTAAAATTAACTAATACTATTAATTGTAATATTTAATATATAATAACTATAATAATTAAATAATACCATTAATAGTAAAAGTTAACATGTATAGTAACTATTATCGTTAACTAATACTATTAATAGTATTATTTAAAGACAAAAACTTGTGTGAGAACACTCCAACCCGTCTCATGGGTGAGACGGGTCATTTTTTTGACCCATTACCTGACCCACAACCCTGCTCCAGGACCCATGGGGGGACCCTGCCACGTGGCAGCCCCTCATTGGCCACATTTTTTTTTTTTTTTTTTTTTTTTTTGCTTTTTTTTAAATTTTTATATTTTTTTTTTTGGTTTTTTTTTCGGTTTGTGAAAAGTAATAGTTACCATCTCTTAAAGTAATAGTTACCATCTCTTAAAGTAATAGTGTTATTCCTATGTTTTCTTCGTTTGCCAAAAGTAATACTTATTATAACTAAAATGTAACAAACGTGTTATTTATATGTAATAGTATTTGTAAATAATTGTAATACATATGTATAGATATCTATTTGTTTTCAAACAATAAGTTACAATGGGGTCAAATTTATCATGATACATGTAAAAGTATTACATTATCTATAGAAATCTGTTACAATTTCGTCAATCAAAGTGTTACATTTACTTGTATAAACTTACTATTACATTCATATACATAAGTTATTACTTTTCAAATGGGTAAAAACGAGCTTTTGTTTTTTTAAAACAAGTATTACGTTTACTTATGAACAATGTTACTTTAAGAGATGGTAACTATTATTTTTTGCTAAACCACTGCAAAGCCGAAAAAAAATATAAAAACTCAAAAAAAACCAATTTTTTTTTTTTTTTTTTTTTCCGGCCAATGGTGGGTTGCCACGTGGTGGGTTCGGCCCATGGGTCATGGGGTGACCCGTCTCATGCATGAGACGGATCCTCTTGTTCTCATGGGAGACCACCTCTTATTTTATTTAAATTATGGGTGAGACTATTTCCACTACAATTATTGCTTATCAAATACGTCTATTTTATTTTTGGTAAATTGGTCACTTACTTGAAATAATTTCCCTTAATAAAGGATTGTTTATAATACAAAATTTACTTATTCACTACATCCATTAATGTCCATTAAAACTATAATTATATTTTTCCTATGATAATTCATTTTAATCATGTTAAAATAATAATTTCTTTTTGTAGAATAAATTATAAAAAAATATATATGAATATTGCTAATATGGAAGAAATTCATATATTTTTATTGTCACCTAGTTATTAAATGCAGTAGATTAAATCTATTTATTTATGTATAATAATAATTATTTCCTTTTCTTGGGTAGGAAAGAAAGATAAGAGAAAAAGAGAAAGGTAAAAAATGATTAGACAAGGTTTTGATGATATTATAATTTAAAGAATGATTTTTTTTCAATGGAAATATAAAATTTTATAGATGAATCTGTTAATTAATTATTTATAAAAAAAATTAATTGATATTATGCTGGCAATTTAACAATATTTATTTGTATTTATTACTTTCAAATATTATAGTTAATGTGGTGTGCTTACTAACTAATATTAATCTTTAGAGTAGAATAAAAATAAAATAAGTAACGTGTTTTCCAGCTCACAACACCCATAACTATGTTCATTATTACATTCAATATTTCAAATATTTTACATTTTCCTAAAAAATAATTAATATCACATATAATTTGATTATTTCATTGTGGCCAATGAAAAGCTTTAAAAAAATGAAGATATATAGGTGTGGGTGTGTATGTGTTTTAATTAAAATGACAATTTAAAAATAAAATATTTTAATAATCAATTTATTATCAAATTTGATAGGTATTTTAGGCAAATAATATCATCATCTTAATTAATTAAAAATTTAATTTGAGATATAAGGAATAAGTAAGGTTGTACTATTTATGGTATCTACCTACTACATTTCATTCATTCCTTAAACACCAAAGGATAATTGTTTCAATTTATAAAAAGTGTAGTTGATAAGTAGAAAATGTAGTGGCATTAGCCTTTTCCTTAAATTATATAGTAACTATTATGGATAACTAATACTATTAATAGTAATAGTTAACATATATAGTAACTATTGTTGTTAACTACTACTATTAATAGTAATAGTTAACTTATATAGTAACTATTATAGTTAAATAATACTATTAATAGTAATAGTTAACCTATATAATACTACATCCGTCCCAGAGTAAGAGTCCTGTTTTTTTTGTTGTTAGCACCAAGGTATTTTGAGCAATAATTTTAGGTTATTTCAATTATGTTAATGGACATTTAGGTATTGATATTGGTAGTGAATATAATGGAGTATCAATAACAAGTTTAAAATCCCCATTAGGATAATTAGATCAACATAAAATTATTGCTCAAAATATCTTCGTGCTAACAGCAAAAAAAATAGGACTCTTACTTTGGGACGGAGGGAGTAACTATTATCATTAACCAATATTATTAGCTAATGATAAGAATACCAAGAGACACTTGTAAATTGGGATGGTGATGACATGACTTCACCAAAAGCAAACTTTAGCCTAAACAGTCCTCATGGCGAATTCATATACATCCGCGTCGACTTTTAATATATATAGATTTTGCTGATCTCGTGGAGATAAAAGTCACATGTAAAATATTGTGAACGAATATAAAAACACTTTTTTTAGAAGTGTATATGAAGCTTACAACAATAAGAATGTGATATTTTTTTCTCATTTCAACAAAATATTTGACATTGTGTAGCACAATTTTTACGTTTCATTGTCTGATTTTTTTGTTTGCAAAGCGCTGCAACAAAGTGAGTGCTTGAGCAATTTTAAATCCCCTTTCATCATTGCATTTAGTTTAATGATATTTTAATTATATACTCAATTTTAAATTAGTGTAAGGTGTTTTGGGACAAAGAGAGTAAAATATAAAAGTGCTTCAATTCGGGTTTGTCCAATTTCAAAATAGGTAACCAAAATAAAATTTTGTTTGGCCTAATGACCACTACAAGTGCTTCATGATTCCTTACAAATATGGGTCTGTCTCCTGTACACCCGCCGCATGGCGTGCGGGGGGCTAGCGACTTTCCATTTTTTATTTTTTTTTGCCGAGATTTTTTTTTTCTAATCCCAACTTTTTTTTTCTCCCAACAAAAGTAACATTTTTTTTTTTTCTAAATGTAACACTCTTTTTTTCAAATGTATCACTTTTTTTCTCCTAAAATTAACATAGGATTGATAACTAAACTAATGTTACATTTTATAAAAAATTAATGTAACATTTTTTTCTCAATTGTAACAGTTTATATTATTAAATGTAACATTATATATGAAATGTAACAATTATTTATTGAGAAAGTAACAATTGAAATGCAAACCAATTTTGTTTTTCTAAAAACTGCTGTTACCTTTAATAGTAGAAAGTGTTACTTTTTGAAGATGAAATTGTTACTTTTATCAGAACAGAGTGTTACATCTTAGCTGATGAGCAGCTCAAACTTTTTGTGTGTAAAAAAATGTATTTTTTTTAAAAAAATCAAACAATATCATGACCTATGTAGTTTTATTCGTCTCGTCGAGACGAACACAACGGTGTTTTTAATTATTTTTTTTTAGTTATAAATCTCAAGATATAGCATTTTAAAGTTTTTGGGTTTTTTTTTTTAAAGACGACACGTGGCAGCGCGCGGTTGGGTGAACCAGGTGTGGCTGACAGCGCGCCATGTGTCTCCTGTGGAGTGGAGGAGATGCGGTCGGGCGGGTCGGATCAGGCGGTTTTGACCTACGTGTTAGGCCCGCCGCACGCTAGACCTTCTGCCGCATTTAAGACTTTGTCTACAAATATTGCAATGGTGTTGATATTTATTTTGCATAGCTTGAATTGTTTTTGGAATGCACATAACTTTTTTAGACATTAAATACATTATTTGATAAATATGAGTAAAGTACGTTGCATAATCCATCTGCCACAGTTCACTTGAGACTTATTTTTATTTTGATCCATCTCATGCAACTCACTTGAAATCTACCAAAAATAGCCAACTTTTAATAATTTCATATTGAATCCACCCCACCACTCATTCTCTCTCTTCATTTATCACCACTCAATTTATTCAACGACCATTACTATTTACCACACTCATTATATCTCTTCATTTTCTACCATACATTTTCTTTATTTTATTCTTTTTGCATAGTTATTGTGCCAACTTCTTAGGATTTACTCCCTCCGTTTCATGTCACTTGAGACTTATTTCGTTTTTCATCCGTTCCACATTACTTGAGACTGTCCAAAATGGTAAAGAATCTTTACTATTTTTCCCACTCATTATCTCTCATACTTTACTTTTACACTCACAACACCAATTAATTTACTATTCCTCCCACTCATTCTCTCTCATATTTAATTTTTTATACTCACAAACACCTCCTCCCACTATTACTTTCTCTTACTTTTCCTTAATTTGTATGCCAAAATTTTTGGTTTCAAGTCACATGAAACGAAGGGAGTATGTGAGATGAGACAGAGGGAGTATATCACTAATTTTTTACAATTAAAACAAGCCAGAGGGATTATAAAATAAAGAAAATAAAAATGGAGGGGCTAATGCCACTACATTTTCTACTTATCCACTACATTTTTTATAAATTGACACAATTATCCTTTGGTGTTTAAGGAATGAATGAAATGTAGTAGGTAGATACCATAAATACTAAAACATTACTTATTCCTTATATCTCAAATTATATTGTTAATTAATTATGATGATGATATTATTTGCCTAAAAGACCTATCAAAATTGATGATGAATTGATTATTAAAATATTTTCTTTTTAACTTGTCATTTTAATTAAAACACATACACACGCACACATATATACTTCATTTTTATTTTCAGCTTTTCATTGGTCACAATGAAATAATCAAATTATATGTGATATTAATTATTTTATATGAAAATGTAAAATCTTTGAAATATTGAACATAATAATGGGTGTTGTGAGCTTGACAACACATTACTTAACTTTTTGTTATTCTATTGTAACGAGTAATATTAGTTAGTAATCACACCGGATTAACTATAACATTTGAAAGTAATAAATACAAATAAATATTATAAAATTGCCAACATAAAATCAATTAATTTTGTTTATAATAACAGATTCATCTAAAAAAATTCATTTTTTTGTTGAAAAAATCATTGTTTAAATTATAATATCTTCAAAACCTTGTCTAATCAGTTTTTTATCTTTTTCTTTTTCTCTTATCTTTCTTTTCGACACAAGAAAAGGAAAAAATAATAATTACTATACATAAATAAATATATTTAATCTACTGCATATAAAAACTAGGTGACAATAAAAATATATGAATTTCTTTCATATTAGCAATTTTCATATATTTTTTTATAATTTACTGTACACAAAAAGCATTTATTATTTTAACATGATTAAAATGAATTATCTTAGGAAAAAAATATAATTATAGTTTTAATGGACATTAATGGATGTAGTGAATAAGTAAATTTTGTAGTATAAACAATCCCTTATTAAGGGCAATTGTGTCAAGTAAGTGACCAATTTACCAAAAATAAAACAAATGTAGTGGATAAGCAATAATTGTAGTGGAAATAGCCTCACCCAAATAAAAAAATAACATATATCATATTCAGAGCAGATCAATGATAGGGTTACAAAAAAAAGTTTACTAAATTTTACTTACAAAAACAAATAATACTTGAATGCTGAATTAATGAGTAGTAAGTCCTAGAAACATAAACAATTTTTTTTCCACCGATATTTGTGAATCAAAATTTTGTTATACCTTTTGTAACATTAGTTTGTTTATTTAATATATTCAAGCAAAAATGGGTGAAAAGTGAGGCAAGCAGCTACCTAAAACAAGATGAAGAAGCAAAATACAAATTCCAAACCTATTGCTTTCAGTCACTAACAATGAATACTTGTATAAAACAACCAATAGAACAAAAACGTTGACAAAAAGAACCTCCTGAACTCATTAAAATCAAACCAATCGGAATAACATTGAAACCATCTACCCCCACAATGGCAAGACTATCAGCACCAGTCTTCTCTACTTTCTCTCTTCTTCTTCTCCTATTAATAATAATTACATCTGCTGCTGTTGCTGTTGCTGCTGCTACTACTGATACTGATACTGATACTGATACTAAATTTGCGTTTTTCATATTCGGGGATTCGAGTGTGGATCCCGGAAACAATAATTACATCAATACCATAGCTGAAAACCGAGCTAATTACAAGCCGTACGGCCACAACGATGGTGGCTTCTTTGGACAACCTACCGGACGGTTTTCTGATGGCCGGATAGTTGTGGATTATATCGGTATGTAAAAGCAAATGAAGAATTAAATTTGATTTCCTGTCTAGCTAATTCTTCTGTTTTCTTCTCTCATTTTTTTTTATCCTATCATTCTTCTGATCAGATTATCGCTTCCGTCATGTTTGTTTGTATTAATTGACCTTTGATATAGTTAGGAGTGTTGTACTGTACAACTCCGCAATTTCTTGGTGTATTGTACGGTACATCACCCTGAAGCACCTGTTACATACTCTTCCGTCTCATTTGTTTGTATTAATTGACGTTAGCAAAGTACCTACGACTTTACTATTTGGAGGGTCCGATTGACAAATATCACTTTTCTAAAAAAATTATACATCCTCCTAAAATGAAGATTTTTTTTTTTTGAAAAACTTTATTTGTAAACCAATTTTTAGTAAACTTTGTCAATAGTATCTTTACAATAAAAAAAACTAAATATTTGGAATGATGTTGTACAAGAATACTCCCTCTTTTTCATGTCACTTGAGACAAAAAAAAAATTGGCACACAAATTAAGGAAAAGTAAGAGAGAAATAGTGGGAGGAGGTATTTGTGAGTATGAAAAATTAATTAGGAGAGAGAATGAGTAGGATGAATAGTGTTGTGAGTGTAAAAATAAAGTAAGAGAGAGAAGGAGTAATAGGAATAGTAAAGATTCTTTACCATTTTAGGCAGTTTCAAGTTACATGGAACGGACAAAAAAGGATATAAGTATCAAGTGACATGAAACGGAGAGAGTATACATTAACATCTGCCACTAAATTTTATAAAAATAGAGATTTTAATTAGGCGTTAATTTTATAGCCACGTTACAACATTGGAAACCTATCTAAATGTGAGGAACCAAATTGCAAATGTCCCTCATTTAGGAACAAAATGAACATTTGTTTTACAGTATTCTTCTATATAATATAACTCGTAATTAGACTTGGTATTTTACTTGTGCAGCGGAATACGCTGGGTTGCCATTAATCCCTGCATTTTTACATCCATCTGCACAATATGTGAATGGTGCAAATTTTGCTTCTGGAGGAGCCGGCGTTCTTTCTGAAACCAATATGGGTGGAGTAAGGAAATCTATTTTACTTTTTTATATGCACAAATTGATATTCTTAAGAAAAAGCTAAAATATTGATTCGATATACCCCTCGGTGTTGATGGGCAAACAGACAAGCTCAATGGCCAGCCCGTGTCCGTTTAAGCTTGTCTGCGGGTAAACAGGCCTAAGCCCGTTCGTCCACTGAGAGTCAGCGCACTGGCCCCGACCCGGTCCGTCCAAATAATAACCATCCGGCCCGGCCATTAATCCATGGCTTCGGCCAATATAGATCATTAACAGATTTTTTTTTTATTTCTGTAAAATTATAATAGGCTAATAATATTTCAATATTACTGAAATAAAATATAATATTGAGATAGAAAATATATTTATTATCTTAAAATTTTAATGAATGAAACTATTAAAACTAAAAACGTAGACCATTTAAAAAGTGTACTAATTAAGTAAGTTTATAATATAAATAATAAATTTATGAAAGTAAGAGTAGAAAAGAAATTTGTGGTGAATTCTTACATTTATTAAATCAACCAACGAAAATACAACAAAACTACAATGAAAATTTACGAAAATACAAACCAAAGTAAAATAATTATTTTCGTTGAATTACAATCTTGTAAAAATTAACATTGTCTTCAACGTCTTCAAATCTCTAGTATCCATCCGCCAAGTAATCCTCGTCAAGGTTGTCTTCTTCATTGAAATGTCTTTATGTTAGAAGCTCATGATCATTTGCTTCCTTAGTTTCACATTGTCTCAACTATGTGATTTTCACCATTCTAGGACATCTAAGTTCTCAAAACTTCATCATTAAAGGGTAAAAGGGGATCTCCAAGTATTGCACCAACTCATTAACCACACTCCCATTTTAGATTGATCTTCCACTTCCACTAAATCCTTTCTTCAGGAAATTCCAACCGAATCTCAGCATTAATGTTTGCTTTTCCTTTCCTTGGCGCTCGATAATTTCAATGGGTGTTGAAACTCTTCTAGAATACTGCTCGTACAAGTGGAACACGTTGTTGTTAACCTCGGCACGTGCCTTAGAAGTCAAGATTTCAAGATATGTCTATCAAAGATTTGGCTTCAATTTTTTCAAAGAAAGTTAAAAGCAATGACCCAAGCTTTATATGCTTTATGTGAGGATCCATCGCGGTTGCTAATTATGAAAGCAAGAGAAAATCAGAGTATTTTGAAAATTTTAATTCCTTATCCACAACGGGCCCTCCAAAATGCACATGCGATCTATACTTCACCATGTTTGTTTAGAATGTATAGCTCACAACACAAAAGATGACTTGCTGGATAGTAGGTTCCAGATAGTATATCGGTTGCTCTATAGAAATGTTGAAGTACATCCAAGGGGAAAATACAGAAATATGCCCCTGAACTTAGCGATTGGATGCAGATATGCCCATAATGTCGTTTATTGGCACATTTGCCCCTCAACCCAATGAAAAATAGGGCAAATTTGACATCCGTTAATTTTTTCATCCAAAATTTAACTTTTCATCCAAAATTTAACGAGTACAGACCTAAATTGAATTAAACAACTTGAAAATGAATAAATTGTGAACTATCAAATTATATTTAGTAAAGAAATATTAATTATAGAATTGATAGTATGTCATATATCATATTTTTTTTTAATAATTGATATTTAATTAATCACAATATTTTGAGAAACTATTTTTTCTAAATTATAAAAAGTCACCTACTCTTAATTTAATTTTAGAAAGATCTTAATTTTGTAATATTAATCATGACTATCGCCTATCAATAAAAAACATGACCAAAAGCTATAAGAGCATAAGGATTTGGTAAGAACGGGGATAAATCACCGCTACACCACCACTTCATCCACCACAACCCGCCATCATAACCATAAGTTGATTTTGATAAGTATTTGTTGCAATACGGATCATATAATAACATAGTAAAATTTGAAAATAATTAAAATAAAATAAAATAAAATAAATAAGTTCAAACTCAAAACTATCTCTAAATTAATCTTTATCATTCTCCATCATTTATTAACATCATTTATTAAATTTAACTATAAATAAATAGGTAAGTTTAAATGATATTCTCATCCAAATGAATATTTATTTATTTTTATATTAAATACATCTTAAAATGAATTGTCAAATTTTAATTTTTTCTTAAGTTAGTTTTCTACCATTTTATTTTTATATTTTCATTTACATTTGAAAAAAAACAAAATATAAAGTGTTTAGCAAGAATATCATATACTCTCTCTATAAGATTTTATAAAATTTGTAAATAAAAATTTATGTGGAATTTGCAGTATTTCATAAATAGAACTTCACTATTTTTTTTCTTTTTTTTTTTCTACTTCTCATATTAATTTGTTTTATTTAAGTACTTTATTATTTAATAAACATTTTCAGTATAATATAGTTTAATAATTCACAATTTATCCTTTTTCTAGTTGTTTAATTCAATTTAGATCCTATAATCGTTAAATTTTGGATGAAAAAACTAATGGAGGCCAAATCTGCCCTATTTTTCATTGAGTTGAGGGGCAAATTGCCAATAAACGACGTTAGGGGCATATCTGCATCCAATTGCTAAGTTCAGGGGCATATATCTGTATTTTTCCTACATCCAAGAGTCACGTAGTTATATCGCAATTAACTTGAAAACATTTTTACGGAAGATCTTTTAGAGAGGAGATCCTTTGTACCACTCTTTGTGTACCAATTGTGTACCACAAATGATTTGACGGTTATAAGCTATTAAGACTTAAATAATTATAATGTCAAAAATGATGCATAGCCGTCAGATCACTTGTGGTACATAAGTGGTACATAGAATCTCCACTCGATACGTTACTAGTTTGTTTTTGAGGAAGATGTATTACTACTTTATATATATTACACGTATATTAATAAAATTGCACTAAATCACTTTTCTTATTTAGAAATGTGATATTTATTTTGAGACGAATTAAAATAAAAAGTGTGACATTATTTATTATTAACTTATATCGAGTAACACATGTGATATGCTAAACAAGTAGAACATAAAATTGATAAATTTGAATTAACTTTTTTCTTGTTTAATTTAATGATTCAAATTAATAGGTCATTGACCTGAAGACACAGTTGAAACATTTTGAAGAGGTACAAAAATCATTAAAAGAGACAATGGGAGATGATACCAAAGTAAAGGAACTTATATCTGAAGCCATATATTTCTTTAGTATTGGAAGTAACGATTATTTGGGTGGTTATCTTGGTAGCCCTGTTATGCAACAATTATATACTCCGGAGCAATATATTGGAATGGTCATAGGGAATTTAACACTCGCAATCCAAGTAAGTTTTTTTTTTTTTTTTTTTTTTTTAATTTATTTATTATTTAGTTATTTATTTTATTTTGTAAGCATATAAATGAAATACATGATTATGATTGAATTGGTTCAATTCATAGATGCAATTAATCTGTCCAGATTTTGCTCAATTAATATCTAGAATACATTTTACTTGTTTTATTTCTCTTTATATATCACTTTTCATACTTACAACACATAGTCTACTAACACTTTTTCTTAAACTCTGTGCAACTTCCAATAATCTTATTTCGAGAGCGACGGAGGGAGTATATACATAAAGAGAGATTGTATAGTGTTGAATTCAACCAAGGCCGGCTTTGAGGGTGTGCGAAGTGTGCCATCGCCATTTTGAAGGGCCTCATATTTTTGTCATTGTACTTCTATTTTGTTTCAAAATAATGTTTAAATGTTTTTAAAATTACTTTTTATTTTTAAAAATAGTTAGATATTCATTTTGAAACGGAAGGACGGAGTAGTCTCTTATATTGAATAGGTAGCTTCAATCAAATTAGTAAAATTTAGTCCAACAATAAATAATTCATATTTTTGTGTTGTGTTTGTAATGTGCGATTTTAATTCTTCAATTACCAACTCAAACCGTTTTCGCTTTTAAAAAAACCTAAATGTTTTTAATTTTTTGTATCGACAATTATGGAAGCTACGTCTGTTATATTAAAGGGCTTAAATTTCAATTATTGAACAGGGCCCCTAAAACATTAAGACCGGCCTGAATTCAATCTAACCTTTATTTCTTTCAATTCAATTTTTTCTAACTTGTTTGACAATTTATTTATATAATTTCACAAATAACTTATCTTAACCAGGAATTATATGGGAAAGGAGGGAGAAAGTTTTGTTTCTTAGGTCTTTCCCCTTTGGGATGCATGCCGGTCCTAAGAGCTCTTAATGAAGGTGGAGAAGATTGCCTCGAACAAGCTTCTGCTCTCGCATTAGCACATAACACTGCTCTGACTACTGTCTTAGCCCGCCTTGAAAACTCACTCAAAGGTTTCAAGTATGGCAACTCCAATTTCTACAACTGGATTGAAAAAAGAATCAATAAACCATCCAATTATGGTATGTTTATACACTTTTATAGACTTGTTTGATTTTAGATTTTTGAGCCCAAATTGTTATTAGTGTATATAACAGTTCAGAATCTTCTGAACTGCCTTGTGTACCTCATTCTGTATCACTTGTGATTTAACGACTCAGATTTAACATGATTGACATCATGATGATGTCATTCAAACATGTAAATCATCGAATCACTTATGGTACATGGTGTGCGTGATAAACAAACTAATATACACCCTCCGCCCGGCAGAAACTTCACTATTTTTGGAGTGACAAAAAAAATTAAGAAAAGTTATGAGAGGGAAATAGGTTGTGAGAGTGAAGAAGTGAGTGGGTATGACAAGTGAGACCCATATTTTAAATGTGTGAAGGAAAAAAGTTAGTGGGGATCACAATTTAAGTATGTGAGAGGAAAAAGTGAGTGGGGTTGACAAGTGCGACCTACATTTATAACAATTTTAGAAAAAGTGAAGCATTTAATGGGACACCCTTTTGAGTAAAAGGTGAAGCTTCTAACGGGACGGAGAGTACACCAAATCAAATGTGTTAATGTTTCTCTTTTTTATCACACATTTCCAATTGTACATTCACAAAATATTCATCAATCTACCTTGTTTAATGTCAATAGGCTTCAAGGAAGGAGTGAATGCATGTTGTGGTGGTGGGCGATTTGGGGGTGAGTACACTTGTGGAGGCGAAAAGAAGGTGAAAGAGTACACCTTATGCGATAACGCGAATGAGTACGTCTGGTGGGATTCATATCATCCTTCTGAGAGGATCCATGAACAATTCGCAAAGGCTATATGGAATAGATCTACAGCAATTCCTTTAGAAGATGTTATTGGCCCATATGGTTTACAGAATCTATTCTTCATGAAGTCGGAAAAGGCGATCACCATTGCTGATATAGTTGATGATCCAGAAAATGAGCAAAGTATATGAAGTTATTACTCAATCTCTCTTGAAGGAAAAATACTACAATACTCCCTTCGTCCCATATGATCTGAATACTTTTGCGCTGTTATTGTGAAACAATTTTGAGCAATAATTTTAGGTGCCTTTAATTGTTTTAATGAAAATTTAAAACTTGTTATAGATAATATTGTTGATGGTGTATCAACAACAAGTTTTAGATTTTCATTATGACAATTAAATAATCTAAAGTTATTGCTTAAGGTTCCTTTGCAATAACAGCGAAAAAAGTATGAAGATTATTTTGGGAGGGAAGTAGTAGTTATATTTGTTAGAGTAATTAACAAGACTTGATGAAAAAAGTAAAGCAATCACAAGAACACAGATTTATGTTGTTCACCAATTTGGCTACGTCCACGGGCGAGGAAGAATATATTATTAATATGGAGATCACAGATACAAATCACACTAATCTAGTTGTACGAATTATTGATCACAATAATCCATGACTGTGCAAAATCTAGATCTAGAATTACAGATCTCTCTTGTATCTCTCTGAACTTCTGTCTAACTTCTTGAGCATCTTACACTACTCTCTAGTTCTAGCTCTAGTCGACAAGTTTACAAGTTAATTATTATCCTAGGGGAAGGGTTGTATTTATAGTCATAAATAACTAAAACCCTAAAAAGAAAATGAATCCTATTTCTTGTGTACAAAGTAATTCTATTCTCATTAGGAAACAACTCTCTTAATTCTTGAACAATTCCTTGTACTAATAAGAAAACTAATTAAACCTTAATCCTTGTATCAAAAGAATTTCTTTTTTCTTAGATAAATCAATTCTATTCACATAAGGACACCATAATCCTTATTTTTCAATAAACCCTTAATCCATTTCCAAAAGGAATTCACAATTCTCAGTCCCAAGAATGACCGAACTTGTTGCGAATCTATCTTTAACCAATACGCATATGGATTCAAAGGCATATTCCCAACAATATTTATTAGCTTTTTGAAAGAGAGTTGTTTTGTTTCTGCAAGTTATGTTTTTGTGTTTTGTGAATGTATGGTTGCTACAAATCTATGGTGAATGTAGTACTCCCTCCGTCCCGGAGTAAGAGTCATGCCCCTCATTTGCACGATTATTAATAAATATTGGAAGTGATGTAAATGTTGTGAGTGTAAAAGTAAAGTAGGAGAGAGAATGAGTGAGAGAGAATATTGAATTGATTGGTGTTGTGAGTATAAAAGTAAAATAGGAGAGAGAATGAGTGGAGGTAATAGTAAAGATTCTTTGCCATTTTAAGAATATGACTCTTATTCTGGGACGTACTAAAATGGAAAGTAGGACTCTTACTCTGTGACGGATGGAGTAGAATAAAATAATATGGTACGTGTATTTGAATAAGTCTTGATAGGGCACTCAAAATTACTTTTTGTCACATTTTGATTTATCTCGTGAGAAAATTTTGGGGGAAACTAGTTTCTCCATTAATTATAAAAAATCCTGCTTTTATAGGGGTTTTAGGGTTTAGGATTTATGGTGTAGGGTTTAACGGTTAAGGGTTAAAAAATGGACTTTTTATAACTTGAACCAGTTTCCCCCATAACCAACTCTCATGTCATTAGCATTGTTCTTTTGTTTATCCCGTTACTTTGGGGTATGTAAAGAGATCACGATACCCTCTGACAATCTAGCTTCGAACATAAATTAAATATTTCTATCAACGCCTACCCACATCGGCCCCTTCTTCTATTAAATTCTTGATATGTAAAACCCACTTTCCCACCGCATTATCCAAGTTGAAACGCCACGGCTTCTTGTAGACACCCGCTTTCAACTTCTCAATCTTTATTGCATATAAAATATTTTTATTTTCTTGTTTTGTTGATTTCTATTACTTTCGTTAAATTCTTGACTGTCTTTATTAGTTCTGGGGCTAAACTGAAAAACAGTGCTAACATTTAAGGTCCTTTTTGTTATTATGTCTTTCTCAAACCAGTGCGCCTTTGTCTCATTCTGTCAGCATCGCGCGCTTCCTAACCTATAATGAGAGCGCGCTTCTCAAGTGTCAGTTATTGGTTTCCTCCAACCTTCCCTCCTTTTTTGATTTGTGACCCCTCACCATCAATGTTAATCCGAGGAAGATCGGGTTGTGGCTAATTTTTCACCCCATTTTCACCTTAAAAAGGAGACCTCTAACTCCTTTGAAAGATACCAGACTTCTACCACAAAAACTCTACCCAAGAGGACCTCTTTCTTGTTATTAATTAAAAATTTATATACCAAAACTCTACACAATTTACATCAAATCTTCCACACCACAAACTCACTAACCAAAACTCTAAGCATTTGAAGGCATACCGTGTAATATCCCGAGAACTAAGTAGCACAAATTAATAAATTTAAATTAAATAAAAAACTCATCTATTAAATTCTTGATATGTTATTCTCTTGATAAGTTATTGATTGACACCTATTCTGAAAATGGCCAACAAGTCAAAAGTCCTTGCTTGAGGTGGAAATAGTTACTGAAACTAAGTGATGAATCATTCATCTTGGTGTCCCACGCCTAGTTATGCATATTATATACTACCTCGGTCCCGGTTTAAGGTTTTTAGTTTGACTTTGCACGTTTATTAAGGAATCAAGTATAAGACAAAGAAAAATGAGTCAACAAAAGTAGGGAGGTGAGAATATATTGTCCAATCACTATTCATAAAGCAAATGTGTGGAAAGTAAGTTATGTAAGTAATTGTTTTTTTGTAATCAGATGAACTTTTGGGGGCAAGATTCTACAAAGCACTATTCATTCTTTTCCATTTATGGAATAAAGCAACTAAGAACTTTAAACTAGGACGGACTAAAAAAGAAAATAAGAACATTAAACTGGGACGGAAGGAAGGAATATAAATTGTTAGACAAGAATATGGCAGAATCATTCTGCAAGGTTAAGCCGTGTTCATCAGAGAGTATTTGGTGAAATTGGCAGTTCAACGTTCCTGATGTAGGAGGAGACCCGGCGAACAGCATTCCAGGCGCCCGCTTGTAAGGCTCCAGGCGCCCGCTTACTTGAGATTGTTTCCGGCGCATCGTTTCTGTTTCATCCGAGCGCCCGCTTGGGTTAGACCGAGCGCCCGCTTGGGGATGTCGGCCAGAATTAATGTTTTCGTTCTTTTTGTTTATGCGCAGACTTATTAGGGTTATTTTCGGTATTATTGTTTGTTTAGGTATTTTGTTAGACTGGGGTTAGTTGTTAGGAGTATAAATACTTTTCTTTCATTGTTCTAGGGTTACAAATTATTTTATTCAATTGAACTTTGTTCATAGAGAATTTCTTCTCTTTTCCTGGTGGATTCCAGATTTGTATTCTTGAGGATTCATTGTTTGTGAATTCTTGTGATTAGTGCGCTAATCACGAATATCTATCGCTTCCGTGATGCGTCAGTTGGCATCAGAGCAGGCCATATCCTGTCTTTTGATTCGTTATGGGGGATCAAGGAGCAACAAAAGGTGATATCGAGGGTATGACCACCGCTATCACCAACGCTATCGCTGCTTTAACAACGCAGATCGCTGCGTTGGCAACCGCACAACAAGGTCAAAACGTTAATCAGAACCGTAGTGGTGAAAGAGACAGGGTTGATCAAGTTCGAGATCCAGTTCGACGTCCTCAACGGGCAGAGAATCGGGATGATGACGAGTCCAGTTCTGAAGAAGAGGTTGTTCATGATGAAGAACCAGATCAAGGTAATAATCGACACCGCCATGATTATAGAATTAAGGCTGATATTCCTTATTTCTATGGAACCATGGGGATTGAAGATTTCCTAGATTGGCAGAATGAGGTTGATCGCTTTTTCGAGGTTATGGAGGTACCTGCAAATAAACAGGTAAAGATGGTGGCGATCCGATTGAAGAGTACCGCTGCAGTTTGCTGGGATAAACTAGCAGGACAGAGACGACGGCAAGGAAAGGGGCCAGTTAAAACTTGGAGGCGAATGAAGCAGTTAATTTCAGAGAGGTTTTTACCGGCAGATTATGAGCAGATCTTGTATAAACTGTATCTAAATTGTGTGTAGGGCAAGAGAACAGTTAATGAGTATACTACTGAATTTCAGAGGTATACTGCGCGGGTTGAGATCGAAGAAACCGAGGATCAGAAAGTTGCACGCTACATCAACGGTCTGAAAATCTCGATACAGGAGAAGATGGGTTTGCATCTGTTGGTGTTGGTGCCCTAGGCACGTTTGTTGAACGTTGTAAGTTATCATGATAATAAAGAGATAATAGGATTATTATTATGGCTCGTGTTTGCTTATAATAATCTCCGTCCCTAGAGCTTCTTAAGAACTAGTATAAAGGCTAAATGATCATGGGATGATCATGTTAGATTTATGGGTACTTGTTTGGAACAAGGTACTGGACATGACCCGCGGTATGAGATTTATGTCATGGTCGATGTCATATATAAATCTCATATTAGTTATGTCATTTGAATCCTTAGACATGAAGTTATTATAGTCTTCTACTTGATGAACATTATGTTTGAAATATTCAAACGCTGCCTTAACACGGTAGTTATAAAGGGTATGATTGGCATGATTGGATTCACGTAGGGAAGAATAATAAGCCAAATGGATTTGTCCCTCTTCGGAGAGATGTCAAGCTTGGGCCCCTCGAAGGAATGATGTTGGTGAAATGTTTGGCCAAACTCAAATGGATTGATTTGATCAATGTCATTTGGATTATCAATATATTCGGGATCGAGAAAAGTATTGAACAAAACAAGTTGACTTGTTGACCATGACTTGTGTTCAAAGACATCGTGGACAAAGGGATTATGTCATGTTCTAAAAGGAATGCGAACTTGTATCTAGTTATACTATTTGGGTAGGTATGACGGTTTGCTAGAACCTAATCATATCTTATGGTTTCATGTTTGAACCCATTGCCAACTTAGTATAATCCTAGAGGGTCACACACAATAGAACGAATACTAAATAAGGACTATATTGGAAATTTTGGAAAATTGGATTTTTTGGGCTGTTTGGGCGACCGCCCAAAAGGGCTGGGCGACCGCACAGGGATTTGGGCGGCCGCACGCCTCAGTTTGGGCGGCCGCACAGTACTGTCGGGGACAGATTCCTAATTTGACTTGGAATCGAATTTTGGACGGGTTTTAACACAAGTTTCCTATTTGGAATAGGTCTTACTTGTGTATAAACATCAGAATTCGGCCACAACTCAACCCCAATGTTTGTGTGAGTCTCCAAAGAGTTTGAGAGAGTCTTATTTTGTTCTAAGAGATCCTAGATTGAAGAATAAAATTATACACAAATAATATTTAATATAGTTCATGTTTAATTATGAAAACGTGTTTCATAATTTGGTCTAGCAACCAAGATCAAGTGTTCTTGATATTCGTTCGCGTGTGGATACCGCTAGAGGGTGAAATTCATCATCTTCAAAGTTCGTGATTCTTGCTTTGTTCGTGATCAAGATTTTAAGCTTCTATCGAATTCAAGGTTGCAAATTCAAAGTCATTAAGGGTTAGTTTTTCTAATATTCATATTGTTGTATTTGACTTAATCATATGAATGGATCTATGGGCTTTGGGTTTCTATTAAATTTTGAATGCTTAATTCCGCTGCGCATGTTGCTCGGAAACCCAACAGTGGTATCAGAGCCCCGTTCATGTTGATTATTTCAATACTAGATCATGTTATGTGTATATAAATTGTTTATGTGCCTAGCATGATATGAATATTGGATTATATGATGTTTATGTGTTATGTGATTTTATGTGGTTTATTGTTTTACAACTTTAATCGCACGATTCAATCGCAATAAATATTATGATGGATTCTGAATTGTTTGATTATTAATTCTGATTGGATCATGGTTTTAATAATCGGGGAAAAACAATTTTGAGACAAATTTTCGAAACTTAAAAATTCCTTCTGATCAAATTGGGCGACCGCACAGAATCACGTGTGCGGCCGCACACTTTTGGGCGACCGCACAGTGCCTTCTGGGCGGCCGCACAGTACCAGGTTTCTGTTCTGATTTTGGTGAAAATCTGAATTTGGAATTTTCGAGAGGTCCAACCGAACCAGTAACAAACCAGGCCAGACCTGCTGATCTGGATGATCTGGAATGGGTTTTGGGTAGTTGGTTTGGGTGTGGATCTTGGGGTTTGACTTTCCTATTTGTTTTAGTCTTGTGACTCTAAGATTGGTTCAAGGTTTGGATGGCTAATCTGCGTTCATCGAGATTGTGTTTCCGAAACTTGATCATAATCAAAGCTTCAAAGATAAAACGAAGTTAGAATTATGAAGAGTTCATAATTGCTAAAATTGAGAAACAAAGTTCTTGATTCAATGATTGGAGATCCATGTGGAATTGTGGATGCAATTGGCCTACGTTCATCGAGACCATCTATTGCTTAGTTTCGGCCACATGGACTACTTTCTTGGTTTCTTGAATTAGTGCGGGATTGTGGTTGCCTAATGGCTTTGTTCGACCGCACTTCTTATTGTCTTGATTTGGAGATAATAACCAAAGTTGAAATAGTCTCATCCTCATAATTATAGAGAAACTAATGACACATAAATGTTGTGCTTAAATTAATGATGATTAATTTAGTGGCTAAACTTGATGCGTAACATGTTTATCTTGTGTGCTCATAAATATGTTGTATGCTATATGGTAATGAACCTTCAAGAAAGTTTTAAGTCCTCTTGCCATGCCATGATTAAAACACTTGTTAGTACATGGGTGACTTTAATGTGGGTTCGCCTCCGCGAGGTGCATTAATTTTATTCATGTATGAGCAAGATGAGGTTCATTAATTCAATGTGGGCTTGCCTCCGCAAGGTGCATTAAATTGAATGGTTCCTATACGTTTAAAATGGTTGGACTTAATTAGGCGTCAAAACAGTTTTGGGCCTAGACAAAGATGAGATTAAACATGCTTTTGAAATTGGATCACTAAGAATCATATTGGATATGATTGACAAGAAATTGTCTACCTAATTAATTTGATTTTGAGCAGTCCGCCTCCGTGGACTCGAAATTAAATTAAAGATGGATCTTAGCCAAATTTAAAAGAATCTCAGAAAAGGATCTAAGAGTCATATGGGATATGATTGACAGGGTTGTCTACCTAATTAATTTAGTTTTGAGCGGTCCGCCTCCGTGGACTCAAAATTAAAATTAAAGTTGGATCTTAGCCCATTTAAATTATATTATACATTGGATGTATAAGAAGGTTATATAATTTAGTGGGAGTATTTTTGGAAAATACATTATTTATCTCTTTAATGAGATTGGTACTTGTAAAATTTTGGAAATTTTGCATGAGTTGTAGATAATGACAACTAACTTCGTTGCGATCAATCCTTTAGAAGGATGAGCTTCAAAGAGAATGGTACAAACTTCATGGATTGGATCCTGAGCCTAAGAATGGTTCTAAGGCAAGAGATGGGTTGTACATTCTTGATGGGCCAATTCCTAAAGAACCTAATGCCGGAGTAGACAATCACAAAGAATCATGATTATGATTCTAGGAATGTGAGTTGTCTTATGCTCACGATTATGTGCTCTTAAACTCCAACAAAGTTTGGAACTTGTGGAAGCCTATTAAATAGGCGTGGAGTTGAGTTACATGTTTCAAAGAACAATCTAAGCAAGAGAGGTATAAAACCATTATTGCATTCACTCATTGAAAAATGAGTAAAGGACAAAGAATGGAACCTCACATGCTTAAGATAAAGGCTACGTAGAGCATCTTGAGAAACTTGGTTGTCCAATTGGATTGGAGCAAGCCACGGATCTCATTCTTGATTCATTGTTCAAATGTTATGATCACTTAGTGATGAATTATGACATGCTTACAATGAATAAGAGTCTCTTCGAATTGCATTAACATGCTGAAAAACTGCGAAGATGAAGATATTGGAGAATGGTTCTCCAATGCTCATGGTTCATGATGGAAAGGGGCCAAGTGCCAAAGGAGAGGTAAGACAAGAGTTGTCAAACCTAAAGAAATAATTATGGTTAAAATTATAACTCTAATTGATGCAATTTGGTAAAGTGGCAATTGGATTGACCATCTAAAATTGTATTCATAATTCTAGACGATCAATAAAAGAATGGTAGTGGGACTACCACTTCGGATATTGATGTTATAAATTAATCTTTCTAAATTTAATTATTGAGTATTGGATACCAGAATAATTAGTAAATTGAAAGACTACTTTTAGTAAATGTTGATCTATGAGTGGTAATGATGCAAGAGTTGCAACATTGTTCGTAGAACACTTGTTAAGTGACTTTACTGATGAAGTAGAAAACATTATTTTGTTATAAGATAATGAAGGATATTAATTTCTTATTTGGAATAAGAAAAGTGCTTTATTTATTATGATTTACTTCATTGTGTTATCATATAAACAAATCTTATATCCTAAATCTTGAAGAACAAAGTAATAAAGACTTTAACATAAATAATTAAAATTCTTTATGGATTATTGTTTTGATCAAATAAATGAGAAATGCATATCTAAAATTCCATGGGACGGAGTTTTAAGTCATATGATTTGGAATCACATGATTCATGCAAATCTTATTTACTTGGATCAAGACATCTTTTACTATGATTGGTAAAAAGGCTAATATCTTACTTGACCTAATACATGCCAATGTAAATGGTGCATTAAGTAGCAATGCTAAAATAGAATTTTGGTTGAACTTGGTAAAATTATTCAAAGATTCTGATTGGATCAAGATAATGAATAATGAACCAAGAATTTGACAGTCATCATTAAAGTTGTGAAATGGTTTCACAAATTAACTTCACTAAGAACACCATTCTAAATGATGTGTCTACGTGGAATACAAGAACCTTATTAGATATGGTTCATTAGACGATAAAGTCAAATTGATCTTCCATTATTAATTTTGGGGTTATGTATTACAAACCGCTATAACTACACTAATTTGAGTTCCATCAAAAGAGGTTAAATGATGAAAGAAGACTCGGTTTGTCTTTCATAAAGATTTAAGATGGTGAGATTTTTTTTTTTGGAAAGGAGTTGTCTGGGACACACTCACACTTAAATCTAATAAATATATTTTCGTGGGACATCCTAAGGAAACCTGAGGATAATGTTTTACTCATAAGAAACAAATGGTTTGTTACTTATGATGGTACTTTTCTTGATAAGTCATTTATCTCTAAAAGAATCAGTGGGAGTAAAACATATCTCGAATGGTTCGAGACCCAGAAAATAGTATTTAACCTATGATAGAAGTTGAACAAGTTTTCACAAGGGGTTGTGAAAAACCGTTCAAGATATACAAGTACTTGCACACATGATAAAATATAATCTATTAGAAGAAATATTGGATATTTCGAAATAGAAAGTATTGAGGTAAAGTTCATTTAGAATGAAGTATTTACCACCTATCAAAGATGCAATATCAACTCCACATTTAGATTAATTGCTTGGAGTCATAAAATCTAAAATGCAATCCATGTATGAAAATCAAGTTTGGAACTTGATCATTTTAACCTAAGGTATAAAAACCAAAGGATAAGATTGAAGTTTTCTTGGAGAAAACTTACATGGGTAGCAAGGAACTTATTAGAATTCTCATTGTCATATCTTCATATTTGGAATATGAAATTTGACAAAAAAAAAACATGCGTTACTTAATAAGAACTCATTTAAGGATGTATTGGATACAACCTAAAAGTTTTGATAGTCAAAGAAAATTCTAATAAATTATGTAAGTTGCAGAAATCCATTGGATGGATTAAAGCAAGCTTTTGGGAGTTGGAATCTCCGTTTTGATAAGTCAAAAGTTTGATTTGATCAAGAACGAAGATGAACCTTGTATATACAAGAAGATTAGTGGGAGCATAGTGCTATTCCTTATTTAATATATGTGGATGGCATATTGCTCATTGGAAACGACATTCCTACACTTTAAATCTGTAAAGATTTTGTTAAGAAAGTGTTTCGCAATAAAGAATATGGATGAAGCTACATATGTTCTTGGCATTAAGATCTATAGAGATAGATCAAGGAAGCTAATTGGTTTAAGCCAAAGTACATACATCGACAAAGTCATTAGAAGATTCCGCATGGAAAATTCTAAGAGAGGACCATTGCCAATATTACATGGAGTTTTCTATGCAAAGACTCAAATGTCCTAAGACAAATGATGAGCATGAGAAAAACTGAATGGGATGCCATTTTGCTTTGGCAATTGGATCCATCAAGCCATAATAAGTACTAAGCCGGATATATCTAAATGCTTGGAGTATGACGAGTAGATATCAATCCGACAACCGGTGAGAATCACTGGAAGGCTGTGAAACAATTCTTAAATGTACTTTAGAAGGACTAAAGAATTGTTATGATCTATGGAGGGATGGAAGATGATTTCGGTGTATATGGGTACACAAATGCATACTTCCAAACTGACAAAGATGATAAAAATCGCAATTGAGTTTTATTAACAATAGTGAAGCTGTAAGTTGGAATGGTTACAAGCAGAGTACAGTCACTAATTCTACATACTAAAATCTAAGTATATTGCTGCATTGGATGCTGCAAAGGAAGTTGTTTGGATTAAGAAGTTCATGGGTGAACTTAGGATGGTTCCTAGCATTGCTAATCAAATATACTTTATTAGCAATAATAGTCGTGCTATTGATCAAGCAAAAGGAACCAATGGCACATCCTAAATCCAAACACATACTTAGGCGTTTTCTTATCGTTCGAGAAATCGTTGATAAGAGAGACGTACATATATGCAAAGTACCTACTAATGATAACGTTACAGACACGCTAAACAATGGGACTTCCATAAAGCTAAACATGATGGTCATGTTAGGTCCATGGGTATTGGATACCTAGGGAATTGGGCCTAGGGCAAGTGGGAGATTGTTGGTGTTGGTGCCCTAGGCACGTTTGTTGAACGTTGTAAGTTATCATGATAATAAAGAGATAATAGGATTATTATTATGGCTCGTGTTTGCTTATATAATCTCCGTCCCTAGAGCTTCTTAAGAACTAGTATAAAGGCTAAATGATCATGGGATGATCATGTTAGATTTATGGGTACTTGTTTGGAACAAGGTACTGGACATGACCCGCGGTATGAGATTTATGTCATGGTCGATGTCATATATAAATCTCATATTAGTTATGTCATTTGAATCCTTAGACATGAAGTTATTATAGTCTTCCACTTGATGAACATTATGTTTGAAATATTCAAACGCTGCCTTAACACGGTAGTTATAAAGGGTATGATTGGCATGATTGGATTCACGTAGGGAAGAATAATAAGCCAAATGGATTTGTCCCTCTTCGGAGAGATGTCAAGCTTGGGCCCCTCGAAGGAATGATGTTGGTGAAATGTTTGGCCAAACTCAAATGGATTGATTTGATCAATGTCATTTGGATTATCAATATATTCGGGATCGAGAAAAGTATTGAACAAAACAAGTTGACTTGTTGACCATGACTTGTGTTCAAAGACATCGTGGACAAAGGGATTATGTCATGTTCTAAAAGGAATGCGAACTTGTATCTAGTTATACTATTTGGGTAGGTATGACGGTTTGCTAGAACCTAATCATATCTTATGGTTTCATGTTTGAACCCATTGCCAACTTAGTATAATCCTAGAGGGTCACACACAATAGAACGAATACTAAATAAGGACTATATTGGAAATTTTGGAAAATTGGATTTTTTGGGCTGTTTGGGCGACCGCCCAAAAGGGCTGGGCGACCGCACAGGGATTTGGGCGGCCGCACGCCTCAGTTTGGGCGGCCGCACAGTACTGTCGGGGACAGATTCCTAATTTGACTTGGAATCGAATTTTGGACGGGTTTTAACACAAGTTTCCTATTTGGAATAGGTCTTACTTGTGTATAAACATCAGAATTCGGCCACAACTCAACCCCAATGTTTGTGTGAGTCTCCAAAGAGTTTGAGAGAGTCTTATTTTGTTCTAAGAGATCCTAGATTGAAGAATAAAATTATACACAAATAATATTTAATATAGTTCATGTTTAATTATGAAAACGTGTTTCATAATTTGGTCTAGCAACCAAGATCAAGTGTTCTTGATATTCGTTCGCGTGTGGATACCGCTAGAGGGTGAAATTCATCATCTTCAAAGTTCGTGATTCTTGCTTTGTTCGTGATCAAGATTTTAAGCTTCTATCGAATTCAAGGTTGCAAATTCAAAGTCATTAAGGGTTAGTTTTTCTAATATTCATATTGTTGTATTTGACTTAATCATATGAATGGATCTATGGGCTTTGGGTTTCTATTAAATTTTGAATGCTTAATTCCGCTGCGCATGTTGCTCGGAAACCCAACAGTGGTATCAGAGCCCCGTTCATGTTGATTATTTCAATACTAGATCATGTTATGTGTATATAAATTGTTTATGTGCCTAGCATGATATGAATATTGGATTATATGATGTTTATGTGTTATGTGATTTTATGTGGTTTATTGTTTTACAACTTTAATCGCACGATTCAATCGCAATAAATATTATGATGGATTCTGAATTGTTTGATTATTAATTCTGATTGGATCATGGTTTTAATAATCGGGGAAAAACAATTTTGAGACAAATTTTCGAAACTTAAAAATTCCTTCTGATCAAATTGGGCGACCGCACAGAATCACGTGTGCGGCCGCACACTTTTGGGCGACCGCACAGTGCCTTCTGGGCGGCCGCACAGTACCAGGTTTCTGTTCTGATTTTGGTGAAAATCTGAATTTGGAATTTTCGAGAGGTCCAACCGAACCAGTAACAAAACCAGGCCAGACCTGCTGATCTGGATGATCTGGAATGGGTTTTGGGTAGTTGGTTTGGGTGTGGATCTTGGGGTTTGACTTTCCTATTTGTTTTAGTCTTGTGACTCTAAGATTGGTTCAAGGTTTGGATGGCTAATCTGCGTTCATCGAGATTGTGTTTCCGAAACTTGATCATAATCAAAGCTTCAAAGATAAAACGAAGTTAGAATTATGAAGAGTTCATAATTGCTAAAATTGAGAAACAAAGTTCTTGATTCAATGATTGGAGATCCATGTGGAATTGTGGATGCAATTGGCCTACGTTCATCGAGACCATCTATTGCTTAGTTTCGGCCACATGGACTACTTTCTTGGTTTCTTGAATTAGTGCGGGATTGTGGTTGCCTAATGGCTTTGTTCGACCGCACTTCTTATTGTCTTGATTTGGAGATAATAACCAAAGTTGAAATAGTCTCATCCTCATAATTATAGAGAAACTAATGACACATAAATGTTGTGCTTAAATTAATGATGATTAATTTAGTGGCTAAACTTGATGCGTAACATGTTTATCTTGTGTGCTCATAAATATGTTGTATGCTATATGGTAATGAACCTTCAAGAAAGTTTTAAGTCCTCTTGCCATGCCATGATTAAAACACTTGTTAGTACATGGGTGACTTTAATGTGGGTTCGCCTCCGCGAGGTGCATTAATTTTATTCATGTATGAGCAAGATGAGGTTCATTAATTCAATGTGGGCTTGCCTCCGCAAGGTGCATTAAATTGAATGGTTCCTATACGTTTAAAATGGTTGGACTTAATTAGGCGTCAAAACAGTTTTGGGCCTAGACAAAGATGAGATTAAACATGCTTTTGAAATTGGATCACTAAGAATCATATTGGATATGATTGACAAGAAATTGTCTACCTAATTAATTTGATTTTGAGCAGTCCGCCTCCGTGGACTCGAAATTAAATTAAAGATGGATCTTAGCCAAATTTAAAAGAATCTCAGAAAAGGATCTAAGAGTCATATGGGATATGATTGACAGGGTTGTCTACCTAATTAATTTAGTTTTGAGCGGTCCGCCTCCGTGGACTCAAAATTAAAATTAAAGTTGGATCTTAGCCCATTTAAATTATATTATACATTGGATGTATAAGAAGGTTATATAATTTAGTGGGAGTATTTTTGGAAAATACATTATTTATCTCTTTAATGAGATTGGTACTTGTAAAATTTTGGAAATTTTGCATGAGTTGTAGATAATGACAACTAACTTCGTTGCGATCAATCCTTTAGAAGGATGAGCTTCAAAGAGAATGGTACAAACTTCATGGATTGGATCCTGAGCCTAAGAATGGTTCTAAGGCAAGAGATGGGTTGTACATTCTTGATGGGCCAATTCCTAAAGAACCTAATGCCGGAGTAGACAATCACAAAGAATCATGATTATGATTCTAGGAATGTGAGTTGTCTTATGCTCACGATTATGTGCTCTTAAACTCCAACAAAGTTTGGAACTTGTGGAAGCCTATTAAATAGGCGTGGAGTTGAGTTACATGTTTCAAAGAACAATCTAAGCAAGAGAGGTATAAAACCATTATTGCATTCACTCATTGAAAAATGAGTAAAGGACAAAGAATGGAACCTCACATGCTTAAGATAAAGGCTACGTAGAGCATCTTGAGAAACTTGGTTGTCCAATTGGATTGGAGCAAGCCACGGATCTCATTCTTGATTCATTGTTCAAATGTTATGATCACTTAGTGATGAATTATGACATGCTTACAATGAATAAGAGTCTCTTCGAATTGCATTAACATGCTGAAAAACTGCGAAGATGAAGATATTGGAGAATGGTTCTCCAATGCTCATGGTTCATGATGGAAAGGGGCCAAGTGCCAAAGGAGAGGTAAGACAAGAGTTGTCAAACCTAAAGGAAATAATTATGGTTAAAATTATAACTCTAATTGATGCAATTTGGTAAAGTGGCAATTGGATTGACCATCTAAAATTGTATTCATAATTCTAGACGATCAATAAAAGAATGGTAGTGGGACTACCACTTCGGATATTGATGTTATAAATTAATCTTTCTAAATTTAATTATTGAGTATTGGATACCAGAATAATTAGTAAATTGAAAGACTACTTTTAGTAAATGTTGATCTATGAGTGGTAATGATGCAAGAGTTGCAACATTGTTCGTAGAACACTTGTTAAGTGACTTTACTGATGAAGTAGAAAACATTATTTTGTTATAAGATAATGAAGGATATTAATTTCTTATTTGGAATAAGAAAAGTGCTTTATTTATTATGATTTACTTCATTGTGTTATCATATAAACAAATCTTATATCCTAAATCTTGAAGAACAAAGTAATAAAGACTTTAACATAAATAATTAAAATTCTTTATGGATTATTGTTTTGATCAAATAAATGAGAAATGCATATCTAAAATTCCATGGGACGGAGTTTTAAGTCATATGATTTGGAATCACATGATTCATGCAAATCTTATTTACTTGGATCAAGACATCTTTTACTATGATTGGTAAAAAGGCTAATATCTTACTTGACCTAATACATGCCAATGTAAATGGTGCATTAAGTAGCAATGCTAAAATAGAATTTTGGTTGAACTTGGTAAAATTATTCAAAGATTCTGATTGGATCAAGATAATGAATAATGAACCAAGAATTTGACAGTCATCATTAAAGTTGTGAAATGGTTTCACAAATTAACTTCACTAAGAACACCATTCTAAATGATGTGTCTACGTGGAAGTACAAGAACCTTATTAGATATGGTTCATTAGACGATAAAGTCAAATTGATCTTCCATTATTAATTTTGGGGTTATGTATTACAAACCGCTATAACTACACTAATTTGAGTTCCATCAAAAGAGGTTAAATGATGAAAGAAGACTCGGTTTGTCTTTCATAAAGATTTAAGATGGTGAGATTTTTTTTTTTGGAAAGGAGTTGTCTGGGACACACTCACACTTAAATCTAATAAATATATTTTCGTGGGACATCCTAAGGAAACCTGAGGATAATGTTTTACTCATAAGAAACAAATGGTTTGTTACTTATGATGGTACTTTTCTTGATAAGTCATTTATCTCTAAAAGAATCAGTGGGAGTAAAACATATCTCGAATGGTTCGAGACCCAGAAAATAGTATTTAACCTATGATAGAAGTTGAACAAGTTTTCACAAGGGGTTGTGAAAAACCGTTCAAGATATACAAGTACTTGCACACATGATAAAATATAATCTATTAGAAGAAATATTGGATATTTCGAAATAGAAAGTATTGAGGTAAAGTTCATTTAGAATGAAGTATTTACCACCTATCAAAGATGCAATATCAACTCCACATTTAGATTAATTGCTTGGAGTCATAAAATCTAAAATGCAATCCATGTATGAAAATCAAGTTTGGAACTTGATCATTTTAACCTAAGGTATAAAAACCAAAGGATAAGATTGAAGTTTTCTTGGAGAAAACTTACATGGGTAGCAAGGAACTTATTAGAATTCTCATTGTCATATCTTCATATTTGGAATATGAAATTTGACAAAAAAAAAACATGCGTTACTTAATAAGAACTCATTTAAGGATGTATTGGATACAACCTAAAAGTTTTGATAGTCAAAGAAAATTCTAATAAATTATGTAAGTTGCAGAAATCCATTGGATGGATTAAAGCAAGCTTTTGGGAGTTGGAATCTCCGTTTTGATAAGTCAAAAGTTTGATTTGATCAAGAACGAAGATGAACCTTGTATATACAAGAAGATTAGTGGGAGCATAGTGCTATTCCTTATTTAATATATGTGGATGGCATATTGCTCATTGGAAACGACATTCCTACACTTTAAATCTGTAAGATTTTGTTAAGAAAGTGTTTCGCAATAAAGAATATGGATGAAGCTACATATGTTCTTGGCATTAAGATCTATAGAGATAGATCAAGGAAGCTAATTGGTTTAAGCCAAAGTACATACATCGACAAAGTCATTAGAAGATTCCGCATGGAAAATTCTAAGAGAGGACCATTGCCAATATTACATGGAGTTTTCTATGCAAAGACTCAAATGTCCTAAGACAAATGATGAGCATGAGAAAAACTGAATGGGATGCCATTTTGCTTTGGCAATTGGATCCATCAAGCCATAATAAGTACTAAGCCGGATATATCTAAATGCTTGGAGTATGACGAGTAGATATCAATCCGACAACCGGTGAGAATCACTGGAAGGCTGTGAAACAATTCTTAAATGTACTTTAGAAGGACTAAAGAATTGTTATGATCTATGGAGGGATGGAAGATGATTTCGGTGTATATGGGTACACAAATGCATACTTCCAAACTGACAAAGATGATAAAAATCGCAATTGAGTTTTATTAACAATAGTGAAGCTGTAAGTTGGAATGGTTACAAGCAGAGTACAGTCACTAATTCTACATACTAAAATCTAAGTATATTGCTGCATTGGATGCTGCAAAGGAAGTTGTTTGGATTAAGAAGTTCATGGGTGAACTTAGGATGGTTCCTAGCATTGCTAATCAAATATACTTTATTAGCAATAATAGTCGTGCTATTGATCAAGCAAAAGGAACCAATGGCACATCCTAAATCCAAACACATACTTAGGCGTTTTCTTATCGTTCGAGAAATCGTTGATAAGAGAGACGTACATATATGCAAAGTACCTACTAATGATAACGTTACAGACACGCTAAACAATGGGACTTCCATAAAGCTAAACATGATGGTCATGTTAGGTCCATGGGTATTGGATACCTAGGGAATTGGGCCTAGGGCAAGTGGGAGATTGTTGGTGTTGGTGCCCTAGGCACGTTTGTTGAACGTTGTAAGTTATCATGATAATAAAGAGATAATAGGATTATTATTATGGCTCGTGTTTGCTTATAATAATCTCCGTCCCTAGAGCTTCTTAAGAACTAGTATAAAGGCTAAATGATCATGGGATGATCATGTTAGATTTATGGGTACTTGTTTGGAACAAGGTACTGGACATGACCCGCGGTATGAGATTTATGTCATGGTCGATGTCATATATAAATCTCATATTAGTTATGTCATTTGAATCCTTAGACATGAAGTTATTATAGTCTTCCACTTGATGAACATTATGTTTGACATATTCAAACGCTGCCTTAACACGGTAGTTATAAAGGGTATGATTGGAATGATTGGATTCACGTAGGGAAGAATAATAAGCCAAATGGATTTGTCCCTCTTCGGAGAGATGTCAAGCTTGGGCCCCTCGAAGGAATGATGTTGGTGAAATGTTTGGCCAAACTCAAATGGATTGATTTGATCAATGTCATTTGGATTATCAACATATTCGGGATCAAGAAAAGTATTGAACAAAACAAGTTGACTTGTTGACCATGACTTGTGTTCAAAGACATCGTGGACAAAGGGATTATGTCATGTTCTAAAAGGAATGCGAACTTGTATCTAGTTATACTATTTGGGTAGGTATGACGGTTTGCTAGAACCTAATCATATCTTATGGTTTCATGTTTGAACCCATTGCCAACTTAGTATAATCCTAGAGGGTCACACACAATAGAATGAATCCTAAATAAGGACTATATTGGAAATTTTGGAAAATTGGATTTTTTGGGCAGTTTGGGCGACCGCCCAAAAGGGCTGGGCGACCGCACAGGGATTTGGGCGGCCGCACAGTACTGTCGGGGACAGATTCCTAATTTGACTTGGAATCGAATTTTGGACGGGTTTTAACACAAGTTTCCTATTTAGAATAGGTCTTACTTGTATATAAACATCAGAATTCGGCCACAACTCAACCCCAATGTTTGTGTGAGTCTCCAAAGAGTTTGAGAGAGTCTTATTTTGTTCTAAGAGATCCTAGATTCAAGAACAAAATTATACACAAATAATATTCAATATAGTTCATGTTTAATTATGAAAACGTGTTTCATAATTTGGTCTAGCAACCAAGATCAAGTGTTCTTGATATTCGTTCGCTTGTGGATACCGCTAGAGGGTGAAATTCATCATCTTCAAAGTTCGTGATTCTTGCTTTGTTCGTGATCAAGATTTTAAGCTTCTATCGAATTCAAGGTTGCAAATTCAAAGTCATCAAGGGTTAGTTTTTCTAATATTCATATTTTTGTATTTGACTTAATCATATGAATGGATCTATGGGCTTTGGGTTTCTATTAAATTTTGAATGCTTAATTCCGCTGCGCATGTTGCTCGGAAACCCAACAGCATCAGGTATGAACCTTGACGGATGCTTCCACACTGGCTTTGAAGGCCGAACTTATGGAAAATTCGGGTTCGAAAAATTTTACACCGTTTCGCAAATGGGGTCAGCAAGGTAGTTCTGAAGAAGGGACTGATAAGGAGAATGGAACACCAGTTAAGGACCTAACTCCACAGGCTAAGAGTACAGACAACACTAGTAGCTCCACAGGCAATAAAGCTTCAGTACTGAAAACAACAAACCTTTATGCCAAGCCAACAGGGGATAAGTGTTTTCATTGTGGCGGACAGGGTCACAGATCCAATGTTTGCCCCACCCGGCGAATGGCTACGATTCTAGAAGCAGAAGACGAGGAGGAAGGAGGCATCCCTAACGAGTACGAAGGGGTCGAATTTGCTGAAGAGGAGTCTGGGGAGCGAGTCGGATTTGTGCTTCAACAGATTCTGCTATCTTCCAAGGATGAGGGACCATGAAAGAATCTGTTCTGAGCACACTGTTCTGTTAAGAGCAAGGTATGTAATCTGATTATTGATAATGGCTGTATAGAAAATTTGGTTTCGCAGAAATTGGTTGAATTTTTAGGGTTGAAAACTGAACCTCATGAGAAACCTTATATCTTGGGATGGGTGAATAAAGGTTCAGAACTTAGGGTATCACGAACTTGCAGAGTTCCTATTTCTATTGGCAAACATTATAAGGAGGAGGTTGTTTGTGATGTTCTGGATATTGATGTATGTCATATATTGCTTGGTCGCCCTTGGCAATATGATCATGACAGTACTTATCGGGGCAAGGAAAATGTTCTGATGTTTAAATGGGCAAAGCATAACATTGCGATAGCTTATGTTCTGCGTTTTGAGAAAGGGGTTGCGAACGACGAACCGGTCATTATGCTCATGCAGAACGAGAAGATTTTTTCCGCACATCTGCAGACGGACGGATAGACTAAGGATACTAACCGGATTGTGAGGAATGTGGTCAACAGTGTTTGTGGAGATGAGCCAAAACAGTGGAAGTTAGCTTGGCCACGAGTGAAGTTTGCTTACGACGGTGCAAGCACGGGGAATATGTATGACTACCACGCGGAAGGGGTTCTTTATCTTGGTGAAAACTCGGGGTCGAGTTCTTTAGAGGTAGAGGAGACTGATGTAGGAGGAGATCCAGCGAACAGGATTCCAGGCGCCCGCTTGTAAGGCTCCAGGCGCCCGCTTACTTGGGATTTTTTCCGGCGCATCATTTCTGTTCCAGCCGAGCGCTCAACTGGGTTAGACCGAGCGTCCGCTTTGGGATGTCGGCCAGAATTACTGTTTTCGTTCTTTTTGTTTATGCGCAGACTTATTAGGGTTATTTTCGGTATTATTGTTTGTTTAGGTATTTTGTTAGACTAGGGTTAGTTGTTAGGAGTATAAATACTTTTCTTTGATTGTTCTAGGGTTACAACTTATTTTATTCAATTGAACTTTGTTCATAGAGAATTTCTTCTCTTTTCCTGGTGGATTCCAGATTTGTGTTCTTAAGGATTCATTGCTTGTGAATTCTTGTGATTAGTGCGCTAATCACGAATATCTATCGCTTCCGTGCTGCGTCAGTTCCGTCTCAACAATTATTTTGGTATTCTAATATACTCCCTCCGTTCTTCTTTAATCTACAAAATTTACCATTTTGATTGTCCCACTTTAATTTACAAAGTTTTAAAAAGGAAATGTTTTAATATTTTTAAAATAATGGGACTCACTTGTCATACTCACAACAACTATCCACTTACTATTCCCTACCCCACTTTATTTTTTCCACTCAACTATCTACACTCACAGCACATCAACTTCTTCACTTTTCCCTTATATAATGTGCCAAACCCAAAATTTGTAAGTTAAAGAGGGACGGAGGGAGTAGTAATTTTTAGGTAAGGGAGACTACGCATTATTGACTCCGTGTCGTTTCCTTTTATACCTGTCGTATCGTAGTACTCTATTTTATTGATACGTATATCGTTTGATCGGTTTCATTTGATAATTGCTTTGGTATTGAAATTGCTTGGTTACTATCATGGTTATTTGAAAATCATGATTTATGTGTTATTTGTTCTCAAAGATAAGATTTGTTATATGGAATAGTTGCGATGTACCTAATTATGTGACGGTCGCATTGGATTCGGTTATTGGTTATTGTGTTTATGTTGGGTACGTCTCCTAGAGGGCGGGCAACGATTCGACTAATTTGGTTAAGCCACTGGGCTCGAACATAATTAGTGCATCGGGCTGTGAAGTATGATCGATTGATTATTCTATTTATGAAAATGCGAGTCTTATTGGAATGTCCGTATTATAATGGACAGTGTTATTTGCTATATGTGTTCCATTGGCTTCTGTGATATTATGTATCCCCTTTCTTACTAAGCCCCCAGCTCACCCCCACCAGCTTCAGTTTTACATTTAACCGTTGATCGGAGATCGAGATAGCAGAGTTTGACTCGGAGCGGGTTATAGATCATTTTGGATTATTAGTGATGTTTTGTACGTTCGTTTATAGTAGTTGTAATATTTTGACATTTATGGAAATAGAATTTTTGGGTTGTTAGATACCGTTTCCCGCAAAGTTTATGTTTAACCTTTTTCTTCTCTTTTGTTCTTCTCTTATTTGTCTCATCTTCATCTCCATCTATTTATTTGATTTCAATGTATCAAATCACGATAAATTGAGACATAAGCTAAAAGGCCACTTCACCTATTGAAGTTTGGTCAAGGTTATCTCCCTACATCCCAAATGCCCCATTATTTCCCCGTAATTCTTAAGTGTAATTGTTATCATAGGAAGGACATTTAAACTATAACACGCCAAATTAGCAAGACCGACAATAAGTGGGGGGGGGTGCCTAACATATTTCCATTGTGTAACCTAACTACCGAACCCTTCTTTCTCGAATCTCTGGTTTTTTTCTTTAAAGTAAACATAGGCTTTTCTAATGTTCTAAAAATGTAGGTGGCGAAACAATTAAAATCAATTAGACATTTTAGGAAATCCAGTCACATAGGCAGTCGTGGTTTTCGCGGGCGTCTACGGTAGTGACTCCGTTGGGAACATTAGAGGGTTAAACATGCATTTATTTTGTGTGTTCTTGGGTTTTTGGGCGTGGTTTTGTCTCAGAAGGGTTAAATTCCTGCGCCCCTCGCTTTCTTGGCCTAAGGCGCTCGGGTTTGACCCTAAGAGCCAAATGCGCCCGGCCTATAACTGTTCTTCCTTTTCCATGTTATTGTTCTAACAATGTCTGCAAGGATAAAACATTATAAGTTAGGGCCAGTGCAATCCC
Organism: Campanula takesimana; assembly: GCA_026119855.1. Taxonomy (NCBI): domain Eukaryota; kingdom Viridiplantae; phylum Streptophyta; class Magnoliopsida; order Asterales; family Campanulaceae; genus Campanula; species Campanula takesimana. The sequence continues at coordinate 159,505 of JAOWBW010000605.1, read as the reverse complement.
TAGACCTATTGTTTCTGTAGGTAGCCAAGAAACGAGCTCCTTTGGCCTTCATAGTGTTGGGTGTGTTCCTTTAACTCTAATGGAATCCTGCACACGTTTCTCACTGACTTGATAGAAAAGTTTGGTTCATCTATACAAAGATGGATGATAGATGATGTGTGGGGAGAATGGCCTACTGAAAACCTTTCTTTTTCTGGACCTTTCTTATGTTTTTATCGATCACACGGGTGACTCGAAAGTTGTGATTTTCTTTCTCTTACGTGGTTTACATGTTTTTTTCTATTTTTTTCTTTTGTACAAAATGTTTTGACACGAAGGCTTGAACTCACACACGTGCAAATTCAAATCCAATGAATTGCTCACAATCGAGTCGCACAAAATATATTACCCTAAACCCGTCAAGGCCCATGTAGAGAGTTCCAATCTCCATTTGACATTTGTCTTTCTCAAAATGGTAAACCTTAGCCTGTGGCATAGTTCATGATTATAAGCCAGGAGTGTCCTTTGAGACTCTTTGGCCGTGCATAAGCCGGCATATTCTTAGCTAGGTTTTCACACTCTGTGACCAATTTGATTTCCAATGCATTGAGATTTATCTTAGCCAATTTCTCCGAAACACCCATGACACGTTGTTGCTATTGAGAAAATAAAAATTGTCCGTACATGTATGTTTTGCGACAATGATTAGTTTAATGCCTGCACATCTAGGTTTGACAAAAGTGGTGGAATCCGACAAGTATATGGACCGCGATATGGTCTACATACTAGTGTGATGATTCAAATATACTCTTTAGAAACCCTAAAAAGACCAACATCCTTTCGACTTTCTAAATAAATAAAAAACGTCATTTTCCTTTATGTGGTTGAGTCATGTGCCTATTGTGTGTTCTGGACAGACAAGGGCCTATTCTCCTCAATTAGGTTCAATTGCTTCCATTATTGCTAGCGAGATTCAACGGGAAGACTTATTTGTGAAGAGATTTCTACTACAACTCCAATGGAATCCAACAATAATACCAACGGTACCCCCACCATGTCCGTCAAAGAGATGTCAAGCATGATGCTCACATTAATGGAATAAATGTCCACCTTTGCCAAGGATACTCAATTGAAAGATGATTGGTTTAAGACCATTTGGTCCTTGAGAAAGCAGCACGTGATGGAGAAATTTTCAAGTCATAGCTCGACTCACTGAGCTCTCGATCAAAAAGGGACGAAGGTGAAACTTCTGAGTGGGTCAAACGGTTATTTAAACTCCTTTTGTTAGTGGCCGAAAGAAAAGAGAAGAAGAGTCCAAGTACGTCAACTACAACATCATGGTCAATACTCTCATATCCTACATTTACAAAAAGTTTAGTGGGCTCAACTTGGGCAATGGCTCGGGTTTAAGTCTCCATCAAACCTCTGTGCTCAAAAGTATAATCGCTGCTCTCCCTGAGAAATTCACTACGCCTAATATTAGCAAGTTCAAAGGGAAATCTTGTCCCAATCCTCATTTGGACTCCTATATACCCAAGAAAGTATCTCCTCAAATCATGGCCCAATACTTCCCTCTTCTCTTGACAATGCCGCGAATGATTGGTATATGGGTCTCCCCTTTCCACCCGACTCAATTAAGACGCTATGATGGTTGCCTTTAAAACTTAATCAAAGCAACACCAGTCACTGCCCCACAAAGAAAGAGGTTGAGAATACCATCCAAAGGGACAACGAGTCATTTGTAGACTTTGCTGAAAGATGGAATGACAAGCTTGCCGAGGAAGTTGATAAGCCTCTCGTAAAAGAAAAAATGGAAATCTCCTCAAGTTCTTAAAGGTAGACCACACACTTAACTTAGTAGTAGGTTCTACCCGAACTTTCCTCACATGTATAATTAGGGGATTCGAGTTGATGAATTGCCCAGTGAAATTAAGAAAAGCATTATAAGCTTCCGATTACAAGCCTTTCACCAACTCATTGACTAAAGAAGCCTCCGTCAATGCCATCATGACCAGTAAAGGGGCTTATTCCAATGTTCATCCTTGCACCTGCAAGAATTTCAATAGTGATCGTGTCTACACTCTTATCCAAGGCATGACTAAAACCGATGCTTTTGAGGCTCTTGTGGTAAGGGGAAAATCGTGCTGGTTGAGTACAAGACAAGGGAGATTCATAAGAATCATGCTTATGGCACGTGGTTTGACTAATACAAACATAATGGTAACACCACCGACCATTGATTTGGCCTCAAGGACGTCATTTAAGACCTCATCGACAAGAAGGAATTTATTGTTCCCAATGGCGGCAATGATGTCAATGTAATAGAGTTAGGAGAGATCAAGGATGTAACTCATTCAAGCCTAATTATGATTAGGGCTCCCCTTTTATCATTAACTTCAATTATTGTTATTGTAGACACCCCGCCTTGGACCTCTCACCCCGATTGCATACAAAGTATTTTTATTTAACTTATTTTCATTGATTTCTGTTACTTCGGTTAAGTTCCTAACTGATTCCGTTAGTTTTGGACTGAACTGCATAACAGAATTAATTTTAGAGTCATTTCTGCCTTTCTGTCATTTTTAGAATCGCGCGCTTCCGGCACTGCTAACGGGCCGCGCGCGCCTCCCGTCCCAAAGGCGGGACTCGCGCGCTGTCCGATATGGCAGTAACGGATTGCACCTTATTTCCCTCCCTTTTCTTATTTACAAACATCTTTTCTTGATCACAAAAACCATCTTTTTACATCCACATTCATCCCCCCTTTTCTCATTAACTCCCAATCCCACACTTCTAGCCTTTTCATTAAAACAAAATATTTCCTTTTTATTTTATTTGATTTTCTTTCTTTTATTTCTTTCTTTTATTTATTATTTTATTTATCTTATTTTTGATTGGTCAATTCCATTTCACATGGATGATCATCTTTTCCCTCCATCATTTCCCTCTCTTTTTTACCTATAAAAACCATCATCTTCTACCTTGAAAAGGGACTTCTTTTTGGACTTCTTTTTGGACTTCTTTTTGGACTTTTTTTTGGGCTCCAACCTTGATTCACCAACTACATTATACACAAATTCTCCCAACAAGAGTTCTTAGTAACAAGACTCTACACAAATTGTTCTACAACAATTTCATTACAACAACAACACTTTCAAGTCAAGGTTCCAAGTCCTCTTTCTCAAGGTACAACTCCATTTTCTTCCTTTGTTTTCTTCTTCTTGATGTATGCAATCCCCATTAATGGGACATGACCAGCATGACTACTTCACATATTGAAGTTAGTTAAGGTTATCTCCCTACATTTTAATCTTAAGTTTAATTCACCATGTTAATTTCTCTTCATCTCTTAATGTAATTCTTTAACATTACTTGTTACATGTAATCTTTATCATTAAATAAATAAAACAATTCTATTTTATTTCCCCTTTTCTTCTCATCACAATTGTTAGCACATTTCTATTTAATTAATTGAAGGACATGTAAAGTATTAGAACACCAATAGTAGCAAGACCCGCGTAAGCGGGGCGGAGTGGGTGTTTAAGTACTTCCCACTCCGTCACCTAACCCCCGAACCCTTCTCTCCCGAATCTCTGGTTTTGTACATAAATTAGGCTATTTCTAGGTTTTTCTTATGTTCCTTTAAAAACATAGGTGGCGACTCTAAACAATCTAAAACAAGTTAGACATCCTAGGATAATTCACCGCTCTAGCCAAGCCGTGGTTCCCCGGGGTATCTACAGTGGCGACTCTGCTGGGGAAGATAGAGGGTTAAACTTGCGTTTTCATTTTTGGTGTTCTTTTATTCTGTTTTCTGGGTATTCTGGTAAAAAGGGTAGGAAGCGCGCGCCTCCGGCCTTCTTGGCCTCAAGCGTGCGCGTCCGACCCTTATTACCAGAATCGCCCGCCTCCTTTCTTGTCCTTCAATTCCATGTTTCTGTGCTAACAAATTCTGCAGGGGAAAGTTTTCTTAATTAAGGGTCAAGGCAATCCCTTGAACCCACTGATTTGCAGGTTCTCACCCAGAAGCGGGCGCCTCTGCCCTGCTTCCCGCCTTCCGCATAGGCAACCCAATGCGCGCGCTTCTGGGCGCATTCCCGGAACAGAACAGTGCACAGAAACATAACAGAATGACAGTGTGTGGGCACCGGGCCTGCATACAATTTCTTTTACTTTCTGTTTATTTTTATCAGTCACACGGGTGATTCGAAAGTTGTAATTATGTGCTTATTTGTTTTTTTATTTATTTCTTTTGAAAAAAATAAAAAAATGTTTTGTCACATTTTAGACCTCACACTACATGCACATATTCTTATCAACTGCTCACTATCGAGTCGCACAAGTCCAACCCCAAACCCATCGAGGCCCGTCCTAGAAAGTTTCAAGCTCCACTCGACCTTGGCTCTTTCGAAGCGGTAAACCTCAGCCCGTGGCGTAGTTCATGACTACATGCCGGGGGTGACCTTTGAGCCTCATATTCAAGCCGAGCACAAGCCACACAATTCTAGTCTAGGGTCTAACACTCCGTGACTCAAGTCGGTTTCCATGTGCCGAGATTTCCCTAAACTAATGTCTTCAAATCATACATGTCAATTTGTTGCAATGGACGAAATAAAACTCCGTCCCCAAAAGTGGCTATTTTGGACGAAAATAAAAATCCGTCCCCGCATGTATGATTTACTACATTAATTTAGTTTAATCCCGACACATGTAGGGCTCACAAGCGTGGTGGAATCCGATGAGTATATGGGACCGCGGGAAGGTCTATATACTAGTGTGACGATTCCACTATTTTTTCTAGAAACCCCAAAAAGGACCACGTCCTTCCGACTTTGTAAATAAAAATAAAAAAAAAAGAGTCGTTTTTCCTTATGTGGTTGAGTCTTTTTCTTTGTTTGTGGGTTAATTCATTTTATCCAAAAGGTGTTTGTGGGGCCAATCTAAGATCAACCGTGCTCTTCCAATAGGTCCAATGGCTTCCAACGGCGACAACAACAACGGTGGAAATGATTTCGTGTCCAACGAAGGGTTACTCAACGTAATGAAATCAATGGGGGAACAAATGGATAGGATTGTCGAGGATGCCCGCCGTAAAGACAATTTGTGGCAAGCCCGTTTCGATATCGACAAGAGGATTCACAAAGAAGAGGTTTCCGAACTCAAGGCCCGTCTTGATTATGAAAGAAGAATTCACAAGGAAGAGGTTTCCGAACTCAAAGCCCATTTGCAAGAGCTCGCCGACAGCAAAGCAAAGTTCAATGATAAAGCATGCTCAAGTGGCCCGACCCTCAAGAGCTACAAAGGTACCACCAACAACCGAGTTTTCACTCCTCTCCAAGGAGTAACCCAAGCCGAGGCATTTGAAATTTTGGTGGCAAGAGGGAAGATCAAACCTTTGGAGGGGTACAAGCCGAAGGCGATACTGAAAAATCATGCTCATGGTGAATGGTGCGGCTACCACGAGCATAGTGGCCACACTACCGAAGGGTGCTTCCTTCTCCGAAACATCATCCAAGATTTGATCGACAACGGCGAATTTACCGTGGGTGAAGAGCAACTCATCAAAGAAGTGGCTTGGTTTTGAAATGGGGCTTCAACAAAGAGGACGACGACAACAATCTCCGTTTCTCTTTCTCTACCTAGTAGTAGGAATAAAAAAAAAAAAAAAAGAGAGTCAAAAGTCCTCTTTTGTGTGCATTAATGTTTTCTCTCGTCCCATGTTAAGTGTCGAGTCTTCTTATCAAATAAAAGTCGTTCTTGTCCTTATACACTCTTCTAAGTTGTTCAATCTAATTCTTGGCAAAATGATGAAAAAATGTCTAAACACGTTTTAGAACGAAGGCCATCGCTTGAACGCCTAGGGGCTAAACATCGACGACGGCATCAACAACGAAGGCAACATCATCAACGACGAAAACAAAGCCAAGACATCAAAGGTGAAGCAACAACCATGGAGAAAAATCAAGCAATGTTTCAAAGGGGGGATTAAAAAAAAAAAAAATGCTCGCTAAGTTGAACTCTTCAAATCAACCTAGGCAAAAGTTAGAGCACAAAAAAAAAAAAAAAAAAAAAAAATCCCCCTCAATCAAAGAAGTTCACATCAAGATCAACATCATTCTATCCACCAAAGAAGGACGAAGCTACGAAGCAACAATTCCATCGCGAAGAATGGAGAATCCACAAGAACTACGGTGACCTGAGCCTCTACACTGGAGGAACGTAGGCAACCTGCGGGTCCGGTCTCATGCAAGAAAGAAGATATGTTTAGCCCTAGCGCGTTATGGTGATCGGCCTTCATCTCGAACTTATCAAGACATCTTTGTACGATTCATTTGCCAATGAATTAGTCACCAAAAAGATTGAACAACTTTCTTAGATTTGGAATCATTTCGCGTAGGGACTTCTATTATTTCTGCATACTCCCGATTTCTTGCAATAAAATTGGGGCTTTCCTTCTCTTCTCTCTTAATGACTTACTTGCCTTCGTGAGTCATTCAATTCAATAAAAATAAAAAATACATGTCAATACTAGGGACACTTCCCTAGTCAAGTCAATATCACTCATCATTAGTGACAAAAGGTCTCCACCGCAAAATCACATGTCTTATCTCCTCAGCTAGAGTCAATGCACACTTCCTCATCAATTGAGTCAAAAAAAAAATGATGAAGACGCAAAAGAGATGCCCGCTAGATTGAAAACCCGAAAGGGCGGTCTAGGCAAAAAACAGGGTGCGTCATAAAAAAAAATAAGAGAGTGAGAGAGAGAAGGGAAAGAGAAATGGAGATCCCCGGCCTCTAAAGAAGACAAGTTCTACATTGAATCTCCTCAGCAAGTCAATTCCCCACCGAGCCAACTTTGGGATTGTAAAAGGCTCGACAAGATATAGCACCATCAAAGGTTGTCTTGGGTTATCGGCATCATTCTCCAGCAATGTGCATTTTTGGGTTCATGAAAAGAAGGCCCGTGGTAACCAAGATCCATCCGAGAACAAGCCCATCATAAAAGGGCACGAGGTTGTACAAATAATCCCTAGCTAGTCAATTGGCTTGAGCAGCAAATAGCAACAACATGTGTCTCAGTTTTCAAGGCTTCTTCACGTATGTGCTCCTAAAGTACGCCGAAAGGCTACCGAGAAATGGAGTAGCTCTTGCCATGTCCTCTCATGTTTGTTCCCTCGCACGAGGATGAGTCACTCTTTCTTTGCTCAACAAATGGTGACGCCCTATGGGCTATGTGACTCAAGAACAAGGGCTTCTTTTGCTTCATTTAACAATCAATACGCCCTAGGGACTATGCTCGAGAAAGATGTGTGAGACTATCCTCAAAGTCTCTCAAAAAGGGATATCAAAAAGCCCTCTTATCACGTGTGCCCATGCTCGTTCCCCCAATCAAGGATGGACCTTTCTCGCAATCAATGATGGCACTCTAGGGGCTACGGTCAAGTCTTAAAGGCTCCCTCGGCAAAGAGCAATTAACTCCCCAGCAGTATCCCCAGCCAAGTCATGTGCAACGTTGGAAGCTCCCTCAATTCGGCACCGAAGGTCTCCAAGGGCTTTGCAATCTACAATCTTTTGGGCTACGGCATTACAATAATTCAAGAAAAGGGCAGTATTAGGGCTTCACGACCGACCGCGACCGACAGTCTTTTGGGCAACAATACTCGAGCAAGCGCAATGTGGAATAGTCTTATGGCTCCATGAAAGGGATCAAGCTTTAAGGGTCTCTCAACACTTCAAGTCAAAGGCCTCTTGGTTTAAATGAAGACTCCGATGTTATGAATGAAGTTGATGATTTTTGTTAGAACTTTCAACGAGATCATGAAGAAAGTCTTAGAGAAAAGGAAAAAGATTTAATATGCTAAACTCTAATCAAAACAGGGTTATAGCGGGAAATGCCACGGCCAATCCCAATGTTTCTGCAATTCAGCACCCCCTTCTCCACGATCAAAAGCACAAGGTACAGCTCAGATAAAGTTGGGCCACAGCACCAGTTACATCCAAAGATCCGTCATTAGTTCAACTCAAGAAGAGTCAAGCAAGCATACTCATTTGAGACTTTATCACGCCAAGACCTTATCCTCCGCGACCTCAACGGTACCGCAAGACATTAGTGCATCCGTTGACATAAGCCCTCAGCCATTTGGGTATCGACCACAATGAGGCCATTCATCTCCTCAGTAAGAGCAAGAAGGATATCTCTATCAAGAATTCTACCAAACGGTACATCCGCTCTCAATGCCGAGCCAATCACGAGATAATTTGGGGCTTTACAATGAACGGTCTTCACATCCCGCCATCTACTAGCCCACGACACTTGGGGCTTTGCAATCTCTCGAAGCTTGGCATCAACGACCTCATCTTGGGGCTTGCTCACTACAACAACAAAGGGCGATTTACTCGAATGGGCCAAAAGCTGATTTATCTTGGAGCTATGCAAGTCCCTCAAAATTTGGCATCAAAGGCATTCTAGGGGCTTTACAATCAGCAACCCCTCATCTCGGCATCAAAAGCCATTTTGAAGCCCCATAATCGACAAATCTCTTGGGGCTAGACATCAATCTTCGTTGGGCACACCAGCGACAACAGAATTCAAGCGAGGCAATCCGGACTTCGACTGAACATGACTTGATCTTGGGTTGGCTTCACAAGCACACAATGGTTAAAATGGTTCACCCACGAACTTAAAAAAAAAAAAAAAAAAAAAAAAAAAAATAAATCTTTTCCTCACATGTGTGCATATTCTTTCCTTTCTAATCTTTAAAAAAAAAAAAAAAAAAAAAAAGATTTTTTCTTTCTTTTTCTCCTTCTATGTGCAAAATTATGTGCTTTACTTTGCTTTGCTCCTAGCCTCTCCTCCAGCGTTCTCCATCATCCTTGAACTACGCTGGTCTGATTCTGTTAAAGGGATACGTAGGCAGCCTTTTGGCACGACCAACCCATCATCCAGAATACCATCTCGCCAACCCAACATCAAGGGCATTCTCTCATCAACATCTAAAGAATGGACATTCTCCATCAAAGCATCCTCCGCGGACATCAAGAATCCATCTCCACTCAAGCGGCAATAGTAAGTGAAGGTATGAATACATCCAATGCTTTCCTCAAAATCACACCGCACACAAGATCACTTTCTACATTCTTACTTCTCTCTCATTACAAAGGTGCTTTCAAATCACATGTCACACCACAATCACAATTTTCTCTCGCAATTCCTATTTCACATCTCACACAAGCACATATATCTGCAAAGCATACACATAACAGGTGCCGCACAGAGCACCAGGTGCCGCACAGAGCACCAGGTGCCGCACAGAGTACCAGAATCAACAGGTGCCGCACAGAGCACCAGGTACCGCACAGAGTACCAGAATCAACAGGTGCCGCACAGAGCACCAGGTGCCGCACAGAGCACCAATCTTGGTCCATGGTGGACCATTAAAATCACCATACATCTTCCATCAACGGGTGCCGCACAGAGCACCAGGTGCCGCACAGAGCACCAATTTTGGTCCATGGTGGACCATTAAAATCACCATACCTCTTCCATCAACAGGTGCCGCACAGAGCACCAATTTTGGTCCATGGTGGACCATTAAAATCACCATACCTCTTCCATCAACAGGTGCCGCACAGAGCACCAGAATCAGCAGGTGCCGCACAGAGCACCAGGTGCCGCACAGAGCACCAATTTTGGTCCATGGTGGACCATTAAAATCACCATACCTCTTCCATCAACAGGTGCCGCACAGAGCACCAGAATCAGCAGGTGCCGCACAGAGCACCAGGTGCCGCACAGAGCACCAGGTGCCGCACAGAGCACCAATTTTGGTCCATGGTGGACCATTAAAATCACCATACCTCTTCCATCAATAGGTGCCGCACAGAGCACCAGGTGCCGCACAGAGCACCAATTTTGGTCCATGGTGGACCATTAAAATCACCATACCTCTTCCATCAGCAAAAGTCGCTCACACAGGGAGCGCATTTCTATCCTTTGTAATTTCAAATTCCTGCTTTATCGAGTCTTTGTTTTCTCTTGTCGATGTCCTCGGCGGTTGTCTTTCTTTCGTCGACGCGTTTTGCCTCGCAATCCACGTCGCCGAGGGGCTCTGTAGACACCCCGCCTTGGACCTCTCACCCCAATTGCATACAAAGTATTTTTATTTAACTTATTTTCATTGATTTCTGTTACTTCGGTTAAGTTCCTAACTGATTCCGTTAGTTTTGGACTGAACTGCATAACAAAATTAATTTTAGAGTCATTTCTGCCTTTCTGTCATTTTTAGAATCGCGCGCTTCCGGCACTGCTAACAGGCCGCGCGCGCCTCCCGTCCCAAAGGCGGGACTCGCGCGCTGTCCGATATGGCAGTAACGGATTGCACCTTATTTCCCTCCCTTTTCTTATTTACAAACATCTTTTCTTGATCACAAAAACCATCTTTTTACATCCACATTCATCCCCCCTTTTCTCATTAACTCCCAATCCCACACTTCTAGCCTTTTCATTAAAACAAAATATTTTCTTTTTATTTTATTTTATTTTATTTGATTTTCTTTTATTTCTTTTATTTATTATTTTATTTATCTTATTTTTGATTGGTCAATTCCATTTCACATGGATGATCATCTTTTCCCTCCATCATTTCCCTCTCTTTTTTACCTATAAAAACCATCATCTTCTACCTTGGAAAGGGACTTCTTTTTGGACTTCTTTTTGGACTTTTTTTTGGGCTCCAACCTTGATTCACCAACTACATTATACACAAATTCTCCCAACAAGAGTTTTTAGTAACAAGACTCTACACAAATTGTTCTACAACAATTTCATTACAACAACAACACTTTCAAGTCAAGGTTCCAAGTCCTCTTTCTCAAGGTACAACTCCATTTTCTTCCTTTGTTTTCTTCTTCTTGATGTATGCAATCCCCATTAATGGGACATGACCAACATGACTACTTCACATATTGAAGTTAGTTAAGGTTATATCCCTACATTTTAATCTTAACTTTAATTCACCATGTTAATTGCTCTTCATCTCTTAATGTAATTCTTTAACATTACTTGTTACATGTAATCTTTATCATTAAATAAATAAAACAATTCTATTTTATTTCCCCTTTTCTTCTCATCACAATTGTTAGCACATTTCTATTTAATTAATTGAAGGACATGTAAATATTAGAACACCAATAGTAGCAAGACCCGCGTAAGCGGGGCGGAGTGGGTGTTTAAGTACTTCCCACTCCGTCACCTAACCCCCGAACCCTTCTCTCCCGAATCTCTGGTTTTGTACATAAATTAGGCTATTTCTAGGTTTTTCTTATGTTCCTTTAAAAACATAGGTGGCGACTCTAAACAATCTAAAACAAGTTAGACATCCTAGGATAATTCACCGCTCTAGCCAAGCCGTGGTTCCCCGGGGTATCTACAGTTATGTTATGACTTATGAAGAGATTATGGAGGAGGTTGTAGAAAGAAGAAAGAAGAAACAAGAGGGTATGTAAACATGTTGACGCGATCGGACCAAGTCATCCCGAGCAACACACCAAATCAAGCATTAACTTCCTCCCATAATGCAAATAAGCCCGACGATGCTTTTCTTACACAATTAAAGAAGACACAACACAACAAAACATCTTTATTTGAGACCTTATTGCCTTGTCAGCATAAGTAATTGATCATCATAAAGTTGGATGCAACATCTATTTTTCCCAAAACTACTACCAAAGACTTGACAACTATGATCGGGAATATTCACTTTGGTAACATCATCACGGTTACCGATATAGACCTCCCACCTTTTGGATGTGATCACGACAAATAACTCTACCTCAAAGTAAGAGTAGAGGGAAGGCCATTATCAAGATTTCTCATTGATGGTGGCTCTACTCTTAAAATAATGCCAAGAAAAATCATGGGCATATTGGGGTTAGTCTTACATATCTAAAAACGTCATGAAAAATGGTTCGAGCTTATGATTTCACAAGCCAAAAAGTTTTGGGTATACCATGGTTGACGTCGAGTTTGGCAACATGATCATGACCGTGCCATTCCAAGTCATTAATATTCCCGCTTCTTTCCCATTTTTGGATCGCCCGTGGTTACACAGTCTGGGTGCCGCCCCGTCTACACTACATCAATGTGTCAAGATTTATAATGGGGATGAAATAGTCACCATAATGGAGAGATCTACACCGTATATAGCAGGGGCGAGCACTGCGTTAATCAAGTTCAGCATGGTTTGGGGGAATTGACATTCACGAATTTTCAATGGACTGTGATTACCCCGTTTCATTGCAATAACCCATAGGAAGTTTTAAATAATTTACAAATGAAGTTGGAGCTAAATGAGATATTTAAAATGGACTCACTATCTTATTAAAAAGATTAATTTTATTTTAGAGTAGCCAAGCCGCTTTGATATAGCCAAGAGCTTTGGAAAAAAGGCTCTGCATGTTTAAATGGTTCGGGGGTCAAATTACTATAGGAGAATAATATTCATGTGATCACTCCTATTTCCCGACAGATTAGACTTTCTATCATGAGAGAGGGGGTGGGGGGTGTTTGTGAGTACTGTGTTTACAAGACTAGAAAAAGAAATATGATCATACTTAAAGTGGAGGGGAGAGAAAGAAGTAACATGATGATCTCATCCTAGAACGATGATTAACCATCAAAATGATAGATGGAAATCATCACCGCTCATCATCAAGGATTATAGATTACGGGACTTTATAGCTAAAGAACATGATTAATGCACAAAATATAGATCCTAATTCTAGTTTAGGTTGATGAAACCGACCATCATTAGAGGTATAATAACATGAATAATGAAGAACATAAACCCTAGATCTAACACTTATAGAGCATAAAATATAGATCTAGACCAAGAACATAAACAAGACATGCTTAAATAATCTAAACTAAGAACATAACAAGAACATGCATGCAAATGCTAGATAAAATTGTAGGGTTTTGATGCATCATGCGCAGCGGAATAAATATATGATCAAACACCCATGAGCACGGACTTTAGGTGTTGAAAAGCGAACAACCTCTACCGGTATCTACATGTCGAATGGACTCAAGAACACCTTCTTAATTGATTGCTAGATCCAAGGCTTGGTGAAGAAATGATTTCTTCACTCCATTGATCATTGTATTTTGATGATTCTTAATCTCAAAATAAATAATCATACCTCTCTATATTTTATTGTTTCTAAAACAATTGTTATTGATTTCCAAAATCAACATTAGAGGCTGTCAAACCCGGCTGCATATCTTATATGAGGGTCTGTCCTAATTCTGTTTGGGATCGGGATTCCTTGTCGTACAAGAATTCCAAACAAACTGACCAGTATCGGGCAAACCAGTCGTACAGCTGATCAGGCGCCGTACAGTGGTTTCACAGTCGTACGGTGGCCAGTCCAGTTTCCCAAAATTTCTGCCTTTTTCCAATTCGTTCTATTGTGTGTGAACCAATAGGATTATACTAAGTTGGCAACGAGTCCGAACCATTCAGAACCCGTAAGTCATAAGCGGACTCTAGCAAGCCATTATGACTACCCAATTAGTATAACTTTGAAAGTCCAAAGTTACCTTATAGAACATATCACAATCCCTTTGTCACACGATATCATATTGGACATAAGTCATGGTCCACGTCAACCTATGTTGTCCAATGCTTTCTCGATCCCGAGTAGATTGATATGAGCGAATGTCATTGAACCATCAAAATTCATTTGGGCATGGCCATGCACTATCATCAATCTCACTCATCGAGTGGCCAATCAGATATCTCTCTTGAGAGAGGGACAAATCCTATCTTGACTTATCATTCTTCCCTACAAGAATCCAATCATGCCAATCATAGCCTTTATAACTACCCGGTTAAAGGTAGCGTTTGACTATATCAAACTTAATGTTCAGCATGTGGAAGACCATGATAATCTCAGGTCTTAGGATTCAAATGGTATGACTATCATGAGATTTAATTATGACATTTGACCATGACATAAATCTCATAACGGGTCTATCTAGTTGTAGATACCCCGGGTGAGCCCACGCGCTTGGCTAGAGCGGTGGAAGGATTCCTAGGATGTCTAATTGGTTTTAGAATTTGTAGAGTCGCCACCTATGTTATTGAGGGAACATAAGAAAACCTAATATTTAGCCTAAGTTTGATACAAAAACAGATATTCTTGTTATGAGGTTCGAGGGTCAGGTTACGAGATGGGAAGTACTTAAACACCCATCTCGCCCAACTAATGTTGGTCTTGCTTGTTCAAAGTCTACATAAATAAAACGTTCTTCCTATTCTTTGATAATGATAAAAGGGGTTAAAAAAGGTTTTTGAATGTAGGGAGATAACTCCTTGACCAACTTCAATGGAATGAAGCGGTCTTTAGTGTCATGTCCTAAAATGATTTGGATGATTGCACGTTTGATTAAAGTAAAAGAAAGAGAGAAGATATGAAGTAGAGAGGGAGGAGAAAAATAGTGTTTTACCTAAACTTCCAGTGACTTCAAACACTTCTTGGTGAATTGCCTTGGAAATGTCTTGGAAATGGTTTGTGTATAGTTTTCTTAGTCACAAAAAGTCCTCCTCTTAAATGGTGAATTAGAGGGGTTTATATAGTTGCAAAAGAAATGTTTTTGGTGCCAAACGCAGTCACCAAGAAATCTTTCCCGGGCAAAATCATGTAAAATGAGCAAGGGAGGGATTCTTGGAGAAAATCTGTAACTGACACCTAGGTGCACGCGCCCCCTGAGGCAGGACGTACGCGCTTCTGACCCCTACGGGTGGAGGTGCACGACTTTGAAATGGCTTTTTTGCCAGAATGGACTAGAAAGTCAGCCCTGTTATTCAGTTTAGTCCCTAGACTTAACGGAGTCAGTCAAGAACTTAACGAAACTAACAAAAAACACATAAAATAGGGAGAAACACAAAATCAAATTGCAATCGGGGTGAGAAGTCTAAGACGGGGTGTCTACAGAGCCCCTCGGCTACATGGATTGCAAAGCAACACGTGCCGACGAAAGAAAAGACATCCGCCGAGGACATCACCAAGAAAAAAACAAAGACTCGATGAAAGCGGGAATTTGAAATTGCGAAAGATAGGGGTGCACTCCCTGTGTGAGTGGCTTTTGTTGATAGAGGAGATGGCATGATCCGTTTGTGAATCTGCCGGATGAATCCGTTTGTGAATCCATTTGTTGAACCCGTCTGTGAGTCCATTCGTCGAATCCGTTTATGAATCCGATGGCTGAGTCTGTTGGTAAACCCGGTTAACGAATCCGTTAGTGAATCCGCTTGATGAATCCGTTTGTGAATCCATTGAATGAGTCCGTTTGTGAACCCTGGTTGATGAATCCGCTTAATGAATCCGTTTGTGAATCCATTGAATGAGTCCGTTTTTGAACCTGGTTGATGAATCCGTTTGATGAATCCATTTGTGAATCCATGGAATGAGTCCCTTTGTGAACCCTGTTGACGAATCCGTTAGTGAATCCGCTTGATGAATCCGTTTGTGAATCCATTGAATGAGTCCGTTATTGAACCCAGTTGACGAATCCGTTAGTGAATCCGCTATGTTGCTTAAGAAGTGGTGATATCAGTGGTTCACCATGGACCGAATTGATGTTTGTAGATGTATCTGATATATGCTGTTCGGAGCCACACTTGCTGTTGACTTCATGACTTTTATGGGGTGTGGGCACAGTTGGCTGCGGATCAAAAAATTTGCTTTCCCCTTTGAGAGGAAAGTGTCGAGATTTGACTTTTGACTGAAAGGAAAGACACACCCTACTTTTAGTGGGAGTTTTTATCTAATTTCAATTTAGACATGCCTTAGGGGCGGACCAAATTAATGTGTGCCCAACTGTGTCTCCAAGGGCGGAGCTTTTTTCTCAATACAACTAGTTCTGGGAATGTCTGGACTCTGTTCCTGCGTGATTTCCTTCTTTAACAAGGGCCAGTTAAGGCATTTCTGAACCGGAACGCGGGCGCCCCGGCTAGTGACTGTGGGACGCGCGCGCTTCCCATATGGGTGTCGGGAGGCGCGTGCTTCTGGGGAGCGAATTTTGGGGCTTGATATTTGCTGGCCAAAAGATCCTCAATAGCTATAATATCAGCCTCTTGTCGAAACCATTCTCCCAACAGCTTTTTCTGCCATCCTTGAACATTCTTTCTTGCTTCACATTTTCCATGGCTTCCAATTCTTTCGTTCTTGATGCAAAGGTTGTTGTTGACTATGAGAAGGACTTTTTGACCTTTGTATATTCTTTCAAGACTCATCCTAAGAAGACATTTGTCAAAGACTTCGGATTCCGCATTCTTTTCACGCTACGAACGTTGAAGCCGGATTGGGATTTGTTGAAGGCCGCTGCAGCCTTTTGGGATTGTGACAGTCACACCTTCAACTTCTCGGCGAATGAAATGGTGCCGACTGTTGATGACTTTGGTGCCATTCTTGGCATGCCATTGGCGGGTTAGATTGTTGTCCCCAAATACCATCAAGTTGCGATTGACTCTTGGTCCGATTTGTTGAACCTTCCTCTCGGAGATGTGAGGAAGATGTTACATGGCACCGTGGTTGACATAACTGAGTTGCCAATGTTCTTCAGTTTGCATTCAGAGGACATGACAGTTCAGTCCTTTAAGAGGAATGCCATGGCAGTTTGCCTTTTCAGCGAGGTTCTGTTCGTTAGACCATCTGGGACTGCGGATGCGCAGCTGGCTGTGATTATCTTGCAGGCAAAGGAGCAACAGTTCAGTATAATCCCTCTCATAGTGGGGGAAACTTTGCATGGCTTGGATGTGTTGCATCGGACAGGCGAGATGTGCCGGGGAAGCCCCTTGCTATTGACTATATGGCTTCGAGAGCATTTCAGAATTTATTCTCCGGATGGTGATCTTTCTCCTTTTGCTGTTCATAGGAGGAAGCTGATGACTCGGGATTTATCTGAAGATGGTTGAAATAAATTCTTTGCATCTTGAGGATCGGCTGACATTGAGTGGTGTCCCCCCTCTTGGGGGCTTCGTCTTTTCGTGGAATGGACTTTAGGTTTCGGGCATGTTGTCCTATCCGGTTTCAGAGATTCCTCATTTTATCAAGCTGAGAGAGTTCTACGGCAGTTCGGTCGTCAGCAGATTGTCCCTTTTCCGAGGAGAGGGGTGCTCTGTCCAGTCTCATACATGCGTCCGGACTTTTCGAGGGAACTCCAGTTGGCTTGGGGCGGTGACCTTCATCGGTGGGCTTTCGTCCCTATTCATCGGGGTAGCATTTTCCTCCCTGAGAGTTACTTGGATTATCTGTTCGGCACCCTTTACCATGGTATCACTTGGGTTGACATGCTTCGAGCTGAGTTTTTAGGTAAGGACTTTGAGCCTAACAGTGCTATGAGGTACAGAGAAGCTACTGCTGACTCGAACAACATTTTGGCTGACCCTTTTAGCACTCCTTTGGACAATTTTTATGCTCGGAGGAGTCTTGCTGCGCAGAAGGTTTCTGTCCATCTCAGCGTTCCTAGGCCTCCCAAGAGTAGGATTGAGAGCCGTTCAGGTGGCTCTTCGAAAGCTAAGAAAAAATTAAACTTTTCTTAGTACCCCAAGATTGCAATTTAAGTAGACCACTTGTTTAGGATTTAATGTTTTAATGTCTTTTATTGCTCAACATTATCCGTTGTAAGGGCAAGAATGATTTGAGAATTGAATAAAATTTGCATTTTGTTATGACATGATTGGGTAAAAATTATTGTTTTAGACCGTACCCGAAGGTTGCCTACGTTCCTCCCGTAGAGAGGCTCAGGTCTTCATAGTTCAAACAAATGAAGACCATTTTTTTTGTGTGCACCCTGTTTTTTGCCTAGACCCCCCTTTCGGGTTTTCAATCTAGCGGGCTTCTTTTTTGCGCTTGCTCTAATTTTTGCCTAGGCCGCCCTTCCGGGTTTTCAAACTAGCGAGCCTTTTTTTTTATTATGGTCTTGATTTGTTAAGCGTAGAACTTCTTGAGCTTGTCGAGGTTGACCTCCTTTGGCAATTGATCACCATCCAAGTCTACGAGTCGGACTGCATCGCCGCTTAATATCTTCTTGACCACATAAGGACCGATCCATCGGGGTCCCCATTTCCCAAGGGGATTCATGGAATTGGGAGGATGTTGTCTTAAGACCAAGTCTCCCACTTTGATGTTTCGAGGCTTCACCTTTTTGTTGAAAGCCCTTGCCATTCTCTGTTGATAAGCCCTTGTGCGCTCAAATGCTCTTAACCTCTTTTTTTCGAGTTGGGCTAGTTGCTCATATCGACTTTGCATCCAATCAACCTCGTTGACTTGGTTCTCGAGTAAGACCCGTAGAGAGGGAACTTTGAGTTCGACTGGGAGTACGGCTTCAGAACCATAAACTAATGAATATGGGGTTTCTCCCGTTGCTGACCGGATTGATGTCCGGTAGCCCCACAATGCTAGTGGTAACTTTTCAGGCCAATCCCTTCCAGTTGAGGCCATTTTCCGTATGATGATCTCGATGGTCTTGTTTGCTGCTTCGACCGCTCCATTAGCTTGGGGGCGGTACGGGGATGACTTGTGTTTAGTAATCTTGTAGTCAACCAAAAGAGCATCCATTTCCTTCTCAAAGTGA
This sequence comes from Campanula takesimana, assembly GCA_026119855.1. Classification (NCBI taxonomy): domain Eukaryota; kingdom Viridiplantae; phylum Streptophyta; class Magnoliopsida; order Asterales; family Campanulaceae; genus Campanula; species Campanula takesimana. Next base: position 140,886 of record JAOWBW010000605.1, on the reverse strand, counting down.
GAACCATTGTCGGAGATAATCTCATGAGGAATACCGTATCGGCACATGATGTTATTCTTCTCGAATTCGGTCACTTTTTTAGCGTTGAGAACTCAGTAAGCTTGTGCTTCGACCCACTTTGTGAAATAATCCACGGTCACTAGTATGAATGACTGTCCATTGCTTCCTGTAGGATGGACTTTGCCGATGATATCTATGCCCCAAAAAGAGAACGACCATGGTGTGGTCATGTTGTACAATTGTGAAGGTAGAGCATGTTGCAAATTAGCAAGGAATTGACACTTGGTGCATTTCTTGACTTTCTCGATGTAGTCTCTTTCCATTGTAGTCCAATGGTAGCCAATACGGAGTATCTTCTTGGCTAACATAATCCCATTCATGTTGGGTCCACATTCGCCTTCGTGGACTTCGTGCATTATCTCTTGACCTTCGGTCTCATTTGCACATAAGAGATTGATCCCTTGATGATGTCTCTTGTAGACTCGGTTCCTAATCAATACATATCTCGTAGCTAGCTTTTGTAATGCTACTCGACACTTTCCATTGCTGTTCTCGGGGAAGGTGATATTGTTGAGAAAGTTTAGGATGTCTGTGTACCACGGGGGGCTTGTCTGGACTTCATCGATCTCAATGCTCATGCAATATTCCGGACTAGTCCTTCTTGTAATTTTGAAGGGCTTCACCATTTTTCCCTTGGGAATTTCAACCAGTGAGGCTATGGTGGCTAAAGCATCGGCAAAACGGTTCTTGTCCCTCGGCAAATAATTGAACATGATGTCTTGGAACTGTTCAACCAATTCCTCGAGGTTTTGACCATACTGTTGGAGGGTCGGGTCTTGGATTTGCCATTTACCCGATGTCTGATTGATAAGGAGCAGGTGTAAATACCCCTTTCCGCGAATGCGGGCGACGCACGGGAAGTCTTTCTTTTATCTTTATTTATCTTTTCTATGGGATTAGGATATTCAAGTTGGCATTTAACTTATTAAGAGTCGCCACGTTGTTTTTATTGAGCTAAAACATTGAGAAATAGCTAACAGAGAGGGTTCGGGGGTCAAGCTACGACAAGAGAAGAATATCAAGTAATCACTCCTATCGCCCGAGAAGTCGGACTTTCTATCTTGATGAATGTGTTAGTAGTGTGTTAGTGATTGAGACCGGATCCGAAGATTGCCTACGTTCTTCTCGTGATGAGAAGCTCAGGTCGACGTGGTTCGCACATAATCGGAATAGAGAGAAGAAGCGGGATCATGCATAATAAAGGGGGAGGAGAAAGAATCATACAAGATGATCACATCCTAGAATAATGATTATACCATTGATAAAATCAATGTGTATTCATCATATTCATCCTTGGAGAGTTATTGATCATGGGAATATTTACCTAAAGTTTAGGGTTTAGAAGTAGTTCCTAGATCTCATGGATCATCATCGGCTATACAATATAAATAGGGATTAAAACATTAGATCTAGCATGTTATGCATGGGATAAGCCGTAGAACTAGCATAATAATAAGAATATCATGAAAAATGTATGAAATAACATATAAGCATGAAGATCGCTACCCTAGTCATAGAGCATGATATGAATTCTAGCAAGAACCTGAAGAACACGTTATGAATCATATGAATATAGGTGTATAAACATGATGAAACTAGCATAAATCAGATCTAAACTAAGAAAACATGACAAATTCTCACCAATCTTGACAAGAACGAAGTCGAATCTCTCGCGCGGATTTGCCTAACCTTAAGAATTGCTAGAAAGGCTTCGAGAGAGATTTCTGCCGTCAGTTTAGGCTGTAGAACTCGGGGGAGAGAATTGTGTATTGAAATAATGAACTGAGGTCACCTATTTATAGGAAAATTTGACCTGAAGGAAGTGGCCGCCCGACCGGTCCTAGAGATTGACACAATTACCGAGGCTCTGATCAATCTGGACTCTGGAGGATGATGAGATAACGCCTATCTTTGTAGCCTCATCCGATCAGTCATTAACATCTTTTTATCTAGGCTTTTCGGGAAATCCTGGATAAGTCATGCGCAGTTCGTAAATACCTGGGAGGTCCCTGTGAGTTCTAAAATGTCTAACAACTCATTTTCAGGTTGGGTACTAACAGTAGCCCCTCAGCGACGTTTCTTGCAAGGCATGGAGGGTTGTCGATTAAGAAAAGGAACCGATCTAAAACATGAGTTTCAAATCGAGAGAGGAGTGAGAAAGAATGTGACCAAGTTGGTCGAGTGGCTGAACCCTTGTCAGGCTACCTACGTATCCAAGTGGAATCAAGCCGGTCATAGTTCGAGACTTGCGGGGAAAGAAAGAAACGAGACATCGCCTTTTGCGGGGGATAGACAAATATCCATCAAGCAATAAAGTCACGCGGACCCTACTGGGGGAAAAAGAAAAAGAAACGAAACATCGTTGAGCAATAAAGTCGTTGCAGATAGACTTTACAGAAACGAATCATCGTAGAACAGATAAATTCGTTGAAGATGGACTTTACTTGGGGAAAGAGGAGAGGTCATACGCACGGTTCAACAAGAAGTTTATAGAATCGAGAATAAAAAGAGGGATGAATTCTAACTTCCTATAGAGCGTACATAATCGCATGATTTCTTGGTAATCCACGATACTTTGAAAAGTGCAGTTCCTCAGCATCGCAGAATCCGGTAACACCGATTGTTTAGAGTTCGAACGGTGTCACGCCAAATAACTTTCTCAAATAGGAAGGGTTTAAGGACGTTCCCAGCCTTCCACTATAATTTTCAGGGTTTAAGGACGTTCCCAGCCTTTAATTATAAATTGATTTAGTTATTTAAGGATTTTACGACGGTTTCCTTAATCCACCTTCGGGTTTATGGATGCATCCGACCGCCAATCATAATTTTAGGGTTTAAGGACGTTCTTAGCCTTTAATTATGGTTTGTTTTGGTATTTTACGTGGTCTGTCAGACTAATTGGAAATTTACGGGGTCTTCCGGACCAATTTTGGAAATTTACGGGGTCTTCCGGACCAATTGATTAATTTTTTGGGAATTTACGGGGTCTTCCGGACTAATTTTGGAAATTTACGGGGTCTTCCGGACCAATTTGGAAATTTACGGGGTCTTTTGGACCAATTGATTAATTTTTTGGGAATTTACGGGGTCTTTCGGACCAATTTGGAAATTTACGGGGTCTTCCAGACCAATTTGGAAATTTATGGGGTCTTCCGGACCAATTGATTGATTTTTTTGGATTAAAAATAAGCCGAGGGGGTAAATTGTAACATTTTTCGCTTGGGGAGTAACTGGCCGCGTGGCGAAACCTTCTGATTGGCTGATTTTCATATGCGAGGATCGTTGATGAGCGCGCGAGATGGAGGGCTGAGATCGTGCCACGTCGCCTGGAGACACCGGCCACGCGGCTAGTCCCTTCGGTGGACAGACCCTACAAACAGCCGCTGGCTGTTGCTTTCATCTTCATTTTTCTTCTTTGTTCTTGCCGGAGAAAGAGAGGAAAAGAGAGATTTCGAGAGCTTATTGTCGCTATAAAGATGGATTTCAACTTTATTTTTGGCGCGGATCAATCTTATGAGCACGGTGCGGGTGCGGGAGCACAGTTCGAGCAGGGCGAAGGAGCGAACCCGCCTCAACAAGAGGGGCAACATCAACTGCGGGCGAGGATGGCTTCTCGCAACTTCCGTCCCGATGAGTGTCATTTCACAATGGGACAACACTTCGATTTGTACGCGGGCCCTGATAAACATTGGTCTGGCGGGAGACTGATGAAGACGAAGGAGGTACCGATCTCGCTTTATTGCTTTCTTTGGGTATTTTATGTCTTTTATTTTATACTTGTTGTATTATTTTTAAGACTGCTCTGAATTAAATTAAATTAATCGTTCGTGATTATTTAATTTTCTGGGATTTGTTGATTATTTTGGGGATGGAAAATATATGCGCAAAAATAAAGTATGCATGTACACTTTAATTTATAATACATAATTTATGTTGCTAGTTGGGTAACGTACCTTTGTTGTGTTTACCTGCAGAAGATGAAATCTCGTGGGTCCACGAGAGCAGTGGCTGAGATGTGGGGGAGATTGCCGCCGGCTGGGACGGTGAAGGAGAGGATCAGGGCTCTGGACTTCGGTTCGTTTTTTGATGCGGTACGGGCTGTAGAGGGGACCCAGAAGGTGATGGGTCTAGTTGAGGCGATGTGGGAGTATTGGTGGGACACCACCCATACATTCCATTTTAGTTGGGGAGAGGTGACCGTTACTCCGACCGACTTTACTGCCATCACGGGGCTCATGTTTACGGACGTGGAGCTCCCTTTTGATGAGTCCTTGGCTGCGGACCCGCACCATCAGGTGGAGTTGATTGGGATGCCGTTGGGCAAAGGTGTCAAGGGAAACGGATTTGAGGCGGGCCGTCTGAGGACCTTGGTGGAGGAGACTATCCAGGGTTTTGTTGAGGGTGTTCATGATACTGACTGCTTGGTGCGGGCCATCTTGTGGTACTGTTTGTCGCAGATCCTATTCCCGAGTGCGGGGACCTTTTATCGATTTTCTCTGTTGGGTGCTCTGGCTGATTTGGAGCAGGCGAGTCAGGTCTCGTGGGGCGGAGCCGGGCTGGCGGAGATGTATAGAGCACTTGATGTGTGCTCGAGATCTAGTACCTCATCTTTTGACTGTTTCCAGTTTGCCTTTGAGGTATGTCCCTGACTTGATCCTTTTCATCCCGTGTCTGTCTTTTGTTTAGAACTGTATAGACTGAAATGCTACCTTTTTCCACAGGTGTGGGTCTACGAGCTGTTCCATATTGCTCTTTTTGCTGTGCAGGGGGTAAAGGAAGTCCCGGTTATGAGGTTCTGGGCAAAGAGCAACCGGTTGGAGGGCCGCGGTAAGACCAGGAAGACTCCAGATCTGGGGATTTTCACTGCTAGGTTGAGTGGTCCTTTGCATGAGGACTTCCAGTTCTTCCCTTGGTCAGATCAGGTGCTGGCAGGGGTCGGTCAGGCTCAGGAGTTTACTGCTTCCTGCTGCTTTTTGACGGGGTTGACTGGGGATGCCATGTATCTTGGCGAGAGAGTCTACAGACAGCATAGAAGACATCCTGCGATATGGGCCCCGCTTGAGCCGCTGAGGAACATGTTGTATCCGGCTAGGCTGAGGGCGAGCAGTGACTAACGGGTCAGGACTCCGGCCCATTTGTACCAGAGTGGGGCTGATTATGAGTGGTTCGTAGAGCATGTGCTGGTGAGTCCAGATGTCCTGGCGAGGAGGCAGGCGGGTGCCTATCCGGCGAGGTCGAGTAGAGGGGCCAGATATGGTATGGACATGCCGCGGTTCTCTGATAGTATCCGGATGCAGCGGGGTGGTGTCGAGGTGGATATTGACCTGACTCCGACTGAGGCTGATTAGGTTACTGGGGCTCAGCTTCCTCCACTTGGAGCTACGGTACATTACCTTTTTTCTTTTCATTTCTGTCTTGCACACACACCCTATTTAGACTTGTATCTGAACTGTGCTTATCTGTCTCAGGTGACTCAGGAGGCCTATATCTGATCTGTCCGTAGGGGCAATATTTTTGAGAGGTTGTTCCGAAGCTTGGCCGCTGCTTGCACCTACCGTCGGGATGATGTGGTGCTGCCCCAGCGTAGAGAGAGGTCTCCCACAGGGGCTGAGAGTTTGAGGTCTGTCTAGAGCAGGAGCTCGGGAGCTAGTGGGTCCCGTCGTACGGAGCAGGGTGGAGAGGATGATGATGAAGAGGATGTTGATGTCGAGGGATCCGACTCGGACTAGATATAGTCCTCCTGCATTTTGTTAGAGAGAGAGGAGGGGAACAAACAAACAGATATTTATCCACAATATTTTATTTGCTTTTGTATGTATATAATTAATTAGTATTTTATTTACATACTTTTATATTTTAGTACAATGCATGAGCCTTGGGGGTAAAATAGGGATTGCACACTGTCGGACATTTCCACCTTCTTTATCGGACCTCTTTTGTGCCTCGGGAGTTTAAATATGACTGAAAAGGGTCCATTCCGGCCTTTGTTGGGGACGGACTGGCAATCTGTCTGAACTGGATGATGTGGCCGCCTGGCCAATTATCGTAGGAGAGACTGGCCGCGCGGCTTGTCCTTGATCTGACACAATTTTCGTCAGATTTTTCCTTGTACGATCAGGACTTGAACTCCCTACCCTATATATTAACAGCCTGCGCAAACAGATGAGGCAGACAGCAGTTTTTCTTCTTTTTGCTCTAGATTTTGATCATTCCACGCTTTTCTGATGGACAGACACCCTAGGATTTATGAGGAGAGACAAAACTATTTCATCAAGAGTTTGAAGATTTGGGTTGGGAAGCTTTCGAGGACAACTCGTGCAAAATTTGATAGGAGATTCGGAATTGGGTGCCTTTGGTCCTTGTATAGGGTTAAGTCTGATGAGAATCTGATTCGTGCTGCTGCTAAATTCTGGGACAACAAGAATCATGTCTTCAACTTTTCTTACAATGAAATCACCCGTACGTATGAAGATTTTACCGCTTTTTGTGGCGCGACAGTGACAGATAGGGTAGCTATGTCGTAGTCTCAAGTGCCTTCCGAACTTTGGATTTCCCAACTGCTGAGGATTTCTGTCGAAGATGCTAGGGGTTTGCTATTGGATTGTGATGTTAACCTCTGTGGGCTTCCCATCAGGTTTATTAATAGCACGGTAGAGTTTGACACGGCTCTGGATTGTCTGGCATTTTGTCTGTCTGCTTCGGTGTTATTTCCTCCTTACATTGGAGTAGCTACCATGGGTTGTCTTGATATGGTGGATGAGGCTCGAGCTAATCGCAGTATCGTTCCTTGCTTGCTTGGGGAGACCTTGCATGGTATTGGAGAATTGGCTTCAGGAGCTCGAAAGATGACCAGGGGAAGTACCAGACTGTTAACCTTGTGGCTGCAGGAAAGACTTCGAGTCTTGGAGGACCCTGTCAGGCCAGTATCCCCTTGGGTTTTCCAGAGTAGGCGCATAAGACAACGATTTGCAGGGATGGCTCGTTTTTCATGGGTGACATATATGGCACAGATGAGTACCGCTCAGATCTAGTGGATGGTGCCTCACTGGGATGTGATCAGAGCACGGTGGGTTCAGAGTGGTCTCTACATGATTCGTGTCCCTGCCTTTGATGAAACCACTTACTATTATGCAGTGCGGGTGTGTCGTCAGTACGGGATGCCTCAGATTATACCTTCATCATGGGATGAGACTTGTATCCGAGTTAGTGTTAGGACGTTCTCTATGAGTGTCGGGGTTGCAGTGCTCTTGGAGCGATGTTGGTCTTATGATCTCATGCCTAGCACTCTCTATATACAGCGACCACGTGGCATAATTTTGTCTAGAGAATACTTGGACTGGTACCAGACGACTCTGGGGAATATAGGACAGACTCTGAGGCGACTGAGACGTAGGGTAGTGATCCCTTATGTCTCGAGCAGACGCTTGAGAGAGGACGAGAATGTACAACGGGAATTGGAGACCGAGTTGGCTCAGCTAGCACCTACTGAGAGTAAAAGAGAGAGAGAGAGAGAAGGCCCAAGTGGGGTGACTCAGCTTAAGAAGGCTTTATTTGAAGATCCTACTAGACAGGCTGGACGTGGACGAAGAGACAAGAAACCGAAGAGGGATGAGGAAGAAGAGGGATGACTCCGAATATCCAACTACAGTTGTTGCAGACACATAGTTTAGATTTTAGTTTATTTTTAGTTTATTTAAATTTCAAAGCAGGTTATTTATTCACAGGTTCTTTCGAGCTTAGACTCATCAAATAAATGTTAACGTGTAGTGACTTGTGGAAATAGAGATTTCGCTTTAGTTATACACAGATTGTTTGCTTTATTTGAAATTTTGCTCAAACCAGATTTGGATTTTTATTTATTTTTGAGACCGCACCATTGAAGGCTGCCTACGTTCCCATTTTACAAGTAGGGCTAAGGGGCTCAGGCCACCTTAGTTCATTTCTGATTGTAGAAAGGGAAGATAGAAGAGGGGAAGTAGAGAGACTATTTTTTTTTTTTTTTTTTTTTTTTTTTTTAACAAGGGGACTGGTCGTTGTAGAAGACCGTTGATGGAGAGCAGGAGTGCTGATGGAGAGTACCATTTATGGAGACAGACCGTAGTGGTCAGTTGTAGTAGCGGCGGAGATTGTAAACCTTGACTGGGAGGAGGCCGTTGTCGTCCATGTATATCCAGTCTTCATTCTGCTTGACCAGGCGGCCCGTCTTGATGAGTAGTCGGACCTCTTCTTTTAATTCATGGCAATCATCAGTGTCATGTCCTTCCTTCTGATGATATGCGCACCTTCTGCTTGGCTTGCTGGTTTGCGACATCGTAGCAGAGTTTGTTTCTTGTAGTTTACCAATTTTCCTTAGTGCTTTGAATATGAGGCCCAACGGTAGATCCGAGTTTGTGCAATGTTAAAAAATGATGGGAGCTCTGTGACTCAAACCTCCCGTGCGTTGGTCGTAAGGACGGGGTATTCGCTAAGTGGCTCTTTAGTTGAGTTAGAGCCAACTCATATTTCTGATTCCAAACTTCTTCTGAGCAATTCTGTAATTCTTTGAGGACCGGGTCTCCTGCCGTTGTGAGGCGACCGATGTAGTGCAATAGACCTATGAGTTTGATTCTTTGACTTTCTTGGCGAGGGGTTGACATCATGATTAACTCTCTGATTTTTTTTTGGGTCTGCTTCGAACCTCTGTCCCAATCTGTAGCCTAGGGATTTTGTCTGAGTAGTACCGAATCTGCATTCCGACGGATCGAGGAGAATTCTCTGACCTCTCAGAATGTTGAAGACTTTCCGCAGATCTTCGATGTGACGGCCGTAGGATCTTTTGGAGTGCAACACTAGGTCATCTATGTAGACTTCTGTATCTGTTGGCGATCCTTTTGGCACGTGTTAAGAGATACCAATGCCCTTCCATTTTAGGAATCTGTTGGCGTGACAATAGATACCCCATGGAGTGTGAAAGAGTAACTTCTCGTCTGTCTGTGCTGCGGCGGGTATCCGATTTTTGCTGGGGAAACTTTCGAGGAATGATCGAACTTCTCTATCTTCGGTGACTTCTAGCAGTGAGTTTATGTCAAACGGAGGGAACTTGTGTTTGGGGCTCAGTTCATTAAGACTCATGATGTCTATGTGAACCGTCACCTTCCTTTTTTACTTCTTTGCGGAGATGATGTTGAATAACCATTTAGGCCAAAATACGGACTTGATGAAGTCTCTCTGTAGCAGCTTTTCAATTTCCAAGTCCGTTTGAGGTGACCAATCGGGCTTGATTGACAGCATCGCTTGCTTTACTTCTTGCGTTGTTACTCTTTCCCAACCTATGTCTGGCGAGTCGTCACAGGACCATGTGAAGATGTCCTCAAATTCTCTGAGCATCTTGATCAATGTTTCTTGCTCTTCGTCTTGAAAGAAGCTTCCAATCTGAGTCCACTCTGGCTTGTCTTGTCTTCCTATATTCACACATGTTAACACCTCATCGGCAGCTTGGGCTCGGTTTTCCCTTTGATTCATAACCTGCTCTGAGATTTCTCGGATGTATTCGTTATTAAGTTTGCTTGTGTCTGCATCTTTTAATGAATCGTTATTAACTATTGGTATATCATTAGGTTGATTAGTTAATTTATCATTTATAAGAGCGGCTATAGTGGGATACTTGGAAAGATCGAGATTTTCAATTAATGCACGAGGAAAGACATTGTTTGTGATTACATTATAGTCTTTTAACTTGAGGTCATTAGACTTGGACGGAGACACGAACTCATAAGTGAGAACAGGGAACCTAACCAACCTAGGGGGAAACGACTCTCTAAGAGGTGAGCAGACCAGCCCCAGATTCTCGATAGCAGTAGTCACAGGTCCGTATTCAATAGCATCCACGATATCGTCTTCGAGGTTCATGTGTTGGAACAAATCTTGGCCGTCCCATGGCTCTGTTTCCTTGGCTTCGCCAACCAATGGTTCATCGAGTGACACAAATTCGGTATCATAAGTCAGGTCTTTGTTCACTTTGATGCAATACTCATTCTGGATGGTAGTAACTCTGCCAGCAGTCTTTCGGGGTTCCATATACTTTAGCTTTAGATTGGCTCGGTCGAACTCGACATCTCTGAAAATTTCAAAGCCTTTTTGTAACTTGCCGTTGTGGTCAAACCATGGCTCTACGAACTCGAAGTTTGAATATTCTTCACCTTCTTTCACATAGTAATTGTTGAGAGAAAGGTGGTAAGGTTTCATATCAAACTTCTTGTAAGGGAGTTGCTTCTTCTTGAGTACCTCTATCTATTTCTGCTCTGCTTTGTCAGTGGGAGTAAGCATGTATCCTAGCCCGAACAGGCCTCTATGGTCTACTTCCTCAGTCAAGTGTGTGGGACCTTGTAAGTGCTTACCTAGCCCCAGCCCCGGTATGAAGCCCATATTACGAAGCATCTTGTAGACAAGTTGCACTTTATCAGAGGTTCTGGTGAGGTCGTTATCGCATATCTGGGCTTGTGCCACTATTTTGAAACCACTGAAGAGTCGGCAATCTTCCTCATGCTGAATCTGTAACACAGGTACTCCTTTCGTGTCAGTGCCTTGTACTGTTACTAGGTCGCTGTAGATAACTGTCACCTCATTTCCTGACTGGAATTTAACACACTGATGTAGGGAGGACGGAATGGCGTTAGATTTGTGAAGCCAAGGGCGTCCTAGCAGAATGGTGAAGGATGATGGTATGTCAATCACTTGGAAATCTATAGACAGAGTTTGTTTCCCCAAGGAGATGGGCAGCGTAACAATTCCCAATACTGATCTACATGTAGAGTCATAAGCCTTGATTGTCTGTTTGGAGGGCCTTAGAGTGGTTGGGTCTACACCCACCACATCCATCATTCGTGATGGTAGTACATTGATGGAGGATCTGTTGTCCACAAGGGCTCGAGGGATTTTCTTCCCACTGATTTCAACTGTGATGTACAGAGGTTCATTGTGGTCAATTCCAAATGGGGGTTCATCGAGCTCTGAGAAGGTGATGATATCCCCGAAGTGAATGTTGCCGATCATTTGTATGACATTCTCGGGAGTGGTGTCTGATGGGACCATAGTAGTGGCCAAGCTAGAGATGAAGTGAGTAGAGACCACAAGGAGATGTGAGCTTGTGTTTGTTTTAGCTGCGTGAGGATGGGGTCTTCTTTCTCAAGGTCTGATGGTTCTGACTCTTTGTTAAAGACCTTCTTTGTACCCTTGGGGTCTAATTGATAGATCTGTCTGGACCTTGTGAGTAGGTTGATTTCTGCTCGCATGTCGTATGGAGACTGCGGTATTTTTGCGGATTCTGCGAAGATTTCGGCTATAGATAGCGGTGGAGATTTAAGTGGACCGGAGTCGCAATCTACTAAAAGAGAGACTTCTAGAGATAGTTCATCTAATGACAGCATATAACAAGAAGAATGATTATCATTAATGAACTTTGATGTACAGCCTATCTCATCATCACAATAAAACTTGGAGTCTGCCACAATAGGTTCAGCTAGAGCACCAATGTTTGTTGCTCTACTATTTTTATCTAAAGAGAGCCTAGGATCTTCGAGTGAGCCGTCATAAATGAGTTTCAAGATATCCTTCTTCAAGGCGAAGCACTCTCTTGTTCTATGTCCAGTGGCTTGATGGTAGTGGCAGTATTTGCATACATTTCTCCCCATGTGCGTAGAATAACCTTTGAGTTTCCTGAGGAGCCCTTTGTTCACAAGGTCATGGAGAAACTTCTTCATTGAGATCTTCAATTGATCGATGCAGTCCTCAAGTTCTAGCATGGTGATTTTATCAATTGCCACCATATTGACATCCATGGCGATGATCTTCCTTGGGTCGGCGATGATATTGTCCTTGATGAGCTTCTTTATGACTTGCTTGATGGTAAAGCATTTGTTGTTGGTGTGTCCGGACACTCTATGGTAGTAGCAGAACTTGGACATGTCACATCCATGCTTGGGCCATTTGAATCCATGTTCTAAGGGAGTTATCAATCCGATCTTGACTAGTCCTCCGAATAGAGCATTCATGTCTATTCCCAGTTCGGCGAAGGCATCTACCATTTCTAGAATACCAATGTCACCTCCGATGAGCTCGACCATGTTGACGCCACCATTGTTAGGGAGCGGGTTTTCTATGGTGTTCAGACCTTTAGGCTTCTCAATCTTCCTATCGGCTATGAGATTTTGGATGGCACGCTTGAGATGGATGCAATTGTCGGTTGTATGGCCAATGTACTTGTGATACTTGCAGAACTTAGTTGCATCAAGATTGACCGACTTGTTGATTGGCTCAAAGTTCTCAAGTGGCTTGATTAAACCCTTCTTTATTAACACTTCAAAGACTTTTCTAGTGGGCATGCCGAAGTCGTCGAAGTGATCTTCCTTTCGGGGAAAGCTGTTTGTAACTGCTTGGACATCAAAGGCGGAGTTGTCTTGGACCATGATTACTTGACCGACGACCTCTTTAGATCTAGGAGCGGTATTTATCAGAGCTTTGTAGCGGAAGGAAGAGTTTCCTGTTTTGGTAGCTTCTTTAACAACACCAGTAATGCCGGCTTCGTGTCGGACCCCAACATCGACCATTTCTCGCAGATCAGGAAAGTAACCATTGCCAATCGCCACCCTAAGCTCGGGAAACAAGCATTTAAAGAAGATTTGCTTTTGTTCCTTTGCCTTAGGAAGGTATTGAACTTCTGATAACTTGTGATTCCACCTCTTGTAGAAGTCATAGATAGGCTCGCCGGGCCTCTGCATTGTGTTTTGTAAATCAGTACGGTTGACGTGCCAATCTAGGTTTGACTGATACTTCTCGCAGAAAGTAGCGGTGATTTGTTCCTATGTCTCTCGTTCGGAGGGATCCAAACTCAAGAACCAACGGACAGTGATTTCGTCCAAGGTGGTGTGGAAGACTCGGGCCATTTGCTCGTTGGTGCAGTCACGAGCTCTCATGGCTAGCACATAACTATCGAGATGAGTCTTGGGACAAGTAATACCGTGGAATGTAGAGACCTTCGGCATCTTGAAGTCCCTAGGGAGAGCACCCACATTACTTGGGTCAATGGTCTTAACGATCGGAGCGGATTGCTTGGAGACCGTGTCGGATAGCTTGCGGATCTGTTCTTGCATGGCAACCACTAGAGGGTGATTGGAGAAGTCTGTGCTACCATAGGCTTGAATAGTGAGAGGAGAAGTAGAGATTGTAGGTACGGCGGCACCGATGTTCAACGGTAGTGAAGGCGGTGGCAACTTGGTAGAAGACAAGTAACTACCCATCAATTCTGGTGATGGCTCATATGGACCCTTGCTGGAGGTTGCTTTAGTATCGAAATCAGGAGGAGGAACCCTTTGGTAGTTGGGCAACTTGAGAGGGATAGCATCATCATTGGCAGGGTAAGTAACAGGCACTGTCTCATCTTCGATCAGAATAGCCTCCCCATTATGGAAGCTAGTTGCTACGCTTTTCTTCTTCATCTCAGTATGAAGATGATCTTTGAGCTCTTGGTTTACCATTTCTAGAGACTTGCTTCTATCCTCAAGCTTAGAAATCTGTAGCATGAGGTTGGTGAAGAAAGCATGGAGAGGTGGCTGAATGTCCGAGGGCTTGATACTGGCGGCGATCTCTGGATCGGCAGAAGAGGAGACTGGCGGAGTAGAGACACTAGGAGTAGTAGGCTCTGATGATGGAGACATCGTTGATGCAGAAACTGAAGACTCAGCTTGCGGAAGGCTTGACCATTGAAGAAGACCACCGGAACGGACCCAAACTTGCTTCTCTGTAGAGGTAGCGGACGAGAGGTTTAGGACGGGACAAGGCTCATGCAATGTATTTTGTTATTTACAAAACAATGTATTATTAGTCCTAATGGTTGGAAGGGGTACCCCTTTTTGGGTTATTATGTACAAACCTGGATCAGTGGAGGTCATCACTACGTCTATAGACCCCTCGTTTTTCACCTGTATTGCACATCCCAAACGGACAATTTGGGCGAGGGTCCTATAGGGCAAGCGACTTCCACCGACCAAACGGATCCTAGCGACTAACCCTTGTTTAAAGGCATTTAACGTAGCGTTTATGTTACTTCCGTTAAGTTTTTAACGAATTGAGATCCTTGTACAAAGTATCACTCGGCATACTATATGCACACCCTTGTAGGAAATTTCATTTTTTTGTGCTTTTTTCTCTCAAAGAATCTCGACTCATTAAAGACTTAACGGATGATGGCATGAACGACACGTTAATTGTCTATAAAGAAAAGCTAGTCAAACCAACCGGTCAACTTTAGAGTGTCCTAGACTCTGTGAGTGCATGGTTTCGAAATGAACAAGAGATTAACCTCGACTGCTTCACAAGTGAAAACAGTGAGTTAGATAGCCCGCGTTCCACAAAGATAGAGGCGACAGGATCACAAAAATCTGTGCACTCAGCGGAGTATCTAGTAGGGTGTGCAGTGTGACACGGACCTAGTGGTAGTGTGCGGACAAAAACTAGTTATTTTTTAGGGAGAAAACAAAGAGTTTTTTTTTGTATTTACATGTATGCAATGCAAAACAGTTAGAAAGGGTACAATAGGAAACAGTTAAGATGTTAACGCACTAAAGTACAAGGGAAGCAAATATGTACAAGAGATAATGTACAAGTGGAAAGAAACAAGTAAGTACAATCATGATATTGACGAAAGTTTGACCCTCTATGTTTGAAGATGTTCAAAGTTAGTCCCCAGCAGAGTCGCCACTATGAATACCCCTTTCCGCGAATGCGGGCGACGCACGGGAAGTATTTCTTTTATCTTTATTTATCTTTTCTATGGGATTAGGATATTCAAGTTGGCATTTAACTTATTAAGAGTCGCCACGTTGTTTTTATTGAGCCAAAACATTGAGAAACAGCTAACAGAGAGGGTTCGGGGGTCAAGTTACGACAAGAGAAGAATATCAAGTAATCACTCCTATCGCCTGAGAAGTCAGACTTTCTATCATGATGAATGTGTTAGTAGTGTATTAGTGATTGAGACAGGATCCGAAGATTGCCTACGTTCTTCTCGTGATGAGAAGCTCAGGTCAACGTGGTTCGCACATAATCAGAATAGAGAGAAGAAGCGGGATCATGCATAATGAAGGGGGAGGAGAAAGAATCATACAAGATGATCACATCCTAGAATAATTATTATACCATTGATAATATCAATGTGTATTCATCATATTCATCCTTGGAGAGTTATTGATCATGGGAATATTTACCTAAAGTTTAGGGTTTAGAAGTAGTTCCTAGATCTCATGGATCATCATCGGCTATACAATATAAATAGGGATTAAAACATTAGATCCAGCATGTTATGCATGGGATAAGCCATAGATCTAGCATAATAATAAGAATATCATGAAACATGTATGAAATAACACATAAGCATGAAGATCGCTACCCTAGTCATAGAGCATGATATGAATTCTAGCAAGAACCTGAAGAACACGTTATGAATCATGTGAATATAGGTGTATAAAGATGATGAAACTATCTTAAATCAGATCTAAACTAAGAAAACATGACAAACTTTCACCAATTTTGACAAGAACGAAGTCGAATCTCTCGCGCGGATTCGCCGGACCTTCAGGATTGCTAGAAAGGCTTGGAGAGAGAGTTCTGCCGTCAGTTTAGGCTGTAGAACTTGGGGGAGAAAATTGTGTATCGAAATAATGAACTGAGGTCACCTATTTATAGGAAAAGTTGACCCGGAGGAAGTGGCCGCCCGGCCGACGATGTGGCCGCCTGGCCGGTCCTAGAGATTGACACAATTACCGAGGCTCTGATCAATCTGGAATCTGGAGGATGATGAGATAACGCCTATCTTTGTAGCCTCATCCGATCAGTCATCAACATCTTCTTATCTAGGCTTTTCGGGAAATCCTGGATAAGTCCTGCGCAGTTCGTAAGTACCTGGGAGGTCCCTGTGAGTTCTAGAATGTCTAATAACTCATTTTCAGGTTGGGTACTAATAGCAGGGACTCACCGAATACTTCTAGATTCGTGACATTTCTTTCTAGTGATGCTTTTAGCCCCGCTATACATGCCTCATATTCAGCAATGTTGTTGGTAGCTTTGAATTCAAGGCGGATTGCAATCGGAGTGTAGATGTCCTTTAGATTGAAAAGAAATATTCCTATTCCATAACCATGCTTATTGGCTGTGCCATCGAAAAAAAGTTGCCACTTATTTTCCTTGGTTGTAGTGCAAATCAAGTGTTCGTCGGGAAATTGTAAGTCTTCCCCCTTCACTTCATCATACGGAAATTCAGCAATCTAATCACTGAACACTTTCCCCCTGATGGATTTGAGTGTGAAGTAAGTGATATCATAGCCGACGAGCATGAAGTACCACTTGGCTATCCTTGTTGATATGAAAGGTTTCTCGAAAATGTAGCGGAACGGGTCCACCTTTGCTACTAGCTTGATCGGAAAGGCTTCCATGTAATTTTTGAGCTTTTGAGTGACCCAAACCAATGCTGCACATGACTTCTCTAAGGCGGAGTAGTTCTTTTCGCCTCCTTGAAATCGGCGACTGACAAAATAAATGGCATTCTCCTTTGTGGAGTCTCGTTGCTCTTATGGTAGCATAGCCCCTAGGGCTTCATCATTCACTGTGAGGTAGAGCAAGAAAGGCTTCTCCTTGTACGGTGGAACTAGGACTGGAGGGCATGTCAAATAGTGCTTCACTTGATCGAAGGCTTCTTGGTAAGCGTTGGTCCACTCTAGAGCCACATTCTTCTTGAGTAGCTTGAAGATTGGCTCACACATGGAAGTGAGCTAGTGCACAAACCGACTGATGTACCGAAGTCTGCCTATGAAACATTTAATTTCTTTCTGTGTCTTTGGAGGAGGCATGTCAATGATTGCCTTGATTTTTGAGGGATCTTCTTCAATTCCCCTCTTAGTGACCATGTAGCCAAGAACTTTGCCTCGGATAACCCCAAAAGTACACTTTGCAGGATTGAGCCTCATCTTGTGGTGTCGAAGCCTTTCGAAGAACTTACGGAGGTCGATCAAGTGTTGACCGTCGGTCCCCTTTGAATGGATGATCATGTCGTCCACATAGACCTCAATTTCCTTGTGGATCATGTCATGGAACAAGTCTATCACAGCCCTTTTATAGGTAGCCCCAGCGTTCCTCAACACAAATGGCATGACTGTGTAGCAAAAGGTGTCCCACGGTGTTGTGAAAGCAGTCTTGTGTTGATCCTCTTTGGCCATGAGAATCTGATTATACCCAGCGAAACCATCCACAAATGAGTGGACCTCGTAGGCAGCAGTGGAATCGACTAGCATGTCAATGTTGGGTAGTGGAAAGTCATCCTTCGGAGAAGCCTTGTTCAAATCCCAGAAATCCACACAAACACGGACCTTGCCGTTAGCCTTTTTGGCTGCCACAACATTTGCTAGCCATGTCGGATACTTAATAACTTTGATGAAGCCCACACTGAGAAGCTTCTCTATCTCTTCTTTGACTTGTAAAGACCATTCTGGCTTGATCTTTCTGAGTTTCTGCTTTGTTGGCTTAGCGTCGCCTCTGATCAGAATCCTGTTCTCGGTGACCTTTCTGTCTAAACCCGGCATGTCTTTGTATGACCATGCAAATACATCCACAAAATCTCTGAGCAGTGTAGTCAATATGTCTTTCTCTTCCCCTTTGAAGAAGCTTCCGATCTTGGTTTCTTTCGGCTCCTCATCGGTACCCAGATTAACAACATGCAATTCTTTGTCAGCCCCTGGACCATTTTCATCACGACTATGGACATGTTGAGCAAGTTCATTTAAGTATGTTGTATTTTCGTGGTCTATTTCATCATTATTTGAATCGTTATTAACTAGTTCATTAAATTCATTATTAGTTAATTCATCATTCATGATGTTTCCAATCTCGGGGTACTCAGAAAGATCAAATTTTTCATTAGCAAAGAAAGGGAACACACGCTCGGCTATTTCCTCCATATCCTCTTGGGTGAGGATGTCGTAAAAACTCTCGGACTCGAAAGTGAATGTTAACAAGTCTTCCTTTGTAACCTTGCGCGGTGTGCAACCCATTTTCTCGATCAGGAACTCCACGGATACCACGGGTCCCTTTGTTGAGTACCAGTTATTGATCGGCTCGGAGCTCGGTTTGATCTCACTGATAGGCCCACTCCTCGTGTTGGTGTCATCGGAGATGGCATTTACTTGGCACTCGTCCATGATGGCAAATTCTTTAAACATGGAGGCTAGATCAGTCAATTCTTCCTCTACGGTAATCTCTGTTTTGGACTCTATGGACACTTTATTCCCCCACCATTCTCGGGGTGACATAGGAGTTGGTTCCTCTTCGGATTTCTGAATCTCACAATCGGCAAAGACTTCAAGACTAGGATTTCTGATGACCTTGCTGTTAACCCATGGCTCGGGAAAGATTATGTACGGGACATCTTCCCCCTGGCGGACAAAGTAGCCATTTAGTGTCTTGCGATAAGGCCTCAAGTTGGGAATCTCATAGTGCCGGCCTTCTCTGCGGGCTCATGCCTTTTCATTCTTGACAGCTTGCTCATATTTCATGTCGTCTTTGGATGGTTCATATCCTAATCCGAACTTGTTCTTGACAAAAGGGACCTCCACGGGTTGCATTCTCCCTTGTTGGTATTTCCCTAGGACCAAACCGGGAAAGTAGTTCATATTCCTCATCATGCGGAGGACTTTGTGATTGCTGAGGGTCTATGATCCGTTTCCCCTTTCTTTATTGATGGCGTTGATTGAGACGCCGGAGAGGGTGGAGTCTTCCAAACCATGCTGAACTTGGTGGACAGGTTCCAAATTTCTATGGATAGTGATATTTTCTGCCATGACGGTCACTATTTCATCCCCATTTCGGAACTTGACACACTGATGGAGAGTTGAAGGGACGGAATTAGAACTGTGTATCCATGGTCAGCCCAAGAGTAAGTTTAATGAGGAAGGTATATCGAGCACTTGAAACGGGACGGACATAACCATGCTCCCAAACTCAATTTCTACTTCTACCATACCCATGACTATGCGGGCAGTGCTGTCGTAACCTCAGATCACTTGAGTTGAAGGCCTTAGATCTGAACTCTTAAGCCCCAATATGCCCATTATTCGACCAGGCATTAGGTTGAGTACGGAGCCACCGTTGACCAAGACTCTTGAAATAGGTCTCCCCCTTGCCCTTACTTTGAGATAGATGGCCTTATTGTGATTGAACCCAAATGGTGGAAGGTCCATATCGGCAAAAGTGATGACATTGCCAAAATGTATGTGGCCTATCATTAAAGTAAGGTCCTCGGGTGTTGTATCGGGAGAGATTGATGTGTCGTCGAGATTACTGATGACAAGATCTCGATGTTTCTTTGAATATGCAATGAGGTCCCAAATGGATATATTGGCTTGAGTCTTCTTGAGTTATGTGAATAAAGGATCTTCGGGAGTGTCGCGAGCTTGCGATCTTTGAGAAGAGGTGCTTGGCGCATAAGTAGTGGGATTGCTTGCTATGACTCGTCCGGATCGAGTTAGCATGTTGACGTTCCCATTTTGCCTCATTTTCCTATTCTCTAATACTTCCCTCATTACCTCATCATAAGTCACAACGTAGCAAGAATTGTTAAATTTATTCATAACTCTATTACATTCACATCACCCCCACTAGGAACTATGAATTCCTTCTTGTCTATGAGATCTTGGATGATGTTACGGAGGACGAAGCATTCCTCGGTGAGGTGGCCACTATGTTGGTGGTAGCCACAATACTTGTGATGGGCATGGTTGGCGTTGATCGCCTTGGGTGGTACCCTTATTGAGGTGTGATTTTCCCCTTTGCTTTGAGAACTTCGAAGGCCTTGGTGTGAGGCATGCCTTGGAGAGGAGTGTAGACACGATCATTTTGAGGTCTCTTGCCTTGTGGTGGAGGAACCCTTTTGTAATTCCCCTTGTCGGTTGTGACGGCATTGACTGAAGCCTCTTTTGTTGAGTTAGAGGCGGCCTTATATCGGAAGCTGGGAGCACTTTTCTTGATCTCTTTGAGCAAGTCATCCATTCAGACCCCTGTCTCATACATTTGAGAAAAATCTGCATAGCAAGCCCCATTTAGGTGGGTGCGGAGATCAATTTTTAGAAACTTGAGGAAGATGTCCTTTTGCTCCTTGGTGTTAGGCCTCCCGACAATTTTAGCAAGTTTATCATTCCACCTTCTTGTGAAGTCAATAAAGGAATCATTGTCCCTTTGGGTGGTGTTCTCGAGATATTTCTTGGTCGGGCGGTGAGTGGTGTTGCCTTGGTATTGACTTTTGAAGGCAAGCATGGCGGCGTCCCAATCAAGACAGACTGTGAGCGGAAGAGTTGCATACCAATCTTTTGCTTCCCCCTCGAGAGTAAGAGGGAAGCATGGTGCCATCACCTTGGGAGATACCTTCTTTGGAACCATAGCCCATATATAAGTCTCGATGTGTGGCATGGGGCAAGAGTTTCCCTTGAACTTGCTGATGTCGGGCATCTTGAACTTGTCAGGGAGAGCGGCCATTATGCTCATGAGAATAGTAGACTGATAAAGGCTTGTGTCGGAGCCTTTCCCCAAGTTGAGACCGTTGAAACGTTGATCTATGTAAGCCATGATTGAATCAACCATCTTGTGATCTTTGTTGTCGGTGCTTGTCTCCCCCATTTTCTTGGTACGGGCACTAACATAAGGGCTCTCAAACAAGCCTTTGGTCCACTCGTACTCTTCATTGTCCTCTTTCCTTTTACCATTGGAGAGCTTGGTGAGCTTGGCCTTCATTTGGTCCATCTCAGCTTCATGAGCCTCCCTTTGATTGTCAAGATGGGATTGCCAAAGATCACTTTGCTTTGGAACTCTTTTTTCAGAGTAGAGATTTGTTCTTGGAGCATTTGGACCATAGCTGAGAGTTTCTCAAGAGACATTGTGTGGATGCTGTTGGAGTCACCGACCATTGATGATGTCGGAGCTGTTGGAGTGATCAATTAACGAACTAGCCGGTTTGCTGAATCTCGGTAGATGTGGTAAGTACCAATTGGACCTAAATTGAAGAAGAGGCACTTATCAGTCTTGAGTAACACTTTCGGTCCATGAAGAATCTTAGAACACACAGTGGGCATACGACTCAAACCACATAAAGAAAAAGACTTTTTTTTTAATAAGTTGGAGGGACGGAGTCCCTTTTGGGGTTTCTAAGAAAATAGTGGAATCGTCACACTAGTATATAGACCTTCTCGCGGTCCCATATACTCATCGGATTCCACCACGTTTGTGATTCCTACATGTGTCGGGATTAAACTAAATTAATGTAGTAAAATACATGCGGGGACGGATTTTTATTCTCGTCCATAATAACCACTTGGGGATGGAGTTTTATTTCGTACATGATAACCACTTGTTTCTCTTGGAAACGGCATGTATGATTTGAAGACATTAGTTTAGGGAAATCTCGGCACATGAAAACTGACTTAGTCACGGAGTGTTAGACCTTAACTAGAATTGTGTTGGCTTGTGCTCGGATAAAGAGAGGCTTAAAGGTCACCCCCGGCATGTAGTCATGAACTACGCCACGGGCTGATGTTTACCGCTTCGAGAGAGTCAAGGTCGGGTGGAGCTTGAAACTCTCTAGGACGGGCCTAGACGGATTTGGGGTTATGAACTTGTGCGACTCGATAGTGAGAAACTGATAAGAATTAGTGCACGTAGTGTGAGGTCCAACATGTGACAAAACATTTTTTTACTTTTTTAAAAAAAAAAACAAAAGAAAAGAAAATAAGCACATAATTTACAACTCTCGAATCACCTGTGTGACCGATAAAAGAAAACACGGAATAAAACAGTAAAATGGTCCGAATCAGTCCTTGATGCAGGCAACTGTGCCCATACCCCATTATTCTGCTCTGTTCTGGAAAACCACCCAGAAGCGCGCGCCCTTGGCCTGTGTGGTGGGATGCGCGCGCATGGCGCAGAGTCTCTAGGAGGCGCCCGCTTCTGGGTGAACCTGTCAGATTGTCAGAGACTTTGGACTTAGGGGATTGCCCTGGTCCTGAATGTCTAATGGAGCCCCTGCAAAGATGATTAGTGTAAAATAAGGAAGAAGAATAGGAAGAACATTGAGAGGCAGGAGATTCTGGTCTCTGATGTGGGACGCACGCGCCTTAGGCCAAGTAGGCCAGAGGTGCACGCTTCCCCCATTAGGAACCAGAATGCCCAGAAAATTGTAGACTATGAACAGAAATACAAGTTTAACCCTCAAACTTCTCCAGCAGAGTCGCCACTGTAGATACTCCGGGAGAGCCCACGCACTTGGCTAGAGAGGTGGAAGGATTCCTAGGATGTTTAATTGGTTTTAGAATTTGTAGACTCGCTACCTATGTTATTGAGGGAACATAAGAAAAACCAAATATTTAGCCTAAGTTTGATACGAAAACAGAGATTCTTGTTATGAGGTTCGGGGGTTAGGTTACGAGATGGGAAGTACTTAAACACCCATCTCGCCCAACTAATGTTGGTCTTTCTTGTTCAAAGTCTACATAAATAAAACATTCTTCCTATTCTTTGATAATGATAAAAGGGGTTAAAAAAGGGGTTTTGAATGTAGGGAGATAACTCCTTGACCAACTTCAATGGAATGAAGCGGTCTTTGGTGTCATGTCCCAAAATGATTTGGATTATTGCACGTTTGATTAAAGTAAAAGAAAGAGAGAAGAGATGAAGTAGAGAGGGAGGAGAAAAATAGAGTTTTACCTAAACTTCAAGTGACTTCAAACACTTCTTGGTGAATTGCCTTGGAAATGTCTTGGAAATGGTTTGTGTAAAGTTTTCTTAGTCACAAAAAGTCCTCCTCTACAATGGTGAATTAGAGGGGTTTATATAGTTGCAAAAGAGATGTTTTTGGTGCCAAAAAGCAGTCACCAAGAAATCTTTCCTGGGCAAAATCATGTAAAATGAGCAAGGGAGGGATTCTTGGAGAAAATCTGTAACAGACACCCAGGTGCGCGCGCTCCCTGCCTTGGAGGCGGGACGCGTGCTTTTCTGTCCCCTACGGGCGGAGGCGTGCGACTTTGAAATGGTTTTTTTTTGACAGAATGGGCTAGAAAGTCAGCCCTGTTATTCAGTTTAGTCCTTGGACTTGATGGAGTCAGTCAGGAACTTAACGAAAGTAACAGAAACTAACAAAAAACACATAAAATAAGGAGAAACACAAAATCAAATGTGCAATCGGGGTGAGCGGTCCAAGGAGGGGTGTCTACACCAGTACCTTGTTCTCCAATAAGTACCCACAAGTTTATTCTGCATCCTATGCACCATAATCATCACATGATTATCCATTAAACTCATGCTAGCCCTTCATAAGTGTTAGGGATAATAATTATTATAATAAACATGCAAAATATATAATAATCGTGTTTGTTATCTCTATAACAATGAAGCTATGATATAACACATAGGCCTTTCTCAAGGGCCTAAGGCATAATATCCAACAATCTCCCACTTGCACTAGGCCCAATCAACGTGTATCCAATACCCATTGAGCTTAGTTATGATCTCCATCATTACATCATTATTGCAAGCGAGCTTATGTAGGATGATAATCCTTGTTATCATCATATGGTATTTTGCATATTTTGACATCTCCCATCTTTGACGATTTCTCGAATAAGATAGAAAAATCCAAGCATGTGTTTAGATAAGACATTAGCCCCTTGACTTGTGCAATAACGATTATTCGCACAATGAAGGTCCATTAAATTAGCAACACTAAAATCGATTTCTAGTTTACTAATTATTATCTTAATCCAAACAACTTTCTAGTTGCATCCCATGCCACTAGATACTCAACCTTTTGTAGAATAGTAATGGTATATTTAAAACTCTTTCTAACACCATTATTAAACATAAACATGTATTCATACTGCGATAATTATCTTTGTTGGTTTTGTAAGAATGCATCTATGTAACTATTACAAGATCATCTTTCATTCCATCAAAGATCAAGAATGCATCCTTTGTTACTTCTCAAGTTCATAAGGATGTTTCTTAACTAGTGACTTTCACTAGGATCCGATTGGTATTATCTCATCATACTCCAAGTATATGAGACATCCGGTCTTAGTACATTAACATGGCTTACATGATAGATTCAATTGCCGAAGCATATGGAATTCTAATCATGTACTCTTGCTCATAAGTCTTCTAGTAAGACTAAATCTTGCAAAGATTAATGCCATTAGACTTTCGCAAGTAACCTCTCCAAGAGTCTTGCATAGTGAACTTTTAACTATCTTGTCTATATTAGTACTTTGACTTTAACCAATCAACCTTTTAGATTTATCTCCATAAATCAGTCCAAGGATATAGGCGGCTTTGTCCAAGTCTTTCATTTAGAAACTATTTCAAAATGAATTATATGTTAACCACATATATTAGACTATGAATGAAATTACGCTCCCACTAAATTTATTGTAATCACAAGTCTCATCTTTGACGAATTCAAACTCTTTGAATACTTCATCAAAATAAAATTTCACTCCAAGTAGTTTGCTTCAATCCATCTCATGGATTTCTGCAACTTGTATATTTTATTAGAATTTTATGTGTCAATCAAAACCTTTAGGTTGTATCAAACACATCCTAAAGTAAGTTCCTGTTAAGAAATATGTTTTGACATCCATTTGTCATATTTCATATTCGCAATATGAGGTCATGACAATTATAATTCTAATAACATTAAGCATGACTACGGGTGATAAAGTTTTATCATAATCAATATTATGAATCAACTTTACTCAATCAGTCTTGCTTAATCAATATGCACCTTGCGATCCATGTCCGTTTTCTCCAAGAAAACTCATTTTCTATCTTACGGTTTTTAAGCCTTAAGGTAGAACAATCAAGTTCGAAACTTGATCATGATACATAGATTTCACTTTTAGATTTTATGACTCTAAGTCATTGATCTAAATCCAGAGCATTCTTTGCATCTTGATAGGTGATAGGTCAATCATTCTCAATGATATCTTCCTTATTACTTTCTATTACGAGAAATCAATATTTCTTATTATAGATAGTATCCTATCATATATGCAAATATCTTGTGTATACTTGAACGAATTTTCACAACTCCTTGTGAAACTTTGTTCAACTTTCATCTTAGGTTCTATATCATTTTCTGGGTCTCGAACTCTTCGAGATACATTTTAATCCCACTAGTTCTTTAGAGATAAACGATTTATCTAGAAAGTACTATTTAGAGTAGCAAACAATTTGTACTCTAAAGGGTGTAAAATTAATATCATTAAGATATCCCATGAAATTACATTGACTAGATTTAGGTGTGATTTTGTCCAAGACAATACTTTCACAAAAGTATCACATCACAAAGCTCTATGAAAGACAAACCAAGTTTTCTTTTCATTCCATATCTCATATGGTATAACGGACCTCTTTAGATGAAATCCAATTTAGTGTAAGCGCAGCTGTTTCCAACACATAATCCAGAAGGATAATTAAAGATCAGTTTGACTTATTATGAGGCGAAAAACTGTATTTTACAGACAATCTGTAAACTTCTGTTAACAAGAGCCGTACGGCTCATCCTTCGGCGTAGGCCTAATATGCAGCCGTATGGTTGTTGTTTCCATTTTTCTTATTCTGCAGACTTTCTGCAAAATTCTCGTAAAGTCTAGGGCTCAAATATTCATTACTTTGATGAGATCAAAGTACACTAATATTTTTTCCATGAGTTATTGAAATCTTTTCTAGCATTGTTACTTTAATGAACTACATACATCAATATGTATTAGTTCAAATGAGTACTTCCTTATACTACCATTAGTAAAAGTTGTCTTGATCAATTTCTAAGATTCACATATATCACATGATTCGAAATCATGTGAATTTAAAAGTCCGTCCCATGGAATTTTATATATGTGTTTCTTATTATTGATATAGACATCAATGCCTTTAAGAATGTAACGCTTACATCCTTATATATAGATTTCCATTATTTATATTATACTTATTATTTTCTTCTTCCAAGATAAGGATATAAAGTTCCATTGCATGATTAGCAATACAATAAAGCAAATCATATTTAATGGAACATCTTCTTATTCAAAATAAGAAATATCCATAATCTTCTAATGAAGAAATAAAATAATATTTCTACTTAAAGTAGGAACATCACAACATTTGTTCAAAACAAATATGAACCCACTAGGTAAAGAAACTTCGCAAGTTCCTATGATTAATGTTGCAACCTTTGCATCATTATCAACACATAGTTTAATCTTTACCCTTTTAAGTAGTCTTTCTATTTCTCAAGTCTTACACATTTATACAAATGTGAGATCCATATCCGGTATCCAATACCTAAGATCTTAGAAGTAGAATTTTAACATAAATACTTGAAGTGGTAGTCCTACTACCCTTCCTTTTGATCTTTCAATTCAAATTGTAATTTCTCCAAAGGTTAATCTTATTTCCAAGGTAGAAATTACATCCTTTGGATTTTAGGTTTTTAGCCATAAATATTTCCTTTAGGCTTGACAACCCTTGTCTTGCCTTTTTCTTAAATCCTTTTCTTTACAAACCTTTAGAGTTTGAGAAGGTTTCCATTTGATATTAAGACTTAGCATTTTTAAACATCAAATGTCCCTTATGAATTAATATCAAATCAGTTTTTAATTCCAAACTAACTTGATCATCAAGCCATCTAAGGTAATTAATATGTCTCTCCATGTTCGAAACACGAGAACTCATTAACTTACCTTTCAGTCATCGCATGAATGTTAGGCTCTAGTCAATCTCAAACTTTTCTTGCCTTTCTTGCTTGTAGGAACGCTTCCTACATAAGCATCCATGTGTTTCAGATACTTCTAAAGTTCCAAACATATGGCACCAAGTTGTAGGACAATTGTCATCCATAGATTCATCCACATGATTCTAGTCTATGTCTATGTCCGACCTTAAGGCATTAGGTTTCTTAGGAATATGATTTATTAAGAATTCATTACTTCCTTTTTTGATTTAGAACAATTCTTAAGCTCATGACTAGGTCAAGGAAGTTAATCTTATTCTTTTAAATGGATCTATCACAGTAATTATACATGATTATAGTTCAAAATATTCTACACAATATGCAAATAAATATACACCTATATTTCATACCATTATCATTTAGAGATATATAATGTATTTCATAAATACTCCCACTAAATTATACACCTTCAAATACAACTCTTGTATAATATAATTTAAATGGGCTAAGATCTATATTTCACTTGATTTATGAGTCTGCTTTGGCTTGAACCTCAAAGCCAAGCTATTTAGGTAGATAACTCCTTATCAATCAGATCACATATGACTCTTAAATCCTTTATGGGATTTTTAGACATCTTATGTCAAACATGTTTTAATCCCATCTTATGCCTTAGGCCCATAACCGTTATGATAGCCTAATTAAGTTTGACCACTTTAAACGTATAGACAACCTTTGCCTCATCTTGCTTCTCAAAGATAGAATGATGTGACCTGCTTTGGCAGATAAACCACACCGAGATGATCAAGGTACTTCACAAGTGTTTAAATAGTGGGTGGCATAAAACTTAAAATTTTGATGAAGGTTCATTTACACAGAGACATGCATCATATATTTAATTATGCCAAACATAATATAATATAGTCTTTGCATAGAGATATGCATCATATATTTAATTATGTCAAACATAATATAATATAGTCTTTGCATAAAGGATGTTAACTAATCAAATTAATTAACAGAAGCAAAATCTTGGGATTTAATTATGAAGCAACATTATGGGGACGGAATCTAAAGTATCTGTAAACAATTTACAGACTGGATATTTTATTCGCATTCCCAGAAACAAGGCATACGCCTGCTATTGGTCCATGCAATGAATTAATCCAAATTTATTTTCCTTCTCTTGCAAACAATTTTCACTTTGTTCATAGGGATAAATTCTGAAACTTTTGAATCCGCAGAACATCTATAAATTGAGAGCACAAAAGGTACGGTCGAAACTAAGCCAAAAGGCATCCACAATCCCGTACTAAGATCAAAAAACTAAGTAACTTCTCTATACGGTCGAAATTAAGCCAAAAGGCATCCATATTCCTGTATATATCGGTCACTTGTTTTAAGATCATTCATTGTCTCATCAATTTCATAAATTACAGAAATTCTGAACTCTAATTTCTGCAATTTTTTGGATTAAATCATATTTTAGGAAACGCAATTTCAAAATCCTGCCATCTGAAACCAGATTCAATTTCTGATTCGAATTCTGTAAATGATTTACAGAACAATCAGAAAACCAGAAAAAACAAAACAGATATGTGATTTAACTAAACCATCCGTACGGATGTTTCTGGCAGCTTCCAGATTCATCCGTATGGCTCTGTTAAGCAGGTCACAGAAACTTTGAACTCTTCAGAATTCTGGAACTGCATACTTTTGGATTTCAAGATTGAGATCTTTTCAGGAAACACGGTTTCAGAAACCAGCCGTCTGAAACAGACTCAATCATTAGATTCAAATTCCGCAACCAGTTTACAGAACAATCTGATTTACCAGACAACATAGTCATATCTGGGATTTGCCAAACCATCTGTATGGATCAGTTTGGCAGCTTCCAAACCATCCGTACGGATCCTTATGCAGGATCCCAGATTTCCAGAATTTTTAAATTCGATCAATCCCAATATCGTGTCCATGCATTAATCAGATTAAACCAACACGAATTTATAGATTACAAATTTAAATAGATCTAATCAATATCAAGAATAAACAATTTATTACATATACAAATTAGATCTAAATTATCAATACACATAATCTAATTATTTATTGATAACCCAAACATGTAATTATTCATATGGATCAAATCAATATAATAATCACACAATCCCCATACAATCATGCTCATAAATTTTATATCTCATATATAAAACTCAAATCACACATTCATCTTATCATCATGCAAAATAATATAATCGAATTAAATAATTTAAACATGATGTATTAAAATAATCAATGATGAATGAGGCTATGATACCACTGTAGAGTTTTGATGCATCATGTGCAGCGGAATAAACATATGATCAAACACCCATAAGCCCGGATCCGTGCATGTTGATTAAATTAAATACAAGATGAAAGAAACATACCCTTAAAGATCCAATCCATGAACATAGACTTTAGGTGTTGAAAAGCGAACACCATCTACCGGTATCCACACGTCGAACGGACTTAAGAACACATTCTTGATTGATTGCTAGATCAAAGGCTTGGTGAAGAAATGATTTCTTCATAGGAATTATTTTGCTCCATTGATCATTGTATTTTGATGATTCTCAATCTCAAAATAAATAATCATACCTCTCTATATTTTATTGTTTCTAAAAGAATTGTTATTGATTTCCAAAATTAACATTAGAGGCTATCAAACCCAGCTGCATATCTTATATGAGGGTTTGTCCTAATTCCGTTTGGGATCGGGATTTCTTGTCGTACAAGAATTCCAAACAAACTGACCAATATCGGGCAAACCAGCCGTACCGCTGATCAGGCGCCGTACGGTGGTTTCACAGCCGTACGGTGGCCAGTCTAGTTTCCTAAAATTTCTGCCTTTTTCCAATCCGTTCAATTGTGTTTGACCCAATAGGATTATACTAAGTTGGTAATGAGTCCGAACCATTCAGAACCCGTAAGTCATAAACGGACTCTAGCAAGCCATTATGACTACCCATTTAGTATAACTTTGAAAGTCCAAAGTTACCTTATAGAACATATCACAATCTCTTTGCCACACGATATCATATTGGACATAAGTTATGGTCCACGTCAACTTATGTTGTCCAATGCTTTCTTGATCCTGAGTAGATTGATATGAGCAAATGACATTGAACACATCAATTCATTTGGGCATGGTCATGCACTATCATCAATCTCACTCATTGAGTGGCCAAGCAGATATCTCTCTTGAGAGAGGGATAAATCCCATCTTGACTTATCATTCTTCCCTACAAGAATCCGATCATGCCAATCATAGCCTTTATAACTACCCAGTTAAAGGCAGCGTTTGACTATATCAAACATAATGTTCATCATGTGGAAGACCATGATAATCTCAGGTCTAAAGATTCAAATGGTATGAATATCATGAGATTTATTTATGACATTTGACCATGACATAAATCTCTTAACGGGTCTATCCAGTACCTTGTTCTCCAACAAGTACCAACAAGTTTAATCTGCATCCTCTGCACCATAATCATCACATGATTATCCATTAAACTCATGCTAGCCCTTCATAAGTTCTAGGGACAATGATTATTATAATAAAAATGCAAAAGATATAATAATCGGGTTTGTTATCTCTATAACAATAAAGCTATGATATAACGCATAGGCCTTTCTCAAGGGCATAGGGCATAATATCCAATAAAAATCACCTATAGTGACAAAGTTCATGTTGAATCTTCTTAAGACTCGAAGGAACTTTGGGGGAGAGTTCGAACGATTAAACTTCAAGTTCGATCGTCATTTGATACACAAGTACTCACAGAGAGAATTTAATGATAGAATAATGATAAGGAGGACCACTGTTTATAAGGATTCGGGTCGGATGAGATGTGCCGCCCGAACATGGTGGACATGTGCCACATGGCATACTTCCTTACATGGTGTGGAAGTCACTCAATCTAATAAGGGGGATATTGTTAAACATAGGGATTTAGGCCAGTTTCATAATCAAAGTCGATTAGAAGCTTAATTTCACTAATCTGGTCCTCTAGGGATATCCGGGGTATGTCCTTCCTAGGTTTTAAATTCCAATAAATCCCTCATTCTTCCTAAGGCAAATTTTAACTTATTTTTTTAGACCATGTACGAACATTATCCCCTTGACGAAGTTTCTTGTAAGGCAAGTGGGGTTGATGATGAATGACATGATCCTTTTGGAAAAAAGGAGTTCCAGAGACACAGGAATATGGTAAAAATAAGTCTCGCTGGATTGGTGTTTTGAACTCAGGTGAGTTGCGACGATAATTGACTAGGTTGTTTGAAAATATGTCAGAAGGTGAGAAAAAAGATAACTTATGTAGAGGTGAAATCACGGTGTATAAAAGTGGAATCTTATAGATTATAAAGAATGGAAAAGGGGATGAAACATACATTATATAGATACGGTCGTGCCTCTAGGGCTTGTCTATCAAGGAAATATAAGGCATCCTCAAACACATGATATATAGAGATGCATGTATATTAGGGCGCGTGAATCAAGGAGGCGAAACATACAGGTTGAGGGATGCTTGTGCCTTGGGGTCGCACGGATCATAAAGCTAAAGGAATTTAAAACACTATATATAGAGATTCATGTACTTTGGGGCGTGTCAATTAGGGAAGTGAACCGTACGGGATATAGAGACGTTCGGTGAATGTTTAAAGAGATAAACTCTTGAGGTACACTCGAACCTTGAATGTTTAATGAGTTAACAACCTTCGGGGCACATCTCATTCCCGATGTTTAAAGAGATTAAAAGAAAACTCTCGAGGCACATCCTAAAGCTGATTCTTAAAGAGATCAAAAGAAAACTTTTGAGGTACATCTTAAAGCCTGATGTTTAAAGATTTTAAAAGAAAACTCCCGGGGCACATCCTAAAGCTTGATGTTTAAAGGGTTGAAAAGAAAAATCTCATGGCACATCCTAAATCCCGATGTTTAAAGAGTTTAAAAGAAAACTCTCAGGGAACATCCTAGAGCCAAATATTTAAAGAGTTTAAAAGAAAAATCCTAGGGCACATCCTAATGGCTGATGTTTAAAGAATTTAAAACAAACTCTCAGGGCACACCCTAATGTCCAATGTTTAAAGAGTTCAAAAGAAAAATCTCTACGCACATCCTAAAACCTGAGGCTTATCGCGGCCCCTCGGAGACAAAGATCATAATTGAGAATGAGTGTTTGAAAAGATAAACTCCCGTAAATGTTCGATAAGAGATTAACTCTTGGGGTACACTCCGACCTAATATTTATAGTGGCTTCTCCAAGCCGATGAATATGGATGGTATATAGAGATGCATGTACCTCTAGGGCGTGTAAATTAAAAAGGAGGTGAAACATATGGGATATTAAGATGCATGTGCCTTGGGGTTATACGGATCACAATACATCGTGGCGAACATAGGAATATCTCACGGGCCGGAGAAAGAATACACTCGTTCCTCGGCAACACATGAACCAAGAAATATTGAGACTTTTAGGGCTGTCTTAAACCAAATTTAGATTTAACCTGGCTTCCTCTGCTGGAAAGGTGATTGGTGGTAGACTCTCAAAGAGTCTCCTAAATAATAGGCTTATCAAAGAGTGCCAAGGATAATAGACTTTTGAGGAGTCACAAAGGTAATGGACTCTCGATGAGTCACAAGGGTAACAGACTCTCAAGTCATCACAAAGGAAAAGAAACTCTAGAGGTGTAACGATAGGAATGAATCTCAAGGTGTCACAAGGGTTATAGACTCTTGATGAGTCAGAAGGTAGACATACTCTCCAGGCGTCACAAAGGTGACAAACTTTTATGGAGTCACAAATAGTGACAGTCTCTCACGTAGTCACAAAGGTGACAAACTCTTATGGAGTCATAAAGACGACATACTCTTGTACATTCACGAGAATCACTAACTCTTGCAAAGTCTCAAAATATAGAGGACTCACAAAGAGTCACAAAGACACCTGACTCTCAAGGAGTCACAAGGAAGATGCACTATCAAGGAGTCACAAGGATGACAGACTCTCGTGGCGTCACAAATATGATGGACTCTCGAAGAGCCATATAGATAAACGAATCTCAAGGATTCTTAAAGATAACAGACTCACAAAGAGTCACAAAAAAAACTCTCTTGGAGTCACAAAGATGACATACTCTTGTAGACTCAGAAGGATAACAGACTCTCAAGGTATCTCGAAGATGACGAACTCTCCGGAGTCACAAAGGCGACAGAGTCTCGTGGAGTCCATAAGGATGATGGACTCTTTTAGAGTCACAAAGGTAACATACTCTCATAGGGTCACAAGGAGGACATACTATTGCAAAGTAATAAAGATAAAGGACTCTCATGGAGTCACAAGGTTAACGGACTCTCCAAGAGTCACAAAGGTGATGCATTCTCGTGGAGCCACAAAGTTTAGATTGGAGGGGAAAACTTGGAAAGTAAAATGTTTGAGGTCTACTTGTCATAGGTTATTGTTTTGGTAGAAAAAACAATAGAATAAAAACAATGAAGGTGATTTTAGATCAAAGCTATGGAGGGTTAAATGGAGTATAAACTTAAGAGTTGCAGAATTCAAGATTGCACAATGATTTGATGAGGAAAGCCCTTGAGGTAATTATCTCGCCGGCATAAAACCTCGGGAGGTGTTTATGAGCACCTTCCAAGCCGAACGGTAATATTGATCTATTCTCTTTAGTGTTGCTGGTTCTTGAATAGAGGAGGAGTACAAAAGTGTTGAGTGAACGAGTATGTTGGTGTTCCTCCAAGTTCAACTTAAATAGAAAAATACAAGAATCCTATCTAAACTTAATTAACTATCCTATAAATCCGGGCATCATCTTTGGCTTCAACAACGTGGTCTATCTTGCTGTTGAACCTTGCCTTCCTATTTTATAGGCACGTGTAGTACGTAATCAAATCCTGCCGATATGATTAACAAACATGTTTATTAGTTACAATATATACCTAAGTCCCAAGATTTTCTTATCCTGAGAATAGAATCAAGATGTAGACAGCTTGAGGTATTACTCTTTCTCTTTCTCTGCAATTTTCTTTTCCTGGTCAAAATCTTTTGCAACATGAAGAAGGCGTTGAAATCCTCTCAGGCCAGTATTTCTCGAAAATCCGTTATTAATGATCCATCTATCTTCGTCTGTGAGGGTTTAATTGCAAAACCTGATGAAGAGATTTATGTTTTTAACGACTCTCAGATTTTAGCTCTAAAAAATCAAAAATGTTTTCCCAATCAAACTGTTTTTCGTCCTTTTAATGTATCTGTTAGGGCTGATTTCATCTCTGAAAATTGGATTTGCTTTTTATGAGTATCCCTTTCTGTTAGGGTTTACTTTCCCTTTTCCCTCTTTAATCACCGAGTTCTTTAAAAAGACCAAATTAGTGTACGTCCAAATGATGCCTATGACTTGGAGGGTGTTTGATGTCATTTTAAGGGTGAATCGAGAGCATGGGTTAGGTATAGGTTTGAGTGAAATGGCTATTTGTTATGATTTACAATCTTTTGGGTCAAAAATGTATGTTTTTAAGAAAATGTCAAAGAAAGGGTTGATGGTTCCAAAGGTGTCTGTTAATGACCAAGGGTGGAGAGGTAAATTTTTCTTTGTTGAGAGAGATTCAGTACAAGGTGGTGAGAATTTAGTCAAGGAATGGAACAGAGGAGGTATGCCTTTTGAAAGTAACTCTTTTCTGAGGTTTGTTACATCTCTTTGATTCATGAGCTTCTTCTTTTATTTTGTAGAAATCAAGTGGGAGCAGCTATTTCCTCCGGCAGTGGATTCGGAGTCCAAGATTGCTTCGTTCTTTTTACTTTTTTCAGAGGAAAGGAGTTTCAAATTTTGGGAAGCTATTGAGCCGAAAGTGGAAGAGTCTTTGTCTGAACACATGTCGACAGGTATGACCTTTATTCAAGTCAATTTCTTTCTTTCAAGATATTCCACTTCCTTCTTTATGACTCTTAGGTGTATTATTCATTTTGCAGTTTCAAGGCCTGCCATGGATATCTCTTTTGATGATCTTGATAGCTTGGTTGGGGATATCTCGGCTAACCCAGTAGACAAGCCGCCAGTAATTCCTAAGGATGCTCAAGATACTACTACTGTGAGCTCAAGGCTAAAGAAAAGACACGCAAATGTTAAAGTAAGGGAAGTTGTTTAGATTGAAGCTTTTGGTGATATGAGTGTGGATGGAGTGAAGAAGAGATTTCTTGCTCTGGCGTCGAGTGTAAGTTTTCAAGATTGTGTCATCATCTTTAAGATTTTTTTATATATAAATTTTGCTCAGTTCTAATAACTTCTTGGGTTTGTGCAGGCTTTTGGGTGTGTGGAGTCTCAGGTTGAGACTTTAGGTGAAGTAAACAAGAAGTTAAAGGCCGAGGTGGCTCGTATCATGAAGGATTTCAGGGAGGAGAAAGCTAGTTGGGAGAAGGAGAAAGAGGATTTAGGAAAGAAGGTTGCAGATCTTACTGGAGAAGTTGCAGATTTGAAACAAGGGATACCATCCATCCAGGATGCTAATATCCAGGACATGGAAGAGATGAAGTTATCTCTTACCAAGTCAGCTGCTAAAAGAATGGTAGAAATCAAGATCAGAATGATCCAAGAGTATCAAGAGGGTAAGCATAGCGTCTGGGACCTAGATAGACAAAAGACTATCTTGAAGAGGCTAAATGGTGAAGTTACAGATGCTAGTGAAGTTTCTTCAAGCGTAGCGTTACCAGGGGGATGAAGGTCAGAAGAAATATGGTGAAAAAGAGAAGGAGGAGAACTAAAGGTGGCAAGTTTGTTGGTTTCACTAGACAATGGTTTTATGTGGGATGCGTCCCGAGAAGGTCTAAGACAGTATTTTTTTTTTTTTGAATTTTGGTTTTTTGGATGTAATGGGCCATAATGGTCAGGAACAATTTGTTTGGATTTCAAGTGTTGGGTTGGTTCAACACAATGTAGGTTTTGGAATTTGTTGGGGCCCCTCAATCTTTGTAAGGTATAGTAGTTTTCAGAACTTGATCCTTTTTTGAGATGAAGTGGGTATGTGTTATGAATAGACGTATAGATCTTGCGTAAGATGTAAGAATCTTTGCCATACTTTGTTGATATGATAATACCAAAAACACTTAGTCTTAGATGACATGAATGTGCCATAACCAATTGAAAACATCTTAAGTTCAATATTTGATGAAGTGGAAATGGGTGGTGCGTACATATAAACATACGTGCCCATTCCTCACCTTAACCAACATTGAAATCAAGCGCTCCAGGCGAAGGTGTATCAAACTTAATTGAAACGAAAGAAAGTAATTTTTTTAAACCTTTGAAGGGATTAAGTACCTTAAACTCAAGTTAAGATGGCCAGTCTCAAGCTATTGTCTCATTGGGATCTCAAAAAGCCCTTATAGAAATTGATAACATCTTGCAAAATGACAACATGTTAATAACATATGACATATTGAGTGGTGTCACTTTTATTGATGAAAGTAAACTTGCATAAACAACTTTTTTAAAATGAATGGAAATAAAGTAAAGTTTATTCAAATATTGAGGTAAGTTCATACCTGACTTATTACCTTTAGATGTTGACAACTTGAAATGATATTGACATCTTTGCTTATTCCAGCAATATGTTAGCATCTTAAAATAAGCAAGCATTTTTAATTTCCTTGCAAGAAAGAAACATGTTAGATTTGGGTGTTAGCTTAGCTAACACCCCTCCGATACTTAAGTCAGTAATGGTTTGATAATACAATCAAAATGGAAATAATTTTATTGAAATGACACAAAATAAAGGCGTACCTATTTTTCTGAATTTTAATGACGATCTACAACTTACATGAAGTATGTTTTAAGATGGATAGCGTTCCAAGATCTCGGAATCCTTATGCCATCCAAGGTTGACAACCAATATGCCCCCTTTCCTTCATCTGCATCTATTAAATACGGTCCCTCCCATTTTGGTGCCAGCTTGCCCGCCTTTGAGTTCTCGTGTATTTTGAAAGACCTTTCTTAGTACCAAATCACCAACTTGGAATCTTTTCACCCTGACATTTTTATTATAAGATCTTGCAATTCTCTATTGATATGCTGTCATCCTAATTTTTTCCATATCCCTTAACTCATCAATGGTATCGAGATCTTGCGCCAAAATGGCGTTATTCTGCTCAGGAGTCAACAATCCATATCTTACCGAGGGGACAACGACTTCGGCAGGAATGAAGGCCTCTGATCCAAAGACTAGAGAGTAAGGAGTTTGACCCGTTGCTTTCTTGGGTGTAGTTCTATCTGCCCAGAAAACGAAAGGCAATTCTTCGGCCCATCTTCCCTTCTTCTGGTCTAACCTCTTTTTCAAGTTGAAAATAATGATCTTGTTACTTGACTCCGCTCGTTCATTAGGTTTGGGGTGTACTGGTGAAGATGTTACCATCTTAACCCCCCATCTTGCGAGAAAATCCTGGGTCTTCTTGCTAATAAATTGGGAACCATTGTCACATATGATTTCTGAAGGGATACCAAACCTGCTAAAGATATTTTTTTTAATGAAAGAGATAACTTCCTTGTCACGAACTTGAACATAAGCTTCAGCTTCGACCCTTGAGAAATAATCCATCATTGCTAACAAGAACACCTTTCCTCCAGGAGCTTTAGGTAACTTTCCAACAATATCCATTCCCTAAGTCATGAATGGCCAAGGGGAGAGGATGGGATACATCATTTCTACTGGTTGGTGCAAGATGTCACCATGTTTCTGATACGAATCACATTTCTTGGAATGGTCTACTGCATCTTGACGTATAGTGGGCCAAAAATACCCCATTCTAAGAGCTTTGGTGTATAAACTTCTTCCCCCAGAATGATTGCCACATAAGCCTTCATGAATTTCTTTTAGTATTTCTTTAGCTTGATCAGGTTCTAAACATCTTAAGTATGGACCTGCAAAAGATTTCTTAAGTAACACATTATCTATCAGCAAATATATGGAATTCCTACCCTGAATGCTCTAGCATTCTTTTCCTCCAGGGGGATGGTACCATCTTGAAGATACTTGATGATTGGAGTAGTCCAAGATGGTTTTGTCTGTGCATCCGATGTGTTATCATCTATGCTAAACAGTTCCAATCATTCAATGGCTGGGATTTTGACATGGATGGGTATGTTGGTTTGAGACAAGATTTTGAAAGCCGATCCAAGGTTAGCTAATGCATCTGCGTGTGAGTTTTCTTCTCAGGGAATCTGTTCCAAGGTGAAGCTTTGGAATCTGCTGGCCAATATCTTTATAATTCCCAGGTATGAAGTCATCTTTGCATTCTTAGCTGCATAGGAGCCATTAAAATGATTAACTAACAATAATGAATCACTATATACCTGGATGATTTTGACGTTGAGATCTAGTGCCACGGTTAAGCCTATAATAAGAGCTTCATATTATGCCTCGTTCTTGGTGGCTCTAAAATCACAACTAATGTCCTGGGGTATGATGTCCCCTTGTGGTGATTTCAGTACAATTCCAAGACCTGTTCCTATCATGTTTGATGTACCATCGGTATATAGCGTCCACTTGGCTAAGGCGTTACCATCTTGAAGTTATTGAACCTCTATCTCCACTTCTGGCGGTACACTTGGACTGAAGTCTGCCACAAAATCTGCAAGGGCTTATGATTTTATTGCTGTCCTTGGTTCATACTTGATATCATACGTGCTAAGATGGACAGACCATTTCGCCATCCTTCCAAATATTTTTGGCTTTCTCATAACATTCTTAATCAGATAGTTAGTATGAATATAAATAACATGAGTCTTAAACTAATGCCTTAACTTAACTTAAGCAGTGATCAAAGCTAAAATTAACTTTTTAAGATGGGAGTATCTGGTTTCTGTATCAAGAAGAGTCTTACTTACATAATATATGGGATTTTGGGTACCATCCTGTTCTCGTACTAGGACAGCACTGACAGCTGTTTCTGAGACGGCCAAGTATGTATATAGGGGCTCGCCTTCTTGTGGTTTAGCCAGCAATGGAGGTGTCGACAGGTACTGCTTCAATTCCTAAAAACATTCTTATGTTGTTCTATCCACTCGAATCTGCTATTCTTCTTCAAGATATCATAGAATGGCTTGCATCTTTCAGAAAATTTGGAGAGGAACCTGTTGAGGGCTGCCACCTTTCCTATCAATCTTTGCACATCATTAACGGTCTGAGGCGACGTAAGGTTGAGGATGGCTCTGATCTGCTCCGGACTTGCTTCTATACCTCTATGTGTCACCATGTAACCTAGAAATTTTCCAGACTTTATACCGAAATTGCATTTTGTTGGGTTCAGCTTCATGTTGAATGCATCCAAGATGTCGAATGCCTGAGTGAGGTCCTTGATGTGATCCTCGGCTTTCTTTGATTTTACTACCATATCGTCGATATAGACCTCCATGGTGTTGCCAATCTGAGCCTTGAACATCATGTTGACGAGCCTCTGGTACGTTGCACCTGCATTTCTGTGCGCCCCAATTAATTAATCCATATTGCTTGTTTATACTTGACAATATTTATATGTGTGCATTAGTGAATAATCTGGATTTGCATTTTATGAATTATGTTATTATTTAAAATGTAGTACTTTAATAGTTAGTACAATTTATTTTGGGACGGAGGGAAAAACGTTTTAAATATAACTCATAAGTATGATTTTGTTAACCGAAAAAAAAAAGAAAAAAAGAAGGCTTTAGATTTGTCAAATACATGAATCAATTTTAGGTAGATAGAATTTGGTGTGGGCCCCATTTATTTTATGCTTACTGTTATCTTCCATTAGCATTTTACGTGGCCAAAGGTAAAGGATGAGGTGGTGATCAAATTTTGCTTTCTTCATTCCACTTGCATGACTCATCTGACCCCCTAGTATATCTTGTTGTTTTTTTATTTTACACTTATGAGATTACCCTTTTGTGAGCTTAGAAAAGTCAGCAAAAATAAGAGAGAAAAGAAAGAGAGAAAGAGAACAGAGCCATGAGTAGAGAAGGCAAAATAAAATAAAAAAAATGGAAAGAGAAAAGGAAATCAGAGAGTAAAGAACAAAGGAATTGGTAAGCTTCAGTTGTTGTGCTGCATGTGTGCTTGTAGGCATGTGTTTTGATTTATGTAATTGTTATTTGTTAGAAATAATGAAAAATTTGTTAATTGATAATAATGCTTGGTCAAGTACATAGCTATTTATTAAATCAATTTTGGATCCTGCCTTAGTTGCTATTTAGGTCATGAAATTACTTTGAGTTTATGTGTTTGAATGAATCATTTTGATGGAAAGAGAGAGTTACAATTTCATAATCATTCATAATCATGGCTGCTATGTTCTGTGTTTGTGAGAAAGAGGACATATATTGAGTTCCTATGTAGTCCCTGTATTTCGAGAAATTCCTGTTTGGTCCCTGAGTTGCTATGAAGATTAGAAAAGGTTTTAGAATCAGAAAGAGTACATATTTTTCCCAGGACTTTAGTTTCTACGGCAGTCTAAGGTTTTGAGATTTGAAAAACGATTGAACTTTGAAAATTCATAAGAAAATCATACGGACTCGGAATCGATTGATTTTTGGGTCTAAATTTAATAATTTTTCATGATCTTTTCATCAAAATATTTATCTTGGATCAGAAGCATATGGAATTATCCCAGATTTCTTACTTTCGTGACTGATGCATTTTGAGACCTTTTGGAATTGACCAAACTGTGATAAATGATATCTAATTTGTCCGGATTCAGAATGTGATGATTATTTGGTTTGAATTTAGAGCACTCTCCATCTATGATACTTCAAAGTGTATATGTGTATTCATTTTCGTAGTGACATTGTATTTGTTATAATATTCTTATGTCTTGTTATAAATTATTTATATTTAAATGTATTCTAATGGATACTAACTCTTGTTGATTATATCTTTGTTATGTTAGATTGAGACGTTTAATATACGTTGATTACTTGTTGAGGATTAGCTCGGAATTGAGGTAAGGGTCTTGTCAACCTAGTAACCTTTCATTCTTTATCTTCAGAAGTATTGTATTGGGTTGCTTTGTTATTTGTAATAGTTTATTGGATCAACTCATTTGGATTCTGTTATTCAGTTTTGCTACTCTGCCATTTACACATTGAGTATATGACTTCAGAATTCCTCAATAAGAGATGACTTTATCTGTTGAGTTTTGTGCAATCATGCATGCCGGAAACATCACTTGAAAAAACCCAAAAGCCTAGATCCGTTATGTTCAATAACTCATAATATGAAGATGAAAGAAACTAACCCTTGTATATCGATATGCAGAAACTTGGATTAAGACGCTAATAGAAACGCCCTCTACCGGTGATCCACACTTCGAACGGATTCAAGAACACCTTCTTGAACTTGACTGCTAGGTCTTCGGATTGAAAAACTTTGTTTGAAGAACGCTTCTTCAATCTCTCCTAACGATTATTAAAGTTTGATAATTAGGAATAATCAAACTTAATAACCCAAGAAAATAATGTGTATTCTCTCTCTCCAAGAAAGAGTTTATGATTTCCAAAATCAATGTTATGGGAACAATTCCCGGTTGTCCACATTATATACAAGGGGTCTCCAAAACTCTTTAGGACTTAGGTCTTCTTGTCCAACAAGAAGTTACCTAAAATTGTTTCTGCCAGGACAAACCATCCGTACGGATTGGGTTGGTGGCTCCCAAACCATCCGTACGGATCCTCCAGCATGATCCAATTTTTCTTCGTTTTTCGCTCCTTTTAATTATCCATTCTGCGTGTGTGACCTAATAGGATTATACTAAGTTGACAACGAGTCCGAACCATTCAAACCTCGTAAGTCATAAGCGGACTCTAGCAAGCCATTATGACTACCCAATTAGTATAACTTTGAAATCCAAAGTTTCCTAAAATAGAACATAACACAATCTCCTTGTTACACGATGTCTATTGAACGTAAGCCATGGTCAATGGTCAACTTACCTTGTTAAATGCTTTCTCGATCCCGAATGTATTGATAATACAAATGACTTTGATCCAATCAATTCATTTGAGCATGGCCATGCATTTCATCAATACCATTCATCGAGTGGCCAAAGATTGACATCTCTCTTGACGAGGAACATATCCCATCTTGGCTTATTACCATTCCCTACATGATTCCGATTACGCCAATCATATTCTTTATAGCTACCCAGTTAAGTGTAACGTTTGAATATGTCAAACGTAATGTTCATCATGTGGAGATTGTAATAACCTTAGGTCTAGAGATTCCAGTGATATAACTATATGAGACTTAATTATGACATTGTGACCATGACATAAATCTCATAGGGGTCAGTCCAGTATTTGTTCTCCAACAAATACCCATAAGTCTAATTGTATCGCGTACACATAATCATCATATGATTATCTATTAAACTTATACTAATAATTAATCATAATTATTAGGGACGGGGATTATTATAATAAACATGCAAAAGATATAACAATAAAATATTCAATATCTTTATTAAAGCATAAAGCAAATGATAACATTAATCGTTCAAACAACATGCCTAGGGCACACACACCAACAAACCGGTGTAGATACCCCGGGAGAAGCACGGCTTGGCGAGAGCGGTGAATTATCCTAGTACGTCTATTTATGTTTTAAGTTGTTAGAGTCGCCACCCATGTTTTTAGAGGAACATAAGAAAAACCTAATATTTAGCCTAAGTTTGATTATGAAAACAGAGATTCTTGTTATGAGGTTCGGGGGTTAGGTTACGAGATGAGAAGTACTTAAACACCCATCTCGCCCAACTAATGTTGGTCTTGCTTGATCAAAGTCTACATAAATAAAATGTCCTTCCTGTTCTTAAAATGAAAAAAAGGGGGGTTTAAAAGGGATGTCTGGAATGTAGGGAGATAACTCCTTGGCCAACATCAATGGAATGAAGTAGCCTTTGGTGTCATGTCCCAAAATGGGTTTTGGGTTATTGCACGCTTGATAAAATCAAAGAGAAGAAGGGAGATGAAGTAGAGAGAATGGAGGAAAGTAGAGTTTTACCTACACTTTAAATGACCTTTCAACACTTCTTGGAGAATTGCCTTGAAATGCCTTGAAAATGTTTGTGTATAGTTTTCTTAGTCACAAAAAGTCCTCCTC
The DNA here is from genome assembly GCA_026119855.1 of Campanula takesimana. Lineage (NCBI taxonomy): Eukaryota > Viridiplantae > Streptophyta > Magnoliopsida > Asterales > Campanulaceae > Campanula > Campanula takesimana. The sequence goes on along the minus strand of JAOWBW010000605.1, from coordinate 97,861 downwards.
TTCAAAGGTAAATTAGAGGGGTTTATATAGGTGTAAACCTGGTGTTTTTGGTGCCAAAATGAGGTCACCAAGAAATCCTTTCCGGGCAAAATCATGTAAAATGAGCAAGGGAGAGATTCTTGGACAGAAATCTGTAACCGACTAGAGGCGCGCGCTTCCTACCTCGGGGCCAGAAGGCGCGCACTTTTGACTCCAATAGGCGGAGGCGCGCGACTTAGAGATGGTTTTTCTGACAAAATGGACTGGAAAGTCAGCCCAGTTATTCAGTTTAGTCCCTGGACTTAACGAAGTCAGTCGGGAACTTAATGGAAGTAACAGAAATTAACGAGAAACATATAAAATAGGGATAAACACAAGATCCACCGTGCAATCGGGGTGACCGGTCCAAGGCGGGGTGTCTACAGAGCCCCTCGGTGACGTGGATTGCAAAGCAAAACGCGTCTACGAAAGAAAGTACACCCACCGAGGACATCACTAAGAAAAAGCAAAGACTTGATGAAAACAAGAATTTGAAATTGCGAGGAATAGAGATGCGCTCCCTGTGTGAGCGACTTTTGCTGATAAAGGACCGGCGGGATCCAACGGTAATGCTATACCCGGGGCAACTTCCGTCTGCCGCATTTAAAGTCGAGAGAAGACTGGCGGGATCCGAGAATCCGTCTGCCGCATTTAAAGTCTAGAGAAGACCTAGCGGGATCCGAGAATCCGTCTGCCGCATTTAAAGTCGAGAGAAGACCTGGCGGGATCCGAGTATCCGTCTGCCGCATTTAAAGTCGAGAGAAGACCTGACGGGATCCGAGAATCCGTCTGCCGCATTTAAAGTCGAGAAAAGACCTGGCGGGATCCGAGAATCCGTCTGCCGCATTTAAAGTCGAGAGAAGACCTAGCAGGATCTGAGAATCCGTCTGCCGATGAATGCGAGTTTGTTGAGTAGACTTTGTTGATAAAGAGGTGGTGATTTAAGCGGTTCACCATGGACCAAATTGCTGCATGAAGCTGTATGCTGTCCGGAGCCGCACTTTCTGTTGACTTTTTGGGGTGCGGGCACAGTTGATTGCGGACCGAAAAAATGTTTTTCCCTTTAGAGAGGAAAATTTTGAGATTGACTTTGACTGAAAAGAAAGACACGCCCTACTTTTAGTGGGAGTTTTCTATCCTACTTTAATTTAGACATGCCTTAGGGGCGGACCAAGTTAATGTGTGCCCAACTGTGTATGTGTAGACACCCTGATCTCGCACCCCTTATCAAACCCCTTTTGATTGGTCTAAACCCTAAAATTGACCTAAAGCCCCATATTCGGCTATGCGGGAGTGCCGTAAGCCTTATCGGTACATCAAATGGATTAACGGACTTCAAATCCGTAATCAGAGCCAAAAAACGAGTAAACAGGCATATACTTCAATTTTTGAGTTGCGAGACCCGAAACGGGGCCCGCACCCTTAGAACTGCTCGTTGCCATCCATTTTGTGCACTTAAAAATATATAATTGTCACCCCTTGCTCATTAACATATTGCACATAGACGGACATGACTACAAGATTATTTCAAGCAACTTCCATGTTGGGATCGCAGACAACCGGGACACCGTAGTGCATGCACACGGACAAAACTTGGACTGTTGCGGAACCAATAATGGGAGCAATATCTGCAGTCATTCACGTTTAAAGAAGTCAAGCATGGAGTTATTGATGGCCAACCAAGATCAGACAAGTGGGTGAAGGTGGTTGGCCAATCTAATAAAGGATTGACCAATCAGAACACGACAAGTGGCCATTCAGCAGCAAGAGCAAGAGCCGTACGGCTCCTTCATAGTGGTACGGCCAGCATGAAGCTGTACGGCTACTCAACCTAGTAGATCAGCATTATTGCTCTTCAACAACTTGTGGTCATTCAAGGCATCAAGACTGAAAGGCCCTAGTTTGAATTGCAAATGATCAGACAGCTATGGTTTGGCTTAGCTGTCAGATATTTGAAGAATTGTGCAGCGGAATATATATATATATATATATATATATATATATATATATATATATATATATATATAGTTTGAAATAATGATAGGACAATTAACACAATGAATAATGCAAGTGTGTGTGTGTGTTTGCAGAAAAGGAAATAACACAACAAGATTAAAGTGGTTCAGAGTTCACTCCTCCTACAACCACCCCCACTGTCAAACTTTGACAAGTGAGATCAATTTATTATAATCTTAATCAACAAGAATTACACAAATTGAAAGGTAAGTTCCTTGAACTTCCTCTTCCTAATTAGTACAGTCAACTAGGGATACACTTAAAGTACAGTCTTAAGTGCTTTTACAACTTGAAGTACAGTCTCAAGATTTACAACATAAATACACTCAAAGTACAGTCTTGAGTGTTTACAAAATATTTATACACCTAAAGTACAGTCTTAGGTGTTTACAATCATACACTTAAATTACAGTCTTAAGTGCTTTTTCAACTTGAAGTACAGTCTCATGATTTGCTAATTGTGAGTCATCATACTAAGGTTGTTGTAGTAGAAATAGGGGCTGAAGGTTTGGGTTTGGAATGGTGTTTGAAGGGTAGGGATTGATGTGTAAGGTTTGAATTCCAGGAGGAGTGTAAGGGGTAAGGGAAAGGGTGTTTTTGGATTGTCAAAAGGGTGGTTTGTGCAGAGGATGAAGTCTTCTATTTATACACATTAATGTAGCCGTTGGAATATGACTGTTGCAGCACCATTAATGTGTCTTTGACTGGTCTTTGCCCCACTTGTCCACTTGCAGGTCTTCATTGAGCTGGATTGAGGGAATGGCTTCCAGAAGGTCTTCAATGGTCTTCAATGGTGGTCTTGATAGCTGTGAAGATACAGGATCCATCTTGGTTGAGATTGTGATAGCAAAGGATGAGACAGAACAATGGCTGTCTGATGAAGAAGCCATAGCTGTCAGATCACAACAAGGCTTAGCTATCAGAGATGATCTTCAATATGGGTGGAGGAGCTGTTAAAGATCTTGATGGCTTAGAACAGATATATGATTCATGTTATTGTAGTAGTACAATCAATGTAAGAATGAGAATCATAGCTGTCAGACTCACAGCTGTCAGATAAACTGAAGCCTTAGCTGTCAGTTTATACTGTGGCTTAGATCATTAGTTAAGACATGTATTTGATTTGTATAATGTAAACATGTAATTAACTTATTGTTCTCAGCCATTTTGAGTTACATAACTGTTGAGTAACAAGATGAATATGAGTGTTGATTTGGTCAGTTATCATCTTAACTGTCAGTTACATAACTGACTGTTTTCATCTTTTGATATAAACCCTGTTCCTTATATATTCCTTTATCAAAACCATCTAACTATGACTTTGATCAAAGTTAGGTCCTAACAATTTCCCCCTTTTTGGTAAAGGAAGATATATTTAGAACTTGTCTTCACAGTTAATGATAAGAAAGATATGAAATTAGATAATTCAGAGATTCTCAACATTCACAAGTACTTTTGAATGAAATTGAAATACTTGAATGTAACTCAAAGAAAAGATGTTTAGGGATTACATCCATCAATACCAAAAAAATTGTTTCAAACACCAAAATAGAACAATCGTTTCAATACACCATAAAAAGTCATGCATCATGAAGTTGATCATAGAATTCTTCATGCTCTTGTCTTGCAGACAGAAGGTCATCTCTTTCTTCTTCCAGCATTCTTCTCATATCTGATTCAACCCCTATGTAATAGAACTCATTGTTCCATTCCCAAGTCATCCTATCATCATACTTGAAGGAGTCATCTTCCCTTGCTCTGAGCTGATCCTTCCTCAGTGGCATTTGGTCATTTCTGATTCTCATTGGACCCCACAAGTGCTTTTGCTTTCTTCTTGCTGTCTTCTTTTGCTTGGGCATAGAGAATGGGCCAGGTTGGTGTTGAGTTGGTGCTTGAGGTTTAGGGGAAGTATGAGAGGATTGCTGAGGAGGGCTTTTGGTGGTAGGAGATGGAATATTGATGGGTGAGTCTGCATTTGGGCTTGTAGCATTATCATCATCATTATTTCCAGAGCTGTCAGAGTCTGAAGAGACATCAATAATATCATTGACTCTGCTGTGGCTGACAGCTAAGGATTCCCTGAACTTTTTGATTTCTGGGATTGATCTCTTTCTTATGGAGCTGGAGTTGACATTGGGAGAGTTAAAAGTAAGGGATCAACAGAGATTGGATTTGAAAGAAGTGGCTCAATTCCTGGGTGAAGGACTGGATGAAAGATATTGACTCCTCCTTTGCTTATGAAAAGCATAAGTGCAAACTTTCTCTCAAACAGAGAATAATAGAATGTCTTGGCAAGATCAATGCACAAGGAGTAGACTAGTCCCAGAGGCATATAGAGGCAGGAATATAGTGATGGAGAGAGGAGTTGGCTAAAGAGTCTTTCCCAATCAACAAGTGTATTGGGAGTGATGAATTTAGGGAGAGATGGGATTTGATGGACAAAATTGGAGGTGGAGGATGTTCTGGACTTTTCCATTCTTCATAGGCAAAGAAAACCAGTCCTGCAAGGTTTCTTGCCACTAAAATCAGTCCATTTCTGGACAATTCCCAGAATTTAGGATAAGTGAAGGGATTAGCAATTTCTGGGATGTGAACAACATCCTCTAACTTATCATTTGCCTTTTTGATGGATGAGTAAGAAAAATCAATGCCACATTTTAGCATCCAGGGTTCTCTTTTGGGAAGAAAGAATTGATTGAGAATTGGAGGGCTTGAATGAGATGGAGGAATGTCATGACTGTCAGGACTAAGAGGACTGTCATGGATGGGTTCACTGTCAGAGATATCTTGTCCATGTCCAGCCAGGTTTGGGCTATGAGAGGGTTCTTAAAAGGATTCATTTCCAGGGATTGAAGAGATGGGCTTGGAAGGAGTAGAGATATTCGTTAAAGGTTTGGGGAGAGAGTGAGGTGATAGATCAGGATAGTTCATACGAAGTTCAGCTATGAAATGGGCTTTGAGGTAGTGCAAGGCTCCACTGACATGAGCTTTGTCTATTCTCTTTTCAAGCTCAAGAATAAGGGCTTTTTCATTTTCTGGGGTTCCATCATAAGTAAGCCCTTTACATGCTCTCAAGAACAAGTCTCCCCTTGAAACTCTTTTGGGATCAATCTCATGTCCCTCTTTGTTTAACCTTTGAATCACTTCAGGTATTTGACTAACATTTCCCCTATCACTTTGAACATTTGGGGCAGGCTCATTCACAGCCTCTTTATCAGGTATGGAATGGATGGAATGAGTATCAGTTTCCATAGCTGTCTGACTGGGATGACTGGATGATTCTCTTGGACCACTTCTCTCTTTCATTAGCCTAATCCTGAGTTCTTCTATGGCTATCCTTATCTCACCCTCATTCAACACTTGATTAAGATGAATGAGAATAACTTTTTCAGTATTAGGATGTCCATCCAATCTAATGGCTTCAATAGCACTTAGAATTTTGGCTGACAGCTGAGGTTGGGCAGATGGAATATTCTCATCACTATTCCCCCTTAAGGGTTGCTCTCCTAATGGTTCATTGAGATTTAGGATTGATTCTACAGCAGAATGATGGTCAGAGCTAGATTGGTCCTTGGTGGTTGATAATGATTTTTCAATAGAAGGACTGACAGTTGTTGATTTTGGAGAAGGGGGAGGGGTATTTTGTTTGGTTTTCTTGGGTTTTGGTTCTATCTTTTCTGGTTTTCTTTTCTGAGGCAAGACAGTAGAAGGAAGGGGAGAGGAAGATGTTACCTGTGATCTTGTGACAGCTTTCCTGGTGGGGATGGCTGTCAGTGGTTGCTTGCCTTTCTGTTTTATTTTGGACAAGTCAATAGCTGCCTGGATTTCTTGGGGATCTATATCAGCATCACCAACATCAGCTTGACCTGTGGTGTCATCCTCATGACTGTCAGCAGCATCCATTTCTTCATCATCTTTTCCATGGCTGTCAGATACAGTCTTCTCACTGTCAGCTACATGATCAGCCTTTTCTTTTCCTTTCTCACCAGTTTTGGCTGGAGACACAACATTTTTCTTAAAAACTCCAGTTTTCTTGATTTGTGTTTTTACAATCTTCTTTCTTCTCTTGTAAACTGCTTCTTTGCCACTTGTACCCAATGCTACCAAGTCCTTCCAGTGTGCTATCTTCCTTTTGATTCTTCTCTTTCCTTTTCTAAAGCATCATTGAAATCTCTAGTGCTTCCATCATTAGCACCTTTCACTACACCTCCTTTCTTTTGCTTCAAGACAACTGTTTTGTCATTGAAGCACCTTGTCTCAGACAGCTTCACTTTTTTCAGCCATTTCTTGTTAAGAGAAGGTTTAAGTCTTGGGATCAAAACCTCAAGGATTCCACTCATAAATCTGAAGTTGTTCATCTTTCCAGTTTGCTTTTTGAACTTGAGAGAGGATATTGAGGAGATAAGTTGGAAGTTGTGAAGGAGAACAGTGCACCAGTTTGTATCTGTTGTCATCAAGCTCAGCATCTGCTTCCATTCATTTGCTCCCATTTGGTCAAATAAAGATTGCTTCCCATCAATGGCTTTGTTGACCACATCCATGAGGGTTGATTTGAAGATGTCAGACTTGTCTTTGGTAACAGCTTTGTCCTGTACATCCTTGAACTCATGGACTTCAACACCAAAGAACTTTTCATAAACTGTCTTCAATCTTTCTGAATTTCTATTCCAAATGTTCTTCTCTGCTTCTTGATTGTTAGGGATTCCATAGACTTCGTAAACCAAATCCTGAGTGATGGTTATCTCTGTGTTGTCAATGGTGGCTGTGATTGAGTTGTCATCCTTGTTTCTTTTTCCCACAAGGTAAATCTCTCTGCATAGCTCTTCATAGATTGGGGGTCTTGCTCCCATGAAATCAAGCAGTTCATTCGCCTCAAGTAACTCTTTAATGAGGGCCCCAACATCAGAATCATAGAAATTAGGTTTTATGAAATAGCTGTGAGCATCTGGGTAAATAGCTTTTGATTCTGCCATTGATGATTGAAAGGATTAGGGTTTGAAGGAATTTGTTGGTTGAAAGGATGAAGAACAGAAATGGATTATGAATAGAGAGGTAATGCAACAGGGGTTTTTGGTTTTGAAAAAAAAGAGTGGGAGGGAATGAAGGGAGAGTGGGTTTAAATGAAATTAATGCGCATTGGGGGTTTAAAAGTTTAGTAACTGTTCATTGAACAGTTACTTTTGCCCTCCCCACGTTACAACCATTAACTTCCATAAAACATGGGAAAAACATTCTCTTTTTCAAGGCTTTTGCAAGCGAATAGACAGCTGAGTTAATGAACTTTGTGAGATATTAACACAAATTCTTATCCACAAGTTAGAAATCCATCAGATCACCATAGCTGTCAGATATAATTTAAGAGATTTTGACAAATTAGACTACAAAGAGCTATGATGGCTGTCTAGGATAGCTATGGATAATTTTGCCTATAAAACAATGAAAAACTTTGATGAAATTCATTCAGTTCAAATTACAAACATACATGGGTAGATTTGCATCAAAGTTCAATCCCATAAAAATGGCTCAGACAGCTAAGCAATTGGTTTTTGAGAAATCTCATGGTGATGACAAGGGTAAGAATAAAAGAGTGAGAGTAGATCAGGATGATGGTTCAAGAGGGATAGCTGTCAGAGAGGAGATTGATAGTGGAGATGGAGAGGGGATAAGGCTTTTTGGAAAAAACATTAGGGTTGAACAGGGTGAGTCTAGCAAGACAAAAGATAAGGTAGAGAGGGTTTATACACTGGGAGAATTGATTAGGCAGGACAGGGTTCAGATAGCTATTGACAGGGGCTTAGCTGTCAAGCAAAAGGTTGAGTCTGAGAAGAAGTACACAGCAGTGACCAGGGATTCACTTTCTCCTGGAGTTGGTTTGTTGGAGGGTAGAGGTGATAACTTTGCTGGGATGCATGTATCTCCTTCTTCAACCATATCTCAACTTTTCAACCAGTTCATAGGTTGTTTTAGCCCTGTCAGAGTTCCAGCTGAGGAAAGAGATGAGTCTAGAGCTAGCCAACCATTTGCTATTGCTGGAAATGGTTCTTCTGGAGATTTCAGCTTTGTGACACCACTGGAAGGTTTGTTTCAGCCTTATGATGCAGTAGAAGAGTGGTGGCCAAGAAGAGCTAGTCCTTCTCTTCAGTACTCTATCACATCAATTGATCCCTTTCTTGAGAGGCATCCAGTGTGGTTGCAAAGGTATCATCAGACCTTGCAATCAACTCAGGAGGCAAGATGTGGTGGAATGAGTGCAGGTGGAGGATCTGGAGAGACAGTGACATTTCCAGGAGATGTCTGACAGCTGAGGAGTGAAGATTTGAGAGAGAGCTGGATTTGAAGGTTTGTGTGAGTTTTGGTTAGTTTTTGGTATGGAGTGAAGGCTTGTGAGATATTTTTAAGGTTGTTTTATGTTTGTTTTTTGTTTTTCTGGTGTTTGGAATAGATAGCTGTCAGTAGTCAGCCATCAGGTTTATTTTAGGAGAATAGCTGTCAGGCTTTACTGGGACAGCATTGCTCCTTTTTGTATGCTCTTTTATTAATTAATGAAAAACCTTTTATTTTGGCAAGTTTATCATTCCAAGCATAGCTCTTAAAAGCTCAAATCTTTTCTCATCCATGGCTTTGGTGAGAATATCAGCAACATTATCTTCAGTGCAGACTTTTGAAAGATTAATGTTTCCCTTTTCAACATGGTCTCTAATGAAGTGATGTCTTACTTCAATATGTTTGGTTTTGGAGTGCTGAACAGGATTTTCTGTCATGGCAATTGTGCTAGAATTGTCACAGAAAATTGGTACATTTGTCAAATTTATCCCAAAGTCTTGTAATTGACTTTTGAGATATAGAATTTGAGAACAGCAAAGCCCTGCTGCAATGTATTCAGCCTCAGCTGTTGAAGTAGCAACTGAAGTTTGCTTTTTACTTGACCATGAAATAATTCTTGACCCAATGAATTGACATCCCCCACTAGTTGACTTTCTATCAAGATTGCAACCAGCATAATCAGAATCAGTGAATCCTATAAGAGAGAAGGGTGAGCTTGAGGGATACCATAGACCATAGTCAGGGGTTCCTTTGAGATACCTTAGGATCCTTTTGACAGCTGAGAGATGGGATTCTTTTGGATCAGCCTGAAATCTTGCACATAGGCATACACTAAACATAATGTCTGGTCTGGAAGCAGTGACATATAGAAGAGATCCAATGTAGCTCCTATAGAGTGTTTGGTTTACACTTTTTCCATCAGGATCAGCATGGAGCTTTGTTGTTGTTGATAGAGGAGATCTTGCAGGAGATGCAGTTTGCATATCAAACTTTTTGATCATATCTGTAGTGTATTTGGCTTGGTTGATAAAAATTCCTTCCTCCATTTGCTTAACTTGAAGTCCTAGGAAGAAAGTTAATTCACCAATCATACTCATTTCAAATTTGTTCTTCATGATCTCTCCAAATTCAGAACAGAGAGATTCATTGGATGATCCAAAGATGATATCATCTACATAAACTTGAATAAGTAGAAGATCTTCTCCATATTTCTTGATGAACAAAGTATTGTCAATATGGCCTTTTGTGAATCCTTTACCAAGTAGGTATTTTGACAGTGTGTCATACCAGGCTCTAGGGGCCTGTTTAAGTCCATACAAGGCTTTGTCAAGTTTATAAACATGATCTGGAAACTTTGGATGTTCAAAGCCAGGGGGTTGAGACACAAATACTTTTTCATTTAGAACTCCATTGAGGAAGGCACTTTTGACATCCATTTGAAACACCTTCATCTTTTTGTATGAAGCAAATGCAAGAAACAGCCTTATTGCTTCCAATCTTGCAACAGGTGCAAATGTTTCATCATAGTCAATTCCTTCCTCTTGCCTGTATCCTTGAGCAATAAGTCTTGCTTTGTTTCTCACAACAGTGCCATCTTCATTCATTTTGTTCCTGAAAACCCATCTTGTTCCAATGACAGTTTGATTCTTGGGTTTAGGAACTAGCTGCCATACTTTATTTCTCTCAAATTGCTCTAGTTCTTCTTCCATAGCTTCAATCCAATCAGCATATTGTAAAGCTTCATTTATCTTTTTAGGCTCCAGTTGAGAGATGAAGGCACTCATTAGGACATCATAGAGAGGTATGTTAGAGGGGATAGGAGATCTGTTGATTGGAAGGTTAATGAAGATATCCTTGTTTGGAGCTATTTTATGGGTGATAACACTTGAGGAAGAGGGTTTCTCATTGATATTTGTGAAGGTTCTATGGTCAGATAGATGATGACTGTCAGGTATAAGATGGCTGTCAGTCACAGGATGACTGTCAGTCAAGGGTTGGCTTTGCAGTTTGGTATTTTCTTCTTCATCATCTTTATTGGTTGGGAATAAGTTGGACAAAGGCTTGGTTGAGAGGACTGGTTGATGATGTGAGTGATGGCTGTCAGACACAGGATGACTGTCTGGCACAGGATAGCTTTCAGATGAATCTCTTGGTACCATGTAAGGAAGGTTTGATGAATCTAATTCATGATGAAGTACAGTTGAGTCAGTGATAGGAAAAACTTCAGGAAGATTGTCTGAGTTTCCTAATCCTTCATCAAAATCACACAATTCAGTCCCACTTTGATCATTGTTTTCATCAAAGTCAACATGAATTGATTCTTCCACTACAAGTCTTCTTTTGTTGTATACTCTATAAGCTTTGCTTGTATTAGAGTAGCCAAGAAAGATTCCTTCATCACTTTTGGAGTCAAATTTGTCCAAATTATTCTTTCCATTATTGTGAATGAAGCATCTACTTCCAAAACTGTGAAAGTAGGAAATGGTAGGAACTTTGTCATTCCATAATTCATATGGAATCTTCTTATGGAATTTGTTGATTAGAGTCTTGTTTTGAACATACACAGCAGTAGTGACAGCTTCACCCCAGAAGTATATTGGAAGGTTGTGTTCTGACAGCATTGTTCTTGCTGCCTCACAAATAGTTCTGTTTTTCCTTTCAGCAACTCCATTTTGTTGGGGTGTTCTTGGGGCTGAGAAATTGTGTTCAATTCCTTTGCTGTCACAATATTCTTCTACACCTGTGTTTTCAAATTCTTTTCCATGATCAGATCTGATTTTGATTATGGAAGTTCCTTTTTGATTTTGAATTTTATTGAATAGCTTTGTCAGACAGCTAAGAGTGTCACTTTTGGATTCAAGAAGAATGATCCAAGTGAATCTTATGTAGTCATCAACCACAACTAGGGAGTATATTTTTCCTCCTAAAGACCTAGTTCTTATGGGTCCAAATAGATCCATATGAAGAAGTTCAATAGGTCTTGAGGTGTCCAATCTGGTCTTGGGCTTGAAAGAAGATCTCTTTTGCTTCCCACATTGGCATGCTTTGCAAAGTTTGTCCTTCTTGAATGGAATCTTTGGAAGGCCTTTAACTAGGTTGGAGTTTGCAAGCTTGGATATGGTTTTGAGGTTTAGATGAGCCAATCTTTTGTGCCATAACCATGACATATCAGATTGACTAAATGACAGAAGGCAGTGAGCAGATGAGGATTCAATAATCTCTAAGTTTAGGCAGTAGAGATTTCCTTTTCTTGAACCAGTCAGAATGACTTTATTTCTTTTGTCTTTTACAGTGCATAGATCCTTGGTGCAAACAACATGATATCCCTTATCACATATTTGACTAATACTAATAAAATTGTGTTTGAGACCTTCTACATAAGACACATTTGTGAAAATGATGTCTTTAGTAACAAGATTTTCTGATCCTTTGACCTTAGCTTGGGAATTGTCACCAAATGTTACATTTGGACCATTTTTAGGGATATATTGTTGCAACGAGTCTTTATTGAAGGTCATATGCCTACTACAACCACTATCTAAATACCAGAGTCCTTTCCTAGGTACCTGCAAAACAAAAAGTAAATTTTATGGTACCCTTTTTATTCGTTTTTGGGTCCAAAGGATTAGTTTTTCTTTGGTACCCTAGCTCTGTTCATTGGTCTTTTAAAGAACTGGTTTAGGGTATTGTAGTATGACATGATTTGCATCATGTAGGGGATAAGAACATTGGTTTGGGATGGATTAAAGTAATGAGTGGGGTTATTGTATTGGGGCTGAAATTTGAAGGCATTTGGATAGGATGATCTAGGAGATTCATTTTGATAAGCATGGCCCTTTCCATTTGAGCATTGCCATTGAGGTCTTTGTTGTTTGGATATCTATGCTTGTTGTAGAATCTTTGTTGCCTTGTGGTTCTTTGTTGGTTGGAAGACCTTGGCTGTCTGTCAGGTCTTGGCTGTCTGTCAGGTCTTGGCTGTCTGACAGATCTTGACTGACTAGCCCCTTTTTGCATCATAATTTCTTTTTGTATATTGGCTCCTTTTTGAACCCAAATATACTTACTTCCTTGAATTTTACTTGGTCCTTCCTTTGGATGGTTTGGACCAGTTGAGACTTCTTTTGATTTTCCTTTGGCTGAAACAGGATAGGTTTGAGCTTGATAGCTGCTAGAGCTTAGGCTTTCTAGAACCATTTTTTCAATGGCCCTTTCACCAGTGGGAGGTGTGTACATCTTTAGTGTAGGGTTGTTGGCACCAATCCCTGTTTTATCACTAGGATGTCTTTGTTTGTAGGTGAACAGGGATAATGCCTTGCATGATTTGTTCCATGAATCTGTTTTCCTTTTAAGAGCATCATTTTCTTTTTCAAGATTTATGAGTCTTAGACAGTTTTCTTGAGTACTGGATGTCTCAGCTGTCAGATCCATGTTTAGTTTTTCAAGCATGTGGCATTGTTCTTTAAGCCCATGGCAGGCTTTCTCAAGCTCAGAGTTGGCTTTAGTGAGGTTATCTATGGTTGAGGATTGGGAGAGGTTCTCATTGACCAATGAGGCAAAGCTAGTTTTTTGCCTTTTGGTTTGAATTAACAGAATACAAACTAATTGTTTAAAACCATCAATGTTTAAAGAGTTAAAATCATGTACCTCTTTTAGTTATTCAGCAGCAGCAAGAGCTTCCATTTCTTTCTCATTGTCTGACTCTTCCTCATCTTCAGCTATAAAGCATAGCATGGCTTCCTCTCCTTCATTGTCAGAGTCATCACTGGACTCAAATTCTTCATCACTGAATTTTGATGAGTCAGCAATCATCACTTGTTCTTTGTTTTTGTCATTTTTGTTCTTGGAGCAGTTGAAGCAGTTGCACCTGGAGCTATGAATGATTTCTTTTGAGTAGGTCATTCTCTTGGCTGTCTGGTTGTCCCTAGGTTTCCTTGGTTCAGGGCATTCTGAAGAGTAATGGCCTTGCTTTCCACAGTTGAAGCAATCAACTATCTTCTTGTGATTATCTTGTTGAGGATTAGATGTGGAAGGATTGTATTTTCTGTCAAAGGATTTCTTTTGAAACTTCATGGCATTTCTGACAGCCATGGATATGAGTCTTGGAAGGTCTTCTTGAAGGACAGGTTTACTCATAGGTTTGGATGAGATGTTTATCTTTTGGAGAGCATTGATGACAATGGTCTCAATGTCTTGGTGAGTGATAGGCTTGTGAGCAGTTTCTTGAGCAGTTAAAGCTAAGGTTTGTGAAATGGTTGGAACTGGTTGAATTTTAATCATTCCTTCCGGTTCATAGGCCTCAAGCTTTCCAAAATATTTCTCAACAGTCATTGTGCTCCATTCAGATCCTTCCCTGATAGGTAATGCTACCTTTTCATATTCTTGAGGGAGATTGGAATATATCTTGAGGCATAGATCTTGCTGTTCAAAAGTTTTTCCATGATCAGCAATGGATCTGACAAGATTTTCAAATCTTGGTTGAGCAGTACTAACTTTTTCTCCAGGATAGAACTTGAAGTTGTCTAATTGTCTAAGCAAGTTATACAACTTTTGAGTCCTGACACTGGTATGTTTAGTGAACTTGGTTTGAATGAGAGCCCATGCTGATCTGGCATTTGGTTCCTTAGCAATTTCTTGTGCTAGAGAGTCATTTACACTCTTTTGAAGAATGTTTTTAACTTTTAAATTTGCACTGACCAATTGCTTTTCAGCTTCAGACCATGTTTCTGGGGACTTCATCTTACTACCTCCTCCATTAGTATCTATTTGAGTTGGGTAGGTTATTTCATTATTTAGAACATACCAGTTCCATATACTGTTTGCATCAAGATATGTTTTGATTTTTGATGCATAGATCTCAAAAGATCCACAATCATCAATGTGTGGGATGTCTTTCTCATTATTTTTTCTTGGTTGAGGCATGGTGGGTTTGAAGAGGATCTTTCACAAGTTGTTAGACTTTGAATGTGAAGACAAGCTTTGATGCCAATTGAAAGGCCCTAGTTTGAATTGCAAATGATGAGACAGCTATGGTTTGGCTTAGCTGTCAGATATTTGAAGAGTTGTGCAGCGGAATATATATATATATATATATAGTTTGAAATAATGATAGGACAATTAACACAATGAATAATGCAAGTGTGTGTGTGTGTTTGCAGAAAAGGAAATAACATAACAAGATTTAAAGTGGTTCAGAGTTCACTCCTCCTACATCCACCCCCACTGTCAAACTTTGACAAGTGAGATCAATTTATTATAATCTTAATCAACAAGAATTACACAAATTGAAAGGTAAGTTCCTTAAACTTCCTCTTCCTAATTAGTACAGTCAACTAGGGATACACTTAAAGTACAGTCTTAAGTGCTTTTACAACTTGAAGTACAGTCTCAAGATTTACAACATAAATACACTCAAAGTACAGTCTTGAGTGTTTACAAAATATTTATACACCTAAAGTACAGTCTTAGGTGTTTACAATCATACACTTAAATTACAGTCTTAAGTGCTTTTTCAACTTGAAGTACAGACTCATGATTTGCTAATTGTGAGTCATCACACTAAGGTTGTTGTAGTAGAAACAGGGGCTGAAGGTTTGGGTTTGGAATGGTGTTTGAAGGGTAGGGATTGATGTGTAAGGTTTGAATTCCAGGAGGAGTGTAAGGGGTAAGGGAAAGGGTGTTTTTGGATTGTCAAAAGGGTGGTTTGTGTAGAGGATGAAGTCTTCTATTTATACACATTAATGTAGCCGTTGGAATATGACTGTTGCAGCACCATTAATGTGTCTTTGACTGGTCTTTGCCCCACTTGTCCACTTGCAGGTCTTCATTGAGCTGGATTGAGGGAATGGCTTCCAGAAGGTCTTCAATGGTGGTCTTGATAGCTATGAAGATACAGGATCCATCTTGGTTGAGATTGTGATAGCAAAGGATGAGACAGAACAATGGTTGTCTGATGAAGAAGCCATAGCTGTCAGATCACAACAAGGCTTAGCTATCAGAGATGATCTTCAATATGGGTGGAGGAGCTGTTAAAGATCTTGATGGCTTAGAACAGATATATGATTCATGTTATTGTAGTAGTACAATCAATGTAAGAATGAGAATCATAGCTGTCAGACTCACAGCTGTCAGATAAACTGAAGCCTTAGCTGTCAATTTATACTGTAGCTTAGATCATTAGTTAAGACATGTATTTGATTTGTATAATGTAAACATGTAATTAACTTATTGTTCTCGGCCATTTTGAGTTACATAACTGTTGAGTAACAAGATGAATATGAGTGTTGATTTGGTCAGTTATCATCTTAACTGTCAGTCATGACTGACAGTTATGACTGACAGTTTTCATCTTTTGATATAAACCCTGTTCCTTATATATTCCTTTATCAAAACCATCTAACTATGACTTTGATCAAAGTTAGGTCCTAAAAAAGACCATTTCAAACCACATCCAACCGGGTAGATGACCCCTAAAACTACCCCCTAAACCTACCCAAGGTTACCTAGGTTCATTTTACACCCCCCATCCATAACAACACCTATCATCCATTTTTAGCTACACATTTCATACACAATTCACATACACACATCCTTACCACTACACACAAGAGGGCTCTCCATACTCTCTTGCTCTCTCTAGCATTCAAAGGGTCCTAAACCTCAGTCACAAAGCCACCACCACACCACCATAGCACCACCTCAAACCACTCACCAAAACACTCACTCAAACACCCAAAAGCTCAACCAAACTACAACAACCCTCAATCAACTCCAACTCTCAAACCCAAAACAACAAAAGGAAGTGTTCCCTTGGGGGACAAAGGAAGCACAACCTCATCTCTTAAGCTAGGTAAAACTCTAGGTAAACTTTGGATCTTTGGCAATGTAGTTGTGATTATGTGATTTAGTATGAGACCTAGCCAACTAATGGCTAGGTCTCCCTCATCTTTCCATGCTTTCCTCATGTAAGAACTTGCAATATGTACATGTATATGTTGGGATTTTTTTATTAACATTCAGGTCACCAAGTTTATATATCTTCATGATGGCTAATGTGTTAATTTCTTTGAGTCATGCATGTAAATACTCATCTCTTCCCAAAAATCCATGAATCTGTCCAAGTGAATGATTTTCATGTGCTTAGAATCCCATCTTAACTTGATTTTCAAGCTTGGGTCGAAAGATAAAAGTTGTTACTTTCATATTAAACATCATGATCGTGAAGTTTCATGTTCATATTCCATGTTTAGCTTAGGTTTTCATGCTAATTTTTGAGTCCCAGACGTGCTGTCCAGTGTATCTTTCTCTGTACCATGTTGCATTCTTGTATTTAAAACTCCGTCAAAACGTGGTTTTTTGGCTTATGTCAAAACACAAATTTCGTTACCAACAAACTCAGGAAAGTGTAAATATTTTTTAGATCTGTAAAATTCCCTTTTTCCTTTCTTATTTAAGCCTCCGAATTCCAGAATCTGTATTTTCAGCTTCTGACATCAAAATGTCAGAGTTTGTTTGAACCACTTAAGCTCATCATATGAAACTAAAATTTTGGTTTCTTTATGTCTCGAATGTGGTCTTAAACTTTAATTCTTTGTGTTTTGCAAGATTCATGAGTTTTGATGTGTTAAATTGTTGCTGAATGTATGAAGGTCATGACTTTCCTGTGCTGATTGTGTTATATGGTTATTGTTCTTATCATCATTTGTGGTCTAAAATTAATCGAAAAGATATACAAAGGGTCAACAATGATTTCTAACATTCTGGGATTAAATCCCAAGTTTTAGTTTTGGGTTTTGGATAATTCTAGGACAGGTACATTAGCCCGAGACGGACGACGACACCAAAATCAACTATTCCCCCGTCGCGAAGACATTCATTTGATTATGGGATTTGTTTCCCACTTTTTGTATATATGTATATTCCCAACTGTACATAATCCCCCTCCCCCGTGGATGATTTCTTTCTTGACATGTTCAAATCATTTTTTCAAAAACCAATCGGGAAATCCACCCAAACCGATTCCCGATTGTGAATTAAAATGAACGTGCTTAGATTAGGAGACTCTCATGTACATAAACACACTTATTTTCTAAAGTTAGTACATAAAAGGGCATTCTTCGAAAAGGCAAACTAAAATGAAGTTTAGGAGGCATGCATGATAGAGAACATCACGGGCGAGGAGAGTGCCTAACCCCTTCTTTTCTCGTAACTTAGCCCCCGAACCCACTTTCTCAAAATAAAAGGATTTTTCTTCATTTTTCCTAAAATAAAGTGAGGTGGCGACTCTTGCAAAATAAATAAAACTTCGAGAGGAAACCATTTGTGTGAAGCCGAGTGCATTTCCAAAAGCGCATTAGCGCGAGGCATGACGCCGAATCGCCCTCGCGAGACGATCATTTCGGTGTGCGGCTTCGAGCGCGGGCTCTCACAGTGGTGACTCTGCTGGGGAAATTTTTTCAAAGTGGGCTAGACTCTAATCTTTGTGTGTGCCATGCTTTACTTGCCTTGCTTGGTTTGTATATATTTATGCCCTAACCTTTGTTTTGTAGGGACATTCTTTTTCCTTCACCCTCTTATTTGTATATATATGCATGCGTGGTGGGTGATTCCCTTAAAAAAAAAGGATTTTCTTGTTTTCTTTACTTACTTTCAAAATCATTTTTAAACTCATAGATACCTCACACACATACACGTTTTTGAAGATAACGTCTCTTAGAACCGTACAAACCCGAGAAGGTTACCCGAGGGTATAAGGGAGCTCATCGACTTCCCTATAGGGCCCGCGGTGTACATTCTCACCCCAAAGCGCGCCTACTTGTCGTTGCGATGGGTGTAACCCTTGCCTTCCCTTCCGAAAAGCCTCGAGTCCATGTTTTCGAAATGACACGTCCCAGACTTCATGCTGGTTTTTTGTCTAGAAATTTCCCTTCAATCCTATGAATTCCCAAAAGAAAGGTTATAATCAACCTTAATTGTGGATATCATGTGGAATTTTTGGATTGATTTGAAATTGCCAAGACCCTCACTTAGACTGTAACCGAATGGTGGATCCCAGAAAGAGTATAAGCCCTTCGCTAGGGGCTTGGACGGCAAATAGTACAGATGAAAAACATTGGTCCTATACTTTGGAGATGGTATCCACTATTCCAGGATTTAATAAAAAAAGATGTCAAAATGAAGCAAGTGCTTATCCGTCAATTCTAGGGGCTTTTTGTGCTTTTTGAATGACTTTTGAATCAAGCTTGAGAACTCTCAAAATTCCATCTTCTAATCCACCCCGTACACCATCCCTTTCAGATACACTAAGCCTGGCATCTACTTGGAGAGGGCGAGTTAGAAACGAAAGAGGAAGGTTGATCCGAGTCGCCGAGACAGTTCCAGATACCGAGGAAACACTTGAAATGGCTGAGGAAGGAAATTATCAGGGTTATATACCGCCGCCGGGGCTTCAAGTTTGGTTGGAACAGAATGTGCTGAATCAGATGAGGAATCGGCAAGATGAGTTGCTCGCTACATTGATGCAAATGCAAATGCAGAATCAAAGGAATGGGGATCCCAACGGCATTCCCAACGGAAATGGAAATCCCAATGGCACTGACCCTCCGAATGGAAATGGCAATGGCAATGGCAATGGCAACGGCAATGGTAATGGGGATCCCAACGGTATCCCTAATGGAAATGGTAATGGTAATGGACCGCTCAATGGAAACGGAAATGGTAATGGGGATCCCAACGGCACCCCCACTGGAAATGGTAATGGGAACAACGCCAACACCAACGGTCGCATGGTCCACCCCGATCTCAGTGGCGTGAACCACAACTTCATCCCCAACCAGCAAAACTTTACAGTGAACTCATCTCAGTATCCACCTAACCATAATGCTTTCGCCCAGTACATGCAAGCTCTCTATCCAAATCGTCCACCCAATTCTTTCGGTGCATTTGTCAACAATGCCCCTCCGAATCAAGGCAACCCCCATGTTGCATTTGCCAGTGGCATCCTCCAGAATCAAGCAACCTCCTACAAGCAGGATCGCAACTTTGTCCACCAAATGGAAGCCTTTTACAAAGGAGTCCCATATGTACCCCTCTCAAAAGCTGAAATAGAAATGAAAGAGATGAAAGAAATGATGAAACAAATTATGAATAAAGGGAAGTTTTCTGCAGATTCTTTGAAATTATCTCCATTTGCTGTCCTTCCTCCCAAATTCAAAATGCCTGATGTTGAGAAATTCGATGGTACAGGTTGCCCAAAGGCCCACCTGAAATCTTACGCCCATGCTATGCAGTCTCGCGGGGCTAATGTTGGGGCTATGGCGTCTAACTTTCATTTGACTTTGGTGGGACCTGCCAAACAGTGGTTCATGACTGTTGATTCCGATTTGGTCGACAATTGGAGCAAGCTTGTGGATGAGTTCCAAAAGAGGTATAAAGACAACTCCACTTGGGAGAAAAGCCGCCGTGAACTCGATGCATGCACTCAACGCGAAAAGAAGACCTTCTCTGAATTCGCTAGTAGGTGGAGAAAGAAAGTCGCTCAGACTCTGGAAAGGCCCGACAGTGCCGAGCAGACTCGCATTTTCCTCAAAAACCTCCAACCAGTTTATGCTAAAAAGATGAAATACCTCCCGTTCCCTGACTTTGCTTCCATCCTGGATGTAGGTGGTCGTATTGATGAGGATGTTAGAACTGGTGTAATCAATCTGGATCTTTCACCGAGCTCTTACAGGTATTGCCCAGCAGCGAAAGCACCTACTCCGGCTGTGAACCAAGTTGCTGCGGCTCCGGCACCATTCTGGGGAAATACCGCAGGTTCTAGTCAAAAAAGCTACAACAAAGCTCCACCATGCTACAGTCAAAGCGGGTCCATTAATTCCATCAATAATCAGCAGAGGGGTAACAAGAATAAAAATAGAATGGACAGACACTTCGACAAGTTAAATGTGCCCTTATCCACTCTTCCTCAAGGCCTAATTGCCCAAGGAGAGTTGAAGACCATGGAAGGTTACCGTGCACCAAATCCCTTGCCTAGGAGTTGGGATGCAAGCAAGTACTGTGCATACCATGTATCGTATGGTCACGCTACAGACGACTGTTTGAGCTTGAAACATATTCTATAAGATATGGTCGACGATGGAATCCTCCAGAACCCGCCCCAACCTAATGTTGTAACAAAGCCCTTGCCGGGAATCCATATGATCGAGTTTGGAGGAAACTACTCACTGACTAGTTTCATTGTACCAAAGAAAGCTCTGAATTATACTGTGATCCCTCTTGTTGCCGAAATCGTTGAGTGCAATATGATATCTTTGGAGTCCATTATCTCTAGTGCCAAAAGCGTGGAAGAGCAAAAAACCCCGCTCAAACAAGCTACTTGGGTCGGCGGAAATGTGAATCATCTTACTCGCTCGGGAGGAGCCTACTATCCCCCTAATCCTGAGGCGAATGAATTCGAAAAAGACAAAGGAGAAGCTCCTATTCCCAAGGATAAAGTAGTAGAAAACCCGGTCTTGGCTCAATTGAGGCTAACATATCCATTTGGGGCTTGCTCTCATCTTCCAAAGAGCACCGAGACATTTTGGCAAAGGCTCTTAGTCAAGATGTCATTCCCATTGAAACTTCTCCTAATGACCTTGTCCACATGGTCGGCAACATACACTTTGGGAACATCATCACTTTCACCGACCTCGATGCGCCCAAGATTGCCCCCAATCACATTGAAGCTCTGCACATCACTGTGGGTGTCGGAGGTGAGCACTTGGCTCGGGTTCTGGTTGATAATGGTTCCTCCATTAATGTGTGCCCTATCCATGTTCTCGCTGATCTGGGCATCAAGATATCAGATTTGGCTCCATCCTCTCAAGTTGTCCGCGCATATGATAGCACCAGCCGTTGTGTTCTAGGTGTCATCTCTCTCACTCTCACTATTGGCCCTCTGATAATGCCAATTGAATTTCAAGTGATTGACATCAAATCCACTTTTATTCCGCTTTTGGGACGTCCCTGTATCCACAGAGTGAAAGGAGTTGCTTCTTCCTACCATCAGTGTATTAAGTTTATCCATGACAATCATGTTGTGGTGATTCACGCTCAGGATGATACTCAAGTCCATGATCTCCCTGTTTTGGGAATTGAACACAAAGACACCGGTAGTTTCCTCAGTGGTTTCGAAGTGATACCTCAAGCCCGCATCAATTCCGTCAAATATGTCAAAGAAACAGATCTCATTGGTGGAAAAGGGACTAAATACGGGGATGCCATGGCCTTGAATTTGATGAAAAAGATGGATTTCCTGCCCATACTGGGGCTTGGTAAGGAGCAACAAGGTTGTACCGATATTATCAATGAAGAGGCCCGCGCCTTCATCCCTCCTTTCAGTCTTGGTTATAAACCGACACCCGTTGAAATCGCCGCTATTATACGCGAGAAAAGGGAGAGGCAAGCCGTTATTAAGAAAGGAGGGACCTACGATCTCCCGCCACTCCGTCCTTTTGAAAAGACTCTGAACGGATACTTTGTCCACAAAGGCAAAGAAATCGCCTACATCTTATTCCCTGAACCATGGGTTAGCCCAGACGGAAAGCCCCACCCTGGATGGGAGATATTTGATGAAGTCCAGTTGATTGCCGAGAGCCCTGATATGGAAGGCTTCTATAAGCAGCCTGATCCCGTGACCCCATGGAACATTGACGATGAGGATGAGGTCTTTGCATTGTTTGAAGGGCTCGATCTTGAGGAAGGGTTTGCTGCTATGATTGGGAATGGTAGCGACGAAGCGTATGACCCATCCAAGCATCTTAAGCCGGCGGTGGTACCGCTTACCAACTGTTCCATCACCACTGGCCCGCTCGCCACTGTTGACGTCCTTGTGGAAAGTTTCGGCTACAATTATCCTGCTACCCCTGCTCTCAGACCCTTTGTACTCTCTACTTTTGTTCCCGGGACCCCGGATGAGGACCTCACTGTCGAGGATCTCAACGCGGTTGCCAAACTTGTACTCCCGTCTATCATGAATGAAATTTTCCCTGTTTCTGCTTACTCCTTGGTTGCCAATATTTTAAATAATGATTTAACAAATGAAAATTTAACAACAAATGAAGTTAATCATAAATCTTTAAAAGACATAAGCCAAGATGAAAGAGATTATTTAATAGAATTAAGCAGGTTAGCAAAACAACGTGGGGAACGAAAGTTGGAGGCCTGTGGGGAAGACTTGTCCACCGTTAATCTGGGGCTGAACGGGGAGGTCAAAGAAATGAAAATCAGAGGCTTCATGCAAGGGGCCGACAGGGAACGGTTGATCAGTTTTCTCAAAGAGTTTGCGGATGTGTTTGCTTGGTCGTACAAAGATATGCTTGGGTTAGATCCAACAATTGTGGATCACCGAATTCCTACCTTTCCCGACGCTAAGCCGGTCAAGCAGAAATTGCGCAGAATTAAGCCGCAGTGGGCCCTTCAGGTAAAAGAAGAAATTGAAAGGCTGTTACAAGTGGGTTTTATCCGGGTTGTGGAGTATCCCCATTGGTTGTCCAACATGGTCACGGTTGAAAAAGCGAACGGCAAAGTCCGAATTTGTGTCGACTTCCGGGATCTTAATAAAGCTTGTCCAAAGGATGATTTCCCGCTGCCCAACATCGATATCTTGGTTGATTCAGTTGCAATGCACAAATTGTAAGCTTTTAATTTTTTTTTAGTCCGACCAATATTACCTAGAGCGCTATCCAAGGGCATGCCCAAATTAAACCCAAAAAAAATAAAACCCAAAACACCTTCAATTCAGACGCCCAACCTAAACTGATCGCTACCAAGAGAGCTCCACAAAACCGATCTATTCGACGACAGAGAGCTCCCCAGCGACGCAGAGGAAGGAAACAACTCTCAAAGGGTCCAGACGCCCTCTTTTTACTTTGCTATTATTTCGGTTGGCCGCACCCCCGACAACAATTCCAAGGCTGCGTCGGCTCTTGCTGCAGATATTATATGGCCGGCGACAAGTAAGTATCACCGGATTAGCCTCTTTTCTGTTGTATTTGTTCCAACTTTAGAATTAATAGTTTTTAATTTGTTCGATCTCCGAGCTCTCTTCTCCTCATTCGATAATTAGTTTTTTTTTTTTTTTTTTTTTTTGTTATTGTTGGGATTAGGGTTTAATGAGTCTTGGTTTGGGGTTTTTAATTTTGATTGTAGGATGAAGCTTGGGGATTTGGGAAGTTGAGGAACAAGAGATTCGTTCAATTTTTTCTCCGAATGTACTCTCTCTATCCCTCCTCCCAGTTCTCGATTTACTTCTTTCGTTCGTTCAAATTTTTTTTTTTTTTTTTTAGGTTTTGATTGCAATTTTGTGTGTTTTTTTTTTTTTTTTAGATTTTGGGTACTGGTATTGGGTTTCTAGTGTTTTGTTTGTGCTAGATTTGTTGAATTGATATACTGCATCAGGTTTCTCAATCCTCCAAGAATTTGGGTTTATTAAAAATAACATAAAAGACCTTCTGCATTTTGTTGTAAATATATAACATGGCAAACGACATGAGCGAAGTGGAGTTGTAAATATATAACATGAGCGAAGTGGAGTTGTGCATTCAAAGAATACTTAAGAATCTGGCACTTTATTTCCTACTAATTTGTAATTGAGTTAATGGGGTCCTTTTTACCGGAGGCTGGGCTAAGAATGGTCTTTGCTTTGAGGTTATTAAGGGGATTTTCAAGGTATCTGCTACATTTTCTGTATTTAAATCATAGCTGCGGAAAGAAATTTCTATGTTAAATGTCACTAAAATTTACTTTGGAATCAGTCTTCCGATACTGGACAAGCAGGGAAACTTCGTTCCGGTGTCGAAATTTCTATCTAGCTCATTCTTTGACACATCCTTTGCGCTGAATTGCAGGAAGTCCTGAAAAAGATTGTTGACTTGAAAGTCTCTGTCAAGAATACCGAGGGGATTGTAATTAGGTTTGAAGGAATTAATGGAAGCCCTGTGGTTAGTGGATATAAAGTGAAAACTACATTCAGATTATTTAACACATGATGTAGAACTTTGTGACTATTTTCCTACATCTTTTGCTTAATTTAAATCAACCCTTGATTCTTTTTTTGTTGTTTTTCTCCTAATAGATCAAAACATGGCGAAGCAATCTGAAAAGTTGAGGGATGTATCTAGCAGGTACGAGTATGACAAAAAGACCTGGGTTGTGGCAATCAATGATTTAGACCAGAAGATAAAGGTACTACTCCGCAAGCTATTTTCATTCGAAAGAGAGACTCCGTCCCAAAATGAATGTTCAAAAAATGTTCAAATGTATTTTGGTATCGTATTTTTCGTTCTTTAATGTTGTTTTATTTGTTATTGAAGAGTAGGCATTCATTTTGGGACGGAGGGAGTAATACAATGCAACGTTGCTATCTTAGAATCCAAATCTGAAACTTTGGTCCTTCAACTAAAGGTTGTCAGAAAACTGCTACTTAGAAATGTTTCCATCTCCTTATTGCTCAGAAGATGTAAAATGTGAACATTTCTGTTTTATTTTATTTTTTTTTGTCCCAGGTTGAAGAGCTTGAAAAGAAACTTAAAGAAGAAAATGAACGGAACTCCAATTCCTATTTACTTACTCAAAAGGTAATTCCCTCAAAATATTGTATATATGCTTGCTTGGCTCTGTCATCGTATTTCTTTGTATATACGTATATATGTGTTGTGTGTAGTACTCCGAGCGTGTGCTCGTCGAGTTGTGGTTGTTGTGTTGTGTGTAGTACTCCGAGCGTGTGCTCATCGAGTTGTGTTAGGAGCAAATCTTATGCAGGAGCGGTTGCGCAGGTTCATTACAGCCCTTTTATAACCCTGCACAAAACTAGAGTAAACTTTTATTATAAGGACAAAGATTGTTGATGAAGAACATAAAACATACATCAGAGGGATTAATACAAATTTTCACGTGTAAACTATGCTAGTAATTATGGTTGATGAGTGTATGGCTTTTTTCTTTTTCTTTTTTTCCTAGGCCAACCAGCTGCCTATCTGCCTTCATTGTGTGATATATACATCCTTGTAATTCAAGAATGTTTTTGATTTGTGGACTTTACGCTTTTAGCTGTTCTCTCTCTGCTTATGATTTTATAGTGTGATTTGGCATGTGCTTTAATATGCTGATCATAGTCGCTATTTAGTAGGTTCTCTTGCTAGTGTATGCTTGATTTCCTATCCCATTATGCAGTCTTATACTGTTTGGTTCTAACAAATGTCTTGTAATTTTTTTTTGTACAGTTTGTCCGTGCAAACCGAATCAAGTGTTATCCTCCTAGCAAAATGCAAATTTTTCAGGATAAAGAGGGGTATTCATATATAAGTATGCGTTTTTCGCTTTCAGGGTTACCAGTTTTGGACTCAAAGTGATAAAGAGGGGTATTTCTTCATTAAAGGCGTCCGTCCCAGAAATTACAGTTTATATGCTTTTGTTTCGGTATTAGGGTGTATGTAATGAATTGTTGATTGTAAGATTAACTATATTGTTGATGATCGAGAACAAAGATCTAAATCTTGTTAGTTTATAACTTTTGTGGATGATTGTAAGAATTATTGTTGGTGTATGTAATGAAAGGTTGATTGTTATTGTTGAATGAAATGTTTGTTAGTTAATATTAATTTTTATTTATTCAATTTCAAGGTTATAATTTATATAAAAATAGGTGCAGCAGAGAAAAAATATGATTAAAAAAAAAAGATAGCCTTAGATAGCGTTTTTTATGCGCTATCTAAATTAGCTGGCATTTACAAAAAAAACACTTAGATAGCGCATAAAAAGCGCTATGCAAGTTGATTTCTAAAAAACGCTATGTTAGACCCTTTGCTTACACAGCGCATAAAAAAGCGCTATCCAAGCTTACATAGCGGTCACTTGTATAGCGCTTTTATGCGCTATGTAAGGCCTAAAAAAACGCTATGCAAGCCTAAATCTGTACTAGTGTTAGAACCCTGGTGTTGTTGGGTGTGTTGATCTTGTGTTGTATTGTACATAATGGATGCATACTCTCTGTCTTATTTCATAATTTTTTAGAAACAGTTGGGTAGATTGTCCAAAAACAAATCCAAATGCACCCATCAATATTTATTTTTTGACATTGATTTTGGGAAGGAGGGAGTACCTTCTTCCTTTTGATAGAAATTACTTTTTCTTAGAAATAGAAAAACATAAGGTTTTAGGGGAAATTAGTTTCTCCCTAAATTATAAAAAGTCTTGTTTTTCAAAGTGTTTCTATATGTTCGCCAAATGCTTGCAAGTAGAAAAAAATGGACTCACTGTAAATTAAGGAGAACCTAGCTTTTCGGAAAACCTAGTCGTAGAAAAATAGTACCAGTTGAAGACAAGTTTTCCTCTCAAGATCAAACAAAAAAAAAATAGAAAAAAAGAGAATAAAACTACAATGCTCCTAAGGACGATGCCCCTAAAGAAACAAGGAACACATGTCCTCCCCTTTGGTGTGTTTGACAACTCAAATCCAAGACTAGATTTGCAATTGGAGGAGAAATCAAATACTGAAAAAAGTCATTATGTTCTCTAACTACAAACAACATATAAACAATGTCAAATAAAAGTAAAAAGAAGTGCGTGAGATGGGTAATAATGATACACTGTTTCAAATGGATTTCATTGAGCTCCCATGCCAGGAACCTACCATAAATCCAAAAAAAGGAAAGAAATAGATGACCAAAAGGTTAGGCAAAGAAGAGTTGACTTATCAACTCAAACATATGATTAAATGTGTTGAAGCTAATTATAGATACCCCGGGAAAGACCACAACTTGGCAAGAGCGGTGGAAGGATCCTAGGATGTCTATTTTGGTTTTAATTGTTAGAGTCGCCACCTTTGTTTTTAATGGAACATAAGAAAAACCTAATATTAAGCCTATGTTTTGATACGAGATCAGAGATTCTTGTTATGAGGTTCGGGGGTTAGATTAAGAGATGGGAAGTACTTAAACACCCATCTCGCCCAACTAATGTTGGTCTTGCTTGTTCGTAGTCTACATGAAAATGTTCTTCCTATTCTTTGATAATGATAAAAGGGGTTTAAAAAAGGGGGTTTGAATGTGGGGAGATAACTCCTTAACGAACTTCAATGCAGTGAAGTGATCTTTGGTATTATGCCCCAAAATGTTTTGGCTGATTCTACACTTGATTAAGAAAGTGAGAGAAGAGATGAAGATTAGAGAAGAAAAGAGATGAAGATTACATAAACTTCAAGAGTCTTCAAGAGTTTCCTAAGAGAAAGTACTCAAAATGCCTTAAAGTTCTAGTATAAAAAAGTCCTTTTGGTAGAGTTTTCTTGTGTTGAAAAAGGAGTCATTTGAAATGGTTGAGAAGAAGAGTTTATATAGGTGTAAAACAGATGTTTTTGGTGCCAAAACGAAGTCACAAAGATAAATTTCCCGGGCAAAATCATGTAAAATGAGCAAGAGATGGATTCTTGGAGAGAATCTGTAACTGACGCCCAGATGCGCGCGCCTCCTGCCTTGAGGGCGGGATGCGCGCGCGTCTGACCTATAGAGGTGGAGGCACGCGACTTTGAAATGGCTTTTTTGACAGAATGGACTAGAAAGTCAGCACTATTATTCAGTTTAGTTCCTAGGCTTAGCACAGTTAGTTAGGAACTTAACGAAAGTAACAGAAACTAACGAAAAACACTTAAAATAGGAAGAAACACAAAATCAAATGTGTAATAGTGGTGAGCGGTCCAAGGTGGGGTGTCTACACTAATATATGGGGTATATATATGTGTGTGTTGTGTGTGTGTGAGAATTTTTTTTGCTAATAAATTGTTTAAAATAAAATATTACTTGCGCAAAAACAGGATGCTTCATCTTTTGTGTGCAAGTTGAGATGTGTTGTTGCCTGGCCAAGTTGAGAAAGATGAATTAGGTTTTGGACAAAGATTAAGTTGGTAGTCGAATGCTATGGGTGCAGTCACATGCCATAGGTACAGTCAAATTTTCCCATTAAAAATCATGTGCAAGGCACATGACATGTTTATTTAACGAAAGTTAATTTTTTTAACTCAACTTACACCAGATCGCAACATAAAGTCAATAGGAAGGGGGTTGCCAAAAAAAATGTTAGGTGTCAAATTGCTATAGTTGACGAAGTTTGATATGTAATATAAATTGTTTCCTGAATTCTAATGGAACACCGAATTTGTAATTTAGGAAATTTTAAATGGGACAGTGGAGCATATTGTTATATACTCCCTCCGTCCCACCACAAGTAGGACTAGAGGAGTTTGCACACTAATTAAGAAAAATTAGTAAATGTGTGGTAGAAAATGAAGGGAGAGAATGAGTGGAGTAAATAGTAGTGTTAGTTGAATAAATTGAGTAGTGGAAAATGAAGAGACAGAATGAGTGTGATAAATAGTAACGTTGGTTAAATAAATTGAGTGGTGGAATATAAAGAGAGAGAATGAATGGGGTTGAAACATTCTCATTTTGGGCAGTCTCACTTTTAGTGGGACGAACAAAAGGGAAAAAAATCTCACTTGTGCTGGGATGGAGGGAGTATGAAATTTGATTGCAATATCTCTCTTTTTTTTCGTTCAAAACAGGGAAAATTATTCCAAAAACATAACACAAACTTCACATTGAAATTCCTTTTTGGGGTACTATATAAGTGTAAAATAATGCTTTTTTTGTATGGATGAAACAAATTAATTAGTATTACTAAATTCATGATTTTATTTTCAAAATGTATCTAACTTTTGAATCTAATATAGAAGATGTTCGATTCAGTGATCGTAAATGAAATACATATCTTCATGCCACTTTTTAGGACTTTATCATTGCTCTTTTTCTGGGAAATGAATGAACTCTTTATTAGACTTGTATTATCATTGAAGAAGTTTGAAGAAAATTTCTCAAAAAGGGAAATACAATTCAGGGAAAAAAATAAGGCGCTATACTTGTTTCCTTTTTTAGAACAAAACAGTTGTACGTTTTGAGCAAATATTTTTCCTTTTTTACATTATTTTCCTAAGCGTGCTAGCTGGATTCATAACTTTTCAACTTTCAAAATTCAAATTATTAGCGGGCCAGATTAATAGGCCCAAAACAATGAAGTAGGGTTTGAATGACACCTATAAATAGAACTTATTCCAAACCTAATCATATCTCAATAAAACAGTCCATCTCTCTGATAAAGTTCCTCGGCGTCTCTGCCCTAAACAAGATTATCAACTTGAAAATGTCAGATTTATTTCTATTCACAGCGGATGAAGCATCATGCTTGTAATGAATTTTTACTCATTCAGTTATTCTCAATTATAAAACAATTTTTTTCTGTGATTAGCTTTTATGCATTTCAATTATTGCTTTAAGTGGATCATACATTAGTGATTTGCCTTACCTTCCTTTTTTTCCCTCTTCTTTCAACATGGATAGTATTTTGGTGGTATGGGAGCGCTGGAAAGTAATCAATGTTAGTGGTAAAGGATGGTCGTTGTTCGTTGTATATCAAGTTTCGCACTCTTCAGTCCTAGAGAAGGAGAAACAAGAAAAAGTGCCCGCATTGCACAAGTTGAGGCCCACCTCTTCAGTCAGCGGGCAGACAGACCGTAGGAGGGGCATGAAAAGGAAAAGTCTTGCTGAAGTTGCCTATACTTCAGTTCCCCATCAGCTCAAAAGGTACTATCTTAAATGCATACATTTATCTGGAATGTGTGTTTATTTTCTACTATTTTTTTTTTGTTAATAAACTTCTGTTTCCCCATCAGATTATTAAGAGATGAAGGCATGGGGATAAGGAGTGGAATCACTGCAATAAAGAGAACTGGCAAGAGCTGTAGGATGCTCTGGACTAACCAGCTCAGGTCTAAGCTCAAACAAGGTCCAATGTGTCCAGAAGAAGAAACACAAATAATCGAGTTGCAATCCAAACAGTCCAAATGAAGTAAATAAAAGTTCCGTGATCAGCTTAACTGTTTCAAAAGAACTACTGAATAACTGTATTTACATTGCACCGAAGCGATCTAGAATCCGAAACCATGAGCTCAAGCTAGAAATTATTGTTTTTAATGTTATTGTTATTGTTGTTGTTGTTGTTGTTGATGGAATTTTGAGAACACTACTGGTTTTGTTGAATGTAAGTTCTATAATATAATGCAGGTTCCGAACTATTTTTGTTTCGCTTCATAAAATAATGCTCTCCAAACATCATTTTAATTAACGTTTAAAGGTGAATGGTGGGAGTCTGAATTATTTTTCATGACACATTAAATATTACAAAATTATCAATTCAAATTGTAAGAGGAGATTCCCTAATCATAATTTACTCTCATTGCAAGATTTACCTTAAAAAGTTTGATAGTTTTGATATTTACCCTATTTACCCTAAAATTTTAACTCTCATATACATGCCTTGTACATGCTCGTTATTTAATCTCCTGATCTCCAGATTTTGATGCTAAAGAATTACCAACATGTAAATTAGATTTTCTTTTCAAAGAATGCATATGAAAATTCCAAGATCATTGATGCTATTAAACATTTTGAATCGTTGTAGCATCTCTTTAAGTACCTTACTTTACATGCTTTAACACGTGATTCCTCTTGAATTGAACTATTGATGTGTTATGATCCAAGAAAGACACTGAACCCGATGGATCCAAAGAGATCTAACTCAAGCGGCGTCCAATATTCATTTCTATATGGACGGCAAGGGGTTCCATCCACAGTCCACACCAAATACATTCTCAAGAGACTCTAGCTAGTAACAAATTAAGTCATTATTGTAAATTAGACAACTACTCCATCTGCGGATCATGAGTCCGACAAAGGGCATTTCAGACTTCCAAGTTGATTACTGCAATTCAGATTATTCTAGGAAGATAAGTTAAATATGTTGAAAATCACAACCGCCTTTTTCTCTGTCTAGAATGTTTCGGAAAGTACCTTTACGGCACCACTATTGCAGAAGAAAGGAGAAGCTTCCAGATTTCAGGCTTAACATTACCACTGATGAAGCTTCCAGAATGGTATTGAAGCAGGCTTAGGCTGAAGTCTCTAGCGAGGCTGCAGCCTTTCCTTAACTGACCTAGGCTACCTATAAATAGGGATTGAGTTTTCCCAATTTGTGTTAATGTGGAAAAAGTCCAGACTTTTAAGAGTGTTAGCCGTGTGTGCTCTTGTGGGTCCTATCTAGTGTGCTAGAGTCTGGGATAAATGTGCATCTAGTGTTTGTACCTTTTCTATTGTAATTGGCTTAGAGTAATAATAACAGTATAAATATCATTATTACTTGTGGTGACAAGTGGAATTTCCTTACCCGTTTGGAAAGAAGGTTGTTGAAGGCAACACAGTCACCAATCATATGACAGTGAAAAAAATGGAACATGGAAGCATCCTTCGTAGACATAAAGCTTCAAAAAGATGATCCAGAAGAAGAATGGTTTGAAAACCATGCATATCCAGTTTTTGAGGAGAATTGGGTGGATGATGTGGAAAGCGAAAAAGAGATTGACTTCAAGGAAGGTTGATGGTTTGAAGATCTAACTGAAAATATCAATGTTGGATGTGATAATAATCTAGATGACATCAACATTGTTAAAGCGTTAACAAGCTTGGTCGAAGCCAACAAAAAAGCGACTATTGGTGTGACCGATGCAAATATGGATGCTCCTAAGCTCGTGGACAAAGAAAAGTCAGAGATTAAGAGGGGAACATCAAGAAGACTCAACAATTGAGGTATGCCCACGACACTGAAGCTCTCATCAAGTTATGATGTGTTTAAGTTGAGCTCGTTTAAGATGCCAAAGAGCACAAACATAAGTCACAAGCACGAGAAAGAACTTTGGCCAGAACGATGCTATAGCGAAGAAGTCACACTTCATTACGGAGTTGACAAGGACTTACTTAAAAATTCATATCACGACACGGAAGCACAACTCGAGGTTGAAGCCCTTCGCAGAAAACAATTTGTGAAGTTCAAGAAGAAAGAGTCAGCGTTGAGGGTAAGTGTTGAAAATCACCACCGCCTCTTTATCCATCTAGAATTCCGGAAATTACCATAATTGCACCACTATTGAAGAAGAAAGGTGAAGCTTCCAGATTTCATGCCAAACACCGCCATTAATGAAGCTTCAAGAATGGTGTCGTAGCAGACTTGGGCTGAAGTCTCTAGAGAGGCTGAAGCCTTTCTTTAAACGACCTAGGCTACCTATAAATATTGATTGAGTTTTCCCAATTTGTGTCAACAGAATTTTGAGAGTATGAGCCGTGAGTGCTATTGTGGGTTCTTATCTTGTGTGCTAGAGTCTAGGATAAGTGTGCATCTAGTGTTTGTACCTTCTCCTTGTAATTGGTTTGGGTTAATCTCGCTTTACTACCCCAAGCAAGAGTTTTGTTAGATTTTAAACGGAAAGTTAACATGTGCTATCTAAAATCCATTTTCTCTGGGTTTTTTTGGTCTTTTCAAATCATTAGTATATTTAAGCTTTCAGACTCTCGACTTATGAAACACTATTCCAAATAAAAAGCTCATAAAGTAATTCCTTCTTATTGTTGGGTTAATGCCTTTGAATTTGGGACGCCGAGTTGAAGGATTAAACAACAGAGAGATTTCGTAATTCCGGGACAGAGCGCAGAAGGAAGGTTTCCAAGTCAGTTTTGGACTCTTGCAAAATAAATAAAACTTCGAGAGGAAACCATTTGTGTGAAACCGAGTGCATTTCCAAAAGCGCATTAGCGCGAGGCATGACGCTGAATCGCCCTCGCGAGACGATCATTTCGGTGTGCGGCTTCGAGCGCGAGCTCTCACAGTGGTGACTCTGCTGGGGAAATTTTTTCAAAGTGGGCTAGACTCTAATCTTTGTGTGTGCCATGCTTTACTTGCCTTGCTTGGTTTGTATATATTTATGCCCTAACCTTTGTTTTGTAGGGACATTCTTTTTCCTTCACCCTCTTATTTGTATATATATGCATGCGTGGTGGGTGATTCCCTTAAAAAAAAAAAGGATTTTCTTGTTTTCTTTACTTACTTTCAAAATCATTTTTAAACTCATAGATACCTCACACACATACACGTTTTTGAAGATAACGTCTCTTAGAACCGTACAAACCCGAGAAGGTTACCCGAGGGTATAAGGGAGCTCATCGACTTCCCTATAGGGCCCGCGGTGTACATTCTCACCCCAAAGCGCGCCTACTTGTCGTTGCGATGGGTGTAAGCCTTGCCTTCCCTTCCGAAAAGCCTCGAGTCCTTTTCGAAATGACACGTCCCAGACTTCATGCTGGTTTTTTGTCTAGCAATTTCCCTTCAATCCTATGAATTCCCAAAAGAAAGGTTATAATCAACCTTAATTGTGGATATCATGTGGAATTTTTGGATTGATTTGAAATTGCCAAGACCCTCACTTAGACTGTAACCGAATGGTGGATCCCAGAAAGAGTATAAGCCCTCGCTAGGGGCTTGGACGGCAAATAGTACAGATTAAAAACATTGGTCCTATACTTTGGAGATGGTATCCACTATTCCAGGATTTAATGAAAAAAGATGTCAAAATGAAGCAAGTGCTTATCCGGCCATTCTAGGGGCTTTTTGTGCTTTTTGAATGACTTTTGAATCAAGCTTGAGAACTCTCAAAATTCCATCTTCTAATCCACCCCGTACACCATCCCTTTCAGATACACTAAGCCTGGCATCTACTTGGAGAGGGCGAGTTAGAAACGAAAGAGGAAGGTTGATCCGAGTCGCCGAGACAGTTCCCGATACCGAGGAAACACTTGAAATGGCTGAGGAAGGAAATTATCAGGGTTATATACCGCCGCCGGGGCTTCAAGTTTGGTTGGAACAGAATGTGCTGAATCAGATGAGGAATCGGCAAAATGAGTTACTCGCTACATTGATGCAAATGCAAATGCAGAATCAAAGGAATGGGGATCCCAACGGCATTCCCAACGGAAATGGAAATCCCAATGGCACTGACCCTCCGAATGGAAATGGCAATGGCAATGGCAATGGCAACGGCAATGGTAATGGGGATCCCACGGTATCCCGGTAATCCCTAATGGAAATGGTAATGGGGATCCCAACGGCACGCCCACTGGAAATGGTAATGGGAACAACGCCAACACCAACGGTCGCATGGTCCACCCCGATCTCAGTGGCGTGAACCACAACTTCATCCCCAACCAGCAAAACTTTACAGTGAACTCATCTCAGTATCCACCTAACCATAATGCTTTCGCCCAGTACATGCAAGCTCTCTATCCAAATCGTCCACCCAATTCTTTCGGTGCATTTGTCAACAATGCCCCTCCGAATCAAGGCAACCCCCATGTTGCATTTTCCAGTGGCATCCTCAAGAATCAAGCAACCTCCTACAAGCAGGATCCCAACTTTGTCCACCAAATGGAAGCCTTTTACAAAGGAGTCCCATATGTACCCCTCTCAAAAGCTGAAATAGAAATGAAAGAGATGAAAGAAATGATGAAACAAATTATGAATAAAGGGAATTTTTCTGCAGATTCTTTGAAATTATCTCCATTTGCTGTCCTTCCTCCCAAATTCAAAATGCCTGATGTTGAGAAATTCGATGGTACAGGTTGCCCAAAGGCCCACCTGAAATCTTACGCCCATGCTATGCAGTCTCGCGGGGCTAATGTTGGGGCTATGGCGTCTAACTTTCATTTGACTTTGGTGGGACCTGCCAAACAGTGGTTCATGACTGTTGATTCCGATTTGGTCGACAATTGGAGCAAGCTTGTGGATGAGTTCCAAAAGAGGTATAAAGACAACTCCACTTGGGAGAAAAGCCGCCGTGAACTCGATGCATGCACTCAACGCGAAAAGAAGACCTTCTCTGAATTCGCTAGTAGGTGGAGAAAGAAAGTCGCTCAGACTCTGGAAAGGCCCGACAGTGCCGAGCAGACTCGCATTTTCCTCAAAAACCTCCAACCAGTTTATGCTAAAAAGATGAAATACCTCCCGTTCCCTGACTTTGCTTCCATCCTGGATGTAGGTGGTCGTATTGATGAGGATGTTAGAACTGGTGTAATCAATCTGGATCTTTCACCGAGCTCTTACAGGTATCGCCCAGCAGCGAAAGCACCTACTCCGGCTGTGAACCAAGTTGCTGCGGCTCCGGCACCATTCTGGGGAAATACCGCAGGTTCTAGTCAAAAAAGCTACAACAAAGCTCCAGCATGCTACAGTCAAAGCGGGTCCATTAATTCCATCAATAATCAGCAGAGGGGTAACAAGAATAAAAATAGGATGGACAGACACTTCGACAAGTTCAATGTGCCCTTATCCACTCTTCTTCAAGGCCTAATTGCCCAAGGAGAGTTGAAGACCATGGAAGGTTACCGTGCACCAAATCCCTTGCCTAGGAGTTGGGATGCAAGCAAGTACTGTGCATACCATGTATCGTATGGTCACGCTACAGACGACTGTTTGAGCTTGAAACATATTCTATAAGATATGGTCGACGATGGAATCATCCAGAACCCGCCCCAACCTAATGTTGTAACAAAGCCCTTGCCGGGAATCCATATGATCGAGTTTGGAGGAAACTACTCACCGACTACTTTCATTGTACCAAAGAAAGCTCTGAATTATACTGTGATCCCTCTTGTTGCCAAAATCGTTGAGTGCAATATGATATCTTTGGAGTCCATTATCTCTAGTGCCAAAAGCGTGGAAGAGCAAAAAACCCCTCTCAAACAAGCTACTTGGGTCGGCGGAAATGTGAATCATCTTACTCGCTCGGGAGGAGCCTACCAGCCCCCTAATCCTGAGGCGAATGAATTCGTAAAAGACAAAGGAGAAGCTCCTATTCCCAAGGAGAAAGTAGTAGAAAACCCGGTCTTGGCTCAATTGAAGAAGACGCAGGCTAACATATCCATTTGGGGCTTGCTCTCATCTTCCAAAGAGCACCGAGACATTTTGGCAAAGGCTCTTAGTCAAGATGTCATTCCCATTGAAACTTCTCCTAATGACCTTGTCCACATGGTCGGCAACATACACTTTGGGAACATCATCATTTTCACCGACCTCGATGCGCCCAAGATTTCCCCCAATCACATTGAAGCTCCGCACATCACTGTGGGTGTCGGAGGTGAGCACTTGGCTCGGGTTCTGGTTGATAATGGTTCCTCCATTAATGTGTGCCCTATCCATGTTCTCGATGATCTGGGCATCAAGATATCATATTTGGCTCCATCCTCTCAAGTTGTCCGCGCATATGATAGCACCAGCCGTTGTGTTCTAGGTGTCATCTCTCTCACTCTCACTATTGGCCCTCTGATAATGCCAACTGAATTTCAAGTGATTGACATCAAATCCACTTTCAGTCTGCTTTTGGGACGTCCCTGTATCCACGGAGTGAAAGGAGTTGCTTCTTCCTACCATCAGTGTATTAAGTTTATCCATGACAATCATGTTGTGGTGATTCACGCTCAGGATGATACTCAAGTCCATGATCTCCCTATTTTGGGAATTGAACACAAAGACACCGGTAGTTTCCTCAGTGGTTTCGAAGTGATACCTCAAGCCCGCATCAATTCCATAAAATATGTCAAAGAAACATATCTCATTGGTGGAAAAGGGACTAAATACGGGGATGCCATGGCCTTGAATATGATGAAAAAGATGGATTTCCTGCCCATACTGGGGCTTGGTAAGGAGCAACAAGGTTGTACCGATATTATCAAAGAAGAGGCCCGCGCCTTCATCCCTCCTTTCAGTCTTGGTTATAAACCGACACCCGTTGAAATCGCCGCTATTATACGTGAGAAAAGGGAGAGGCAAGCCGTTATTAAGAAAGGAGGGACCTACGATTTCCCGCCACTCCGTCCTTTTGAAAAGACTCTGAACGGATACTTTGTCCACAAAGGCAAAGAAATCGCCTACATCTTATTCCCTGAACCATGGGTTAGCCCAGACGGAAAGCCCCACCCTGGATGGGAGATATTTGATGAAGTCCAGTTGATTGCCGAGAGCCCTGATATGGAAGGCTTCTATAAGCAGCCTGATCCCGTGACCCCATGGAACATTGACGATGAGGATGAGGTCTTTGCATTGTTCGAAGGGCTCGATCTCGAGGAAGGGTTTGCTGCTATGATTGGGAATGGTAGCGACGAAGCGTATGACCCGTCCAAGCATCTTAAGCCGGCGGTGGTACCGCTTACCAACTAGTCCATCACCACTGGCCCGCTCGCCACTGTTGACGTCCTTGTGGAAAGTTTCGGCTACAATTATCCTGCTACCCCTGCTCTCAGACCCTTTGTACTCTCTACTTCTATTCCCGGGACCCGGATGAGGACCTCACTGTCGAGGATCTCAACGCGGTTGCCGAACTTGTACTCCCGTCTATCATGAATGAAATTTTCCCTGTTTCTGCTTACTCCTTGGTTGCCAATATTTTAAATAATGATTTAACAAATGAAAATTTAACAACAAATGAAGTTAATCATAAATCTTTAAAAGACATAAGCCAAGATGAAAGAGATTATTTAATAGAATTAAGCAGGTTAGCAAAACAGCGTGGGGAACGAAAGTTGGAGGCCTGTGGGGAAGACTTGTCCACCGTTAATCTGTGGCTGAACGGGGAGGTCAAAGAAATGAAAATCAGAGGCTTCATGCAAGGGGCCGACAGGGAACGGTTGATCAGTTTTCTCAAAGAGTTTGCGGATGTGTTTGCTTGGTCGTACAGAGATATGCTTGGGTTAGATCCAACAATTGTGGATCACCGAATTCCTACCTTTCCCGACGCTAAGCCGGTCAAGCAGAAATTGCGCAGAATTAAGCCGCAGTGGGCCCTTCAGGTAAAAGAAGAAATTGAAAGGCTGCTACAAGTGGGTTTTATCCGGGTTGTGGAGTATCCCCAGGGGTTGTCCAACATGGTCACGGTTGAAAAAGCGAACGGCAAAGTCCGAATCTGTGTCGACTTCCGGGATCTTAATAAAGCTAGTCCAAAGGATGATTTCCCGCTGCCCAACATCGATATCTTGGTTGATTCAGTTGCAATGCACAAATTGTAAGCTTTTAATTTTTTTTTTAGTCAGACCAATATTACCTAGAGCGCTATCCAAGGGCATGCCCAAATTAAACCCAAAAAAAATAAAACCCAAAACACCTTCAATTCAGACGCCCAACCTAAACTGATCGCTACCAAGAGAGCTCCACAAAACCGATCTATTCGACGACAGAGAGCTCCCCAGCGACGCAGAAGAAGGAAACAACTCTCAAAGGGTCCAGACGCCCTCTTTTTACTTTGCTATTATTTCGGTTGGCCGCACCCCCGACAACAATTCCAAGGCTGCCTCGGCTCTTGCTGCAGATATTATATGGCCGGCGACAAGTAAGTATCACCGGATTAGCCTCTTTTCTGTTGTATTTGTTCCAACTTTAGAATTAATAGTTTTAAATTTGTTCGATCTCCGAGCTCTCTTCTCCTCATTCGATAATTAGTTTTTTTTTTTTTTTTTTTTTTTGTTATTGTTGGGATTAGGGTTTAATGAGTCTTGGTTTGGGGTTTTTAATTTTGATTGTAGGATGAAGCTTGGGGATTTGGGAAGTTGAGGAACAAGAGATTCGTTCAATTTTTTCTCCGAATGTACTCTCTCTATCCCTCCTCCCAGTTCTCGATTTACTTTTTTCTTTCGTTCAAATTTTTTTTATTTTTTTTTTAGGTTTTGATTGCAATTTTTGTGTTTTTTTTTTTTTTTTTTTAGATTTTGGGTACTGATATTGGGTTTCTAGTGTTTTGTTTGTGCTAGATTTGTTGAATTGATATACTGCATCAGGTTTCTCAATCCTCCAAGAATTTGGGTTTATTAAAAATAACATAAAAGACCTTCTGCATTTTGTTGTAAATATATAACATGGCAAACGACATGAGCGAAGTGGAGTTGTAAATATATAACATGAGCGAAGTGGAGTTGTGCATTCAAAGAATACTTAAGAATCTGGCACTTTATTTCCTACTAATTTGTAATTGAGTTAATGGGGTCCTTTTTACCGGAGGCTGGGCTAAGAATGGTCTTTGCTTTGAGGTTATTAAGGGGATTTTCAAGGTATCTGCTACATTTTCTGTATTTAAATCATAGCTGCAGAAAGAAATTTCTATGTTAAATGTCACTAAAATTTACTTTGGAATCAGTCTTCCGATACTGGACAAGCAGGGAAACTTCGTTCCGGTGTCGAAATTTCTATCTAGCTCATTCTTTGACACATCCTTTGCGCTGAATTGCAGGAAGTCCTGAAAAAGATTGTTGACTTGAAAGTCTCTGTCAAGAATACCGAGGGGATTGTAATTAGGTTTGAAGGAATTAATGGAAGCCCTGTGGTTAGTGGATATAAAGTGAAAACTACATTCAGATTATTTAACACATGATGTAGAACTTTGTGACTATTTTCCTACATCTTTTGCTTAATTTAAATCAACCCTTGATTCTTTTTTTGTTGTTTTTCTCCTAATAGATCAAAACATGGCGAAGCAATCTGAAAAGTTGAGGGATGTATCTAGCAGGTACGAGTATGACAAAAAGACCTGGGTTGTGGCAATCAATGATTTAGACCAGAAGATAAAGGTACTACTCCGCAAGCTATTTTCATTCGAAAGAGAGACTCCGTCCCAAAATGAATGTTCAAAAAATGTTCAAATGTATTTTGGTATCGTATTTTTCGTTCTTTAATGTTGTTTTATTTGTTATTGAAGAGTAGGCATTCATTTTGGGACGGAGGGAGTAATACCATGCAACGTTATTATCTTAGAATCCAAATCTGAAACTTTGGTCCTTCAACTTAAGGTTGTCAGAAAACTGCTACTTAGAAATGTTTCCATCTCCTTATTGCTCAGAAGATGGAAAATGTGAACATTTCTGTTTTTTTTTTTTTTTTTTTTGTCCCAGGTTGAAGAGCTTGAAAAGAAACTTAAAGTAGAACAGGAACGGAACTCCAATTCCTATTTACTTACTCAAAGGTAATTCCCTCAAAATATTGTATATATGCTTGCTTGGCTCTGTCATCGTATTTCTTTGTATATACGTATATATGTGTTGTGTGTAGTACTCCGAGCGTGTGCTCGTCGAGTTGTGGTTGTTGTGTTGTGTGTAGTACTCCGAGCGTGTGCTCATCGAGTTGTGTTAGGAGCAAATCTTATGCAGGAGCGGTTGCGCAGGTTCATTACAGCCCTTTTATAACCCTGCACAAAACTAGAGTAAACTTTTATTATAAGGACAAAGTTTGTTGATGAAGAACATAAAACATACATCAGAGGGATTAATACAAATTTTCACGTGTAAACTATGCTAGTAATTATGGTTGATGAGTGTATGGCTTTTTTCTTTTTCTTTTTTTCCTAGGTCAACCAGCTGCCTATCTGCCTTCATTGTGTGATATATACATCCTTGTAATTCAAGAATGTTTTTGATTTGTGGACTTTACGCTTTTAGCTGTTCTCTCTCTGCTTATGATTTTATAGTGTGATTTGGCATGTGCTTTAATATGCTGATCATAGTCGCTATTTAGTAGGTTCTCTTGCTAGTGTATGCTTGATTTCCTATCCCATTATGCAGTCTTATACTGTTTGGTTCTAATGAAAGGTTGATTGTTGTTGTTGAATGAAATGTTTGTTAGTTAATATTAATTTTTATTTATTCAATTTCAAGGTTATAATTTATATAAAAATAGGTGCATCAAAGAAAAAATATGATTAAAAAAAAAGATAGCCTTAGATAGCGTTTTTTATGCGCTATCTAAGTTAGCTGGCATTTACAAAAAAAACACTTAGATAGCGCATAAAAAGCGCTATGCAAGTTGATTTCTAAAAAACGCTATGTTAGACCCTTTGCTTACACAGCGCATAAAAAAGCGCTATGCAAGCTTACATAGCGGTCACTTGTATAGCGCTTTTATGCGCTATGTAAGGCCTAAAAAAAACGCTATGCAAGCCTAAATCTGTACTAGTGTTAGAACCCTGGTGTTGTTGGGTGTGTTGATCTTGTGTTGTATTGTACATAATGGATGCATACTCTCTGTCTTATTTCATAAATTTTTAGAAACAGTTGGGTAGATTGTCCAAAAACAAATCCAAATGCACCCATCAATATTTATTTTTTGACATTGATTTTGGGAAGGAGGGAGTACCTTCTTCCTTTTGATAGAAATTACTTTTTCTTAGAAATAGAAAAACATAAGGTTTTAGGGGAAACTAGTTTCTCCCTAAATTATAAAAAGTCTTGTTTTTCAAAGTGTTTCTATATGTTCGCCAAATGCTTGCAAGTAGAAAAAAATGGACTTACTGTAAATTAAGGAGAACCTAGCTTTTCGGAAAACCTAGTCGTAGAAAAATAGTACCAGTTGAAGACAAGTTTTCCTCTCAAGATCAAACAAAAAAAAAATAGAAAAAAAAAAGAATAAAACTACAATGCTCCTAAGGACGATGCCCCTAAAGAAACAAGGAACTCATGTCCTCCCCTTGGGTGTGTTTGACAACTCAAATCCAAGACTAGATTTGCAATTGGAGGAGAAATCAAATACTGAAAAAAGTCATTATGTTCTCTAACTACAAACAACATATAAACAATGTCAAATAAAAGTAAAAAGAAGTGCGTGAGATGGGTAATAATGATACACTGTTTCAAATGGATTTCATTGAGCTCCCATGCCAGGAACCTACCATAAATCCAAAAAAAGGAAAGAAATAGATGACCAAAAGGTTAGGCAAAGAAGAGTTGACTTATCAACTCAAACATATGATTAAATGTGTTGAAGCTAATTGTAGATACCCCGGGAAAGCCCACAACTTGGCAAGAGCGGTGGAAGGATCCTAGGATGTCTATTTTGGTTTTAATTGTTAGAGTCGCCACCTTTGTTTTTAATGGAACATAAGAAAAACCTAATATTAAGCCTATGTTTTGATACGAGATCAGAGATTCTTGTTATGGGGTTCGAGGGTTAGATTAAGAGATGGGAAGTACTTAAACACCCATCTCGCCCAACTAATGTTGGTCTTGCTTGTTCGTAGTCTACATGAAAATGTTCTTCCTATTCTTTGATAATGATAAAAGGGGTTTAAAAAAGGGGGTTTGAATGTGGGGAGATAACTCCTTAACGAACTTCAATGCAGTGAAGTGATCTTTGGTATTATGCCCCAAAATGTTTTGGCTGATTGCACACTTGATTAAGAAAGTGAGAGAAGAGATGAAGATTAGAGAAGAAAAGAGATGAAGATTACATAAACTTCAAGAGTCTTCAAGAGTTTCCTAAGAGAAAGTACTCAAAATGCCTTAAAGTTCTAGTATAAAAAAGTCCTTTTGGTAGAGTTTTCTTGTGTTGAAAAAGGAGTCATTTGAAATGGTTGAGAAGAAGAGTTTATATAGGTGTAAAACAGATGTTTTTGGTGCCAAAACGAAGTCACAAAGATAAATTTCCCGGGCAAAATCATGTAAAATGAGCAAGAGATGGATTCTTGGAGAGAATCTGTAACTGACGACCAGATGCGCGCGCCTCCTGCCTTGAGGGCGGGATGCGCGCGCGTCTGACCTATAGAGGCGGAGGCACGCGACTTTGAAATGGCTTTTTTGACAGAATGGACTAGAAAGTCAGCACTATTATTCAGTGTAGTTCCTAGACTTAGCACAGTTAGTTAGGAACTTAACGAAAGTAACAGAAACTAACGAAAAACACTTAAAATAGGAAGAAACACAAAATCCAATGTGTAATCGTGGTGAGCGGTCCAAGGCGGGGTGTCTACACTAATATATGGGGTATATATATGTGTGTGTTGTGTGTGTGTGAGAATTTTTTTTGCTAATAAATTGTTTAAAATAAAATATTACTTGCGCAAAAACAGGATGCTTCATCTTTTGTGTGCAAGTTGAGATGTGTTGTTGCCCGGCCAAGTTGAGAAAGATGAATTAGGTTTTGGACAAAGATTAAGTTGGTAGTCGAATGCTATGGGTGCAGTCACATGCCATAGGTACAGTCAAATTTTCCCATTAAAAATCATGTGCAAGGCACATGACATGTTTATTTAACGAAAGTTAGTTTTTTTAACTCAACTTACACCAGATCGCAACATAAAGTCAATAGGAAGGGGGTTGCCAAAAAAAATGTTAGGAGTCAAATTGCTATAGTTGACGAAGTTTGATATGTAATATAAATTGTTTCCTGAATTCTAATGGAACACCGAATTTGTAATTTAGGAAATTTTAAATGGGACAGTGGAGCATATTGTTCGTTGTATATCAAGTTTCGCCCTCTTCAGTCCTAGAGAAGGAGAAACAAGAAAAAGTGCCCGCATTGCACAAGTTGAGGCCCACCTCTTCAGTCAGCGGGCAGACAGACCGTAGGAGGGGCATGAAAAGGAAAAGTCTTGCTGAAGTTGCCTATACTTCAGTTTCCCCATCAGCTCAAAAGGTACTATCTTAAATGCATACATTTATCTGGAATGTGTGTTTATTTTCTACTATTTTTTTTTTGTTAATAAACTTCTGTTTCCCCATCAGATTATTAAGAGATGAAGGCATGGGGATAAGGAGTGGAATCACTGCAATAAAGAGAACTGGCAAGAGCTATAGGATGCTCTGGACTAACCAGCTCAGGTCTAAGCTCAAAAAAGGTCCAATGTGTCCAGAAGAAGAAACACAAATAATCGAGTTGCAATCCAAACAGTCCAAATGAAGTAAATAAAAGTTCCGTGATCAGCTTAACTGTTTCAAAAGAACTACTGAATAACTGTATTTACATTGCACCGAAGCGATCTAGAATCCGAAACCATGAGCTCAAGCTAGAAATTATTGTTTTTAATGTTATTGTTATTGTTGTTGTTGTTGTTGTTGATGGAATTTTGAGAACACTATTGGTTTTGTTGAATGTAAGGTCTATAATATAATGCAGGTTCCGAACTATTTTTGTTTCGCTTCATAAAATAATGCTCTCCAAACATCCTTTTAATTAACGTTTAAAGGTGAATGGTGGGAGTCTGAATTATTTTTCATGACACATTAAATATTACAAAATTATCAATTCAAATTGTAAGAGGAGATTCCCTAATCATAATTTACTCTCATTGCAAGATTTACCTTAAAAAGTTTGATAGTTTTGATATTTACCTTATTTACCCTAAAATTTTAACTCTCATATACATGCCTTGTACATGCTCGTTATTTAATCTCCTGACCTCCAGATTTTGATGCTAAAGAATTACCAACATGTAAATTAGATT
Source organism: Campanula takesimana (assembly GCA_026119855.1). Lineage (NCBI taxonomy): Eukaryota > Viridiplantae > Streptophyta > Magnoliopsida > Asterales > Campanulaceae > Campanula > Campanula takesimana. The sequence continues at coordinate 53,295 of JAOWBW010000605.1, read as the reverse complement.
TTCTTTTCAAAGAATGCATATGAAAATTCCAAAATCATTGATGCTATTAAACATTTTGAATCGTTGTAGCATCTCTTTAAGTACCTTACTTTACATGCTTTAACACGTGATTCCTCTTGAATTGAACTATTGATGTGTTATGATCCAAGAAAGACACTGAACCCGATGGATCCAAAGAGATCTAACTCATGCGGCGTCCAATATTCATTTCTATATGGACGGCAAGGGGTTCCATCCACAGTCCACACCAAATACATTCTCAAGAGACTCTAGCTAGTAACAAATTAAGTCATTATTGTAAATTAGACAACTACTCCATCTGCGGATCATGAGTCCGACAAAGGGCATTTCAGACTACCAAGTTGATTACTGCAATTCAGATTATTCTAGGAAGATAAGTTAAATATGTTGAAAATCACAACCGCCTTTTTCTCTGTCTAGAATGTTTCGGAAAGTACCTTTACGGCACCACTATTGCAGAAGAAAGGAGAAGCTTCCAGATTTCAGGCTTAACATTACCACTGATGAAGCTTCCAGAATGGTATTGAAGCAGGCTTAGGCTGAAGTCTCTAGCGAGGCTGCAGCCTTTCCTTAACTGACCTAGGCTACCTATAAATAGGGATTGAGTTTTCCCAATTTGTGTTAATGTGGAAAAAGTCCAGACTTTTAAGAGTGTTAGCCGTGTGTGCTCTTGTGGGTTCCTATCTAGTGTGCTAGAGTCTGGGATAAATGTGCATCTAGTGTTTGTACCTTTTCTATTGTAATTGGCTTAGAGTAATAATAACAGTATAAATATCATTATTACTTGTGGTGACAAGTGGAATTTCCTTACCCGTTTGGAAAGAAGGTTGTTGAAGGCAACACAGTCACCAATCATATGACAGTGAAAAAAAATGGAACATGGAAGCATCCTTCGTAGACATAAAGCTTCAAAAAGATGATCCAGAAGAAGAATGGTTTGAAAACCATGCATATCCAGTTTTTGAGGAGAATTGGGTGGATGATGTGGAAAGCGAAAAAGAGATTGACTTCAAGGAAGGTTGATGGTTTGAAGATCTAACTGAAAATATCAATGTTGGATGTGATAATAATCTAGATGACATCAACATTGTTAAAGCGTTAACAAGCTTGGTCGAAGCCAACAAAAAAGCGACTATTGGTGTGACCGATGCAAATATGGATGCTCCTAAGCTCGTGGACAAAGAAAAGTCAGAGATTAAGAGGGGAACATCAAGAAGACTCAACAATTGAGGTATGCCCACGACACTGAAGCTCTCATCAAGTTATGATGTGTTTAAGTTGAGCTCGTTTAAGATGCCAAAGAGCACAAACATAAGTCACAAGCACGAGAAAGAACTTTGGCCAGAACGATGCTATAGCGAAGAAGTCACACTTCATTACGGAGTTGACAAGGACTTACTTAAAAATTCATATCACGACACGGAAGCACAACTCGAGGTTGAAGCCCTTCGCAGAAAACAATTTGTGAAGTTCAAGAAGAAAGACTCAGCGTTGAGGGTAAGTGTTGAAAATCACCACCGCCTCTTTATCCATCTAGAATTCCGGAAATTACCATAATTGCACCACTATTGAAGAAGAAAGGTGAAGCTTCCAGATTTCATGCCTAATACCGCCATTAATGAAGCTTCAAGAATGGTGTCGTAGCAGACTTGGGCTGAAGTCTCTAGAGAGGCTGAAGCCTTTCTTTAAACGACCTAGGCTACCTATAAATATTGATTGAGTTTTCCCAATTTGTGTCAACAGAATTTTGAGAGTATGAGCCGTGAGTGCTATTGTGGGTTCTTATCTTGTGTGCTAGAGTCTAGGATAAGTGTGCATCTAGTGTTTGTACCTTGTCCTTGTAATTGGTTTGGGTTAATCTTGCTTTACTACCCCAATGTTTACATGTTGTATCAGATGGGGGCCTATGATTTTATATTTCTCACTTTAGGGCCCAGACTATCGTTTGTATCAATTCAGAGCCCAAGCAAGAGTTTTGTTAGATTTTAAACGGAAAGTTAACATGTGCTATCTAAAATCCATTTTCTCTGGGGTTTTTTGGTCTTTTCAAATCATTAGTATATTTAAGCTTTCAGACTCTCGACTTATGAAACACTATTCCAAATAAAAAGCTCATAAAGTAATTCCTTCTTATTGTTGGGTTAATGCCTTTGAATTTGGGACGCCGAGTTAAAGGATTAAACAACAGAGAGATTTCGTAATTCCGGGACAGAGCGCAGAAGGAAGGTTTCCAAGTCAGTTTTGGACTAGGTTTCCAAGTTCCTAAGAGATTTTGAGATAAACTTTACTAGTATAAATAGAGGCCAGTAGTTTAGATTAAAATCACACCGCAGATTGTCATAGACAAATTATTAGAGTGCTCAGAGCGAGGTCTGTAATTCTACAGTTACACAGTCAGGAATTTTGTGATCAAAATTCATGTAGCAGTAATAGTGAGATCTTGTAATCGTTTCTCCAGATTGATAATAATATTCTCTCCCCTACCTGTGGACGTAACCAAGTTGGTAAACCACGTAAATCTGTGTTCTTGTGATTGCTCACTTTTCTTATCAAGTCTTGTTTTTGCTCTAACAAGTGGTATCAGAGCTTGGTTGAAAAGGAGAATTAGCATCGACGGAAGAGATCCAAGATCGAAAAAAAACAAGGAGTAGTTTCTGGTCCGTTTTTATCCAGCGCAGCGGTGAAGAAAAAGGCGTAGCGCATTCGTTCACCGTTGGATCGTGCTGATTTTCGGTGAGTAGCTTCGGGACTCATAGATCTTCGATCTGAACGGTGGAGATTGGATATGTCAAACGTAATGTTCATCATGTGGAGATTGTAATAACCTTAGGTCTAGAGATTCCAGTGATATAACTATATGAGACTTAATTATGACATTGTGACCATGGCATAAATCTCATTGGGGTCAGTCCAGTATTTGTTCTCCAACAAATACCCATAAGTCTAATTGTATCGCGTACACATAATCATCATATGATTATCTATTAAACTTATACTAATAATTAATCATAATTATTAGGGACGGGGATTATTATAATAAACATGCAAAAGATATAACAATAAAATATTCAATATCTTTATTAAAGCATAAAGCAAATGATAACATTAATCGTTCAAACAACATGCCTAGGGCACACACACCAACAAACCGGTGTAGATACCCCGGGAGAAGCACGGCTTGGCGAGAGCGGTGAATTATCCTAGTACGTCTATTTATGTTTTAAGTTGTTAGAGTCGCCACCCATGTTTTTAGAGGAACATAAGAAAAACCTAATATTTAGCCTAAGTTTGATTATGAAAACAGAGATTCTTGTTATGAGGTTCGGGGGTTAGGTTACGAGATGAGAAGTACTTAAACACCCATCTCGCCCAACTAATGTTGGTCTTGCTTGATCAAAGTCTACATAAATAAAATGTCCTTCCTATTCTTAAAATGAAAAAAAGGGGGGGTTTAAAAGGGATGTCTGGAATGTAGGGAGATAACTCCTTGGCCAACTTCAATGGAATGAAGTAGCCTTTGGTGTCATGTCCCAAAATGGGTTTTGGGTTATTGCACGCTTGATAGAATCAAAGAGAAGAAGGGAGATGAAGTAGAGAGAATGGAGGAAATTAGAGTTTTACCTACACTTTAAATGACCTTTCAACACTTCTTGGAGAATTGCCTTGAAATGCCTTGAAAATGTTTGTGTATAGTTTTCTTAGTCACAAAAAGTCCTCCTCTTCAAAGGTAAATTAGAGGGGTTTATATAGGTGTAAACCTGGTGTTTTTGGTGCCAAAACGAGGTCACCAAGAAATCCTTCCCGGGCAAAATCATGTAAAATGAGCAAGGGAGAGATTCTTGGACAGAAATCTGTAACCGCCTAGAGGCGCGCGCTTCCTACCTCGGGGCCGGAAGGCGCTCACTTTTGACTCCAATGGGCGGAGGCGCGTGACTTAGAGATGGTTTTTCTGACAGAATGGACTGGAAAGTCAGCCCAGTTATTCAGTTTAGTCCCTGGACTTAACGAAGTCAGTCAGGAACTTAATGGAAGTAACAGAAATTAACGAGAAACATATAAAATAGGGATAAACACAAGATCCACCGTGCAATCGGGGTGAGCGGTCCAAGGCGGGGTGTCTATAGAGCCCCTCGGCGACGTGGATTGCAAAGCAAAACGCGTCTACGAAAGAAAGTACACCCGCCGAGGACATCACTAAGAAAAAGCAAAGACTTGATGAAAACAAGAATTTGAAATTGCGAGGGATAGAGATGCGCTCCCTGTGTGAGCGACTTTTGCTGATAAAGGACCGGCGGGATCCAACGGTAATGCTATACCCGGGGCAACTTCCGTCTACCGCATTTAATGTCGAGAGAAGACTGGCGGGATCCGAGAATCCGTCTGCCGCATTTAAAGTCTAGAGAAGACCTAGAGGGATCCGAGAATCCGTCTGCCGCATTTAAAGTCGAGAGAAGACCTGGCGGGATCCGAGTATCTGTCTGCTGCATTTAAAGTCGAGAGAAGACCTGACGGGATCCGAGAATCCGTCTGCCGCATTTAAAGTCGAGAGAAGACCTGGCGGGATCCGAGAATCCGTCTGCCGCATTTAAAGTCGAGAGAAGACCCGGCGAGATCTGAGAATTCGTCTGCCGCATTTAAAGTCGAGAGAAGACCTAGCAGGATCTGAGAATCCGTCTGCCGATGAATGCGAGTTTGTTGAGTAGACTTTGTTGATAAAGAGGTGGTGATTTAAGCGGTTCACCATGGACCAAATTGCTGCATGAAGCTGTATGCTGTCCAGAGCCGCACTTGCTGTTGACTTTTTGGGGTGCGGGCACAGTTGATTGCGGACCGAAAAAATGTTTTTCCCTTTAGAGAGGAAAATTTCGAGATTGACTTTGACTGAAAAGAAAGACACGCCCTACTTTTAGTGGGAGTTTTCTATCCTACTTTAATTTAGACATGCCTTAGGGGCGGACCAAGTTAATGTGTGCCCAACTGTGTATGTGTAGACACCCTGATCTCGCACCCCTTATCAAACCCCTTTTGATTGGTCTAAACCCTAAAATTGACCTAAAGCCCCATATTCGGCTATGCGGGAGTGCCGTAAGCCTTATCGGTGTATCGAATGGATTAACGGACTTCAAATCCGTAATCAGAGCCAAAAAACGAGTAAACAGGCATATACTTCAATTTTTGAGTTGCGAGACCCGAAACGGGGCCCGCACCCTTAGAACTGCTCGTTGCCATCTATTTTGTGCACTTAAAAATATATAATTGTCACCCCTTGCTCATTAACATATTGCAGATAGACGGACATGACTACAAGATTATTTCAAGCAACTTCCATGTTGGGATCGCAGACAACCGGGACACCGTAGTGCATGCACACGGACAAAACTTGGACTGTTGAGGAACCAATAATGGGAGCAATATCTGCAGTCATTCACGTTTAAAGAAGTCAAGCATGGAGTTATTGATGGCCAACCAAGATCAGACAAGTGGGTGAAGGTGGTTGGCCAATCTAATAAAGGATTGACCAATCAGAACGCGACAAGTGGCCATTCAGCAGCAAGAGCAAGAGCCGTACGGCTCCTTCATAGTGGTACGGCCAGCATGAAGCTGTACGGCTACTCAACCTGGTAGATCAGCATTATTGCTCTTCAACAACTTGTGGTCATTCAAGGCATCAAGACCATTTCAAACCACATCCAACCGGGTAGATGACCCCTAAAACTACCCCCTAAACCTACCCAAGGTTACCTAGGTTCATTTTACACCCCCCATCCATAACAACACCTATCATCCATTTTTAGCTACACACTTCATACACAATTCACATACACACATCCTTACCACTACACACAAGAGGGCTCTCCATACTCTCTTGCTCTCTCTAGCATTCAAAGGGTCCTAAACCTCAGTCACAAAGCCACCACCACACCACCATAGCACCACCTCAAACCACTCACCAAAACACTCACTCAAACACCCAAAAGCTCAACCAAACTACAACAACCCTCAATCAACTCCAACTCTCCAACCCAAAACAACAAAAGGAAGTGTTCCCTTGGGGGACAAAGGAAGCACAACCTCATCTCTTAAGCTAGGTAAAACTCTAGGTAAACTTTGGATCTTTGGCAATGTAGTTGTGATTATGTGATTTAGTATGAGACCTAGCCAACTAATGGCTAGGTCTCCCTCATCTTTCCATGCTTTCCTCATGTAAGAACTTGCAATATGTACATGTATATGTTGGGATTTTTTTATTAACATTCAGGTCACCAAGTTTATATATCTTCATGATGGCTAATGTGTTCATTTCTTTGAGTCATGCATGTAAATACTCATCTCTTCCCAAAAATCCATGAATCTGTCCAAGTGAATGATTTTCATGTGCTTAGAATCCCATCTTAACTTGATTTTCAAGCTTGGGTCGAAAGATAAAAGTTGTTACTTTCATATTAAACATCATGATCTTGAAGTTTCATGTTCATATTCCATGTTTAGGTTTTCATGCTAATTTTTGAGTCCCAGACGTGCTGTCCAGTGTATCTTTCTCTGTACCATGTTGCATTCTTGTATTTAAAACTCTGTCAAAACGTGGTTTTTTGGCTTATGTCAAAACACAAATTTCGTTACCAACAAACTCAGGAAAGTGTAAATATTTTTTATATATTTTTTAGATCTGTAAAATTCCATTTTTCCTTTCTTATTTAAGCCTCCGAATTCCAGAATCTGTATTTTCAGCTTCTGACATCAAAATGTCAGAGTTTGTTTGAACCACTTAAGCTCATCATATGAAACTAAAATTTTGGTTTCTTCATGTCTCGAATGTGGTCTTCAACTTTCATTCTTTGTGTTTTGCAAGATTCATGATTTTTGATGTGTTAAATTGATGCTGAATGTATCAAGGTCATGACTTTCCTGTGCTGATTGTGTTATATGGTTATTGTTCTTATCATCATTTGTGGTCTAAAATTAATCGAAAAGATATACAAAGGGTCAACAATGATTTCTAACCTTCTGGGATTAAATCCCAAGTTTTAGTTTTGGGTTTTGGATAATTCTAGGACAGGTACATTAGCCCGAGACGGACGACGACACCAAAATCAACTATTCCCCCGTCGCGAAGACATTCATTTGATTATGGGATTTGTTTCCCACTTTTTGTATATATGTATATTCCCAACTGTACATAATCCCCCTCCCCCGTGGATGATTTCTTTCTTGACATGTTCAAATCATTTTTTCAAAAACCAATCGGGAAATCCACCCAAACCGATTCCCGATTGTGAATTAAAATGAACGTGCTTAGATTAGGAGACTCTCATGTACATAAACACACTTATTTTCTAAAGTTAGTACATAAAAGGGCATTCTTCGAAAAGGCAAACTAAAATGAAGTTTAGGAGGCATGCATGATAGAGAACATCACGGGCGAGGAGAGTGCCTAACCCCTTCTTTTCTCGTAACTTAGCCCCCGAACCCACTTTCTCAAAATAAAAGGATTTTTCTTCATTTTTCCTAAAATAAAGTGAGGTGGCGACTCTTGCAAAATAAATAAAACTTCGAGAGGAAACCATTTGTGTGAAGCCGAGTGCATTTCCAAAAGCGCATTAGCGCGAGGCATGATGCCGAATCGCCCTCGCGAGACGATCATTTCGGTGTGCGGCTTCGAGCGCGGGCTCTCACAGTGGTGACTCTGCTGGGGAAATTTTTTCAAAGTGGGCTAGACTCTAATCTTTGTGTGTGCCATGCTTTACTTGCCTTGCTTGGTTTGTATATATTTATGCCCTAACCTTTGTTTTGTAGGGACATTCTTTTTCCTTCACCCTCTTATTTGTATATATATGCATGCGTGGTGGGTGATTCCCTTAAAAAAAAAGGATTTTCTTGTTTTCTTTACTTACTTTCAAAATCATTTTTAAACTCATAGATACCTCACACACATACACGTTTTTGAAGATAACGTCTCTTAGAACCGTACAAACCCGAGAAGGTTACGCGAGGGTATAAGGGAGCTCATCGACTTCCCTATAGGGCCCGCGGTGTACATTCTCACCCCAAAGCGCGCCTACTTGTCGTTGCGATGGGTGTAAGCCTTGCCTTCCCTTCCGAAAAGCCTCGAGTCCATGTTTTCGAAATAACACGTCCCAGACTTCATGCTGGTTTTTTGTCTAGCAATTTCCCTTCAATCCTATGAATTCCCAAAAGAAAGGTTATAATCAACCTTAATTGTGGATATCATGTGGAATTTTTGGATTGATTTGAAATTGCCAAGAACCTCACTTAGACTGTAACCGAATGGTGGATCCCAGAAAGAGTATAAGCCCTTCGCTAGGGGCTTGGACGGCAAATAGTACAGATGAAAAACATTGGTCCTATACTTTGGAGATGGTATCCACTATTCCAGGATTTAATGAAAAAAGATGTCAAAATGAAGCAAGTGCTTATCCGGCAATTCTAGGGGCTTTTTGTGCTTTTTGAATGACTTTTGAATCAAGCTTGAGAACTCTCAAAATTCCATCTTCTAATCCACCCCGTACACCATCCCTTTCAGATACACTAAACCTGGCATCTACTTGGAGAGGGAGAGTTAGAAACGAAAGAGGAAGGTTGATCCGAGTCGCCGAGACAGTTCCCGATACCGAGGAAACACTTGAAATGGCTGAGGAAGGAAATTATCAGGGTTATATACCGCCGCCGGGGCTTCAAGTTTGGTTGGAACAGAATGTGCTGAATCAGATGAGGAATCGGCAAGATGAGTTGCTCGCTACATTGATGCAAATGCAAATGCAGAATCAAAGGAATGGGGATCCCAACGGCATTCCCAACGGAAATGGAAATCCCAATGGCACTGACCCTCCGAATGGAAATGGCAATGGCAATGGCAACGGCAATGGTAATGGGGATCCCAACGGTATCCCTAATGGAAATGGTAATGGTAATGGACCGCTCAATGGAAACGGAAATGGTAATGGGGATCCCAACGGCACCCCCACTGGAAATGGTAATGGGAACAACGCCAACACCAACGGTCGCATGGTCCACCCCGATCTCAGTGGCGTGAACCACAACTTCATCCCCAACCAGCAAAACTTTACAGGGAACTCATCTCAGTATCCACCTAACCATAATGCTTTCGCCCAGTACATGCAAGCTCTCTATCCAAATCGTCCACCTAATTCTTTCGGTGCATTTGTCAACAATGCCCCTCCGAATCAAGGCAACCCCCATGTTGCATTTGCCAGTGGCATCCTCCAGAATCAAGCAACCTCCTACAAGCAGGATCCCAACTTTGTCCACCAAATGGAAGCCTTTTACAAAGGAGTCCCATATGTACCCCTCTCAAAAGCTGAAATAGAAATGAAAGAGATGAAAGAAATGATGAAACAAATTATGAATAAAGGGAAGTTTTCTACAGATTCTTTGAAATTATCTCCATTTGCTGTCCTTCCTCCCAAATTCAAAATGCCTGATGTTGAGAAATTCGATGGTACAGGTTGCCCAAAGGCCCACCTGAAATCTTACGCCCATGCTATGCAGTCTCGCGGGGCTAATGTTGGGGCTATGGCGTCTAACTTTCATTTGACTTTGGTGGGACCTGCCAAACAGTGGTTCATGACTGTTGATTCCGATTTGGTCGACAATTGGAGCAAGCTTGTGGATGAGTTCCAAAAGGGGTATAAAGACAACTCCACTTGGGAGAAAAGCCGCCGTGAACTCGATGCATGCACTCAACGCGAAAAGAAGACCTTCTCTGAATTCGCTAGTAGGTGGAGAAAGAAAGTCGCTCAGACTCTGGAAAGGCCCGACAGTGCCGAGCAGACTCGCATTTTCCTCAAAAACCTCCAACCAGTTTATGCTAAAAAGATGAAATACCTCCCGTTCCCTGACTTTGCTTCCATCCTGGATGTAGGTGGTCGTATTGATGAGGATGTTAGAACTGGTGTAATCAATCTGGATCTTTCACCGAGCTCTTACAGGTATCGCCCAGCAGCGAAAGCACCTACTCCGGCTGTGAACCAAGTTGCTGCGGCTCCGGCACCATTCTGGGGAAATACCGCAGGTTCTAGTCAAAAAAGCTACAACAAAGCTCCACCATGCTACAGTCAAAGCGGGTCCATTAATTCCATCAATAATCAGCAGAGGGGTAACAAGAATAAAAATAGGATGGACAGACACTTCGACAAGTTCAATGTTCCCTTATCCACTCTTCTTCAAGGCCTAATTGCCCAAGGAGAGTTGAAGACCATGGAAGGTTACCGTGCACCAAATCCCTTGCCTAGGAGTTGGGATGCAAGCAAGTACTGTGCATACCATGTATCGTATGGTCACGCTACAGACGACTGTTTGAGCTTGAAACATATTCTATAAGATATGGTCGACGATGGAATCATCCAGAACCCGCCCCAACCTAATGTAGTAACAAAGCCCTTGCCGGGAATCCATATGATCGAGTTTGGAGGAAACTACTCACCGACTAGTTTCATTGTACCAAAGAAAGCTCTGAATTATACTGTGATCCCTCTTGTTGCCGAAATCGTTGAGTGCAATATGATATCTTTGGAGTCCATTATCTCTAGTGCCAAAAGCGTGGAAGAGCAAAAAACCCCGCTCAAACAAGCTACTTGGGTCGGCGGAAATGTGAATCATCTTACTCGCTCGGGAGGAGCCTACCATCCCCCTAATCCTGAGGCGAATGAATTCGAAAAAGACAAAGGAGAAGCTCCTATTCCCAAGGAGAAAGTAGTAGAAAACCCGGTCTTGGCTCAATTAAAGAAGACGCAGGCTAACATATCCATTTGGGGCTTGCTCTCATCTTCCAAAGAGCACCGAGACATTTTGGCAAAGGCTCTTAGTCAAGATGTCATTCCCATTGAAACTTCTCCTAATGACCTTGTCCACATGGTCGACAACATACACTTTGGGAACATCATCACTTTCACCGACCTCGCGCCCAAGATTGCCCCCAATCACATTGAAGCTCTGCACATCACTGTGGGTGTCGGAGGTGAGCACTTGGCTCGGGTTCTGGTTGATAATGGTTCCTCCATTAATGTGTGCCCTATCCATGTTCTCGCTGATCTGGGCATCAAGATATCAGATTTGGCTCCATCCTCTCAAGTTGTCAGCGCATATGATAGCACCAGCCGTTGTGTTCTAGGTGTCATCTCTCTCACTCTCACTATTGGCCCTCTGATAATGCCAATTGAATTTCAAGTGATTGAAATCAAATCCACTTTTAGTCTGCTTTTGGGACGTCCCTGTATCCACGGAGTGAAAGGAGTTGCTTCTTCCTACCATCAGTGTATTAAGTTTATCCATGACAATCATGTTGTGGTGATTCACGCTCAGGATGATACTCAAGTCCATGATCTCCCTGTTTTGGGAATTGAACACAAAGACACCGGTAGTTTCCTCAGTGGTTTCGAAGTGATACCTCAAGCCCGCATCAATTCCATCAAATATGTCAAAGAAACATATCTCATTGGTGGAAAAGGGACTAAATACGGGGATGCCATGGCCTTGAATATGATGAAAAAGATGGATTTCCTGCCCATACTGGGGCTTGGTAAGGAGCAACAATGTTGTACCGATATTATCAAAGAAGAGGCCCGCGCCTTCATCCCTCCTTTCAGTCTTGGCTATAAACCGACACCCGTTGAAATCGCCGCTATTATACGCGAGAAAAGGGAGAGGCAAGCCGTTATTAAGAAAGGAGGGACCTACGATCTCCCGCCACTCCGTCCTTTTGAAAAGACTCTGAACGGATACTTTGTCCACAAAGGCAAAGAAATCGCCTACATCTTATTCCCTGAACCATGGGTTAGCCCAGACGGAAAGCCCCACCCTGGATGGGAGATATTTGATGAAGTCCAGTTGATTGCCGAGAGCCCTGATATGGAAGGCTTCTATAAGCAGCCTGATCCCGTGACCCCATGGAACATTGACGGTGAGGATGAGGTCTTTGCATTGTTCGAAGGGCTCGATCTCGAGGAAGGGTTTGCTGCTATGATTGGGAATGGTAGCGACGAAGCGTATGACCCGTCCAAGCATCTTAAGCCGGCGGTGGTACCGCTTACCAACTGGTCCATCACCACTGGCCCGCTCGCCACTGTTGACGTCCTTGTGGAAAGTTTCGGCTACAATTATCCTGCTACCCCTGCTCTCAGACCCTTTGTACTCTCTACTTCTGTTCCCGAAACCCCGGATGAGGACCTCACTGTCGAGGATCTCAACGCGGTTGCCGAACTTGTACTCCCGTCTATCATGAATGAAATTTTCCCTGTTTCTGCTTACTCGTTGGTTGCCAATATTTTAAATAATGATTTAACAAATGAAAATTTAACAACAAATGAAGTTAATCATAAATCTTTAAAAGACATAAGCCAAGATGAAAGAGATTATTTAATAGAATTAAGCAGGTTAGCAAAACAGCGTGGGGAACGAAAGTTGGAGGCCTGTGGGGAAGACTTGTCCACCGTTAATCTGTGGCTGAACGGGGAGGTCAAAGAAATGAAAATCAGAGGCTTCATGCAAGGGGCCGACAGGGAACGGTTGATCAGTTTTCTCAAAGAGTTTGCGGATGTGTTTGCTTGGTCGTACAGAGATATGCTTGGGTTAGATCCAACAATTGTGGATCACCGAATTCCTACCTTTCCCGACGCTAAGCCGGTCAAGCAGAAATTGCGCAGAATTAAGCCGCAGTGGGCCCTTCAGGTAAAAGAAGAAATTGAAAGGCTGTTACAAGTGGGTTTTATCCGGGTTGTGGAGTATCCCCAGTGGTTGTCCAACATGGTCACGGTTGAAAAAGCGAACGGCAAAGTCCGAATCTGTGTCGACTTCCGGGATCTTAATAAAGCTAGTCCAAAGGATGATTTCCCGCTGCCCAACATCGATATCTTGGTTGATTCAGTTGCAATGCACAAATTGTAAGCTTTTAATTTTTTTTTTAGTCCGACCAATATTACCTAGAGCGCTATCCAAGGGCATGCCCAAATTAAACCCAAAAAAAATAAAACCCAAAACACCTTCAATTCAGACGCCCAACCTAAACTGATCGCTACCAAGAGAGCTCCACAAAACCGATCTATTCGACGACAGAGAGCTCCCCAGCGACGCAGAGGAAGGAAACAACTCTCAAAGGGTCCAGACGCCCTCTTTTTACTTTGCTATTATTTCGGTTGGCCGCACCCCCGACAACAATTCCAAGGCTGCCTCGGCTCTTGCTGCAGATATTATATGGCCGGCGACAAGTAAGTATCACCGGATTAGCCTCTTTTCTGTTGTATTTGTTCCAACTTTAGAATTAATAGTTTTAAAAATTTGTTCGATCTCCGAGCTCTCTTCTCCTCATTCGATAATTAGTTTTTTTTTTTTTTTTTTTTTTGTTATTGTTGGGATTAGGGTTTAATGAGTCTTGGTTTGGGGTTTTTAATTTTGATTGTAGGATGAAGCTTGGGGATTTGGGAAGTTGAGGAACAAGAGATTCGTTCAATTTTTTCTCCGAATGTACTCTCTCTATCCCTCCTCCCAGTTCTCGATTTACTTTTTTCGTTCGTTCAATATTTTTTTTAGGTTTTGATTGCAATTTTTGTGTTTTTTTTTTTTTTTTTTTAGATTTTGGGTACTGGTATTGGGTTTCTAGTGTTTTGTTTGTGCTAGATTTGTTGAATTGATATACTGCATCAGGTTTCTCAATCCTCCAAGAATTTGGGTTTATTAAAAATAACATAAAAGACCTTCTGCATTTTGTTGTAAATATATAACATGGCAAACGACATGAGCGAAGTGGAGTTGTAAATATATAACATGAGCGAAGTGGAGTTGTGCATTCAAAGAATACTTAAGAATCTGGCACTTTATTTCCTACTAATTTGTAATTGAGTTAATGGGGTCCTTTTTACCGGAGGCTGGGCTAAGAATGGTCTTTGCTTTGAGGTTATTAAGGGGATTTTCAAGGTATCTGCTACATTTTCTGTATTTAAATCATAGCTGCGGAAAGAAATTTCTATGTTAAATGTCACTAAAATTTACTTTGGAATCAGTCTTCCGATACTGGACAAGCAGGGAAACTTCGTTCCGGTGTCGAAATTTCTATCTAGCTCATTCTTTGACACATCCTTTGCGCTGAATTGCAGGAAGTCCTGAAAAAGATTGTTGACTTGAAAGTCTCTGTCAAGAATACCGAGGGGATTGTAATTAGGTTTGAAGGAATTAATGGAAGCCCTGTGGTTAGTGGATATAAAGTGAAAACTACATTCAGATTATTTAACACATGATGTAGAACTTTGTGACTATTTTCCTACATCTTTTGCTTAATTTAAATCAACCCTTGATTCTTTTTTTGTTGTTTTTCTCCTAATAGATCAAAACATGGCGAAGCAATCTGAAAAGTTGAGGGATGTATCTAGCAGGTACGAGTATGACAAAAAGACCTGGGTTGTGGCAATCAATGATTTAGACCAGAAGATAAAGGTACTACTCCGCAAGCTATTTTCATTCGAAAGAGAGACTCCGTCCCAAAATGAATGTTCAAAAAATGTTCAAATGTATTTTGGTATCGTATTTTTCGTTCTTTAATGTTGTTTTATTTGTTATTGAAGAGTAGGCATTCATTTTGGGACGGAGGGAGTAATACAATGCAACGTTGCTATCTTAGAATCCAAATCTGAAACTTTGGTCCTTCAACTTAAGGTTGTCAGAAAACTGCTACTTAGAAATGTTTCCATCTCCTTATTGCTCAGAAGATGTAAAATGTGAACATTTCTGTTTAATTTTATTTTTTTTTGTCCCAGGTTGAAGAGCTTGAAAAGAAACTTAAAGAAGAACATGAACGGAACTCCAATTCCTATTTACTTACTCAAAAGGTAATTCCCTCAAAATATTGTATATATGCTTGCTTGGCTCTGTCATCGTATTTCTTTGTATATACGTATATATGTGTTGTGTGTAGTACTCCGAGCGTGTGCTCGTCGAGTTGTGGTTGTTGTGTTGTGTGTAGTACTCCGAGCGTGTGCTCATCGAGTTGTGTTAGCAGCAAATCTTATGCAGGAGCGGTTGCGCAGGTTCATTACAGCCCTTTTATAACCCTGCACAAAACTAGAGTAAACTTTTATTATAAGGACAAAGATTGTTGATGAAGAACATAAAACATACATCAGAGGGATTAATACAAATTTTCACGTGTAAACTATGCTAGTAATTATGGTTGATGAGTGTATGGCTTTTTTCTTTTTCTTTTTTTCCTAGGCCAACCAGCTGCCTATCTGCCTTCATTGTGTGATATATACATCCTTGTAATTCAAGAATGTTTTTGATTTGTGGACTTTACGCTTTTAGCTGTTCTCTCTCTGCTTATGATTTTATAGTGTGATTTGGCATGTGCTTTAATATGCTGATCATAGTCGCTATTTAGTAGGTTCTCTTGCTAGTGTATGCTTGATTTCCTATCCCATTATGCAGTCTTATACTGTTTGGTTCTAACAAATGTCTTGTAATTTTTTTTTGTACAGTTTGTCCGTGCAAACCGAATCAAGTGTTATCCTCCTAGCAAAATGCAAATTTTTCAGGATAAAGAGGGGTATTCATATATAAGTATGCGTTTTTCGCTTTCAGGGTTACCAGTTTTGGACTCAAAGTGATAAAGAGGGGTATTTCTTCATTAAAGGCGTCCGTCCCAGAAATTACAGTTTATATGCTTTTGTTTCGGTATTAGGGTGTATGTAATGAATTGTTGATTGTAAGATTAACTATATTGTTGATGATCGAGAACAAAGATCTAAATCTTGTTAGTTTATAACTTTGGTGGATGATTGTAAGAATTATTGTTGGTGTATGTAATGAAAGGTTGATTGTTATTGTTGAATGAAATGTTTGTTAGTTAATATTAATTTTTATTTATTCAATTTCAAGGTTATAATTTATATAAAAATAGGTGCAGCAGAGAAAAAATATGATTAAAAAAAAAAGATAGCCTTAGATAGCGTTTTTTATGCGCTATCTAAGTTAGCTGGCATTTAAAAAAAAAAAACACTTAGATAGCGCATAAAAAGCGCTATGCAAGTTGATTTCTAAAAAACGCTATGTTAGACCCTTTGCTTACACAGCGCATAAAAAAGCGCTATGCAAGCTTACATAGCGGTCACTTGTATAGCGCTTTTATGCGCTATGTAAGGCCTAAAAAAACGCTATGCAAGCCTAAATCTGTACTAGTGTTAGAACCCTGGTGTTGTTGGGTGTGTTGATCTTGTGTTGTATTGTACATAATGGATGCATACTCTCTGTCTTATTTCATAAATTTTTAGAAACAGTTGGGTAGATTGTCCAAAAACAAATCCAAATGCACCCATCAATATTTATTTTTTGACATTGATTTTGGGAAGGAGGGAGTACCTTCTTCCTTTTGATAGAAATTACTTTTTCTTAGAAATAGAAAAACATAAGGTTTTAGGGGAAACTAGCTTCTCCCTAAATTATAAAAAGTCTTGTTTTTCAAAGTGTTTCTATATGTTCGCCAAATGCTTGCAAGTAGAAAAAAATGGACTTACTGTAAATTAAGGAGAACCTAGCTTTTCGGAAAACCTAGTCGTAGAAAAATAGTACCAGTTGAAGACAAGTTTTCCTCTCAAGATCAAACAAAAAAAAATAGAAAAAAAGAGAATAAAACTACAATGCTCCTAAGGACGATGCCCCTAAAGAAACAAGGAACACATGTCCTCCCCTTTGGTGTGTTTGACAACTCAAATCCAAGACTAGATTTGCAATTGGAGGAGAAATCAAATACTGAAAAAAGTCATTATGTTCTCTAACTACAAACAACATATAAACAATGTCAAATAAAAGTAAAAAGAAGTGCGTGAGATGGGTAATAATGATACACTGTTTCAAATGGATTTCATTGAGCTCCCATGCCAGGAACCTACCATAAATCCAAAAAAAGGAAAGAAATAGATGACCAAAAGGTTAGGCAAAGAAGAGTTGACTTATCAACTCAAACATATGATTAAATGTGTTGAAGCTAATTGTAGATACCCCGGGAAAGCCCACAACTTGGCAAGAGCGGTGGAAGGATCCTAGGATGTCTATTTTGGTTTTAATTGTTAGAGTCGCCACCTTTGTTTTTAATGGAACATAAGAAAAACCTAATATTAAGCCTATGATTTGATACGAGATCAGAGATTCTTGTTATGAGGTTCGGGGGTTAGATTAAGAGATGGGAAGTACTTAAACACCCATCTCGCCCAACCAATGTTGGTCTTGCTTGTTCGTAGTCTACATGAAAATGTTCTTCCTATTCTTTGATAATGATAAAAGGGGTTTAAAAAAGGGGGTTTGAATGTGGGGAGATAACTCCTTAACGAACTTCAATGCAGTGAAGTGATCTTTGGTATTATGCCCCAAAATGTTTTGGCTGATTGCACACTTGATTAAGAAAGTGAGAGAAGAGATGAAGATTAGAGAAGAAAAGAGATGAAGATTACATAAACTTCAAGAGTCTTCAAGAGTTTCCTAAGAGAAAGTACTCAAAATGCCTTAAAGTTCTAGTATAAAAAAGTCCTTCTTTTGGTAGAGTTTTCTTGTGTTGAAAAAGGAGTCATTTGAAATGGTTGAGAAGAAGAGTTTATATAGGTGTAAAACAGATGTTTTTGGTGCCAAAACGAAGTCACAAAGATAAATTTCCCGGGCAAAATCATGTAAAATAAGCAAGAGAGGGATTCTTGGAGAGAATCTGTAACTGACGCCCAGATGCGCGCGCCTCCTGCCTTGAGGGCGGGATGCGCGCGCGTCTGACCTATAGAGGCGGAGGCACGCGAGTTTGAAATGGCTTTTTTGACAGAATGGACTAGAAAGTCAGCACTATTATTCAGTGTAGTTCCTAGACTTAGCACAGTTAGTTAGGAACTTAACGAAAGTAACAGAAACTAACGAAAAACACTTAAAATAGGAAGAAACACAAAATCAAATGTGTAATCGTGGTGAGCGGTCCAAGGCGGGGTGTCTACACTAATATATGGGGTATATATATGTGTGTGTTGTGTGTGTGTGAGAATTTTTTGCTAATAAATTGTTTAAAATAAAATATTACTTGCGCAAAAACAGGATGCTTCATCTTTTGTGTGCAAGTTGAGATGTGTTGTTGCCCGGCCAAGTTGAGAAAGATGAATTAGGTTTTGGACAAAGATTAAGTTGGTAGTCGAATGCTATGAGTGCAGTCACATGCCATAGGTACAGTCAAATTTTCCCATTAAAAATCATGTGCAAGGCACATGACATGTTTATTTAACGAAAGTTAGTTTTTTTAACTCAACTTACACCAGATTGCAACATAAAGTCAATAGGAAGGGGTTGCCAAAAAAAATGTTAGGAGTCAAATTGCTATAGTTGATGAAGTTTGATATGTAATATAAATTGTTTCCTGAATTCTAATGGAACACCGAATTTGTAATTTAGGAAATTTTAAATGGGAGAGTGGAGCATAATGTTATATACTCCCTCCGTCCCACCACAAGTAGGACTAGAGGAGTTTGCACACTAATTAAGAAAAATTAGTAAATGTGTGGTAGAAAATGAAGGGAGATAATGAGTGGAGTAAATAGTAGTGTTAGTTGAATAAATTGAGTGGTGGAAAATGAAGAGACAGAATGAGTGTGATAAATAGTAACGTTGGTTAAATAAATTGAGTGGTGGAATATAAAGAGAGAGAATGAATGGGGTTGAAACATACCCATTTTGGGCAGTCTCACTTTTAGTGGGACGAACAAAAGGGAAAAAAATCTCACTTGTGCTGGGATGGAGGGAGTATGAAATTTGATTGCAATATCTCTCTTCTTTTTTTTCGTTCAAAACAGGGAAAATTATTCCAAAAACATAACACAAACTTCACATTGAAATTCCTTTTTGGGGTACTATATAAGTGTAAAATAATGCTTTTTTTGTATGGATGAAACAAATTAATTAGTATTACTAAATTCATGATTTTATTTTCAAAATGTATCTAACTTTTGAATCTAATATAGAAGATGTTCGATTCAGTGATCGTAAATGAAATACATAACTTCATGCCACTTTTTAGGACTTTATCATTGCTCTTTTTTTGGGAAATGGATGAACTCTTTATTAGACTTGTATTATCATTGAAGAAGTTTGAAGAAAATTTCTCAAAAAGGGAAATACAATTCAGGGAAAAAAATAAGGCGCTATACTTGTTTCCTTTTTTAGAACAAAACAGTTGTACGTTTTGAGCAAATATTTTTCCTTTTTTACATTATTTTCCTAAGCGTGCTAGCTGGATTCATAACTTTTCAACTTTCAAAATTCAAATTATTAGCGGGCCAGATGAATAGGCCCAAAACAATGAACTAGGGTTTGAATGACACCTATAAATAGAACTTATTCCAAACCTAATCATATCTCAATAAAACAGTCCATCTCTCTGATAAAGTTCCTCGGCGTCTGCCCTAAACAAGATTATCAACTTGAAAATGTCAGATTTATTTCTATTCACAGCGGATGAAGCATCATGCTTGTAATGAATTTTTACTCATTCAATTATTCTCAATTATAAAACAATTTTTTTCTGTCATTAGCTTTTATGCATTTCAATTATTGCTTTAAGTGGATCATACATTTGTGATTTGCCTTACCTTCCTTTTTTTCCCTCTTCTTTCAACATGGATAGTATTTTGGTGGTATGGGAGCGCTGGAAAGTAATCAATGTTAGTGGTAAAGGATGGTCGTTGTTCGTTGTATATCAAGTTTCGCCCTCTTCAGTCCTAGAGAAGGAGAAACAAGAAAAAGTGCCCGCATTGCACAAGTTGAGGCCCACCTCTTCAGTCAGCGGGCAGACAGACCGTAGGAGGGGCATGAAAAGGAAAAGTCTTGCTGAAGTTGCCTATACTTCAGTTTCCCCATCAGCTCAAAAGGTACTATCTTAAATGCATACATTTATCTGGAATGTGTGTTTATTTTCTACTATTTTTTTTTTGTTAATAAACTTCTGTTTCCCCATCAGATTATTAAGAGATGAAGGCTTGGGGATAAGGAGTGGAATCACTGCAATAAAGAGAACTGGCAAGAGCTGTAGGATGCTCTGGACTAACCAGCTCAGGTCTAAGCTCAAAAAAGGTCCAATGTGTCCAGAAGAAGAAACACAAATAATCGAGTTGCAATCCAAACAGTCCAAATGAAGTAAATAAAAGTTCCGTGATCAGCTTAACTGTTTCAAAAGAACTACTGAATAACTGTATTTACATTGCACCGAAGCGATCTAGAATCCGAAACCATGAGCTCAAGCTAGAAATTATTGTTTTTAATGTTATTGTTATTGTTGTTGTTGTTGTTGTTGATGGAATTTTGAGAACACTATTGGTTTTGTTGAATGTAAGGTCTATAATATAATGCAGGTTCCGAACTATTTTTGTTTCGCTTCATAAAATAATGCTCTCCAAACATCCTTTTAATTAACGTTTAAAGGTGAATGGTGGGAGTCTGAATTATTTTTCATGACACATTAAATATTACAAAATTATCAATTCAAATTGTAAGAGGAGATTCCCTAATCATAATTTACTCTCATTGCAAGATTTACCTTAAAAAGTTTGATAGTTTTGATATTTACCTTATTTACCCTAAAATTTTAACTCTCATATACATGCCTTGTACATGCTCGTTATTTAATCTCCTGACCTCCAGATTTTGATGCTAAAGAATTACCAACATGTAAATTAGATTTTCTTTTCAAAGAATGCATATGAAAATTCCAAGATCATTGATGCTATTAAACATTTTGAATCGTTGTAGCATCTCTTTAAGTACCTTACTTTACATGCTTTAACACGTGATTCCTCTTGAATTGAACTATTGATGTGTTATGATCCAAGAAAGACACTGAACCCGATGGATCCAAAGAGATCTAACTCAAGCGGCGTCCAATATTCATTTCTATATGGACGGCAAGGGGTTCCATCCACAGTCCACACCAAATACATTCTCAAGAGACTCTAGCTAGTAACAAATTAAGTCATTATTGTAAATTAGACAACTACTCCATCTGCGGATCATGAGTCCGACAAAGGGCATTTCAGACTACCAAGTTGATTACTGCAATTCAGATTATTCTAGGAAGATAAGTTAAATATGTTGAAAATCACAACCGCCTTTTTCTCTGTCTAGAATGTTTCGGAAAGTACCTTTACGGCACCACTATTGCAGAAGAAAGGAGAAGCTTCCAGATTTCAGGCTTAACATTACCACTGATGAAGCTTCCAGAATGGTATTGAAGCAGGCTTAGGCTGAAGTCTCTAGCGAGGCTGCAGCCTTTCCTTAACTGACCTAGGCTACCTATAAATAGGGATTGAGTTTTCCCAATTTGTGTTAATGTGGAAAAAGTCCAGACTTTTAAGAGTGTTAGCCGTGTGTGCTCTTGTGGGTTCCTATCTAGTGTGCTAGAGTCTGGGATAAATGTGCATCTAGTGTTTGTACCTTTTCTATTGTAATTGGCTTAGAGTAATAATAACAGTATAAATATCATTATTACTTGTGGTGACAAGTGGAATTTCCTTACCCGTTTGGAAAGAAGGTTGTTGAAGGCAACACAGTCACCAATCATATGACAGTGAAAAAAAATGGAACATGGAAGCATCCTTCGTAGACATAAAGCTTCAAAAAGATGATCCAGAAGAAGAATGGTTTGAAAACCATGCATATCCAGTTTTTGAGGAGAATTGGGTGGATGATGTGGAAAGCGAAAAAGAGATTGACTTCAAGGAAGGTTGATGGTTTGAAGATCTAACTGAAAATATCAATGTTGGATGTGATAATAATCTAGATGACATCAACATTGTTAAAGCGTTAACAAGCTTGGTCGAAGCCAACAAAAAAGCGACTATTGGTGTGACCGATGCAAATATGGATGCTCCTAAGCTCGTGGACAAAGAAAAGTCAGAGATTAAGAGGGGAACATCAAGAAGACTCAACAATTGAGGTATGCCCACGACACTGAAGCTCTCATCAAGTTATGATGTGTTTAAGTTGAGCTCGTTTAAGATGCCAAAGAGCACAAACATAAGTCACAAGCACGAGAAAGAACTTTGGCCAGAACGATGCTATAGCGAAGAAGTCACACTTCATTACGGAGTTGACAAGGACTTACTTAAAAATTCATATCACGACACGGAAGCACAACTCGAGGTTGAAGCCCTTCGCAGAAAACAATTTGTGAAGTTCAAGAAGAAAGACTCAGCGTTGAGGGTAAGTGTTGAAAATCACCACCGCCTCTTTATCCATCTAGAATTCCGGAAATTACCATAATTGCACCACTATTGAAGAAGAAAGGTGAAGCTTCCAGATTTCATGCCTAATACCGCCATTAATGAAGCTTCAAGAATGGTGTCGTAGCAGACTTGGGCTGAAGTCTCTAGAGAGGCTGAAGCCTTTCTTTAAACGACCTAGGCTACCTATAAATATTGATTGAGTTTTCCCAATTTGTGTCAACAGAATTTTGAGAGTATGAGCCGTGAGTGCTATTGTGGGTTCTTATCTTGTGTGCTAGAGTCTAGGATAAGTGTGCATCTAGTGTTTGTACCTTCTCCTTGTCATTGGTTTGGGTTAATCTCGCTTTACTACCACAATGTTTACATGTTGTATCAGATGGGGGCCTATGATTTTATATTTCTCACTTTAGGGCCCAGACTATCGTTTTTGTATCAATTCAGAGCCCAAGCAAGAGTTTTGTTAGATTTTAAACGGAAAGTTAACATGTGCTATCTAAAATCCATTTTCTCTGGGGTTTTTTGGTCTTTTCAAATCATTAGTATATTTAAGCTTTCAGACTCTCGACTTATGAAACACTATTCCAAATAAAAAGCTCATAAAGTAATTCCTTCTTATTGTTGGGTTAATGCCTTTGAATTTGGGACGCCGAGTTAAAGGATAAAACAACAGAGAGATTTCGTAATTCCGGGACAGAGCGCAGAAGGAAGGTTTCCAAGTCAGTTTTGGACTAGGTTTCCAAGTTCCTAAGAGATTTTGAGATAAACTTTACTAGTATAAATAGAGGCCAGTAGTTTAGATTAAAATCACACCTCAGATTGTCATAGACAAATTATTAGAGTGCTCAGAGCGAGGTCTGTAATTCTACAGTTACACAGTCAGGAATTTTGTGATCAAAATTCATGTAGCAGTAATAGTGAGATCTTGTAATCGTTTCTCCAGATTGATAATAATATTCTCTCCCCTACCCGTGGACGTAACCAAGTTGGTAAACCACGTAAATCTGTGTTCTTGTGATTGCTCGCTTTTCTTATCAAGTCTTGTTTTTGCTCTAACAAGTGGTATCAGAGCTTGGTTGAAAAGGAGAATTAGCATCGACGGAAGAGATCCAAGATCGAAAAAAAACAAGGTAGCAGTTTCTGGTCCGTTTTTATCCAGCGCAGCGGTGAAGAAAAAGGCGTAGCGCATTCGTTCACCGTTGGATCGTGCTGATTTTCGGTGAGTAGCTTCGGGACTCATAGATCTTCCATATGAACGGTGGAGATTGGATATGTCAAACGTAATGTTCATCATGTGTAGATTGTAATAACCTTAGGTCTAGAGATTCCAGTGATATAACTATATGAGACTTAATTATGACATTGTGACCATGACATAAATCTCATAGGGGTCAGTCCAGTATTTGTTCTCCTCTTCAAAGGTAAATTAGAGGGGTTTATATAGGTGTAAACCTGGTGTTTTTGGTGCCAAAACGAGGTCACCAAGAAATCCTTCCCGGGCAAAATCATGTAAAATGAGCAAGGGAGAGATTCTTGGACAGAAATCTGTAACCGCCTAGAGGCGCGCTTTTCCTACCTTGGGGCCGGAAGGCGCGCACTTTTGACTCCAATGGGCAGAGGCGCGTGACTTAGAGATGGTTTTTCTGACAGAATGGACTGGAAAGTCAGCCCAGTTATTCAGTTTAGTCCCTGGACTTAACGAAGTCAGTCAGGAACTTAATGGAAGTAACAAAAATTAACGAGAAACATATAAAATAGGGATAAACACAAGATCCACCGTGCAATCGGGGTGAGCGGTCCAAGGCGGGGTGTCTATAGAGCCCCTCGGCGACGTGGATTGCAAAGCAAAACGCGTCTACGAAAGAAAGTACACCCGCCGAGGACATCACTAAGAAAAAGCAAAGACTTGATGAAAACAAGAATTTGAAATTGCGAGGGATAGAGATGCGCTCCCTATGTGAGCGACTTTTGCTGATAAAGGACCGGCGGGATCCAACGGTAATGCTATACCCGGGGCAACTTCCGTCTACCGCATTTAATGTCGAGAGAAGACTGGCGGGATCCGAGAATCCGTCTGCCGCATTTAAAGTCTAGAGAAGACCTAGAGGGATCCGAGAATCCGTCTGCCGCATTTAAAGTCAAGAGAAGACCTGGCGGGATCCGAGTATCTGTCTGCTGCATTTAAAGTCGAGAGAAGACCTGATGGGATCCGAGAATCCGTCTGCCGCATTTAAAGTCGAGAGAAGACCTGGCGGGATCCGAGAATCCGTCTGCCGCATTTAAAGTCGAGAGAAGACCCAGCGAGATCTGAGAATTCGTCTGTCGCATTTAAAGTCGAGAGAAGACCTAGCAGGATCTGAGAATCCGTCTGCCGATGAATGCGAGTTTGTTGAGTAGACTTTGTTGATAAAGAGGTGGTGATTTAAGCGGTTCACCATGGACCAAATTGCTGCATGAAGCTGTATGCTGTCCGGAGCCGCACTTGCTGTTGACTTTTTGGGGTGCGGGCACAGTTGATTGCGGACCGAAAAAATGTTTTTCCCTTTAGAGAGGAAAATTTCGAGATTGACTTTGACTGAAAAGAAAGACACGCCCTACTTTTAGTGGGAGTTTTCTATCCTACTTTAATTTAGACATGCCTTAGCGGCGGACCAAGTTAATGTGTGCCCAACTGTGTATGTGTAGACACCCTGATCTCGCACCCCTTATCAAACCCCTTTTGATTGGTCTAAACCCTAAAATTGACCTAAAGCCCCATATTCGGCTATGCGGGAGTGCCGTAAGCCTTATCGGTGCATCGAATGGATTAACGGACTTCAAATCCGTAATCAGAGCCAAAAAACGAGTAAACAGGCATATACTTCAATTTTTGAGTTGCGAGACCCGAAACGGGGCCCGCACCCTTAGAACTGCTCGTTGCCATCCATTTTGTGCACTTAAAAATATATAATTGTCACCCCTTGCTCATTAACATATTGCAGATAGACGGACATGACTACAAGATTATTTCAAGCAACTTCCATGTTGGGATCGCAGACAACCGGGACACCGTAGTGCATGCACACGGACAAAACTTGGACTGTTGCGGAACCAATAATGGGAGCAATATCTGCAGTCATTCACGTTTAAAGAAGTCAAGCATGGAGTTATTGATGGCCAACCAAGATCAGACAAGTGGGTGAAGGTGGTTGGCCAATCTAATAAAGGATTGACCAATCAGAACGCGACAAGTGGCCATTCAGCAGCAAGAGCAAGAGCCGTACGGCTCCTTCATAGTGGTACGGCCAGCATGAAGCTGTACGGCTACTCAACCTGGTAGATCAGCATTATTGCTCTTCAACAACTTGTGGTCATTCAAGGCATCAAGACCATTTCAAACCACATCCAACCGGGTAGATGACCCCTAAAACTACCCCCTAAACCTACCCAAGGTTACCTAGGTTCATTTTACACCCCCCATCCATAACAACACCTATCATCCATTTTTAGCTACACACTTCATACACAATTCACATACACACATCCTTACCACTACACACAAGAGGGCTCTCCATACTCTCTTGCTCTCTCTAGCATTCAAAGGGTCCTAAACCTCAGTCACAAAGCCACCACCACACCACCATAGCACCACCTCAAACCACTCACCAAAACACTCACTCAAACACCCAAAAGCTCAACCAAACTACAACAACCCTCAATCAACTCCAACTCTCAAACCCAAAACAACAAAAGGAAGTGTTCCCTTGGGGGACAAAGGAAGCACAACCTCATCTCTTAAGCTAGGTAAAACTCTAGGTAAACTTTGGATCTTTGGCAATGTAGTTGTGATTATGTGATTTAGTATGAGACCTAGCCAACTAATGGCTAGGTCTCCCTCATCTTTCCATGCTTTCCTCATGTAAGAACTTGCAATATGTACATGTATATGTTGGGATTTTTTTATTAACATTCAGGTCACCAAGTTTATATATCTTCATGATGGCTAATGTGTTCATTTCTTTGAGTCATGCATGTAAATACTCATCTCTTCCCAAAAATCCATGAATCTGTCCAAGTGAATGATTTTCATGTGCTTAGAATCCCATCTTAACTTGATTTTCAAGCTTGGGTCGAAATATAAAAGTTGTTACTTTCATATTAACCATCATGATCGTGAAGTTTCATGTTCATATTCCATGTTTAGGTTTTCATGCTAATTTTTGAGTCCCAGACGTGCTGTCCAGTGTATCTTTCTCTGTACCATGTTGCATTCTTGTATTTAAAACTCCGTCAAAACGTGGTTTTTTGGCTTATGTCAAAACACAAATTTCGTTACCAACAAACTCAGGAAAGTGTAAATATTTTTTATATATTTTTTAGATCTGTAAAATTCCCTTTTTCCTTTCTTATTTAAGCCTCCGAATTCCAGAATCTGTATTTTCAGCTTCTGACATCAAAATGTCAGAGTTTGTTTGAACCACTTAAGCTCATCATATGAAACTAAAATTTTGGTTTCTTCATGTCTCGAATGTGGTCTTCAACTTTCATTCTTTGTGTTTTGCAAGATTCATGATTTTTGATGTGTTAAATTGATGCTGAATGTATCAAGGTCATGACTTTCCTGTGCTGATTGTGTTATATGGTTATTGTTCTTATCATCATTTGTGGTCTAAAATTAATCGAAAAGATATACAAAGGGTCAACAATGATTTCTAACCTTCTGGGATTAAATCCCAAGTTTTAGTTTTGGGTTTTGGATAATTCTAGGACAGGTACATTAGCCCGAGACGGACGACGACACCAAAATCAACTATTCCCCCGTCGCGAAGACATTCATTTGATTATGGGATTTGTTTCCCACTTTTTGTATATATGTATATTCCCAACTGTACATAATCCCCCTCCCCCGTGGATGATTTCTTTCTTGACATGTTCAAATCATTTTTTCAAAAACCAATCGGGAAATCCACCCAAACCGATTCCCGATTGTGAATTAAAATGAACGTGCTTAGATTAGGAGACTCTCATGTACATAAACACACTTATTTTCTAAAGTTAGTACATAAAAGGGCATTCTTCGAAAAGGCAAACTAAAATGAAGTTTAGGAGGCATGCATGATAGAGAACATCACGGGCGAGGAGAGTGCCTAACCCCTTCTTTTCTCGTAACTTAGCCCCCGAACCCACTTTCTCAAAATAAAAGGATTTTTCTTCATTTTTCCTAAAATAAAGTGAGGTGGCGACTCTTGCAAAATAAATAAAACTTCGAGAGGAAACCATTTGTGTGAAGCCGAGTGCATTTCCAAAAGCGCATTAGCGCGAGGCATGATGCCGAATCGCCCTCGCGAGACGATCATTTCGGTGTGCGGCTTCGAGCGCGGGCTCTCACAGTGGTGACTCTGCTGGGGAAATTTTTTCAAAGTGGGCTAGACTCTAATCTTTGTGTGTGCCATGCTTTACTTGCCTTGCTTGGTTTGTATATATTTATGCCCTAACCTTTGTTTTGTAGGGACATTCTTTTTCCTTCACCCTCTTATTTGTATATATATGCATGCGTGGTGGGTGATTCCCTTAAAAAAAAAAGGATTTTCTTGTTTTCTTTACTTACTTTCAAAATCATTTTTAAACTCATAGATACCTCACACACATACACGTTTTTGAAGATAACGTCTCTTAGAACCGTACAAACCCGAGAAGGTTACCCGAGGGTATAAGGGAGCTCATCGACTTCCCTATAGGGCCCGCGGTGTACATTCTCACCCCAAAGCGCGCCTACTTGTCGTTGCGATGGGTGTAAGCCTTGCCTTCCCTTCCGAAAATCCTCGAGTCCATGTTTTCGAAATGACACGTCCCAGACTTCATGCTGGTTTTTTGTCTAGCAATTTCCCTTCAATCCTATGAATTCCCAAAAGAAAGGTTATAATCAACCTTAATTGTGGATATCATGTGGAATTTTTGGATTGATTTGAAATTTCTAAGACCCTCACTTAGACTGTAACCGAATGGTGGATCCCAGAAAGAGTATAAGCCCTTCGCTAGGGGCTTGGACGGCAAATAGTACAGATGAAAAACATTGGTCCTATACTTTGGAGATGGTATCCACTATTCCAGGATTTAATGAAAAAAGATGTCAAAATGAAGCAAGTGCTTATCCGGCAATTCTAGGGGCTTTTTGTGCTTTTTGAATGACTTTTGAATCAAGCTTGAGAACTCTCAAAATTCCATCTTCGAATCCACCCCGTACACCATCCCTTTCAGATACACTAAGCCTGGCATCTACTTGGAGAGGGCGAGTTAGAAACGAAAGAGGAAGGTTGATCCGAGTCGCCGAGACAGTTCCCGATACCGAGGAAACACTTGAAATGGCTGAGGAAGGAAATTATCAGGGTTATATACCACCGCCGGGGCTTCAAATTTGGTTGGAACAGAATGTGATGAATCAGATGAGGAATCGGCAAAATGAGTTGCTCGCTACATTGATGCAAATGCAAATGCAGAATCAAAGGAATGGGGATCCCAACGGCATTCCCAACGGAAATGGAAATCCCAATGGCACTGACCCTCCGAATGGAAATGGCAATGGCAATGGCAATGGCAACGGCAATGGTAATGGGGATCCCAACGGTATCCCTAATGGAAATGGTAATGGTAATGGACCGCTCAATGGAAACGGAAATGGTAATGGGGATCCCAACGGCACCCCCACTGGAAATGGTAATGGGAACAACGCCAACACCAACGGTCGCATGGTCCACCCCGATCTCAGTGGCGTGAACCACAACTTCATCCCCAACCAGCAAAACTTTACAGGGAACTCATCTCAGTATCCACCTAACCATAATGCTTTCGCCCAGTACATGCAGGTTCTAGTCAAAAAAGCTACAACAAAGCTCCACCATGCTACAGTCAAAGCGGGTCCATTAATTCCATCAATAATCAGCAGAGGGGTAACAAGAATAAAAATAGGATGGACAGACACTTCGACAAGTTCAATGTTCCCTTATCCACTCTTCTTCAAGGCCTAATTGCCCAAGGAGAGTTGAAGACCATAGAAGGTTACCGTGCACCAAATCCCTTGCCTAAGAGTTGGGATGCAAGCAAGTACTGTGCATACCATGTATCGTATGGTCACGCTACAGACGACTGTTTGAGCTTGAAACATATTCTATAAGATATGGTCGACGATGGAATCATCCAGAACCAGCCCCAACCTAATGTTGTAACAAAGCCCTCGCCGGGAATCCATATGATCGAGTTTGGAGGAAACTACTCACCGACTAGTTTCATTGTACCAAAGAAAGCTCTGAATTATACTGTGATCCCTCTTGTTGCCGAAATCGTTGAGTGCAATATGATATCTTTGGAGGTCATTATCTCTAGTGCCAAAAGCGTGGAAGAGCAAAAAACCCCGCTCAAACAAGCTACTTGGGTCGGCGGAAATGTGAATCATCTTACTCGCTCGGGAGGAGCCTACCATCCCCCTAATCCTGAGGTGAATGAATTCGAAAAAGACAAAGGAGAAGCTCCTATTCCCAAGGAGAAAGTAGTAGAAAACCCGGTCTTGGCTCAATTGAAGAAGACGCAGGCTAACATATCCATTTGGGGCTTGCTCTCATCTTCCAAAGAGCACCGAGACATTTTGGCAAAGGCTCTTAGTCAAGATGTCATTCCCATTGAAACTTCTCCTAATGACCTTGTCCACATGGTCGGCAACATACACTTTGGGAACATCATCACTTTCATCGACCTCGATGCGCCCAAGATTGCCCCCAATCACATTGAAGCTCTGCACATCACTGTGGGTGTCGGAGGTGAGCACTTGGCTCGGGTTCTGGTTCATAATGGTTCCTCCATTAATGTGTGCCCTATCCATGTTCTCGCTGATCTGGGCATCAAGATATCAGATTTGGCTCCATCCTCTCAAGTTGTCCGCGCTTATGATAGCACCAGCCGTTGTGTTCTAGGTGTCATCTCTCTCACTCTCACTATTGGCCCTCTGATAATGCCAATTGAATTTCAAGTGATTGACATCAAATCCACTTTTAGTCTGCTTTTGGGACATCCCTGTATCCACGGAGTGAAAGGAGTTGCTTCTTCCTACCATCAGTGTATTAAGTTTATCCATGACAATCATGTTGTGGTGATTCACGCTCAGGATGATACTCAAGTCCATGATCTCCCTGTTTTGGGAATTGAACACCGGTAGTTTCCTCAGTGGTTTCCAAGTGATACCTCAAGCCCGCATCAATTCCGTCAAATATGTCAAAGAAACAGATCTCATTGGTGGAAAAGGGACTAAATACGGGGATGCCATGGCCTTGAATATGATGAAAAAGATGGATTTCCTGCCCATACTGGGGCTTGGTAAGGAGCAACAAGGTTGTACCGATATTATCAAAGAAGAGGCCCGCGCCTTCATCCCTCCTTTCAGTCTTGGTTATAAACCGACACCCGTTGAAATCGCCGCTATTATATGCGAGAAAAGGGAGAGGCAAGCCGTTATTAAGAAAGGAGGGACCTACGATCTCCCGCCACTCCGTCCTTTTGAAAAGACTCTGAACGGATACTTTGTCCACAAAGGCAAAGAAATTGCCTACATCTTATTCCCTGAACCATGGGTTAGCCCAGACGGAAAGCCCCACCCTGGATGGGAGATATTTGATGAAGTCCAGTTGATTGCCAAGAGCCCTGATATGGAAGGCTTCTATAAGCAGCCTGATCCCGTGACCCCATGGAACATTGACGATGAGGATGAGGTCTTTGCATTGTTCGAAGGGCTCGATCTTGAGGAAGGGTTTGCTGCTATGATTGGGAATGGTAGCGACGAAGTGTATGACCCGTCCAAGCATCTTAAGCCGGCGGTGGTACCGCTTACCAACTGGTCCATCACCACTGGCCCGGAAGTGTATGACCCGTCCAAGCATCTTAAGCCGGCGGTGGTACCGCTTACCAACTGGTCCATCACCACTGGCCCGCTCGCCACTGTTGACGTCCTTGTGGAAAGTTTTGGCTACAATTATCCTGCTACCCCTGCTCTCAGACCCTTTGTACTCTCTACTTCTGTTCCCGGGACCCCGGATGAGGACCTCACTGTCGTGGATCTCAACGCGGTTGCCAAACTTGTACTCCCGTCTATCATGAATGAAATTTTCCCTGTTTCTGCTTACTCCTTGGTTGCCAATATTTTAAATAATGATTTAACAAATGAAAATTTAACAACAAATGAAGTTAATCATAAATCTTTAAAAGACATAAGCCAAGATGAAAGAGATTATTTAATAGAATTAAGCAGGTTAGCAAAACAGCGTGGGGAACAAAAGTTGGAGGCCTGTGGGGAAGACTTGTCCACCGTTAATCTGGGGCTGAACGGGGAGGTCAAAGAAATGAAAATCAGAGGCTTCATGCAAGGGGCCGACAGGGAACGGTTGATCAGTTTTCTCAAAGAGTTTGCGGATGTGTTTGCTTGGTCGTACAAAGATATGCTTGGGTTAGATCCAACAATTGTGGATCACCGAATTCCTACCTTTCCCGACGCTAAGCCGGTCAAGCAGAAATTGCGCAGAATTAAGCCGCAGTGGGCCCTTCAGGTAAAAGAAGAAATTGAAAGGCTGTTACAAGTGGGTTTTATCCGGCTTGTGGAGTATCCCCATTGGTTGTCCAACATGGTCACGGTTGAAAAAGCGAACGGCAAAGTCCGAATCTGTGTCGACTTCCGGGATCTTAATAAAGCTTGTCCAAAGGATGATTTCCCGCTGACCAACATCGATATCTTGGTTGATTCAGTTGCAATGCACAATTGTAAGCTTTTAATTTTTTTTTAGTCCGACCAATATTACCTAGAGCGCTATCCAAGGGCATGCCCAAATTAAACCCAAAAAAAATAAAACCCAAAACACCTTCAATTCAGACGCCCAACCTAAACTGATCGCTACCAAGAGAGCTCCACAAAACCGATCTATTCGACGACAGAGAGCTCCCCAGCGACGCAGAGGAAGGAAACAACTCTCAAAGGGTCCAGACGCCCTCTTTTTACTTTGCTATTATTTCGGTTGGCCGCACCCCCGACAACAATTCCAAGGCTGCCTCGGCTCTTGCTGCAGATATTATATGGCCGGCGACAAGTAAGTATCACCGGATTAGCCTCTTTTCTGTTGTATTTGTTCCAACTTTAGAATTAATAGTTTTTAATTTGTTCGATCTCCGAGCTCTCTTCTCCTCATTCGATAATTTTTTTTTTTTTTTTTTTTTTTGTTATTGTTGGGATTAGGGTTTAATGAGTCTTGGTTTGGGGTTTTTAATTTTGATTGTAGGATGAAGCTTGGGGATTTGGGAAGTTGAGGAACAAGAGATTCGTTCAATTTTTTCTCCGAATGTACTCTCTCTATCCCTCCTCCCAGTTCTCGATTTACTTCTTTCGTTCATTCAATGTTTTTTTTTTTTTTTTTAGGTTTTGATTGCAACTTTTGTGTGTTTTTTTTTTTTTTTAGATTTTGGGTACTGGTATTGGGTTTCTAGTGTTTTGTTTGTGCTAGATTTGTTGAATTGATATACTGCATCAGGTTTCTCAATCCTCCAAGAATTTGGGTTTATTAAAAATAACATAAAAGACCTTCTGCATTTTGTTGTAAATATATAACATGGCAAACGACATGAGCGAAGTGGAGTTGTAAATATATAACATGAGCGAAGTGGAGTTGTGCATTCAAAGAATACTTAAGAATCTGGCACTTTATTTCCTACTAATTTGTAATTGAGTTAATGGGGTCCTTTTTACCGGAGGCTGGGCTAAGAATGGTCTTTGCTTTGAGGTTATTAAGGGGATTTTCAAGGTATCTGCTACATTTTCTGTATTTAAATCATAGCTGCGGAAAGAAATTTCTATGTTAAATGTCACTAAAATTTACTTTGGAATCAGTCTTCCGATACTGGACAAGCAGGGAAACTTCGTTCCGGTGTCGAAATTTCTATCTAGCTCATTCTTTGACACATCCTTTGCGCTGAATTGCAGGAAGTCCTGAAAAAGATTGTTGACTTGAAAGTCTCTGTCAAGAATACCGAGGGGATTGTAATTAGGTTTGAAGGAATTAATGGAAGCCCTGTGGTTAGTGGATATAAAGTGAAAACTACATTCAGATTATTTCACATGATGTAGAACTTTGTGACTATTTTCCTACATCTTTTGCTTAATTTAAATCAACCCTTGATTCTTTTTTTGTTGTTTTTCTCCTAATAGATCAAAACATGGCGAAGCAATCTGAAAAGTTGAGGGATGTATCTAGCAGGTACGAGTATGACAAAAAGACCTGGGTTGTGGCAATCAATGATTTAGACCAGAAGATAAAGGTACTACTCCGCAAGCTATTTTCATTCGAAAGAGAGACTCCGTCCCAAAATGAATGTTCAAAAAATGTTCAAATGTATTTTGGTATCGTATTTTTCGTTCTTTAATGTTGTTTTATTTGTTATTGAAAAATAGGCATTCATTTTGGGATGGAGGGAGTAATACAATGCAACGTTATTATCTTAGAATCCAAATCTGAAACTTTGGTCCTTCAACTTAAGGTTGTCAGAAAACTGCTACTTAGAAATGTTTCCATCTCCTTATTGCTCAGAAGATGGAAAATGTGAACATTTCTGTTTTATTTTTTATTTTTTTGTCCCAGGTTGAAGAGCTTGAAAAGAAACTTAAAGTAGAACAGGAACGGAACTCCAATTCCTATTTACTTACTCAAAAGGTAATTCCCTCAAAATATTGTATATATGCTTGCTTGGCTCTGTCATCGTATTTCTTTGTATATACGTATATATGTGTTGTGTGTAGTACTCCGAGCGTGTGCTCGTTGAGTTGTGGTTGTTGTGTTGTGTGTAGTACTCCGAGCGTGTGCTCATCGAGTTGTGTTAGGAGCAA
This sequence comes from Campanula takesimana, assembly GCA_026119855.1. Taxonomy (NCBI): domain Eukaryota; kingdom Viridiplantae; phylum Streptophyta; class Magnoliopsida; order Asterales; family Campanulaceae; genus Campanula; species Campanula takesimana. The sequence goes on along the minus strand of JAOWBW010000605.1, from coordinate 19,131 downwards.
ATCTTATGCAGGAGCGGTTGCGCAGGTTCATTACAGCCCTTTTATAACCCTGCACAAAACTAGAGTAAACTTTTATTATAAGGACAAAGATTGTTGATGAAGAACATAAAACATACATCAGAGGGATTAATACAAATTTTCACGTGTAAACTATGCTAGTAATTATGGTTGATGAGTGTATGGCTTTTTTCTTTTTCTTTTTTTCCTAGGTCAACCAGCTGCCTATCTGCCTTCATTGTGTGATATATACATCCTTGTAATTCAAGAATGTTTTTGATTTGTGGACTTTACGCTTTTAGCTGTTCTCTCTCTGCTTATGATTTTATAGTGTGATTTGGCATGTGCTTTAATATGCTGATCATAGTCGCTATTTAGTAGGTTCTCTTGCTAGTGTATGCTTGATTTCCTATCCCATTATGCAGTCTTATACTGTTTGGTTCTAACAAATGTCTTGTAATTTTTTTTTGTACAGTTTGTCCGTGCAAACCGAATCAAGTGTTATCCTCCTAGCAAAATGCAAATTTTTCAGGATAAAGAGGGGTATTCATATATAAGTACGCGTTTTTCGCTTTCAGGGTTACCAGTTTTGGACTCAAAGTGATAAAGAGGGGTATTTCTTCATTAAAGGCGTCCGTCCCAAAAATTACAGTTTATATGCTTTTGTTTCGGTATTAGGGTGTATGTAATGAATTGTTGATTGTAAGATTAAGTATATTGTTGATGATCGAGAACAAAGATCTAAATCTTGTTAGTTTATAAATTTTGTGGATGATTGTAAGAATTATTGTTGGTGTATGTAATGAAAGGTTGATTGTTATTGTTGAATGAAATGTTTGTTAGTTAATATTAATTTTTATTTATTCAATTTCAAGGTTATAATTTATATAAAAATAGGTGCAGCAGAGAAAAAATATGATTAAAAAAAAAGATAGCCTTAGATAGCGTTTTTTATGCGCTATCTAAGTTAGCTGGCATTTACAAAAAAAACACTTAGATAGCGTATAAAAAGCGCTATGCAAGTTGATTTCTAAAAAACGCTATGTTAGACCCTTTGCTTACACAGCGCATAAAAAAGCGCTATGCAAGCTTACATAGCGGTCACTTGTATAGCGCTTTTATGCGCTATGTAAGGCCTAAAAAAAAATGCTATGCAAGCCTAAATCTGTACTAGTGTTAGAACCCTGGTGTTGTTGGGTGTGTTGATCTTGTGTTGTATTGTACATAATGGATGCATACTCTCTGTCTTATTTCATAAATTTTTAGAAACAGTTGGGTAGATTGTCCAAAAACAAATCCAAATGCACCCATCAATATTTATTTTTTGACATTGATTTTGGGAAGGAGGGAGTACCTTCTACCTTTTGATAGAAATTACTTTTTCTTAGAAATAGAAAAACATAAGGTTTTAGGGGAAACTAGTTTCTCCCTAAATTATAAAAAGTCTTGTTTTTCAAAGTGTTTCTATATGTTCGCCAAATGCTTGCAAATAGAAAAAAATGGACTTACTGTAAATTAAGGAGAAACTAGCTTTCCGGAAAACCTAGTCGTAGAAAAATAGTACCAGTTGAAGACAAGTTTTCCTCTCAAGATCAAACAAAAAAAAAATAGAAAAAAAAAGAATAAAACTACAATGCTCCTAAGGACGATGCCCCTAAAGAAACAAGGAACACATGTCCTCCCCTTGGGTGTGTTTGACAACTCAAATCCAAGACTAGATTTGCAATTGGAGGAGAAATCAAATACTGAAAAAAGTCATTATGTTCTCTAACTACAAACAACATATAAACAATGTCAAATAAAAGTAAAAAGAAGTGCGTAAGATGGGTAATAATGATACACTGTTTCAAATGGATTTCATTGAGCTCCCATGCCAGGAACCTACCATAAATCCAAAAAAAGGAAAGAAATAGATGACCAAAAGGTTAGGCAAAGAAGAGTTGACTTATCAACTCAAACATATGATTAAATGTGTTGAAGCTAATTGTAGATACCCCGGGAAAGCCCACAACTTGGCAAGAGCGGTGGAAGGATCCTAGGATGTCTATTTTGGTTTTAATTGTTAGAGTCGCCACCTTTGTTTTTAATGGAACATAAGAAAAACCTAATATTAAGCCTATGTTTTGATACGAGATCAGAGATTCTTGTTATGGGGTTCGGGGGTTAGATTAAGAGATGGGAAGTACTTAAACACCCATCTCGCCCAACTAATGTTGGTCTTGCTTGTTCGTAGTCTACATGAAAATGTTCTTCCTATTCTTTGATAATGATAAAAGGGGTTTAAAAAAGGGGGTTTGAATGTGGGGAGATAACTCCTTAACGAACTTCAATGCAGTGAAGTGATCTTTGGTATTATGCCCCAAAATGTTTTGGCTGATTGCACACTTGATTAAGAAAGTGAGAGGAGAGATGAAGATTAGAGAAGAAAAGAGATGAAGATTACATAAACTTCAAGAGTCTTCAAGAGTTTCCTAAGAGAAAGTACTCAAAATGCCTTAAAGTTCTAGTATAAAAAAGTCCATCTTTTGGTAGAGTTTTCTTGTGTTGAAAAAGGAGTCATTTGAAATGGTTGAGAAGAAGAGTTTATATAGGTGTAAAACAGATGTTTTTGGTGCCAAAACGAAGTCACAAAGATAAATTTTCCGGGCAAAATCATATAAAATGAGCAAGAGAGGGATTCTTGGAGAGAATCTGTAACTGACGCCCAGATGCGCGCGCCTCCTGCCTTGAGGGCGGGATGCGCGCGCGTCTGACCTATAGTGGCGGAGGCACGCGACTTTGAAATGGCTTTTTTGACAGAATGGACTAGAAAGTCAGCACTATTATTCAGTTTAGTTCCTAGACTTAGCACAGTTAGTTAGGAACTTAACGAAAGTAACAGAAACTAACGAAAAACACTTAAAATAGGAAGAAACACAAAATCAAATGTGTAATCGTGGAGAGCGGTCCAAGGCGGGGTGTCTACACTAATATATGGGGTATATATATGTGTGTGTTGTGTGTGTGTGAGAATTTGTTTTGCTAATAAATTGTTTAAAATAAAATATTACTTGCGCAAAAACAGGATGCTTCATCTTTTGTGTGCAAGTTGAGATGTGTTGTTGCCCGGCCAAGTTGAGAAAGATGAATTAGGTTTTGGACAAAGATTAAGTTGGTAGTCGAATGCTATGAGTGCAGTCACATGCCATAGGTACAGTCAAATTTTCCCATTAAAAATCATGTGCAAGGCACATGACATGTTTATTTAACGAAAGTTAGTTTTTTTAACTCAACTTACACCAGATTGCAACATAAAGTCAATAGGAAGGGGGTTGCCAAAAAAAATGTTAGGAGTCAAATTGCTATAGTTGATGAAGTTTGATATGTAATATAAATTGTTTCCTGAATTCTAATGGAACACCGAATTTGTAATTTAGGAAATTTTAAATGGGAGAGTGGAGCATAATGTTATATACTCCCTCCGTCCCACCACAAGTAGGACTAGAGGAGTTTGCACACTAATTAAGAAAAATTAGTAAATGTGTGGTAGAAAATGAAGGGAGATAATGAGTGGAGTAAATAGTAGTGTTAGTTGAATAAATTGAGTGGTGGAAAATGAAGAGACAGAATGAGTGTGATAAATAGTAACGTTGGTTAAATAAATTGAGTGGTGGAATATAAAGAGAGAGAATGAATGGGGTTGAAACATACCCATTTTGGGCAGTCTCACTTTTAGTGGGACGAACAAAAGGGAAAAAAATCTCACTTGTGCTGGGATGGAGGGAGTATGAAATTTGATTGCAATATCTCTCTTCTTTTTTTTCGTTCAAAACAGGGAAAATTATTCCAAAAACATAACACAAACTTCACATTGAAATTCCTTTTTGGGGTATATAAGTGTAAAATAATGCTTTTTTTGTATGGATGAAACAAATTAATTAGTATTACTAAATTCATGATTTTATTTTCAAAATGTATCTAACTTTTGAATCTAATATAGAAGATGTTCGATTCAGTGATCGTAAATGAAATACATATCTTCATGCCACTTTTTAGGACTTTATCATTGCTCTTTTTCTGGGCTCTTTATTAGACTTGTATTATCATTGAAGAAGTTTGAAGAAAATTTCTCAAAAAGGGAAATACAATTCAGGGAAAAAAATAAGGCGCTATACTTGTTTCCTTTTTTAGAACAAAACAGTTGTACGTTTTGAGCAAATATTTTTCCTTTTTTACATTATTTTCCTAAGCGTGCTAGCTGGATTCATAACTTTTCAACTTTCAAAATTCAAATTATTAGCGGGCCAGATGAATAGGCCCAAAACAATGAACTAGGGTTTGAATGACACCTATAAATAGAACTTATTCCAAACCTAATCATATCTCAATAAAACAGTCCATCTCTCTGATAAAGTTCCTCGGCGTCTGCCCTAAACAAGATTATCAACTTGAAAATGTCAGATTTATTTCTATTCACAGCGGATGAAGCATCATGCTTGTAATGAATTTTTACTCATTCAGTTATTCTCAATTATAAAACAATTTTTTTCTGTGATTAGCTTTTATGCATTTCAATTATTGCTTTAAGTGGATCATACATTTGTGATTTGCCTTACCTTCCTTGTTTTCCCTCTTCTTTCAACATGGATAGTATTTTGGTGGTATGGGAGCGCTGGAAAGTAATCAATGTTAGTGGTAAAGGATGGTCGTTGTTCGTTGTATATCAAGTTTCGCCCTCTTCAGTCCTAGAGAAGGAGAAACAAGAAAAAGTGCCCGCATTGCACAAGTTGAGGCCCACCTCTTCAGTCAGCGGGCAGACAGACCGTAGGAGGGGCATGAAAAGGAAAAGTCTTGATGAAGTTGCCTATACTTCAGTTTCCCCATCAGCTCAAAAGGTACAATCTTAAATGCATACATTTATCTGGAATGTGTGTTTATTTTCTACTATTTTTTTTTTTGTTAATAAACTTCTGTTTCCCCATCAGATTATTAAGAGATGAAGGCATGGGGATAAGGAGTGGAATCACTGCAATAAAGAGAACTGGCAAGAGCTGTAGGATGCTCTGGACTAACCAGCTCAGGTCTAAGCTCAAAAAAGGTCCAATGTGTCCAGAAGAAGAAACACAAATAATCGAGTTGCAATCCAAACAGTCCAAATGAAGTAAATAAAAGTTCCGTGATCAGCTTAACTGTTTCAAAAGAACTACTGAATAACTGTATTTACATTGCACCGAAGCGATCTAGAATCCGAAACCATGAGCTCAAGCTAGAAATTATTGTTTTTAATGTTATTGTTATTGTTGTTGTTGTTGTTGTTGATGGAATTTTAAGAACAGTATTGGTTTTGTTGAATGTAAGGTCTATAATATAATGCAGGTTCCGAACTATTTTTGTTTCGCTTCATAAAATAATGCTCTCCAAACATCCTTTTAATTAACGTTTAAAGGTGAATGGTGGGAGTCTGAATTATTTTTCATGACACATTAAATATTACAAAATTATCAATTCAAATTGTAAGAGGAGATTCCCTAATCATAATTTACTCTCATTGCAAGATTTACCTTAAAAAGTTTGATAGTTTTGATATTTACCTTATTTACCCTAAAATTTTAACTCTCATATACATGCCTTGTACATGCTCGTTATTTAATCTCCTGACCTCCAGATTTTGATGCTAAAGAATTACCAACATGTAAATTAGATTTTCTTTTCAAAGAATGCATATGAAAATTCCAAGATCATTGATGCTATTAAACATTTTGAATCGTTGTAGCATCTCTTTAAGTACCTTACTTTACATGCTTTAACACGTGATTCCTCTTGAATTGAACTATTGATGTGTTATGATCCAAGAAAGACACTGAACCCGATGGATCCAAAGAGATCTAACTCAAGCGGCATCCAATATTCATTTCTATATGGACGGCAAGGGGTTCCATCCACAGTCCACACCAAATACATTCTCAAGAGACTCTAGCTAGTAACAAGTTAAGTCATTATTGTAAATTAGACAACTACTCCATCTGCGGATCATGAGTCCGACAAAGGGCATTTCAGACTACCAAGTTGATTACTGCAATTCAGATTATTCTAGGAAGATAAGTTAAATATGTTGAAAATCACAACCGCCTTTTTCTCTGTCTAGAATGTTTCGGAAAGTACCTTTACGGCACCACTATTGCAGAAGAAAGGAGAAACTTCCAGATTTCAGGCTTAACATTACCACTGATGAAGCTTCCAGAATGGTATTGAAGCAGGCTTAGGCTGAAGTCTCTAGCGAGGCTGCAGCCTTTCCTTAACTGACCTAGGCTACCTATAAATAGGGATTGAGTTTTCCCAATTTGTGTTAATGTGGAAAAAGTCCAGACTTTTAAGAGTGTTAGCCGTGTGTGCTCTTGTGGGTTCCTATCTAGTGTGCTAGAGTCTGGGATAAATGTGCATCTAGTGTTTGTACCTTTTCTATTGTAATTGGCTTAGACTAATAATAACAGTATAAATATCATTATTACTTGTGGTGACAAGAGGAATTTCCTTACCCGTTTGGAAAGAAGGTTGTTGAAGGCAACACAGTCACCAATCATATGACAGTGAAAAAAAATGGAACATGGAAGCATCCTTCGTAGACATAAAGCTTCAAAAAGATGATCCAGAAGAAGAATGGTTTGAAGACCATGCATATCCAGTTTTTGAGGAGAATTGGGTGGATGATGTGGAAAGCGAAAAAGAGATTGACTTCAAGGAAGGTTGATGGTTTGAAGATCTAACTGAAAATATCAATGTTGGATGTGATAATAATCTAGATGACATCAACATTGTTAAAGCGTTAACAAGCTTGGTCGAAGCCAACAAAAAAGCGACTATTGGTGTGACCGATGCAAATATGGATGCTCCTAAGCTCGTGGACAAAGAAAAGTCAGAGATTAAGAGGGGAACATCAAGAAGACTCAACAATTGAGGTATGCCCACGACACTGAAGCTCTCATCAAGTTATGATGTGTTTAAGTTGAGCTCGTTTAAGATGCCAAAGAGCACAAACATAAGTCACAAGCACGAGAAAGAACTTTGGCCAGAACGATGCTATAGCGAAGAAGTCACACTTCATTACGGAGTTGACAAGGACTTACTTAAAAATTCATATCACGACACGGAAGCACAACTCGAGGTTGAAGCCCTTCGCAGAAAACAATTTGTGAAGTTCAAGAAGAAAGACTCAGCGTTGAGGGTAAGTGTTGAAAATCACCACCGCCTCTTTATCCATCTAGAATTCCGGAAATTACCATAATTGCACCACTATTGAAGAAGAAAGGTGAAGCTTCCAGATTTCATGCCTAATACCGCCATTAATGAAGCTTCAAGAATGGTGTCGTAGCAGACTTGGGCTGAAGTCTCTAGAGAGGCTGAAGCCTTTCTTTAAACGACCTAGGCTACCTATAAATATTGATTGAGTTTTCCCAATTTGTGTCAACAGAATTTTGAGAGTATGAGCCGTGAGTGCTATTGTGGGTTCTTATCTTGTGTGCTAGAGTCTAGGATAAGTGTGCATCTAGTGTTTGTACCTTCTCCTTGTAATTGGTTTGGGTTAATCTCGCTTTACTACCCCAATGTTTACATGTTGTATCAGATGGGGGCCTATGATTTTATATTTCTCACTTTAGGGCCCAGACTATCGTTTTTGTATCAATTCAGAGCCCAAGCAAGAGTTTTGTTAGATTTTAAACGGAAAGTTAACATGTGCTATCTAAAATCCATTTTCTCTGGGGTTTTTTGGTCTTTTCAAATCATTAGTATATTTAAGATTTCAGACTCTCGACTTATGAAACACTATTCCAAATAAAAAGCTCATAAAGTAATTCCTTCTTATTGTTGGGTTAATGCCTTTGAATTTGGGACGCCGAGTTAAAGGATTAAACAACAGAGAGATTTCGTAATTCCGGGACAGAGCACAGAAGGAAGGTTTCCAAGTCAGTTTTGGACTAGGTTTCCAAGTTCCTAAGAGATTTTGAGATAAACTTTACTAGTATAAATAGAGGCCAGTAGTTTAGATTAAAATCACACCTCAGATTGTCATAGACAAATTATTAGAGTGCTCAGAGCGAGGTCCGTAATTCTACAGTTACACAGTCAGGAATTTTGTGATCAAAATTCGTGTAGCAGTAATAGTGAGATGTTGTAATCGTTTCTCCAGATTGGTAATAATATTCTCTCCCCTACCCGTGGACGTAACCAAGTTGGTAAACCACGTAAATCTGTGTTCTTGTGATTGACGCTTTTCTTATCAAGTCTTGTTTTTGCTCTAACAAGTGGTATCAGAGCTTGGTTGAAAAGGAGAATTAGCATCGACGGAAGAGATCCAAGATCGAAAAAAAACAAGGTAGCAGTTTCTGGTCCGTTTTTATCCAGCGCAGCGGTGAAGAAAAAGGCGTAGCGCATTCGTTCACCGTTGGATCGTGCTGATTTTCGGTGAGTAGCTTCGGGACTCATAGATCTTCGATCTGAACGGTGGAGATTGGATTTTGAAGTGCGTAGCATCTGAAATTGTATCCAAACAGAAGCTGCTGGTGTTTTGTCTTCGATTGTATGCGTTTGGAGTTTCTTGTTGCGATTTCTTTTAGTGGCACCAGAGCTTTGGTTCGTGGTTAGAGATTCAGGGATTCCGCTGCAGAGAACAAGAAGATGGGTCAAGGAGCAGATTCGATCGACAAGTTCAACGGGAAGAATAGTTTTTCTCTCTGGCAGATCAAGATGAAGGCTTTGTTGGTAGACAAAGATTTATGGGAACCGTTGGAGATTGCAATCAGGGATCGTAAGGATCCCAAGGGTAAGGCAGTCACCACAGGAGGTACAGCAGAACAGTCAGAGAAGGACAAGATAGCAGCAGCGATGGAGGTGGCGGCATTGAAGAAGTTAGATCAGAAGGCTCACGCCAAGATCATCAGACAGTTGGATGATGAGATCCTAATCAATGTTGCAGGAACAGAATCTGGAAGCGATCTTTGGTTAAAGTTGGAAGATATGTACATGACACGTTCATTGACCAACAAGTTATACCTGAAGAAGAAGCTGTATGACTGTCGTATGACTGAAGGTATGCCCATTAATGATCATCTTGACAGATTTACTTCTGCATTACTTGAACTGCGTAATATAGGAGTAGTTGTTGATAACGAGGATGCAGCCTTGCAGCTTTTAGTATCTTTACCTATGTCTTATGAACATTATGTCGATTCGTGCATAAACCGTAAAGATGGGATCTCTCTAGAGGAAGTGAAAACTTCTCTCAAGACGAGGGAATTGCGTCGAAAGGCGAGTGGGAATGAGGCAGGTACCCAGTCATCAGGTTTGGTTGCTAGTAGTAGCAACAGCAGGGGTTCTAGTGGGAGGAAGAACAATTAAGGTAATTCTTCACACAAGAAGGGTCCAAAACCTGGGGATATCTGTAATCTCTGCAAAGAGAAGGGGCATTGGAAGTTTGACTGTCCCAGAAGGAAGCAAGGCAAGGCACCAGTCACAGCAGAGGCCATGACGGCCAGAGATTGCAGTTCAGATGAGGATTATGCTCTAGTAACATCAGAATCAGCATGCGCATCTAATGCGTGGATTCTTGATTCAGGAGCGTCTTACCATATCAGTCCTAGGAGAGAATGGTTTACCGGTTATAGGCAGATAGTTGGCGGTGATATAAGCATGGCTAACAGTGAAGTTTGCAGGGTTGTCGGTATTGGTTCGATCAAGGTCAGGACTCATGATGGTAGGGTTATCACTTTGAACGAGGTTCGACACGTTCCGCATATGACGAAGAATCTGATTTCTCTTAGTCAGTTAGACAGCAAAGGGTTCAGTTTCAAAGGTAAAGGTGGAGTAGTTAGTGTCTGTAACGGTTCAGAAGTGATGCTGAAAGGTCTTAAGCGGGGCTCCTTGTATTTCCTCCAAGGAAAGACGCTTGCAGAGTCGACTATGGCTGCATCAGAAGAGGTAAACGAGGGAGATATGTCTAAGCTGTGGCACATCAGGCTCGGTCACATGAGCACTCGAGAGATGCATGAGTTGACTAGCAGAGATCTTCTTTATGGCCATAAGATCAAGGATCTTAAAGGCGTTCTAGATTACATCCACTCAGAGAGTTGGGGACCTTCATGTCAGGAATTTCTAAGGGGGCACAGATATTTTTTGTCTATGGTTGACGATTATTCGAGGAAGACTTGGGTGGTTATCATGGAGTTCAAGAATGAGACTCTAAGGAATTTCAAGGACTGGAAGACAGTAGTGGAGAACCAGACAGAGAAGAAGACCAGGAAGCTCCGGACAGATAATGGTTTGGAGTTCTGCAGTGCTGAGTTCGATTCGTTTTGCAGACAGGTGGAGATTTCTAGACATCTCACCAGCAGAGGCACGCCACGGCAGAATGGTGTAGCAGAACGGATGAATCAGACACGGATTATGGGAGCATTGTGCATGCTCTCCAATGCAGAGTTGTCTAAATGTTTCTGGGCAGAAGCACTTAATACAACATGTTACTTGATTAATCATGGACTTCATACCGGTATTGGCCTCAAAGTTCCCTATGAGGTATGGACTAGGAAATCCATGATTGTTTCAAGTGTTGGCGGTGTTGATAAACAGGTGGAGCAACAAGATACTGAAGAGTTAGTTGTCCCACAGTCAGATGTTGAAAAACAGGTGGAGCAACAAGATACTGAAGAGTTAGTTGTCCCACAGTCAGATGTTTATCAGGATCCACCAACAGAGACAAAGACTGAAGCACCAGAAAGTTCAAGTTCAGTTCCTAAAGAACATGGGTTAGCACAAGGAGGGTCTAGAAGAGCTAATTTCAAGAATGGATTTGAAGACTTGGTGTCTTATGCACTGCAGGTTACTGAGGAAGTAGAGCCCGTTCTAGCGGAACCTTCTATTTTCAATAAAGCAGATACATGTTCAGAGTCATCTCAGTGGTATGCGGCTATGGGTGATGAGATGGAGTCTTTTCACAGGAATCAGACTTGGAAGTTGACTACAAGGCCAGAAGGCAGGAAGATTGTGACTTGCAAGTGGATCTTCAAGAAAAGGGAAAGGATGTCCCCGGCAGAAGAGGTCAAGTATAAAGCTCGAGATATTGCAAGGGTTTCACACAGAGAGAGAGGGTGGACTATAATGGGATCTTCTTACCAGTGATCAGACACACTTCGATCAGAGTGTTGCTAGCAATAGAGGGAGAGATATACATGATACAGTCGGAAGGATTCCAAGTTCCTGGTAAGGAAGATCAAGTTTGTAGATTGAAGCAATCGCCTAGGCAGTGGTACAAGAGATTTGACAGCTATGTGATAGCAGCAGTCAAGAAGTCAAGGATTCAGAAGCTGAAAGGCTTGGTCGCAGAGATGAAGGGTTTGGGTAACGCGAAGAAAATTCTGGGTATGGAGATCTATAGAGACAGAGCCAAACGGAAACTGTTCTTATCCCAGAAAAGATACATCAAAAAAGTTTCAGAAAGATTTGGTGGGTCAACAGCTAAGGCTATAGATACTCCGAGTGCAGTGAATGCATATACAGTCGCGTTTGGGCCCAATCGGTTGAGGAGAAAGAGTATATGGCTCCAGTATCTTATGCTAGTGCAGTTGGTAGTTTGATGTATACTTCAGTGCTCACTAGCGACGTCAGACTCGTCTGTGGAGATGGGACAAAATGTGCAGTCAAGGGTTTCTCAGATTTGGGTGATGTTGACTCAAGAAGATCGAAGACCGGATATGTGTTCACGCTTGGTGGGTCAGTTGTCAGCTGGAAGGCTAGATTGTAGATGACAGTGATGTTGTCTACAACAGAGGTAGAATACGTGGCATTGACAGAGTCTGCTAAGGAAGGAATATGGTTGAAGGGATTGATCAACAATCTTGGGGTTCATCATGAGAGGACCAAGCACATTGATGTCAGATATCATTTCCTAAGGGATGAGAAACGGGTAAAGGTGAAGGTAGGAATGGCGAACAACCCTGCAGACATGTTCACAAAACTCGTGACAGGAAGCAAGTTCCAACATTGTTTGGACTTGCAGATTGTTCGCAGCTATTAGATAGCAGAAGAGGCGAGGGGGGAGAAAAGGTTTGTTGTCATGGAGATTCAAAGTCAAGGTGGAGATTGTTGGGTTAATGCCTTTGAATTTGGGACGCCGAGTTAAAGAATTAAACAACAGAGAGATTTCGTAATTCCGGGACAGAGCGCAGAAGGAAGGTTTCCAAGTCAGTTTTGGACTAGGTTTCCAATTTCCTAAGAGATTTTGAGATAAACTTTACTAGTATAAAGAGAGGCCAGTAGTTTAGATTAAAATCACACCTCAGATTGTCATAGACAAATTATTAGAGTGCTCAGAGCGAGGTCTTTAATTCTACAGTTACACAGTCAGGAATTTTGTGATCAAAATTCGTGTAGCAGTAATAGTGAGATCTTGTAATCGTTTCTCCAGATTGATAATAATATTCTCTCCCCTACTCGTGGACGTAACCAAGTTGGTGAACCACGTAAATCTGTGTTCTTGTGATTGCTCGCTTTTCTTATCAAGTCTTGTTATTGCTCTAACACTTATTTATATTTTTAAAAAATATTTCTCCTACAATTTAATAGACCCACAACAAACTGTTCAGGAGTCAATCTGAAAGTTCTTTTAATTGTGAGTATTCTTTTTTTTTTATTATTATTTCTTTTCCTGGGTATGGCTATAACTTAAAAAGAAAGTAGCAACACCAAGCATAAACTAGTTATCACACATAAATGGGGCAAACAATTACAAAAAACAGTAGTATTAATTTATTTTTTCTTGAGAGAATTATTATAATTATAAAATTCCAATTCCCAAAATTTTGAAAGAAAACAGTTAATTTAAGAATTACCCAAACATCGAATGAGTATAGTGACTTAAAAGAAAACTCATGAGTCAATTGATCACTCTTGGTATTAAAATGAGTGATAATTTGAGCAACAACATCACCGAAACTCCCAAATCAAACAAAGCTAATGAACCTGGGATTGATTTGGGTATACTGCCAAACTATTTTGGTTCAATCATTATTCTTGTGAAAATATCAAATGCCAAGAGAAAATCGGTGTTAGGTGTGATATTCCCACTTTCTATTCAAAATATAACGGAATGTTTGCTTAGGCCCTAGACTGATGCGAAAATGAAAGTTCAGGCTCTAAAGTGAGAAAAATAAAACTATAGGCCCAAAGTGATACAAAATGTAAACCCTGGGGGTAGTAAAGTGAGATTAACCCAATTGGTTTAGAGTAATAATAATACTGTGAATATTATAATTACTTGTGGTATGCTAATTGGGTACAAAAAATCTATAATATAGTTAGAGTGTGTATATAACAATCTGATCAACACACAAAGTTCACACGGTTGTAAGACAGAAACTTCACAATTCTTTCTCCCTTCTTGGTCTTCTACCATTCTACTTTGTCTCGATTTCTCTCATCTTATATGGTACATTTCCCACTAGGAACCATGTATGGACGACTCATAAAATACCTCGCTAACGGCTCTTTTTCAGCCTCCAATATTGATGTCCCTACCAAAACCAACCCATTACGTCTCGAATTCTCTCATCTTATATGGGTCATTCACATCTTACTTGTGATAATTATATGAAATGGCATTCACTCTTTGTCACTGTGTTCACCACCATCTCTCTCATGGCCAGCCACACCAACACCACTCTCTTCCTTTTTTACTGTCGGATGACACTAATAATCTGGATGTCTTCTTTTTAGTTAAGCTTCCAGTTTGGTATTAAGGGGGAATAAAGCTTTTATGGCGGCTAAATTTCTTGCTCGTCGAATCCCTGCAGTATCGTCCAGACGCATGGACTCTTCCTAAACACAGTTTTGGCGTCAATATGACTACATGTGCAAAAGGTCAGGACTGAGTTTAACGCCCTTTCAAAGAAACCAGATATTACAATATAAGGTTATTCCTATCCGCTACCTACATCACCAATTCCCTCGCTAAAGCCGGCAAAGTGATTTCTCATGAAGAGCTTCAGCAACAAATTGTCTCCGGGCTCGGACCTACCTTCAACAAATTGCCTTGGTGGCTTCTGACACTAGCCGTGTTCCCTCCTCTGGTAAGCTAGGTGTTGACTCCTTTATTTTACTTCTGACAGGGGCCGTGGGTCATCTAGAAATAATGGTGGCCGAAACAATAATCAGGGCAAGAATGGACGAGGGGTCACAGACTGTTACCGACGGCTACCTAAATCCTGTTTCCCAAAATCAATTTACCCCTTAACGCAATTTCAGACTCATTAGACAAAACCATTGAAAGGTCCTGTTTTACTTAAAGAATAGAAATGTTAAAGATGAACAGCTAACCGTTTGGTTAGCTGTTGAGAGATAGAGTAATTATGCAGCGGAGAATATTTAAAAGAATAAATGAAATAGACAAGGTGTAGTGTGTGTATAAGTGTAGAGATAAGGGAAGAAAATACACAAGGAGTTTTTAAAGTGGTTCAGAGGCAAACACTTCTCTTACATCCACCCCCACTGTAGTCAACAGTGAGATCAATCCACTATAATATCCACTTACTTAATAAGCTTACAATGAATGATAAAGGAAAGTTCCTCGAACCCCTCTTCTTAACTGTCACTACAGTTAAGAAGCCTTTTGACTAAGGCTATAAAAAGAAAAGAAAAAATACAAAAGATTTAAATAAAAGGTTAAGCTTGGCTGATAGCTTAGGCTAGGTGTGGGTTGTAACTGGGTGCACAAGGGGCACAATATTTGCACGGGATTATGCAAATATTTAGATCTGCAGATTGAGAATGCAGAAAGGCTCAAAAAGGGAGTGAGGTTGTAAAAATGGGTTGAAGAGTTAAAAAGGGTCACTTGACAACATGCCAGTATACACCGTATTATATAGGGGAGGCCATATAGCCGTTGGGGGACAAGGGTAAAAGGGTAGCCGTTGGGGACCAATGGTACAGAGGAGTAATGGCTTGTCTTTGACCGGGTTGACTAATATGTTGTTCCTCTTGAATGCAGGTTGTCAAGTTAAGGGGAAGGTGTATTCACACTTGATCATGCTTCAATAGAGTTATTCTAATGTTTGTTAATATTTAGAATAATCATTCTTCAAGAGTCTGATGATGTGGAGATAGCTGTTGAAGAAGAACAGTCTCAGCAGTTGAGACAGAGGAGCTTAGCTGTTGGGTTTGTAGGGCCTTAGCTGTTGAAGCTTGATTGAATTTAGCATCTTGCTAATTCATTTGAGGTTGAGGGAGTTTGTAATAGGTAGTTCTTCAGTTTGTTGAATGTTTAAATGGTAGGTAGATCATGAAGTGTTTTGACTGTTGGCTTGAACAGCTAACAGGAAGGCTTAGCTGTTTGAGCTTTGTGATGGGCTACCTGTGCTCAGGTCTTTTGTATACATCATATAATCAATGGATTAATTATTTATTTATCAAAACATTTTTACTATGATTAATTGTGAGTTAAACATAGTGAGGTACTAACAATTTCCCCTTTTTGGTAAATAAATAAGGTTTTTGATTATGTACCTGCATGGATAAGTGCTAAGGAAATAGAAGAACCAATGAAGAGAAAATCTTCTTGATAATATTTCTAGGCAAACAAACTGTTAATACACAATGTATTGAAAGACATAATTGAAAAATAAAAGGGATGTTCTGAACAGCTATTCAAAAACAGAGACAACAAACCAATAGACTTTAGACCTATTCAAGTAAGGTACTAATTTGGTAAAAGAGTTAATAGGAAGAGGATTAGAGAGAAACCTGGTCAAACATAAGTAAGCTAGGGAATAGGGGAAAACATATTTCTAGCAGCTATGACCTAGGCACCTATACAACTGTTCTAGTCAAAGTCTGAGGTAGAACCAGAGGACAACTCAATGATTTGAGGTCCTTGATGTTGTTCCCCCTCAGTGTTTGGCTTGCTGTTGATTACTTGGTTCCCCCTCAGCTGCTAGCCCCTTTTTCTTCTTGAGGTTGGAGGTCTTCTTATCAAACTTCTTTGTGTTGCTTGCATCACAGCAGAGGTACCATTCATTTTGTAAGTTCCAGTAAGGAACTACCTCACGAAATTTTTGAAGAAGAACAAGGGTCATGAACCTGAAGTGGTTAGGTTGTCCAGCCTTTTTTATTCCTTTGATGGTGGAAGGGTAGTTTTTCAGATTGAAGTTCTCCAAGAGGATGGGACCCCAGTTGATCCTGCCTCTGAGAAGAGCCAATGCTTTTTTCCACTCTGAGACACTCATTTGATCAAATGAAGATCGTTTGCCACAGATTCCTTTGAGGACAATGTCACACAGGACAGAATGTCTTTTGGAGAGATGTCTTTTGTGAACATGCTGGTTTTGAGGCTTAGGTAATTGGCTTGGCCTGTGAAGGTTCGATAGAGAGGGGCAAAGTTCATATCTATGGAAGGATCCCATATATTTGTTATGAAATACTCACTTATTTCAAGATTTAAGTAGATACTGACATCTAGATAGGAAATGACAATTTCTTCTTCTCCAAACATAGCAGAGATTGAGTGGTCAGAATTCCTCATTCCAGTGTGTTATAGAGCTGGAGACACGCATGGTCAAGGATGGAGGATTTTTCTGTGAGAAAAGAGAGTAATCTATTGTTTTCAAGAAGACCTTTAATAAATAGACCTGTTTCTCCTTGGAAGAAGTCTTTTTCGATGTAATACCCATGAGCATCTTCGAGCACAAGAGGTTGTCTAATAATAGGAGAAGACATGATTGTTTTACAAGAAGGAGAAAAGGTGGGGTTTGAAAACAAAGGAGGTTAGGGTTTTGAAGCAGATTTTTTGACTTCGAAAGGTTGAATGATTTTCGAAGAAAAAGAATTTTGCTCTTTATAGAAAGAGGAGAAGATGAAAGATCGAGGTTTAGAAGGTGGGGACAACGGTTATAATTTTAAGATCGAGGCGATGAGGGTTTTAAAAGCTAGCCGTTAAGACGACTTGACAGTTATCCTCTTTTACTGTTTATATGAACAGTAAATAGAATGGAATTAAATGATATATCATTTATTCCCAGAAATAGCGGGAGGCTATTTAAGGAAGGTAAGGTGCTAAGTATGATATAACACACTTCGACTTAAATTTTGACCTATCACATCTCAGTTTTGCCAAGTTTTTGTACCAATAGTACATATTTTGTGGTCAAATCAGTTGATATTTTGGGCAAAAAATTTAATTTTAACAGCTAAGTCTAGCACCATACCCTATTGTCGGCTTTCATAAATTCCTTGTATATAAAATGTATAAGAACTCAGCTGATGAAAACACATCATATTCTCTTTCTTTTGGCTTAGCTGTTCAGGCAAACCCAGTTAAATTTACGAAACATGGGGAGACTTGCAGCTAAGTATAATCCTAAAAGAATGGCTCAATTAGCCAAGAAGCTAATCTTTTCAATCCCTGTAGGAGAAGAGACAGAGAGGGAAAGGTTTGAGAGAGAGTACATTTCATACACTCTACAGAGTGATCATGAGATGTATGGGGAAGTTGAACAGCTTCCTCTTGATCACCCTTTTAAGTATAGGGGAGATGAGAGATAGGGAGAAGAGAAAGAGAGATTGGGAATGTGAAAGGGAAGCTTTGGAGAAAAAAGAGAGAGAGGTTGGCACAATTGAATGAGGTTAAAGGCAAGGGAAAGGAGAAACAAGTGGAAGAAGGGGTAGTATTAAGCTGTTTGGTCAAAGAATGAAAGTAGTGGAGGGAGAGAGCAGCAGAGCAAATGCTGCACAGTCTGAAGTCTAAAGGTTCATTCCCTTGGAGACTTGATGAGAAAGGAGGGCTTAATGGTCCATGGGAAGGATATTGATAGGATAGCTGTTGAGGGAAAAAGGTGTTGAGGCCATTTACTTTGAGAGAGCTAATGAGTCAGAAAGATATTTTAGCTGTTAAGGCCAAGAAGGTGCTTGTAACTGAACAGCTAAGGGATTATGTCCCAGTAACAAGGGATTCTTTGACCATTAGCATGACAGTGCTAGAGGGAAGGGGAGATAACTTTCATGGGGTCCAGCAGTCACCATCAACTACTCACACTCAACTGTTCAGGCAGTATTTGAGGTGTTGTAGTCCTGTTCAAGTCAAGGAAGAGGATATTGGAGGTCCTTCTTCCCATATGGCAATGATAGCTGCTGAGAGTATGCAGACTTCTGGACCTTTAGCTTTGTTTCCCCTTGGATGATCTTCCACCCTATGATTGTGGAGGAGTGGTGGCCAAGAACCATGGGTCCACCTCTTCATCATTCTCCAGTTATGGAGAGGCATCCAGTGTGGTTAGAGAGGTATTTAGAGGGAGGGCCATCTACACCAGCAAGGGTATATCAAGGTGGAGATGGACAGGACAAGGGCTCTGGTTGTTGTTGGAAACAAATCTTGTAAGATGAGGAAGAAGAGAACAGGCAAGGTTAGTTAGCTATTGGGAAAGTTTTTGTACCCCTTTTTTGTTTTTGAGAGGAGAGGGCTACCAGTAACACAGGGGTAGTGAGGTTAAGGCTTAGTTCCAAGCAATATGATGTAAACAGGCCATCATATTGTTGTCCTTGAATAGAGATCTGTTTAGGTTAGCTGTATAAATAATGTAAACAGCTAACCATGTTCTCTGTACCAGTCTAAAGTTTATGAAATAAAATTTCAGTTAATCCCTTTTACTTAGGCAAGTTAATCATTCCTAACATTGCTCTCAAAAGTTCAAACATCTTTTCATCCATAGCTTTAGTTAGTATGTCAGAGACATTATCCTCAGTACCAACTTTGGCTAAATTGATATTTCCTTTTTCAACATGGTCTCTAATGAAGTGATGTCTTACTTCAATGTGTTTGGTTTTAGAGTGTTGAATAGGATTCTCAGTCATGGCTATTGTACTTGAATTGTCACAAAATATGGGAATATTAGTGACATTTATACCAAAGTCTTGTATTTGACTTTTTAAGTACAATATTTGGGAACAGCAGAGACCAGCTGCAACATATTCAGCCTCAGCTGTTGAGGTTGCTACAGAGGTTTGCTTTTTGCTAGACGAGGACACAATTCTTGATTCAATAAATTGACAACCACCACTTGTTGATTTTTTGTCTAGATTGCATCCAGCATAGTCTGAGTCAGTAAAGCCAATTAGTGAAAA